>OX243822.1:25930684-26088184 GCA_945859605.1 Lumbricus rubellus | reverse complement strand
TTTGTCGTCACATAGTACCTTTGAACTGCAACTACCACTATAAAATTATGACGCCACCACTGTTACTAATCAACTCCGCACTCTGCGTGGTTGCACTTTGCCAGTGCCAATCCCAAGCCTGGATAAAGGAGGAGGGCGACACTAATCATCTTTAAAATGGCAGTGTCGTTAAATAGCAACAAAAATGTTAATAATCAAAAATTGAGCAGTAATTGCATAATAATATTGTATTGCATCTCATTGTTTTGCATTAAACCATGTAAAACGTCTCTAATAAGGTGAATCGTTCTGAGGCGCTCCCAGTGCGCAATGCCACGAGAGAATAAATAGGTCATGAGAAAAAGAATATGAAGAGAACGGATAACCAGATAGAATTTAAGATCTAGTGTATCATGGAGACAGCGTATTCCAAAGAGTGGAACCAAAGGTAAAAGTCCGGGACTGAGACATAGCTGTTCTATTATAGTACAAGAAACTAGAAGATCAAATCTGCTTGAAAAGCGAAGTGGACGATGCAAGAAGGATGAAAGAGGCAAGAGTATTACATCGGCTATAGGATATGAATAGACATGTTTTCAGGACAAGTCCCCGGAATTATAGACCACGCCAAACTGATTTCTGTCGACGGCAACGACTTTTTTTATCGTGTAAACTTTCGTTTAACTCAAAGTTCATCGTGTATATTATAATTATTAACAGTACCAGTCCCAATGAACTGTGCACTATAAATAGGCTCTTGTTAGACACCTTTAAAACTTTTATCCAGATGTTATATTATCTAACAGCTGCGATTAATCAATAGAATTATATCCGTTTTTCTGTACGCTAGTTCATGCAATCCTCATAATTTTTATAGTCCCTATATGAATATAATATTATTTCCATTTAAGTACGTTTCTTAACATAAATCTCGCTAAACGCAAGATTTGTTTAATTGAATTCACCGAATTTTCCATAAGTGAGAATTCCTAATTGAATGAATTCTTTGTTAGTTTCTCTGGCCCATGTATCCAGTCATATGCTAGTTACGAACACAATTAGTTTAATTCATGAATTGAGAACGATATGATCGATTACAAGAGTCTGTGTAGCCACTAGATATTGTTTAAGAAATAGACACCTTCAAAATCTTTTTAAAAGATTCTATATTATCCAATTCAGTATCCTGGATGTTGTATTCCGTAAACATCATGAAAATGCTCATTATGTATAATAATAATGCCGTCAAATTCCGTGGAAAAAAAAGGAAAGAAAAAAAGAAAAAAGGACAGAAACTGCTGAACAGTTAAACAAAAAGTGAACGGAAATACCTTTAAAACGGTAAAGACCAGAGAAACGAGCAAGCAACAGCCTTTGTAGCTATAAGATGTCGTCACACTGCTGAATACTAATAATTGCTAGATTGGCCCAACTCCTACATGGACACCTTTAACAAGTTTTAAAATATTCCATATTTTCCAACAACTGCAATTAATTGTTAAATGGGCCAACTCCTACAGTCGCTGTGATCAATCGCTAGAGACTTACATGTACTCGATACTGATCTCACTCTGCCAGTGCCAGTCCCAAGCCTGGGTAAAGGAGGAGGGCGTCGCTGTACTCGCTGATGATGTGTGTTATCACACAGAGATGTGAAACTGCAACTACTACTATCAATCGCTAGTCTGACATTTCGCCCATGAAATTAGGAATGAAGGAATTATTTGCTCGTTTCTCTGGCTTCAGTTGCTTAATTATCGTTTTGTAAATAGGCCTACTTTCGCATAGCCTAACTGAAACCGATTATTTTAAAAGACGCATCATAGAAAAATTAATTGCCGCTTGAAAACAGTTTCTGAAACTGAAAATTAGAAAAGTGTAATTGAAGTAATTCATTTCTGATTGCGCCCAGGGATTAGCTTTTTTACAAATTAATATTTTCAATATATTCAGAAATAATTTATGCATAATATTAGTAACCGCGTTAAAATTCATTGGTGCACCGTTCGGTTTTCGACCTTCCTCTAGACACCGGCAAAACAATATCAGACGATATTATAATTTAAAATACTTGACCACCACAGTAGATTTGTCAAAACAGCCTTTTTAAATGTTAGCAGAAGTCGAAGGCGGTAACGACGACGACGATAACAATGATAATGATAATATAATAGTGCTTCTACAACTGCACAAATACATTTAGAACTGCACATTTTGTGTACAACTGCACATTAAAAAAGGCCCGGTTCCTTGTGTTGGAACCTCGATCTGTCAGCTTCGTGCTTTCATAGTTGAAGGTTCATCTGTCTGGAATAGATACATGTAGATAGTTTGAGAGATATTAAACGCCAGCTACCTATAATTATGGTTGACCATATCAGTGTTTTACAGGCTCTTTTAAATCTTTTTGTAGCACCGTTGTCAGACTTCATGGGAGCGCCTCTGAGTGGACGTCTTGAACGGTCGCGATGTAATTTTATGAATTACTGAATTAATGACTTAATTTAAAAAATAAATAACTCTATGACTGAATGGATATATGGTTGAATAAATGATTGAATGATTGAATTAATGAATGATGAATGAATGAATGAATGAATGAATGAATTAGTTAATTAATTAATGAGGACAATCTTAACAACATATTATGTTATGTTATGCTTCGTCAGATACCTATTGGCATTTCTACTTCATTTCTTTCTCTTCTCAAGACTGTCTTATTCGACCGGGGTTGGACTGGGAGCGCTCCTGAGTAGTAACCTTGAAGGAGCGCTATATCAAATTCTCAGTAAATAAATAAATAAATAATATTATAGATGCTATCTGTTTGTGAGAATAGGAACCGGTGAGTCTGGGAAGAGTACATTCGTTAAACAGATGAGAATCATTCACGGCGCTGGATATACAGACGAAGATAAACGAGGTTTCATCAAACTTGTCTTTCAGAACATGTTCATGGCGATGAATACGATGATACGAGCCATGGAAACGCTCAAGATAGCCTACAAGATACCAGCCAACGAGGTATTACTACGTATATATAATAATATGAAGCGCAGTTGATGTCTCTTTAGACACCGGTAAAACGTTGATAACCGTTGTTATATAAGTATTAGACATGCTACAGTTTTGATCACGGCGCTGTCTCTTTCGACACCTGAACAACGATGACAACTACGGCTATATAGAAATTGGTCACGTTATCGAATAAATTCAAGAAACTTCCAGTGGCCGAGTCTGGAGAAGGAGGCGAACGACTCTAAAGAAAGATCTTGAGATAAAACTACCACTATTACTACTACAGTAACTGCTGTGGTTAGTCGGAATCAATAGCTGTGCGTACGCGCAATCGTGTATAGCCGTGCCAGTCCCAAGTTTGGAATAGGGGGACGACTCTCGTGATCTTTATTATCACAGTTCCGTCAAAATGAAATACTATACTAACCTACTTTCGATAGACATCATGGTTCAAATTTGTGCGGGCCGCTATTTCATGCATACGAACAGAGGAAGCAAGTAAGAACAATTTTCTTCATGGTCTTCAACAGAATAGCACCAAACTGTTAGATGTCTATTCATTGTCTAGAGAAATGAGGTTGCAGTAGTCAAGTAGTGGTACAGTAAAGCAGTGTGTCGGTGTTTTCATAACAAGACCGCTCGCTGCGTCAGTGCGCGCAACATTTTTCTCGATTATTTATTCATTATTTATTTATCGCTACTCAGAAGCGCTCCAGACTATAGCGTGGACGCTGCATCGGAGTTTCGCGCCGAAGCGCATGAGCAATTGCGAGTGAAGGACTTGCCCAAGGTCCATACGCGGTGACTTGAAGTGGATTCGAAACTGGAACCATTCGGCTATATACAAGGCACCGAACCCACCACTACATCACCGGGCCCCACGATCTTAGAGAGTCACAAACCCCTCTGCTGCCTGGGCTGTATGCCTATTTAACCTAATTATAGCTACTGGAGTCGTCAGGATTCAGTCGAATACGCTTGAGATGATGTTATAAAACGTTGACAGCTTTTGGCCTCACATTAAACTGTCATTCAGTGAGAGGTATAATTGAGTTGATGTCAGTAGCCTTTGTAACTACAGGTTCTCGCGAAGATTGGGAACATTTCTACCTATTCACCCACCGCGTTTATTGCTAGGCCCTATAGATAAAGAGCGTCTTTGACGAATTTTTATAAGCCGTATGTAAGTTGTACAATGTACATCAACGTAAACGACACCAATAGACACAAGTCGTCGTTTAGAATAGAAAATGTACGACTTTGCTCAAACACCCTTAAAATGTTGACATCGGCATTATAATTAGTCAGCTTTTTACTCCGTGTAGTAGTATTTGAACGGTCTTGGTTCGACAGTATAATAATAAATTATTATCATGTTGTATAATTACCTCCCGATTGTCTTCAACGACCTTAAGCATTGGAATAAAAATTATAAAATCCACATAGAGCAGGTGATACCCTATCGGTGGCAGTGCCAGTCCCAATGCTAGATAAAGGAGGTGGGCGACCCTAATCATGATAGATAATATGACCAAGTGTCGTTAAACATAAATTAACATAACTAACCGCTAGAAAATGACTCGCATCTTATAGAAAGAACTGCATGAAAGATACATGTAGGACGACTATGCAAATGACTATAGTAGCCGCCAGAGACTGTTAATAAACAACTGGGAAATGTCATGGTCCGTTAGACACCTTTGATATCATTTCTACGGATGCTATAATTTTTCACAAAAATTTAGAGGTAAGATGCAAAACAATATTGTGCCCAAAGCAAATCTCCATACATAGTAGAAAACCTACTGAATAACGGACTGTCGTCGAACATTGAATAAATCCATCTCATGATTCGAGTTCCACCACTGCTCGCACTTTGGCAGTGCCAGTCCAAGCGTGGATAAACGAGGAGGGCGACGCTAATTATATTACTCCTCCGAGTGGACCATTGAAGAGTGGCCCACATTTGAAAAAAAGATATGTTAAACTTTATGTTCATTCAAGTATTTATGTAGCATCTCTACTAGGAAGCTACTCAGAGGTGCTCCCGACTACAGCATGGCCCAGAAGAACAGTTCTATAGTTCTTATAGGAGCGTATTGCCCATCCAAGTTTTCGGTTGCAAAGTATCAATATACTGTCAGCAAACACGCTTAACTGAACAGTCACAATTCTAATAATTATGCTAAAAGAAATGAAAAATATAATTATACTGACAAAGTGGTGACGTAAGCATTATAATAAATTATATACAATATATTTATACATTATATATTTATATATGTGTAATATATATACTAGGATTGTCATTGTGGATGTAGGAAAATGCAAAGTTGGTTCGTGAGGTTGACTATGAGACGGTAGCGACATTTGAAGAGCCATACGTCACCGCCATGCGAACCCTATGGTCAGACGCAGGAATACAGGAATGCTACGATAGAAGACGAGAATACCAACTGACAGACTCAGCCAAATAGTTAGTCACACTTGTACAACACTCGCACGCACTCACACGCACAGAAGCACGTACAACACACGCACACGCACGTGCACATGTACACGCGCACACAAACAAACACACACTTTCTTACACACACACAAACACTCACACACACACACACAAACTCACACACATACACAAACACACAAACATACACACTTACGCACACATACAAAAAACTCACACACACTATTATAGAGCGTACATAATATTATTACATGACCGCAAGAAAGAAAGTTCGAAAAATTAATAGTGAAGCATAACAGTTTTTAATTTGTTGGAAACGTAGAAACGAGGACGAAGGTTGTAATGTCGCGGATTGTTACAGTAGTTAGGAACAGGCGACGTATAATAATAAAACTTTGGTAGAACAACACACATGTATGCGTTAAGTAAAACATCGGTCACTGCCGTTTATGTAACGTAATCGCAATCGTAATCGTACATTTATATAGCGCCACTTCAGAGAAACTCCTCAGACGCGCTCCCGACCAGACACAAACTACAATCGAAGAGAAGGTTTGAAACGCTTGCGGAAAGGGGGCACAAAAGGCAAAAAATCATTGCGGAGACTTTTTCCAGAAAGGTGGAACTGCCATAGCGAAGCTTATGAATATTTGTGTCCCGCCATATGGAAAGGTACCATAAGTCGGCGTACGGTTTCACGAGAAATCGCGCATAATGACGTGGGGGGGGAATTTATTATCAAATTTGAGTTCTTGGTATTTTTAGCAGCAGGTGAAAAGGACTTTTAAGTTAATAACACTGCTAATATTACATAGACTAGGGAGAGGATCAACTGGAGAGGATACATCAGGGATATCGCCAGAGCTGCAGAAGCTGACGGCACCAGGTGACCAGATGAATATTACATAATAGACAACACTGAGAATTGGTTGTGAACCTCTTGTAGGATAAATCGCTCAGAAGCGCTCCCAGTGTGCAAGACCCCACGATACTCATCGATGGAAATAAAGTGGCAATTTCTCATGTTCATCATTATAAGTCGGTCATTTATCATCCAATTTTTATCTGGTTTTCAGCAAAATGTTCAGCTCACTTAGCTGGTTTGTGAAGGCATAATAACTCCAAACCCGACTTATGGTACCTTTTCATGTGGCGGGACACATTTATATTGTCAGTTTTAATAACATTAGATATAACAGAACAATGAGAAAAGTTGAAAATGTTGTACTTTTGCCAAATTTATAGAATTTGAAGATATCATACAAAAGGTGTCGAAACGAGCAGCGTATGGTCGATTGCGGTAGCCAAGGCCAAGTACATGACGTTTCAGTTAGAGTCTACTCTATTGTCTAATATTATTTAATTCAGGGTTGTTTTAGGGCTGCTTTTAAGAAATTCTTCTTTTCCTTCCCAACCTCCATGGTAATTACTTCCAATCGAAGGACAATGACCTTTTTGCAAGTTTAAAACGGAACAAAAGTGCTTCTGCAACTGCACAAATCATTTTAGAACTGCACATTTTGTGTACAACTAGGCTACACGTTAAAAAGCCCTGATTTAATTTATTCCATTTCGCAGGGGCAGTTCTTGTTTAACGACGCTACCCTTCTTTAACCAAGGTTTAGACTGGCGCCACCGAAATATATATAACTGAAATGTATATTTAATTTTTATAAAATTTTCGCTAAAGTTTCAGTAAATTTTCCCATTGTTCAGTTGTGTCTGGTCGGGAGCACCTCTGAGGAGTATCTTCTAAAGTGGCGATATATAAATGCTATAATACGTAATTGAATGAGCAAATCACCTGCTGGCCGTTGTTCTTCCATTCCCTCCTTGTCTGCCCTATACCCTAACTATGGTTCTTGTTTTTTAATTCACCCCAGGTTCTAAGTTGACGGGAATTTATCGCGTGAGGGTCGGTTAGGGCTCAGGTTAGGCGTCGTGAGGATTGGTTAGGGCTAGTTTTAGGGTTAGTGCAGTCATTCTGACAGGTGCACATACTCAACACATAAAACGGACATGGAAAGCATGATTGGGGGTGAATTAAAAAACAAGTACCCATAATTCATACATGCACCTTAACATCGTTGAATGGTTGACCTGTTCGTGTTTAGTTACCTGGACAGCGTTGACGTCATCGCAGTTCCGAGTTATCTTCCATCTCTACAGGACATCCTCAGAGCCAGGGTTCCAACGACAGGGATCATCGAATACCCTTTCGACCTCGACAGCGTCATCTTCCGGTCAGCATCGAAGCATGGGGGGGGGCAAAAGAGGCACGCCCCTCCCCACGATGGAAAATTAACACTTAATTGCTTAACTACGGGGTCGTCCATAAATGACGTCATGCAATTCTGAACAAATTTTCACCCCCTCCCCTCTCCTATTATCACGGGACATTGCAAAATTCAAATAATGTCTTGTATGGACCGTCACATATGTCTGACCCCCTAAGTGTGTGACGTTATTTATGGACGGTTCCTACTACGTTTTGGTTTTAACAAATTCCTTCGCATTAATGCTATTGATACAATGAGAAATTTACAATTAGAGAAACATTTATAAAAATATCCATGTTTTCTTAATTAATTTCATGCTTTGTTAAGAAATGTAATTGTAATCATTGTGTTTTGTAACTTTTTAGCCATTGTGTTTTTGTTCCCTCCTGCAAAAACTTATGCCAGCGTCCATGGCTACTGTGATTATTCGTCACAAATTCCATGGCTACTGTGATTATTCGTCACAAATTCCATGGCTATACTGTGATTATTCGTCACAAATTCCATGGCTACTGTCAGCTAATTTAATCAGTGCACGCCGATTGTCGTACAGCGACGTAAGTAGGCCAGGTGCAAATTGCCGCGCGGCGTCTGCACAGGTGATTGTCTGGACAGCACGTGACGTCTAGACGAGCGTACGTTAATTGTACAAGGAGGGAGTGGAAGTGAAGAAGGAGTGTTGCGTGTTGAGAGCCGTTGAGATAGGCTGTAAGAGGTGTTTAACTCTTCTTATTATACTCCAAAATCCGATATAAAGTAAAACGATCAGCAACAACACAACAATGACTACACTTGCGTTATCATAACAACTACACGACTACTATCTTCATCAGTCTACTCTATCGCAACTCAACAACAACTCTTACAGCCTATCTCAACGGCTCTCAACACGCAACACTCCTTCTTCACTTCCACTCCCTCCTTGTACAATTAACGTACGCTCGTCTAGACGTCACGTGCTGTCCAGACGAGCGTACGTTAATTGTACAAGGAGGGAGTGGAAGTGAAGAAGGAGTGTTGCGTGTTGAGAGCCGTTGAGATAGGCTGTAAGAGTTGTTGTTGAGTTGCGATAGAGTAGACTGATGAAGATAGTAGTCGTGTAGTTGTTATGATAACGCAAGTGTAGTCATTGTTGTGTTGTTGCTGATCGTTTTACTTTATATCGGATTTTGGAGTATAATAAGAAGAGTTAAACACGTCGTCGTTGTTGGTTAACAAAACAGTGAAAGACTGTAGATTCTTTAACCTAGCCATTTAGCTAGTCGAACAGTTATCTAGGGATAGGCCTACGCTACCACGAACTTATACGAAGAAGCTTCCGAAGAGACTGAAGGTCACACGTAGAGAAGAAGAGGGAAAAGACTTGTGACAGCTACCGTGATTATTTGTCACAAATTCGTCTCTATATCAAATTCTCAGTAAATGAAAATAAATAAATAAACTCATGGAACATTTAATCAATTGCTGCTGCTGCTTGTTGTAGGAATTTATGCGCGTTAACCCTTTGATGCCGAGAGTGTAGTAAAATGTATGGGAAATCCTATACCCTCCGGTATTAAGATTCGTTTAGAGTTGTTTTCGAAGTACACTAAAACATGTATCTTCATTGCTGTTGTATGAATTGTGTTGTAAGTTTGTCGGAGACATTTTTTGAATCATCATTAATTGCTGTCTGCTCACATAATTATGCTGCTGCTGCTTGTTGTAGGATGGTGGACGTCGGAGGTCAGAGGTCAGAGCGCCGGAAGTGGATCCATTGTTTTGAGAACGTGACGTCAATCATGTTTCTTGTGGCGCTCAGCGAATACGATCAAGTACTCGTCGAATCAGATAACGAGGTCAGCGGCTGATTGCAATTATTTCATCAGATCGGTTATTAATTTATTTTATAGTTGTGTATAGTCGTTAGTTTCAACGTATGCGAAATTATTAATTTCCAACTATTCGGAAATTAATTTCCAACTATTCGGTAATTAATTTTCAACTATTCGGTAATTAATTTTCAACTATTCGGTTATTGATTTCCAGATCTTCGGTAATAAAAAATTGGGCCAATCTTGGAACGTCGGACATGCTTTGTAGGCTGTTATTGGCGCAATGTATTGCAGGCTGTCTGTTCAGTTAGTTTAGTTAAGATTTGTGTGTTCTGTGAGTGTGACCTGCATTCCTGTGAATCCCAACCCAGCCAAAATTAATGCAGCTGCAAGAAGAAGAAGGCCTGGCATTACACAGGGAGCCAAAAGGCAGTGACCGTAGCTGTAAACATGAAGTTTCGAAGCTCATCGTTTGAATAATTCAAATGGAACAATGCGAAAGATTGAAGGCGATAACTTATTATTAACCTGCCAGCAGCTATCCTTACTTCTGGCTAGAGACCTAATGTGAATATTCATTAGGCAAATTCAGGCCCGGCCCTAGGGTTTGCGGGGCCCAAGGCAGCAGCGGGTCTTCAAGCTTAAATTTACGCAATTGATTTCCTGTCAATGCGGCACTGGTGGGGGAGAGTCATCGAAGATAGGACACTTAACCTTGTGGCCAAATTTCTTTTTGAGCAATAGAGCATTATTTTAAAACAAACCACAATGATGTGGCCTATAGGCCTACATAGGCCTATTTGATTTTCAAATGATGCATGTTAGGTTTGCGTTTTGGCTTTTGACAAATTTCTTTGCGCCAAAGCACTAATGATGCTAATTATTCACAAAGTGAAACGGATAAATTTAGGCTACATTTAGGCATAATCTGTGAAAATATCGATTATCCATGTTCTAAATTACCTGTTTTGCATTTTCTAAGCTGTCATTAAAATTGTCACCACTATCATTGTGTTTTGCCCTCTCCAGCAAAATTGTATGCGGGTGTCCATTTGCAAATTTGAAGCAAAATGAGTTAGGCACTAATTAGTGCTTTTGGAGAGAATTTTACATGCAAGTCAACGCTAAAGAGTAGGTTAGCTGTGACTCGCCTTAAGGTTTAGCGAAGTTTCGTTCTTTCAAGATCACCATGTCACATTTGGGTGACAAATTGACTGCAAGAACAGCTATTTCATACGACGTAATCATTGTCAATATCGTCAAAGAAAGAAATTTATAGCCAGCAGCGCGGGGCCCCTGGAAGCGCGGGGCCCAAGGCGGTTGCCTCGCTCGCCTTGCCCTAAGGCCGGGCCTGGGCAAATTCAAGCTCATTGTCCGATTGGTTGCGGGACTCCCTATGATCAATTTCCATGGCACTGTGTATTTTTATTATAGCGATTTCGAGGTTGCAATGTCAAACATATGCCACTGTCGTATTTATATTATTCGTTGAAAGCGTCTTACAGGTGTTTAATGAGACTGCGTAGGCCAGCTTTAGGTCTCATCAATTTTTTTCATGCACAATTCACTCTCCCCTTACAAAAGTTAACTAGCTAACGTCATCTATAAAATACTATTATTACTATTTACTTTTTGACAGGCTACTATTTAATTTTGACAGACAACTTATTTGTTAGTTAATATTTGTTAACTTTTATGGTTTACCGTTTAGACCTGAAATGAATTTAATTATTATGCATTCAAATGCTACTAGACGGCTATAATTATGATAAATTATTAGGTCTACTGAGGTATAAATACGCTAATGCATGTGAGCGTCACAAATATAAATTTAAGTTCCGTATGCGTAGGATTATATTTTGTCGAAACCCGTACGCAAATTAAGTCCGTTGGCCACTCTTGGATGAATCCAGATTTGACGAGGGCCTATGACAACAGAGGTCGTTGCCCTCGACAGAAATTTGACCACTCTTGCCTCCCTGGGTACGTTATAATTATGCAGACGGCCATTATCAATAATGGTGACATCTTAGGTTCTTATGGAATAATTATAGACTATATAATTGACAAAATCGTGGAACGTAGGCCTATAGAAAGAGCTACAGAAAAATGCGATTTTTGACGAACGCTGTACCTGGTATCTGTAGCGTCGTCGCATAAAGTTTTAAAGGTGTTTAACGCGATCTCATCATCTAGTGGAGTGGATCCAATTTGACCAGGGTCTATGACAACAGAGGCCGTTACCCTGGACAGAAATTTGCTCGGCATATTACATCACTTATGAGCAAGGTACTAGACCAGTAATTTAACAATTTAATATAGTGTTCAGGTTCATAATAATTATAGCACCATTGGCGTCGACCTTACATCAACCGAGTAGATAATAGTCTAAGACTCTAATCGTAATTTCAAGATATATAACGTACAACAGGCAGATTTACTATAATCGGCCTTTTCGGCGCCACAAATGGCCATGTCGTGATAATCAGATGATATACAACGGCAATCAGTCAAAACAAAGTCGATAAGCGGTCGGAGTACCAAGACACGTTGCTACGGGGCGCAGTAGTCAGCTTTTACCTAGACCCTCTCCTTTGGGGAATTGGGGGGGGGCAGGCCCGCCGAGAGGGGGGACAGGGGGGCAAATGCCCAGGGGCCCGGGAGCTTCAAGGGGGCCCGGGCAAAAATTATCATATTTTTTGTTATTAATGCTTAATTATTATTACTCTATTATTTTTAATATTTCTGTTATTTTTGTTATTAATATAATATATGTATTATTATTATTATTCCTAATAAGATTATTATTATCGTAGCCTATAGAAATAAATTGTCATTGTATAACGCGCCCAAAAAAAAACAATCTTGTACGAAAGCGCGTCACTTGAAAGTCTACTCATTATAAATCTTAGACAAATAAGATTATTTGCGGCGTACATGTATAGGCTATAGGCCTAGTTCGGAAGTTTATTCCACTCAGACCGTATCAGCGCAATATTTTTCATAAATTTATTGCGGGCCCAACCTATAATCACATAATAGGCCTTCAAAGCTTACGATTGTTGCCGTTTTGTACGTAGCCTAACATTACTGTCTCATAGCTAAGTTTGCATTTCCCGTTTTCAATCATAAACTGCATAAAGTATGCAAATTCAAATTACAAATTTCTTTTGTAACGATGAAATATAGACACAAATATGGAACACAAAAACGAAAAGAAAAAGCTAATAGGCCTATGAACGTTTGCCAAGAAGACGGTATAGTCGCACGTAAATCCGGATTCTCAAAATAGGGCAAGTCAGAGCCTATCACTTCTACCTCGGTTGATTCTAGTGAATTAAACGTAGGCCTACCTGATGAACATAACAGAATGTATGAAAATAATTTTTGTGATATTAGAATCCTAATCCCAAAAGATGACATTATAAAATAAAACTTACGAAAACATTGGCATTTTATAAACTGATAAGACTTGGTTGTGCTGTTGGTACTCTGCCATTAGGACGTGTTTCTGTTGCGGAAGCTGAAGGATCTTTCAGCAAGCTCAAGTAAATTAAAAGTAGGCCTAGACCTATCTGTTATGAAGTAAGACAGACTGAATGACCCTGCAACTCCGGAGCAATCGAATATGATCCTGCAAAATCAGTAAACTAGAATACTAGGAAATTATAAGCGATTTGCTCCATGGCGGTTAAATCCAGAAAAGTTGCATTTTTCATGATTAGGTCCTACAAAAAAGTTGAAATTTTTATTTATTAATAATATTATCAAGAACTGATTAAAATCATAATAGCCCATGGGCTTGTTTATTAGGCTATCGTACATGCGTAGGCCTATATAGGCCTGCCCACACTCTTCTTATTTCTATTTTATAATAGCCTAAAGATAGTTTAGGGCCCGTGATTACCCTGCCCAGGAGTAGTAATAGAGTTAACAAGCTCCGCCATTTTGAAAGAAGCTAATAAAGCAGATAAAATGGTCAGCTAAAATTCTTAAGTGTTTTGGATAAGATGCGTCTTTTCTATTGGATGTCGTGCACCGAACAGCATAAGCAAAGCCAGACTGGTGGACAACAAAACTCAACACAGCTGGCGTTTAGAAGCTTCTAGGTCAGCAGGGCTAAGGTCGTAAGAATACTGCCGAAAAGTCTCTAGCTAATATACTTAGTGCGATGTGCGAATAAACGAATATCTCGATAAAATCGGTGTTGGTTACGAAAACTATGCCACTACCGGTTGAATTGTTATACGCAGCTCCCGTTCCTCCTCCGCCCGCAATTTGCATGTAATTCGCCCCATTTTTATACAGGTAGACGTTACCATGAGCGGTATTAGTGTCACAAAATTCTATGTACGTCGAAACGAAATAGTATCCGGCTTTTCCGGGAGTGACACGAGTCAGTCTCGTACTTATGCCAGCATCGGTTTTGAATCTTACACTATCGAAAGAAACTCTTGTGTGAGTTTGAGCGTTTACGGCTTGACGAGTTAAAGAATGAATGCTAAGCGCGGGACCGATTGAGATAGAATCTACATACTGCTTCGTAGCTGCATCGCTGGCGCTGTTGGGATCGTGTAGACCTGTAATGTAACCATCATGCATAAAGATGGTTGTATGCACATTTATTTGAGATGAAAGATTGTATTGCATCGACTTAACCATCTCTAAGATGGTTTCATTATTTAATTTAAAACGAAATCCGTCCGTCGATTCTAATATAATTGGTTGGTTTAATCGACCTTCTATTTTATTCGTTGTATTTCCAAAAAATATGTTAAAAGTTTTATTTCCTTCCAAATCCTTACATCCCATCCCCCGCGAAAGATCCCTGCCGTTGCTGCTTAAGAATAGGTCGCCAGTCATTGTATCACCAGTCTTTGACACCTTCGGTGTAACTTGTTCATCAACGTATTTCTTATTCGTCAAATGATTATCGTTGGACGGAGAATCGTCGTGATTCGTTATCAAATCAATAGCTTGACCCCAACTTAAGGCCTCGTCCATCCCTGCTATCAAAGTGTTCGTTGTAGGCAAACCTTTAATTTTGTGACCACCCATTTTTAAATTTCCAGTCGCGGGGTTTGTTCCATCCAATCGAAGAAAACTCTCATTTATTTGGCTAAGAGTAACACCACCAGCGATTACTCTTTGTGATGAACCAACATCGGTGTGACCAAATTTATCAACAGGCATTTTATATAATAATAATTTTTAATGCAAGCCATTTATAACTTCTTGAAAATTCATTCCATCACTCACCATCTTCATCACATACAAACACAAATGACCACAAAATACTTCGTTATCGGGTTGTATTCGCTCGCTGTTATATAACACTGGACGGCGTAAATACTTTATCAGTTCCAGAGGGGGAGGAAGGCCGTAACTATCGAAATATATTTTCTCGTTACCGCTCTTTAAGAAAGAGCACCAATGCTGACCGGTTCCTTTAGAATCATCTAGATTCAATATCCCACATTCAATCCGTCTAGGTTTATTCGGCAGCTCGTCTCGCACGAAAACGCCTCTAAAATTCGGAATATTCAGCTTCTTCGCGGCATCCAATAATTCAAAATTCGTTAACGGATGATTTGGAAGAACTACGCCTTCGACATCGATGTTTTTCACAGTTGCAGAACTCATTTTATATTTCATCTAAATGTTTTAAAAAGTAATTCGATTTTACTTCCTGCATTACATTATTAAATAGTTTTCAACAAATAGTGTCCATAAGATAAAGTATGAATGCCGTCCTTCATTATTACCCGTTTATCGTCATCTGCAGATAATGCAACTTTATTAATTTCTTCTGTATAAATATCGTGATGATAAGATCTAATAACATTCATCGTTCGTTGTTGTTCTTTTTTGGTAAATAAGCAGTCTTTATAATCTTCGTGAGTAATAGTTTTCTGGACAACATTCTTCTTAATACCTTTACATTTTTTATGCTCATCTCCAGCAGACATCTTATAAGAATACAACTTTGCTCGCAGTCCGATAAACTCTTCTATCTGTTTTCCACTAGTTTCATCTTTGAACATTCCAATAACTTTTTTATTTACTCCAATCTCAATACCAGATGGATGATCTCTCGGATAGTCACTCGTATCAAATCTAGCTTTAATATCTTCTCGGATATCTGAGTAAAAGTCTTCGGTTTTAATTTCGTATGCCAATGAATCTGTATCGGTAAATAATAATTTAGCTTTATTTCCGTATTTAGTTTTGATGTAATTGTAATGAAAGTCATACATCAACGTTTTGCTCAAGTCTAATATACACATGCCAAGATAGATAGGTTTATTATAGTACAATTTAGTTCTTTTCATGTGAACGGCTATTAGATTTTCATCGAAAATAGTACAACTCTCGTAATTAGGTTTAGCAGCTAGTTTAATAGCCTCCTTCTCTTGACACACTAACCTTACATCAACACGATTTTCAATGTTCTCACAAGTTTTTCCAAAGACACTGTTATTCATTAATTTGAAAAAGTCTTTCTCAAAGTCATTAGTAGCTTTCGTTCTAAGAGCTGTATTTAAATCGATATACTTTTTCAACCAATCACTTTCTTGGAATAGTATGCCTCTGTGCACTTTTGTTATTTTCATGCCTAAGCTCTCGTACAGCTTGAGATTATCGTAGTGTAGCACATACTTCTTTTTATCGTTTAAGTTTGGAATTAGCTTTACGACTTTGTCAATCTCAATGCTTTCAGGAGCTAACGGATAATCGTTATGCAAGTCATGTAACTCTTTAGGGTATTCCAAATCAACTTCCAATATGCATGGTATACTTCTCCAATTATTTAAATCATCTTCACTCATCCATTTGAACCCGTGAGTAGGTAACGGTTTGCTCATAGCCCACCCATATAGGTTATTCGCGTCCAGGTAAGTGATAAATGTAGAATTTTCGTTACTATTGTAATCGCTCATATATTTATTATTCGCTTTCCCGTAACGATTTGATATTGTGCTTACTCCTCCTCTCATCCCTTGCCTAATCATCAGAATCATATCGTAATCACTCAATAACTCCAATTTCACGTCTGTCAATTTTAAAGCGGCATCCCAAGCTAAGCCAGGAGATGTATAATACCATGCAGGGTCAAGCGTATAGTTCTTCATACACACATCTCTAAAGTTTTCGAAAACATCGGCAAGTAGCAGGACATCCGAAACGTTGTATAAATCGTGATATTCTCGGAAAGTTTTACATCCAAATTCTTCCCATACTGTTTTTGCATGCTCATAGTCTTCATCGCTAATATTCGAATCATTTAGCTTAGAATAGAAAGCGGATTTTGGTGGTAGTTCGGTTTCATTAAAAATAGTAAATGAATCGACGTAGTCATAAGGATATATGCCTTTTCTTAGCAAAAGATCGAGCTTCTTTCCTGTATATCGTTTACCGATATTTTTACACTGGTCTTTGCTTAGGTTCCTCGATAAAGCATCAAGACTCGAAGCCATAAATTTAAAACTGTCGATAAAACGCAGTTCTCGTCGGACTAGTATTTCTTTTCCATCTTTTACAAACTTATCAACTACGACATCTCTGCTAAAAGATATATACTTTTCCTCGTTATTAGGTATGCAGTTAATTTTCTCACCTCTCAGTTTCTTAATGAACAGATGACAATCGTACCCGGAAAGATTATGAAACACTACGGGAAAGAACTTTGGACATTTATAGTTTATATTACAACTGTTATGAGCAGCCCCTCTAAACTTTCCACTAAGATGACAGTGATCTCTCACTCGGTCTTCGCCCAACGTTCCTTCGCAGATATGGCATATAGTAGCTCCATCGAAACACTTCTTATCCTCTTCGGTAAATATCATCTTCTTGGGAAATTTAAACTGATTATATATTCGTTTTATATTCTCTTCGAGTTTATCTACAAATATTTGACCAACATCATCATCTTCGCTTTCAGCTGTAAACGTCACGGGATCTTGTGAATATACGCTATCATCGAAGCATTTTATGTAGTAACAAAAGGAGCTGGGAGTATGCTTTTGATATTTATTAGTGTACGACAACTCTGGATTTGGTTGGCAAGTGGCTATTGGCTTCACAAAAGACTCGAAATCAGCGTAGACAATAAACGGAACCCTCATAGAATTGTTATAATTTTTAAAACTTAACATAGTTCCTGGCTTTGGCATTTCTATTTTTTGTGCGTTATGTTGTGAGCAGTACTCATTATGTCTGTTAAGCGCTTCTGTCGTTGTGTAACCACTCATACATCTTTTACAATAGTGCATCGAATTAGTCCCCAATGTCATCAATCTGTTAAAATTCTTTATCCAACAATAATGTTTCCTTTCTCCATCAGATATAAGTAGTAGATCAATACTACTTTCACACTTAGACAAATACATTAACACTAATATTATTATTTCTCTCGAATTTACCTATCATATTAGCATCAGCAGCAACTGGAAACTCAATACCACTCCAATTAAGTTTCTTCGATTGGTCCTTTAAATCTTTAGTAATTCTCTCCGGATGGCTATCCGTCGGATTCAAAGCTCTGGTAATACACCATTTGAAGCATTCTTCGTCTTCGTTTTTCATATTTATAATAGCCTTTTTATTAGCTAAAAAGTTGGGAAGCGGAATGTAAGAACTACCTCTTAAGGGTGTATATTTCACTGTGTTGATTTCTAATTTTACAACAGCTTTAAATCTCCAATTACTTCCTCGCATCTGAAAACTAGCAATAGACTCCATGATTTTATCCTTCTTTCTGCTGTATATTTCGTTTAAGTCGGTTGCTTCTAAAATAACTTCTGTCTTAGAAACGAATGGTATATCCTCAGAATTTACTTCTCCAGATTTCATATCTACTCGTTCCATAGTACAAGTAAGAATTAAATTAGTCTTTGTCTGGCGATTACTGGACAATAGATTAACTACCTGCGGTCTGGCTAAATCAAGAAACGACGAGGCATCCATTCCATTAATTCCAGCCATTGTATATTGCTTGGTGAATCCTTTAATAGCTGACGCTGTTTCTAGAATTTTATTTTTATCAAATATCCTTGAAACAGTTGACTTCAATGATTCCAGTTTTTCATTAACTGCTCGTTCAGGCACGTAACTAAGTAACCAATCCGCAAAATCATTAATCTTGGATCTAACCTTATTTTTGTATGTTCTCGTAGGCACTACTGGTTTGTACTTTCTCGGCGTAAGCGTAGGAACCTTAATGTCAGGAACCGGTGAATCGAGCAATTGTTCAACATGGTCCATATTTCTTAAACTACTTTTCTTTAAATCCAGTTTATCTTACCACGCAAAAATATTAATATCTATCTCTCGAACACTTTAATTTCGTATCTATCTCTCCAGACATTTCCGTTATGATAAGCTATTATGCCAGCACTCTGACCATACGCCTTAGCGGCTTTATACATCGATGGATACGAGGTAACAACGCCAGTCTCTCGATCTATAATATCTACTCTTCTCGGTTGCTTCCTGATACTACTCAACGTGTCATGTCGAAATGGCATAGCTGTGTAGTCTGTCGGAAGAATATTCTTTTCAATCAATACAGCTATAAGTTGAGGTTTGCTGAGATGCGAAGTGCCTGTAACATTGTTATGCTTGGCTAACATTCTAAGCTCTGGTAGCTTCATAATATATAAGTATTCTTTAATTCAATTTTCCATACACAACACTCATTTTCTGACCATCCGATTGGAACTGCAGCAACCTATCCGAAATTACAACGGCGAAAGCTTCGGTGTCGGCTGGCACTGCTGCATTGAAAAGAGCCTTAATCTGTATATCAACGACAGATGATTTCAAACGCTCAGATTGTTTGCTTACATCGAACACGAACAACGGATATAATTCTTTATAATTTATAGGTGATATATTGCTTTGCGTAATCAACCGATCCATACCATAAAATTTTTGACTAAAGGAGGACGCGTCTCTATACGCTCTGGAGAATTGTTGATTAGGAAACGACAGGTTATGATCGACAGCTGGAAATCTTTCTTGATTCATCATCACATAAATGTTCTTGATATCGCAGTGATCAAAGAGCGATGGATTACTTTCCTGATCACCGCTACGACCCGTCTGAAATCCTACGATGATATATCTAGGTTTCTCAGGTGATGTTTTAACGCTTAATCTCCAACTGAAACTTGTCGACTGAGGAACTGTTATCGTGTCGCATTGACGTGCTCTATACGCAACTGGCAACGTTAATTTTGATTCAATCGTCTTATACAACTGCATTCGTTCCATATCGGAAGGAATAACGTGTGGAATAAACCATGAAATTTTGTTTATAGCAACTTTTCCAGCAGCTGCAGCGTTATCGCGGAATATGGCATCATCATCAGCTTTACGAACTAAAGTCAGCGTCTGTTTAAAGCCGTAAATAATCTTGTCGTAATCATCACAAAATCCGAAAATATGCTTCAACGGAACAATAAAACTGAACATTCCCTTAGTGTTTGGCTTACGAATGAGAAAGATTTGTCTAGTGGAAAAGCCGACGTTGTCAGCAATAACAGCAGTCGCTCCAGTGTCTTTATACCACAGCTGATTTAAGCCTTGAGTCAACTGAAAATCGTTTGGATACGTAAGTAAACCGAGCATCGTTGTAGCTTGACCCGGATGAAATAGCGTTTCAATTTCTTGATTAGATAACTGATAGGATATTTGACTGAATAGGTACATAAGCCCATTATTCGTAAGAGCGACTGCATCGGCATTAACGTATGCGGTGTCATCAGCTTTAATTAGTCTTCCTTCGAATTGCAGATACGACTCTGCTGGGTGACTGTATAAGTCTTGTAATTCAATATTTATTCTTATTTCCCCAGAACTGTTAAGATTAGTTCTCGCTACAGGTTCGTACTCGTGCCATTCGTATCGCTCGATACCTTCATCGATCAATGGTTGCTCTGTGAATCTTAGAATATCGGATTGCATTTTATTATACATATATTTTTAAATAAGAAAATACAGTTAAGCAAAATAAATTTAAACTGCCATTTTCAAACCACCTCCGTTTAAGCGTTTTACTAGATCTTGAATTCTAATAGCTCCTCCGGTCATTTGCGGATTCGATCCGAGTAATCTAGCTAGAATGACTTTAGTTTCCTGAGTTATAGGCTGTTGAGCTGTGGTTGGTGGGAGTATCTTATTGAGTAATCGTTTTCCAACATCGATCGCCTTATCCTTAGCAACACCCCCAATCTCTTTGACAGCTGTGCTCGCAATTTGTTTGGCTGCATTCGAAGTTAGTAGTCTCTTGAGAAATCCTGCAATGGAATCGAATATTCCTGCTCCACCGACAACGTGTACTTTTTTATAACTTCTTCTCGCAACGACCAGCATTTCTATATCATCAATTTTTAATTAGATCATCAATTTTTAAATTAGATCGTCAATTTTTTATATTCATCTTTGGATATCACTCCCTGTCTTAGTAACTCATCCGTCATACCTACAATTTCATTTCTTACACCCGTATTTCCCGCTTTGTAGCTATATATTCGCAACTCTAATTGTTTTACTAATTCGTTAGGATCTGAAGGAATGGTAATTATTCCGCTTCCTGTTTTACCTCTTAACTTCATGTAATCGTCCCATATGGGTTTTATTATCTTTGCATATTTTACACTTCTAGACGATTTAGGTTTGTTTGGTTTATTTGGCTGACTCATGGCATTCGTTTTAATTAGAATCTCGGCGTATTCTTCGAGATCACGATTATCATAAATTGAACTGTTTGGACTAGCTAACGTTAACAATTCCCATAATCCTGGAGTTCCTTGATAAGTTGTGGTTCCAACTGTAATATCATTTCCTTGAATTGAGGCTTCGCTGTCACCGATGTAGAATTTTCCATCTCTTGATCTTAATCCGAATGTTGTGTCCACAAGTCTTCTATCAGAAGCATATTTTTTAAGGTATTCAACTGCAATATTTCCTAATTCTAACCTTCTAATGTCTTCTACTGGGTCATCGTCATCGTACGCCTCTATAGACGGATACTGAGGAAATTGAATAGTTTTCAACGAATCTGGAAGTGATTTTAGAGCAAGTGATGTTGCTGCAGAATTATCTTTTATTGTCGACAGCAAAGCGTTTTGTTCTTTTGAAATTGCCGATTGAGAGTCGACTATTGGTTTGTAGATTTTCGTTAATTCTCGTTGAAGTCCAAGATCATCTATTCTCTCTGAGAGAAAGTTTTGTTTAATATTTTTTTTCGTTTTTAAAAACTCTTCGATAATAAAATCTCTTTTTGCAGGATCGCTAATTTTCAGTAGTGACATTTTTTATTATAATGTTTAAAACGTAACGTAAAACGTAGACATAAAACATAACGTAAAACGACACGTTATGCATCATAGTAATTAACATAACATATGGAGTCTTTTTCGTTTATAGTAACTGGTGAATCGGAGTTGTTTTGAATTGTAATTATTATATCCTCTGCGTCCTCTAGGACTGTACCATCTTGAAGGCTAAGTCTGAGTTGTTTCAACTTCTGTCTAAGAGAGACTAGACACATTCCTCTGGTCATTCGGACTCCAAGGCCTACTTCTACTGTAATATTTGTCTTTGGTTCAATCGTTATCGCTTGCTGAGCAAAAATCTCATATCTGTCGCCTGCTCGTTGTCTTGCAGGAGCGTGAGTGACCACTTTAGGCATCCAAATTATCGGACTCACACGAGGCTTCCGTTTGGTGATAAATTTGTGTATTGGGTGACCGTATCCAGACATTTATATAAGTGGTTTTTTAAAGTAACATTCCAAGAATAGGAATATTTTTAAATGGTGAATTGGGTCCCAAGATAAGACCTTCACCGCTGATATATCCTGCTCCTCTTTTCATAAACAGACCAGAACCCGATATCGAACTACCCTTTTTCCACGGAGATAGAAAAAGACCTTCCCCAGCAGGCACTATCTTACAGCATATTCCTCCTTTCTTAACGTAGAGCACTCCAGATCCACTTATCGAAGATCCACTTTGTGAGATCGAAGATCCACTTATTTTATCGACAATTTTGGAACCAGCTGCAGAACCCAATCCTGTTAAGGCTCCTGTGGCTAAACTCGGAAGAACACTAGACAGAAGAAATTTTCCGGCTGTTGCTAAGAACGGTAGAATAGCGCCAATAAATCCGCCTTCGACTCTCGCATTGTCTTCTAATTGCTTTTTACCCATTTTAATTGTCACACCAGTTCCATTCTGATAAGCTTTCGTTATCTTGTTAATTTGCCTCTGGTTTAGAGCTAATAAATGCTCACCAGTTATATCTCCATGAGAAAGTCTTATACTCACTCCAGTTCCTGCTTGAGCAGCTCGCTTAATCTTCTCTTTTTGTCCTTCAGAAATATTTACCTTGACCTTCGCGTAAGCGCTCATTTTATATTAAATATAAACTTTAAATTAAACCTCTCTTATATGAAATCGTATCGATAATTCCTCACCTCTTAAATTAATTAGTTTTCCATTTTGGTCTATTAGTTTTGTTTCCATCGATGAAATAGAGTATAGCGTTATTGGAAGATAAACGAGATTATGAGGAGATTCGATTATCTTATAGCCAGGCCCGACCGATGGAAAGAAAGAATAAATTATGTTCTCTGTAGTTCCGTTGGCATACGATGATCCTATTATATCACTGGTAACTCGTAAACTATTCACGCTGTTTATATCGACTATGTGCTCGGATTCGTTATATCCTTCGGAGTATACACGACTCTGAAATCCTAGAACGGTACTAATTGAATTTGGTACTGTAAAATCAACTTTATAGTTCTCATCAATTTCCAAAACAGCCTTCAAAGTATTGTTATTTGGTTGCAACTTTATACATTGACCATGACCTTCTTCTTTCAGAATTCTTTGTATGTATTCATTTAAGTCATCGATTTCATAGCAACCGGTTGGAATGTCTAAATCTTTCCACGTTACACCGTTATCTGACGAATATACGAATTTATTATTTGTTTCATCTATATTAGGAAAACTGTAGTAAGTTTCAAGATTGACAAGAGCCATTTCATACGTTTTACTTTTGTCCAGTTCGATTAGTGGATTAAATTTCGTTCGAATTCGTGTGCTCCTTTCGCTCAACAAAATGCAAAAGGATTCTTTAGCCTCTGTGTTGCGTGCAATCGTTTCAGTATTAGAAAAAATCTTTTCCAGAAGGCCTTCCATTTTAAATAGTTATTTTTAAATCTAGAATATAAAATCTTAAACTTTGTTATCATTTTATTATTGATTTTATTTAATATAAAATGTATCTAATCCACATCTGTACTTACCATTATTTGTTTTACTAGTCAGGTCTATAACCACAAAACCGTGCGGATCATCCCATGCAGTTTTGCATAGTTTTCTAAATTCTTCTATAGTCATATCATCTACGCCTATATGATCGCTGTAGATATGATTAATATTCTTGAGGTCTTGAGGGAATAGACATATAAAGTTAGCATTCTCTCTTATAGTTTGTCTAGGTAGCTTGAAATAATTTTGTGCTAGGTAAAAGCAATCTACATTACTATGCCTACCTCTTATATAATACGATTCGCATTTATTTTGCCTCTCTAATTGTAAATCATCAAAAATCATGAGATTCTTTTTATCTCGACTTAAGTCTCGTGGATCTGGAACATCTTCAGAGGTTTCAAAGAACTTGCAGTCAATATCGGATTTCTTTTCCATGTTTTTAGACATCTCCTCGACTACGGCGGTCGGTGATACATTTAATTTCATTATTTCATCTCGATTATCAAAAAGTCTTATAATTGCTTCCTTTGGTAATTTCTCTTCGAATGCTTTCTTAAGTATCTTATATTCTGATTGAAATAAACTTTTGCCAAAGATCTGCAGGTTATCGTAGTCTAACCAACCAGGTCTCAGTAATAAATTAAGTAGTAATATTGTTTTGCCGCATTGAGACTTACCGACGATCAAACCTCTGATGCTTCTTGGTAGGAGAGGACTGTTAAAGCGTTTAGATGTATCTTCATTCCATGACAGGTCTAGGACTTCCATTTTAATTATATTATATTAAAATGGAGCACAGCTCGTATTGCGTAAAATGTAAACGAAAAACTGAGTGTAGAGATATTCAACGAGTTGTCAGTAAGAATGGCAGACCTATGCTTAGATGTGTATGTGTTGAGTGTGGTGCTAGAAAAACTCAGTTTACTAAAATGTCCACTACAGTACAAGGAGGTGATTTGGTTTCAGCTCTCAATTCTGCTACTTCTAATATTAAACTTCCATGGGCAAAGTACCCGGGTGAAATCCATCTTCCAGGACATTCTTTCACAGGCCCAGGAACCCGATTGGATTTGCGTTTGAATAGTGACGGGACGCCAAAAGATTGGAGTAAACCAGTAGACAGAGTTGATGCAGCAGCCTATCGTCACGACCTAGCTTATGCTAAACATACTGATACAGCAGGGAGAAACGTCGCTGACAGAGCTATGATAGATGAATTAAATAATATACCTAATCCTTCGTTCCGCGAACGAATTGAACGATCTATAGTAAAACCAATATTATCGACGAAGACCCATTTTGGAATGGGGTTGAAAAAAAAGCTCTGAGATGGACAGACCAACTTGCTGAGGAATTACATAAACCAATAGTCAGGAAGTTTAGGAAGAGAGTGGTTTATGTTAGGGGAGTCGACCAAATTTGGGCTGCTGACTTGATTGACATGCAAGCTTTTGCTAAATATAACTCTGGTGTGAAATATTTGTTAAGTGTTATTGATATATTCTCCAAGTATGCATTTATTCAGCCGTTAAAAGATAAGCGCGGAGAATCTGTGGCAGATGCTTTCGTTAAAATATTTAATACGAGTAAAAGAAGGGGTGAAAAACTTTGGGTCGATAAGGGATCTGAATTCTATAATAAACAGGTAAAATCATTAGGTATGGAGTTGTATTCGACTGAGAACGAAGAAAAAAGTTGTGTCGTGGAAAGATTTAATAGGACAGTAAAAGAGAAGATGTTTAAGTATTTTACAGCAAATTCAACTCAGAGATACATCGATGTTTTAGATAATATGGTTAGTTTATACAACAACACAAGACATTCTTCCATTAAAATGACTCCGGTTAAAGCGAGTGTCAAAGCAAACGAATGGGTTGTGTGGTTAAATCTATACGGCGACGCTGTACCTGAAACTGTTAAACCTAAATTTTCAGTAGGAGATAGAGTAAGGATTTCTAAGAAGAAAAAGACATTCGAGAAAGGCTACATGCAGAATTGGACTCAAGAGGTTTTTACTATTACACAAATACAATACACAGATCCTATAACCTATAAAATATCTGACTATCATGGAGAACAAATACAAGGGACATTTTATGAAGCTGAGTTACAACTGACAACGCAAGATACATTTAAAATAGAGAAGATTATTAGGAAACGTGGACATCAATCTTTAGTTAAATGGTTGGGGTATGATGAGACCTTCAATTCATGGGTTGATAATAAGGATTTGATAACATTGTGAATTTAACTGATTAATAGTTTATAAAGAGTTATGGTCCTAATTATATAATAAACTAAAAAAATTAAATTAAAAAAAAAAAAAAAAAAAAAAAATTTTAAAAAATAATTTAAAAAAAAAAAAGTAAATTTAAATAAAAGAAATTTAAATAAAAAAAGTAAAAAAATTTTAATTCAAAAAAACTTTTTAAAAAAATTAAATTAAAAAAGTCTTTTTAGAATTGTTAAAACAGCTCTCGTGTACTCAAATACTTTTTCTATGAATAAGAGCACGCTGTCCTGCAGTTTGCAACAGTATCATCGGTCAACATACAAGCATGCGTTCCGTGCTAAATGAATGCGTCTGCGAACCGCGTGTGACCTACTTACGGTATCATCCGTGATACCAGAATCAGGTCACGAAAGACGCATGCGTTCCGTGCTAAATGAATGCGCCCGCTGAACTGCGTCGTTGCAATCGATTGCAAAGGTAGGCCTAATCGATTTCGTCTTGGTGATGATAATATTATAATCGTCTCCACCGTCGCTGCAAGTCCTACAAATTTGCAATTAGGCCTACCATGGTTCTAATGATTCTGTTCTAGACAACAACCATTTCTACTAATTTTAATACGTTAGGCTATGTGAAGACAAGTATCCAATTAGGTTAAGGATCATCCTGCATCATCGAATCTCTTCTTTGTTCTTCTTCGACTTCCATTAAAGAAATGTCAAAATATTCGTCTTGGGCTTCCGATAAACAACTGAAAAAAGTGTTAATGCCTTCATTGGCCAGCACACTCTTGTCGGTGACATCCGTGAAGTAATCTGCATCATTGTCATAACAAAAATCTGGATCTACGTTCAGAGTCATTTCATTTTCTAGTACTTGCATTTTTACAGGCATGAGGTTAAATGGTTTGTTTTGTGCACAGACGTCGACGTGAGATTTTAATTTTATGCCAAGGTCATCGTCGTTGTTGATAAGGTCTTTGATTCTGTTGTGGTGCTTCGTAATTTGTGAAAAAGATAGACCACAACATATTAGACCGGGATAGCTTTGGATCAGTGTTGCAAATAGACAATAGCGGTGAATTGTTATATAGGGCAAGCCGAATTCTTGAGGAAACCATTCTTTAAGAGGGATGTCAGTTGGCATGTACTCACGTGCATACAGATAACACATTCCTCTGTGGTAGGCTATGATAAGAAGCAGATTCGATGCTGTTTCGTCTCTGTCTAACAGTTGTTTATGAATTAATTTGATAGATGCTAGATCAGTCGGCTTTAAGTTATAAGTTTGGTCTAGAAAATTCAGATCGAAATTCCACTCCAGGTCTGTATGCCGTCTTTCGTATTCCGCGATTCCTTTCCGTATCTGGGGAACAATCTTTTCTTTGAAAATCTTTGAACTGTAGTAATCTGACTGTCGTCCGGGTGGACTTGGAGATTCAACGGACTGAATGCTAGATGGAGTCTGCTTACTACCACAAGGAATCGGTTGATTGTCAGCAGACGGTTGATTGTCAGCAGATGGAATCGGTTGATTGTCAGCAGACGGTTGATTGTCAGCAGATGGAATCGTTGGTTGATCGATGTCACGAGGTCTTTTAATCTGGCGTTTTGTTTTCGTGGGTTTATCGAGAAAGGTGGCTATTTTCCCTAATTGTTCCGTTAATTTCTTTTTTTCATCAACTGTGAAAGAACTATTAAGTGCTCTATTTATTTCTTTTTTAGAGAATGCTCCGATTTTTATTAACAGATCAGCCATTCTATAAGCTTACAGCACAAGTAGGCCTACATGTAGCTAACAGACAAAGACTCAACCAGAAAGACTACTAAACTTCGAAATATTATTAGCTGATTTTTAACGAAGCCATTTCTGATGTAACACGCACAAGAACAGAACGTTGATAGCCAGCTGACGTCTCAAAATTACTTGCAACAGACAACTGTTTTGTTACTGCCATGACAACAAGACTGCAACACAGGGTTGTCAGATTTCTGATTCTCGAGATCATGCAAAAAAAAGTCGCCCAAAATCGCGAGGCAATTCAAAAGTAGCCCGAATATCGCGAAGTGGTAAGGTTGACAGTCGATTGCTTCTTTAAAAAGTAGCCTAACTCTTCTTGCCAACCCTGTTACAGCCTTTGTTTACAAATCACCATGGAGACTACGACGCAGATTCAGCGGTCAATATAACCGACCGCGATGTTTGCAGTAATTATCGACTATGCGCTGTCGCGTGGAACTCGGAGTCAATACAGTATTCTCCCGTGCTGTTTGCAGTAAATATTGACTGCTGCCACGGTCCACGCGGGTCGATACATTCTCTCCGCCACGATCATTGCAGCATTGGTAAATATTAACCGACGAAGGCTGTTGTCCACTTTGGCTTTGCTTATGCTGTTCGGTGCACGACATCCAATAGAAAAGACGCATCTTATCCAAAACACTTAAGAATTTTAGCTGACCATTTTATCTGCTTTATTAGCTTCTTTCAAAATGGCGGAGCTTGTTAACTCTATTACTACTCCCAGGGGCCCGGAATTTCTGTCGGCGGGCCTGGGGGGGGGGTATTCAGGTTTCTGGGAGGGGCAAGAAGAAATCGGGCGGACGGCCGGCCTTTTTCTTAGTCGTTTGGTAAAAAGTTCGACAAATCTACCATATCCGTCACTGATGAGGTTTTTCTCGAAATTTTGGGAGAAAAATTAAGATGGTCGTTAAAAAATTCCGGTCGAAGCCATACCATGATCCCCTCCCATTTTGCCCCTCCCCGTTCTTAACTTTCTGGACCTGTCACTGAGTCTGGATATTCGCTCCTGCTTTTATACGCAGGTTCATTGACTGAAGAGTATACTTAATTGAAAATTATTTTCCTTGTAGGTCCTGTGTGAACTTGACGTCAACAAAACTTTTAGGTCTATTAATTTTATTTATTGTGCTCTGATATTTATTTCTCAAGCGTTGAAAATCATTAAAACGGTCGAATAGTGACGTCGATTAGCCGACTTCCTGAATGTACGAAGATAAATTAAGAGTAATCAGACTCAATCAGATGAGAATAAAATAATAACAGGCAGAAAATAAATAAATTCATTGTAGCAACTGTGCACGTGGGCCTTGTTATTACATTATGCAGTTCAACTACAATAATATTAATAGTGGTAAGCCTACTTACCCATCTGAAATATATTTGCTTGTGGCAGATTCTGAATCTATAGCGCCATCGTCATGGGTTTTAAAGGTGTCTAGATAGATCATCGCGTTATCTAGTATTTAGTGACATCTTACGACTTCCAGCATCGTTGACATAATTAAACTCACTGAAATGTACTATATATAGCTACTGGAATGCTGATAGCCTATGAAAGTTCGGATTATCGCTCACTAAGGGAAATGGCGGTAATCGTTTACCACAGACATTTATTTCTATAGATCAAGGGGACCTTGCACAGTGCACATCGTGGAAGCGCTCGTGAACGGTGCACTAGTCTAAACGAAAGATTAATTACCCGCCCTGCTATAAAACGGTTGGTGGCCTCACTAAAAGTGGTATAACTTTTGTTCTCTTTGAAATATTTTGATGAAATCTGGCCATCATATGTAAATATGAATTGTCTTTAAGTCTGTAAAATTTCATTTCGAAATTCTTACTTCTGGCCAAGATATGGGCAAAAAACCGTATAGGGAGTTACTTTTTATGGCCCACCCTGTAGAGGCTCTTCAAAAAATTTCAAATGCGATACAATACAGGTTGGGAAGTGCATATTTCGGGTAAACACTTTAACACGAAAAGTGCACGGACGTGGAATCGCTTTCCGGCGGAGTTCCCGCTACACCCCCCCCCCTTACAAAAGTCTACTCAACCTTCCAGTCGGCAGATGGCGTTCGCAACATGAGTAGTAGGACGTGATGGGCGGCAAGTTGGCTGATAACAGTTAAATTCGACTCATCTATGAGTTTATGGTAAGGACGGTCTCCCCACCACACAAAAAATATGGGACCGTTTCCTTGGTTCCCCCCCCCCTAAGTGTCCCCACATGGCAATAACTTGCGATCATCCGTTCATACTACAAACTTTAAACGATCTGCGTTGTGTGCGGATGTCATGTCAATCACCGACGTCGCCGCGCGACGGTTGGTCACATGCATGAACTAGAGCTCTCCACTGCCTCCTATCGCGTGCAGCGGCGAGAAGATTGGATCCGGAAAGACGGGACCAAGCAAGAATGTTGTCAATCCAGCTAATACGCGGTCTACCCTTGCGTCGATATCCTTCCACGTGACCCAGCATGATGGCTTTTTCCACGCAATCCTGGGAGATCCTGCTGATATGACAAAAAATAGGACAGTTTGCGAGCCTTTATGGAGTCCAAGAGCTCTGGTGCAGTTCCGGCCAACCGATGTTGTGTGCGTATTAAATTAATTAATTGAGACTTTAGCTTGATTGTTTGGCTCTGAACAACAAATATATCCGTTTTGTTCTTTTGTCGTTCGTGCAGAATCGTTTGGAGGAGTCGAAGGCATTGTTCCGTACCATTGTCACGTATCCTTGGTTCCAGAATTCCTCCGTTATCCTCTTCCTCAACAAGAAGGATATACTCGAGGAAAAGATCAATCTATCGCACGTAGTCGATTACTTTCCTGAATTCGCAGGTAAACCAATCTCTTCCAAGCGGTATCTGATGATGATGGTGATGATGATGATGATGATGATGATGATGATGATGATGATGGTGGTTGTGGTGGTGGTGGTGGTGATGATGGTGGTTGTGGTGGTGGTGGTGGTGATGATGATGATGATGATGATGATGATGATGATGATGATAGTGGTGGTGGTGGTGGTAGTGGTGGTGGTGGTGGTGGTGGCGGTGGCGGAAGAAGGATATACTCGAGGAAAAGATCAATCTATCGCATGTCGTCGATTACTTTCCTGAATTCGCAGGTAAACCAGTCTCTTCCAAGCGGTATCTGGTGATGGTGAAGATGATGATGATGATGATGGTGGTGGTGGTGATGATGATGATGACAATGATGATGAGGGTGACGATGACGATGACGACGACGACGACAACGACGACGACGACGTCACTGTGTTATAAAAACCATCATTAGCGACGTCCTCCTTCTTCATCCAGACTGGCACTATCGGAGAACAGACAGCGGCGGAGTTCGTTAAACCAATGATCACCCGTGTTTATACATACATGTAATAATTATATAATTATATTCTTTTCTTATCTTTTCTTAATTTATAGGCTATACAGAGAACTCTGTACACATTGTTGAACCATTATCGAATGAACACGTATAATTAGCCAGTCGTGACGAAAAACGCGATAGATTAATTTTTTTAGTGTTCATATAGCATTCTTCCACAACATGTTAGAGGTGTTTAAAAAGAGGGCATACGAGTTAATAAAATACCAGAAAATAATAGTCTTTTATTGATCAATAATAAACATCATAATTCATTGAATTGATCAAGACAGACAAATTTTCAAACGCCCACATAATATCATTATCCAAAATCCAAATACTCAAAGTTTGTATCACCATGCCATCTATCTACTGTTTAACAAGAAGGATATTCTTTGTGGGGGGCGTGGTGGTATAGTGGGTATGTTCGTCGCCTTGCAGCCGAAGGGTTGCAGGTTCGAATCTACCTCAAGTCGTCGCGTAAGATACTAGACCCTATGGAAAGTCCTTCACTCGCAATCATTGATCATCGCTTCGACGTGAAACTCCGAGGCAGTGTCCGCGCTGTAGTCGGGAGCGCCTCTGAGTAGCGAGCTTGAAGGGACGCTATAACAAACAAACAAAGAAGCTGTAACGAACTTTGAACTAACACAACAAGCGTAGGCTAATGGGAACAATGGACTTGACAAATGACCGAGGGCAACGGAAAGCAAATTTATTCGTACCCATCGTCATGGGCAGAGTTTATCAGCTAAGCCCCTCCTTCTTCTTCTTCTTCTTCTTCTTCTTCTTCTTCTTCTTCTTCTTCTTCTTCTTTACGTTCTCTGCCAATTGGCAGGTCCAAACGTCCAATGTTTCCACTTTTCCCGCTGTTGTGCCATGTCCTTCAGTTCTCTGTATCCAGCTTCCATCATCCCGTCCAGCAGTTTTTGTCTAGGCCTTCCTCTGCACCTCTTTCCCTCCAATCTTCCTTCAATTATTTCTTTCTGCAGTGAGTCACCTCTTAGCAAATGTCCCACCCAATTCTTTTGTCTTATCTTTATTGTGTCCAGCAGAGATCTTTTCTCTTCTACCATCATTAGTACTTCTTCATTTGAAACGTGCTTTGTCCAACTGATTTTCTCCATCTTTCTCCATACCCACATTTCTCTCCATACCCATATCGGCCCAAATTCATCTTTTTACCATGAAAATGGTATCCTTTTTCTGGGTGAGCCTACCCCCAAAAAGGCCCAAACTTGAGGTTAGCCCTCCCCCCCCCCCAAGAACGGAAACCAAACTCCGCCCATGCCCATCACCGTCAAATGTTCGTATAATAATTATATGAGTTGATGATGCGGTTGCCATGGTATAGGTCCTCAGAAGGATGCAGTCGCCGCTCGAGAGTTCATCCTCAAGATGTTCACTGAGTTGAACCCTGACCCGGACAAGGTCATCTACTCGCACTTCACCTGCGCTACAGGTGAGATAATTAATTAATTAATTATAGCCTAAACCGTAAGCCCATGTCTACTGGTTCATTGAAACCAAAGAAAAACGGTTTTAACTTATAGAGAGCTTATAGTTACAGAAAACGGTGTTTTTTTATTCTTCTCAGAAAAATCTCGTCTTTCGCTTTTTATTTTTATTCATTTTATTTATTTGTTTTTATTTTTTGTATCTGTCTCTGCTTCTGTATCTGTCCGTATGCATACCTCTCTCCTCACTCTCCCTCCCTCCTTCCTTCTCCCTCTCCTTCTCCTTCTCCCTCTCCCCTCCCTCTCCCTCTCATACTCCTTTCCCTCTCCCTCTCCCTCTCCCACCCCCTCCCTTCCTCGCTCCCTCCCTCCCTCGCTCCCTCCCTCCCTCCCTCGCTCCCTCCCTCCATCAACGAGAGCAACGGATAAGTTCCTACATTTAGCTACTTGTAACTTCTATACCAAAATGTAGTGCACATGCAGATGTTCCGCGTAATAAGCCGCTGGTCACCTAAAACAATTCTCGACACTGTCCGCCCCTGGCTGGTGGCCATAGGCGCAACCACCCTATGGGACCCACGGGACGCGTCCCCCCAGCTTTTGAGTGGTCCCCAACTTTATTATTATAGTCCCAGGTCCCCCCTCAACTTTTAGGACGTGATTCATTATGGTCCCCCCCCCCCCCCCAACTTTTAGGACGTGATTGCACCTATGCTGGTGGCCCAAAGGCCGCCCAATTAGCCTATAATTATATGGAAATATTTAAAATAATTTTTAAAAATCGAGTAATGCGGTTCTTTGTGAACAGATACTGAAAACATTCGATTCGTGTTCGCTGCCGTCAAGGATACGATCCTACAACTCAACCTTCGCGAGTACAACCTCGTCTGACGAACGCTTCTTCCTCCAACGATGACACCATGCAGCCGATCCTCATGGAGGATGGCAAACTATAAATATCAAATGCAATTGTATTGTATTGTATTGTGTTGGATTCTATTGCACTGTATCAATGTCGCTGTTCCTGTTCTAAGCACCAGTATGAGATCCGTAGAAAACTAAATGCATGCATGGTCAGACGTTGGTTAAGTTAACTTGATGTATAGTCGGGGGTGGGGTGCGGTGAAGACTTTGCTATGTGGTCCTAAAACGACTAAGGTTTGTATGTTTGTATGTGCACTTGTTATAGCGCCCCTTCATGCTCTCTCTACTCAGCGGCGTTCCCAAATGCAGAGCGGACACTGCATCGGAGTTTCACGCCAAAGCGCTGAGCAATTGTGAGTGAAGGACTTGCCCAAGGTCCTTACGCGGCAAGGTGGATTCGAACCTCGAACCTTCTGGCTCCAAGGCAACGACGCCCCCAGTACACCCCGCGCCCCACAAAGGGCGGTTGAACCCGATCACAAGTAGCAATTCTCACCCACAGGCACCATCTTCGTAACCGCCTGACTGTTCATTGGAACTTAGAAAGGGATCTGACATCACCAAGGACAAGGTTATAGTCTGTCTAGCAACTTTGTTTTGACTGAGCTCACCTGAATAAGCTGGTTTCCGCGACATAGCTTTAGATTACGATAGCGTGATGTTTCGAATCGTCCTTTAGTTAATAGGCCTAATAAGCTGCAAAGCTGAGCACTGATTATATTATTTGCAATTTGGCTAGAGAAAATTGAGGCAACGCGTACAGTTTTATTTCGCCTTAATTACATTTTGTCGTGTTTTTCGTAGTTTTGCTGTAATTTTTTTATTTTCTTAATATGAGCGTGTAGACCTAATTAACGACTTTGAGTTCGTATATATATATATATATATATACATATATATATATTATATGATATGATATATATCACTGAAATATTGTGCTGTAGCCTAACGCACGTGGTCATTATACAACGCATTGATTTTAGTTGGCACCTTTAGAAAAGAGACATCGAAGGGCAGTGGGAGAATTGTAGAAAAATAACTGTGGGTTCGATTATGATCCCTTTGGAATTAGGGTGCGAGAAACAGACTTTACTAAGGGGCTCAAAGAAAGACTGGGGGTTGAAACTCCCGGCAATCCTCACCTAGCCACTTTGACACCATGGTTTGACCAGTGTTTGGGGTCGAAACATACGTTTTATGAAGATTTATGTAGCGGCATTTTATGGTCATCTACTCGGGGGTGAAACTTGTGCTTCAATAGCGATCATGTTTGACTTCGGCGTTGCTAATTTTTCTATGAATTGATCGGGAGAGTTCCTTCACCACCGCTGCCATTTTGAATCGGTAAGTTATAGGCTATCACGCTTAGTGTGGTTCAAAAAAATAAATTTCAAGCTAAATACCAGGGCACCATCTCCGTTTGTTAGACCTGTCAATAGTACTATTGAGACCAAATTTCAACTTCCTATCTCAACTAGAAGGCGGTGCTCAACGACATCGAAATATTACCATGTAGTTGTATTAGCTAGAAATATTGACGCCTTATAGCTTGAACAAAACCCTCCACCTTTGTCGTGCAGATGAGCTTGAAATAGTTTTTGTTATGCTTTCATACTTAAACAGTCAAGACTTGACAGATGTTTGACCATCAAGTGACAAGTGTATTTTGTGGAAATGAGGCTTCTGATGTTATCATCATGAAGAATTGAGATTGATGGTCACAATTACCTGTACTGCAGCGCTTGTGTGCAATCCTTTTGTCCTGCCACTTTCATGGAATGCCATTCACACGAAATGCTTAAGAAGCCAGGGTGGAGCAATGAAGCATGCTTAATTAAGCTGTAGGTTAACATCATTTCTGAATTTCTACCAGATTATTTATCCACTTGCAGTGCACTGGAAGTGGTGCTCGACTGTCGGTGCTAGTTTCCGGTGATTGTGTGGATAAACTCTTTGGTGTGCCCATATTTTCTTTTCTGACAGGATACAATTTAAATCCAAAGTCATTCATTATCTTCTGAAGTTATTGAGGCTCACTGATAATGCCCAAATCTTGATCTATGATACAGCACATGTCAACACCTGGCGTTTTAACGGAGTGTACGTTTTTCAGGAAGACAGGACAGGTAAAAAGTTCCTGTGGCTGACCGGCTGTTGTCATTGTGATGGGACTGATTTTAGCCAAGAAATCTTCACCTGGTGTTTTGGTCCATCTAATTCAAAATAATTATAATCCTATCTTTTAGAGATTTAAAGCTGTGTGTGATGGTATGACACGTGACAACTAAGTGCTCTAAGTCATATCCGTAACTGAAGCTTCCAATGATAGAGCATTCGGTTTTCTCAAGTAGTCTGCTGAAAATAAAGTCAGCTTCAGAGATAACTACCAAGAAATCATTGAGGTGTTAATGGTTGTCATTGGAAGTCAGCCCTTAATAAGAAACTGGAGAGCCCAATTTACCATGCATGTTGAATGGCCAGGTACGCTATCAAAATATACCGATTTAGCAATCGGAGTGACGTATTAAATCTAAGAAAGAAGGAAGAAACTCAGATTTGGTTCCCTTCTTCACTCAAAGACATGGACAAGGGCCTCCTCTTGCTGATGAGACTCCAGGACAAGATATTTGAATTTGGATTGATCTAGGGAAATATGATTCAGTTGACTATTATCCGTAGGAGTTCAGCGTTGCTGTCATGAACGTCCTAGAAAATCACCAGTACTGAGTACCTTTCAGATGAGGCTGAATGTCTGACACTGCTATGTTGCCATCAGTACTTCCTGCTACAGATGAGGTGAAGATTTTTATGGAATGACTGTAAATCCTGGTGAAAGGAAGTTGAGGGTGCTATGATACCAAAGGAGGGGATCGCCTGGGCGAGTTTGCAACCCGGTGAACACTGCCACTACTGCCACGCCTGAAGCTTGGTGATTCCTTTTTACACTACCACCATGAGCAATAGATTGAGAATGAGGATTATGAGCAAGGCGGAGACTTAAGTCAACAATTCTGAGAGAAGTGGGAATTTGTTCAAGGAATTAAGCTGACTTATCACAGATGAAGAAAAAAGCAGTATTTCTTTAAGTGGTCTAGACAAACAGGAAGGTTGTCCCCATTCAATCAACCAAGAAATCGGCTGTTGACACCGTGCTTGCAAAGCATTCTACAGTAAGCTTATAAGACGCTAACGTATGTTGATGTCATAAAGCGAGAACAATAGATATCCGAGGATTTAACGGTGTTTTCCCCCATTTTTTACATTTTCTATATTTAAAACATGATGAAATTTTTTATTTTAAGCTGACCAATTGTTTACATGTAAGTATCACAAATATTGTCTTGTTGCAGTAATGTTCAGTTATCTTGAAATAAAACACAATTATATGGGAATATATGGTTGACACATTTATTTCTACAATTAACGTCCATTCATTAGCCCATGCAAAGTAACACAGTCGTTGAGCACCGCCTTCCAGTTGGATTAGAAAGCTGAAATTTTGTCTCAATAATACTATTGATAGGTCTAACAACCTGGGGGTTGCCCTGGCTTTTTGCTTGAACTTTATTTTTTACCATGTATCTGTGAACCACACTAATCACGCTATTTAGGAAGGTGTGCGGACCGTAGGAGCCTTAGCACTGAATATAGTTGCCAGTGTTTAGTGACATCTTGTCACTACCAGGGTCAGTGATGTGGCCCTCCCTAACCCAGACGTCGGACTGGTTCTTTCAGAATTCGGGTAGTGCGGAGTTTTATGAGCTTAAGAATTCAATTATGATAATTATATCTGACCAATCAAACTTTGTTTCATAAATCTATCGTCTTTTTCTTTTGATGTGGCTGGACTAGGAGCGTTCCTGGGCAGTTTTTCGAAAGGGAGGGCTATATGAGTCCATAGAATGAATGAATGAATGAGTGAATGAATGAATGAATTAATTAATTAATTAATTAATGAGCGAGTGACCGAACGAACGAATGAATGACCACAATATGCTGTGGGAATCCAAATTATTCCTGGTGGCCACCTGATGAGGGGGAGGGGGAGGTGGAGGGGAGGGGGAGAAGGAGGGGAGGGGAGGAGAGGGGAGGGGGAGGGAGAGGTCTTTTCTGCCGCAGCAACGCGTGGCTGGGTACAGCTAGTGTATAATATAATTAAAATTATGATCCATTATAAGTTCTGGCGACAAAGCATTAATAATTGTAGTCTATCATCACATATTTTGTCTGACGGTTACATCGGACATTAATGACAGTTGACCGAAAGCACGATTCTAAAATTTGTTTTATAAAGCTGCAAACGCAGTTCTGACTTGCCAAAGTTTATCGTAAAGTTATTAAATCCGATGCAATTTGTTCGTTTGTGTTTCTGTCACGACTGTGTGAATTTGTGTTCGCAATATTGCAGGCTGCCTTTCGAAGGACTTTTTATTAGGCCTAAGGACAATGGCGTTATAGAAAATTGATCAGTCTTTATGAATGGACCCAGGCCTTAAACTTTGATGACCGTAGTTCGTTTTCTTTTGCAGCGCCAGTTTTAAACTAGTGCCATCCTAAACGTCACTCTCGAGTGGCACTTTCGAAATTTGGAGATAAAAATCGTTATCCTTCACTGTGTGCGAACCTTCAACTTTAATTTTGCACACACGGAGTTAGGCTACCATAATCGCTATTGATGCTATAGGCCTACAAGCCTGTTCGACACTGTGCATGGCCACTAAGAAAATTATTCCTGAAGCCGAGAGCCCTAAGTGCCTGTGACGTCATTAAAGTCGTAGCCTATGCCATGCAGGCCTTGCCTACACAATACATTGTCAAACTTGCATTTACACAAGTGTCATTTTTCATTAATCCAACTTCTATTTAAGTAGGCCTATGTCGAGAGCAAAAAAGAACAGGTCAAATGAACGACCCAGCCTATGGTGGCGCTACTAACGAATCGAAGTTACCCGATATAAATGCGAATTATTTAGAACGTAAAAAACGATAATCAAATTACCTTGATTAGCATATGCGTACGAGGCGGGGGTGCAGGGGGGCAATTGCCCCCCCCCCCCCAAATTCGGGCAAGTTCGGGTGGTTTTTTCGGGCAAAAGGTCATCAAATTTTTTGGCGGATGAAATGGTATGATTTTCCCGATTTTTCCGAAAATTTTGGCCAATGACTGACTAAAAAAAAAAGGTCATCAACTTTTTTTTCGGGCAAGTGTCGTTTTTCGGGCAAACACAAACCCGAACGACAAAAAAAATTCACGGATGTATTTTTCGGGCAGAAGTTCAATCTTTGACCCCCCCCCCCCCACTGCTGAAATTTCCCGTACGCCTATGTTGATTAGTCCGAAAAAGTGCTAGGTCTATAATACTCTGCTGGGATCGGGGAAACTGGCATAGGATGATAGGCCTACTATCGGGTCGCATGTTACATTTTACTACACTCCTGTAGAATAAAGAGTGTAGTAAAATGTATGGGAAATCCTATACCCTCCGGCATTAAAGTTAATTAATAGCAATGATTGTAGAGTAGGCCTATGCCTGTTATAAGTGGACTTCATTTAATGTGTTTATTTGCGCCACCTGACGAATGAAAGCAGATCGAGTTTCACGGCAAAAACAATACTAGCCCAATTAAGGCCGTATGAAGAAAATTCAACGTCCAATAAAATAATCGTAATCGTAGGCTAATGTCCAAATTTCTAAAGCGCTACTCGAAAACCAAGCGCGTGGCACCAGCTTATTCATGAGCGCTGCATTGCGCAAAAAGGGTTGTCCGTAAGAGTAGTCCAAAGGTGGTCAAGATCGAGTTACCATAATTATGGATTTATGGGTTAAAGTGGCGGAACAGCTACTAAGGCAGATAATCAACTTTTTATGGCGTAGATAAAACCGAAACTCAACCTCCAAAAATATGAAGATAAAAGTCAGATAACAATGAGAGAGTTAGCTCCGATTAAAAGAAAAAAACACGATGCAATTGCATAACAAATAGTAACTACGATTCAACAACAGCATAATATAAAAAATGCGGGGTTTCGAGTTTTGTAGTCAGGTGTGAATTATGCCAAATTGGATGGTGTTACTGTTACATTAGCCTAAAATAATCAGAATGAGGCAGTGTTTTTAGAATAGGCTAATTATAAAAGAATTGTCTGAATGAAATTCTATTGCCACACTGCGAAACGACCAGAGTAGTATGCTTTCTTAAAATCAAATCAGCTATAGAAAAGGAGCAAAATGAAGATGAAAAACGATGACGATAACCGTAGGCCTACTGACAATTTTTTGCGCAACACACGCACTGTTCGCGCACTGCGCTTGGGCGAATCTTTGGGCGATTATCGCTCCACGCCGTTGTGCGATGTGGTCGCCTGACGTATTGCAGAGCAAAATTGACAAAGACTGTACATTTGTCTGCGGTTTGTAATTTCCGTACAAATCCTCCACAAATTCTCTGTAATTCGCAATAAATCAGCGCATTGGGTGGCGAATGCCGTCCGCTAAAATCGACGAGCACCATTTCTAACATCGTCAGTTGTCGACGACCTGACAGAAACCCGAAATATTAGCGCATAGATGATTTTCGATGCGGCCGCTGCCGTCGTACACCCTGGATATATATGACAGGTCAGAGCCTCGCGTGCCAAGTCTCAAAGTTTTGTCCGCCTGCGTTTCGTACAAATACAGATGTAGAATATCGACGGACTGACCGGCGAATCGGATAAAAACAGTTCATGCAAGTGCTCTTCCGTTGACGGAGTGCTTTATTCCGCCTTGTGCTCAGCATCGTTTGACGTTTAACGACGTCGTCGGCTCGACGGAAATCGAATTTCGGAGAACGTCTGTTCCGTTTCAAGCCCCGTCGTTGAAGCCTATTAAGAAATTTCTCCGTACACGTAACACTATACCCAGCATTACAATTAAGAAGAAGAGTGCAAGGTACTGATTATCGGAAAAGAAGATCGAGCATGTAATGCAATTAATTAGTGTAATTATTATGACCTCTTTGATTGTTTGACGGAATACTTTTTGGAGTCCTGTACATCGTGATTCTTTCTGCGACTTCTGTTGGTAAGAAAATACTGCTTCGGACAGGGAATATTCTGTTTTCACGATTGATGATGGTGTTTAGGAAAATCCAACAGGCAGACTGCGACTAAATTCTTATTACGACGTGTGCTTATCTTGCTTCTATGAATTTACACACTCGTGACTAAAACTGCAAAAATGTACAGGTGAGTTGATGGTACTGCGTAATAATTTCTTTTCAGATTTTTTATGGTATGTATGTAAGGCAGAGATGGGCAAAATTAGTTAAAGTGCCAATCGATTAGAGTTATAATACTTAGCAAACTCTTGTGACTAATTAATTAGAATAATCTGTTTATCTAATTAATTAGCTAATTGACTAAAATCTAAAAAAATAAAATCAATTTGTTGCCAACATACAATGTAAGTAATGAGTGTCAGTAATTTCTGCGCTCACATACAACAATAATAAGTAAGTACCACACATTGTCTGTATAAATGAACCTGCACATTATGGAGAAGCTCTAGTGCAATTTTAAAGAGAATTGGGGCACGGATTCTTAACCTCCCATTCCCAATGGTCCCATTCATTCCTTTCCTACACTTATAAATGTCATCCTCTCACCATTTGCTGTCTTGAAAGTAACTCTATTAATTGTTGAGCGGCTTCATGCAGCAATTTTATGCTGGACTTGTGAAGATCTCTTGTGGTGCTCCTACATTCAGAATCACAGGACGGAGGTTTAACGATCATTGGATATGTTAATGTACACGTGTATGCGTGGACACAGGGGTCAAGTGGACAAGGCACGCGGCTTGTAATGAAAAGAGCATGGATTCATGCCTCATATAGTCTCTGTATTTAGACCTTTATCAAACTTCTCTTTAATTCAAAACTGCTTTCTTTCTTTGCACTTATATTAAAACTATGTTTATTATCCCTGAACTTACATCAACATTACACATCAAACAAGCAATCATTAATGTAAACAAAACCCTACAAATGCAACAGCTTAAGCAGGGTAGGGCCGAATTTTTCAGTATGCAACTGCTTATATTGATATATAAGACTTAATTGTTTTGATTTAGGCATATTAACTTAATCAGACAATGAGATTATTTTGGCATAACTAGCTCACAGTATCAGTCCTGAAATTCAGAATATAGGTCAACTAAGAGGGTTACTTCACTGTGTTTGGTGCCTCCATTTGGAATTGCTTTCCTCCGGCACTAAGGGCTGAAACTCTTTGTTGTATAAAATGTCTATTGATTTTTATGGACACCTCTTTTAAAGTGCATTCGAATCCTTTAAGTTGCTGTTTATCGGGTTTAATCTTATGTAGAATACCTAAGAATGTTTATCTAGAATAAAATGTTCACAGTTTCGCAAGTGTGGATCTGAAACCTTGCACTTAGATAGAGGACCACCCAGTAGAGGGGTTACCGGTAACTAATTCCAATCGCCCTAGGGTGAAAACCCTAATTTCACTTACAGAAAACACCCTATTTCCACATCTTGGTCACACTTTTGTTATTATTCACCTGAAACTTTGCACCTAAACAGAGAATGACCAGAGGGCAAAAAAGTTGTTCCCCAAGCAATGCCGTACATCCCAGCTAGTATGAAATTATATTAAAATTATGGGGCTCGGTGGTGTAGGAGTATGTTCGGCGCTTTGGAGTTGGAAGGTTACGGGTTCGAATCCATCTCAAGCCACCACGTAGGGACCCTGAGCAAGTTCTTCACTTGCATTGCTCATTTACTTGGCATGAAACTCTGATTCAGTGATTTTTAGTCTCTTCGTATATTATATGAAGAGACTAAAAATCACTAACAATTCGCAGCCACGTCTGCCCCCCCACAGGCCAGCAGCTTAAGGGGCTGCTCATCCTCTAAGTAAGTATATATGGAGGAGGAGGCAGGGAGGATTTTTATAGCGCTTTTAGTTGGTTACGGACGGGGGATTTCGGGACGGGACGGCAGATGCGAACCATAAAGACGTCAATCAGTTGTTGGTTCATTCGTTCAATCAATAACAGCGTCAATCAATCAATCAGTCGGTCGGTCTCTTCGCTTCGTCGGTCGATATTTTTTTCCTATCAAGAGAATCCTAATGTAGAGTGCGCTGACGTCTACTTAGCGCCACTTTGTAAATAAGTCTCTCTTCTCTCTCTTGCCTGCATGGTGAGTGCTGACGCCGCCGACCGAGTTCTCCCGGGGCTGTGCTCGTCATTAGTGTTCTGTTTGGAATCATTTTAGCCCAACGCCATGCAACAATCCAGCTATAGTGCTACAACAGTGACAACACGGAGGTTGTTGACTTGTTGTGTGGCAGGGAAATGGTTTGTGTGCTTCGCTGGTAATGTGGAGAGGCTGACGGTTTGAAGAGGCTGAGCAGGGTCATTGCCGTGTCTCCCAAGATGGTTGCTATGGTTACTGCACGTGCATATATAGGGACCCTTAGGAGCATTGTGAGCAAGTCCGTAATTCAGTCGGTATTGCTGAACGCCATCGAAGTTCTGTCGTATTGTATTGTATGTCGTTTGGAAGAAACTCTTAGACCTAGTTAAGGTTTGTTTTGTTTCTTCTTTTCTACTATAGGTCGACTTTTTTGCACGTTTCTAAGTGTCTTTGCCCTCGTATTTTTATCTGCTAAATGTGTTTATATTGTTCAGTTAAGTTTCATCTGTTGCCTGGCTGCCATCACATAATATATATTTGCAATTGAATTTGAAATTCGGGTGTCCTAAGTAGCGGAATCCTTAATCTTTTCTGGGCCTTACCTTTTGTAACCACAGTTCTATGTTCACATGACTTGGTACCAATGGTTGGCTACAATAAAATAATTGAATCAATTGAATTGATTTAAACATTTATATAGCGCCTATATGATAGAGTGAACCGTTCAAAGGCACTCCCAGTGTGCAGGGCCACGAGAGAAGAAATATAGGTTTTCCGAAAAGTAAATGAGGTGGAGGGATTACCAGCTAAAATTTGAGATCTCGTAGATAGAGACATTGTATTCCAAAAAGAAGGAACAATTGAGGTAGATGACCGGGACTGAGCCATTGCTATATCTTCTAGTAGGAGGAAATAGAAGATCAAATCTGGTTGAAGAGCAAAGTGAACGATACAAGGAGGCTGAAAGAGGCCAGAGTATTACATCGGCTATAGATATTTCGGGGCAAGAGATATGGTCTTTGACCAATGAACTATATAGGACCACTTTGGCCCAAACTAAATGATTTGCCCACCATTTATTAGGTCTGCCCAATAGAATGCCATCTCAACCTCTTTACTTGGTTCCATTCTTTCTTAGTCTGTTCCTACATTGCTCTTCATAAATTCTATTTTCATCTGTTTGGATACTTTCACTAATAGCACCACTGAATTGTCTTTACGGTGATCGGCGCTATATGAGCTATTACTTACATTATATCAAAAAAAATTGCAGATTGCTGCCTTTGTAATTCTGAGCATTGAAAGTCCTGAGAGGGCTGTGTCGAATACACTTGTGTTGTATATGTATTATGCATGCATGTGTGTATGTTTGTATATAAGCCTCTGAGTAGAGATCTAAGCAGGAGCTGTATACATTTCAATTGATTGATTGATTGATTGATCGATTGATTGATTGATGATCCAAGGACTTCTGTAGTGCCATTGTAAGAATGCACAAGGCACCAGTTGACTGTCACTTGAAGTTGTCAGAAGTTGTAAGTATGTATGTATGTATGTTTGTATCAAATTGTATGTATATACAGACATTTATATAGCGCCTTATAAAAACCTCACAATGGCTCCTGAAGGAGTTGGGTTGTAATCTGAAAGTCATGAAAGCCCTTGTGATAACTATATATCAGGACAATTTTAGTTAAAAGAAGTTGAAGTTGGTGATATATATGTTGGGCTTTTGACGACCTCGTTATGCCTGTAGCTCAATTTGACTGAGCACTGCATGGTCTTGTTCATCAAGGTGAAAGAAGATTTAAGTAAATGCTTAACTTATCTGTTTAGCATTTACAACATGTCTTCTTCTTCTCCTCTTTGAGAGAGACTTTCTGCATTTGAAATATGATGTTGGACAATAACCAGGTTGTGGTTTCAATCTGGTTTAAACAGAACCAGGCTCTGGCTGATCTTGATGCTAGCGAAAACATGATTTTTGCCGCAATTCTGATTGTACTGGAGACAGGTTGTGTCTGAGCCTTGCATCTGGTATGATTAAACTCCACTTTGATGAAAATTCAGTTTGAATTTAAACTCTTGTTGTTTTACAATCCGGTTTAGCTTAAATCAGAAATTTAAGTGAGTCCCATACATTTGCTTTACAATCCAGTTTAAGTTAAAACAGAGTTTGAAATGAAATCCTGGTTACCTTATGCATATGTGTGTGTGTGTGTGTGTGTGTGTGTGTGTGTGTGTGTGTGTGTGTGTGGCGCTTGTCATATGCAAACAAGGGCTACTTTCTTACTTACTTACAATCCGCCTTAGGTTAAAACAGAGTTTGAGCTGATGTCTGATTACATTAATACAGAATTTGAATTTAAATCCTGATTGCTGTACATTTCGCTGGATTGTTTTTTAAGACTTTATTTCTGAGTAAAATCACTGATTTTGTGATTTTGAATGACAACCAGTTCCGATATAAGCCATTTAAAATGAATTGCAGTTAGGAAGAAAGACAGAGCTCTATTAAAAGCAAAGCCCAGTCAGAGTGAAAATCATTTGAAGTTAAAACCAGTTTAGAATGAAAACCAATAAGAATTCAAACTGGTTAGCATAAAAATCGAGTGTGCGTAAACAGTTCAATTAGTCGGTGAATCATTTCTTCCTTCCTTCCGTTAATTTATTCATCAATCAATCAATCAATTACCAGTGTCCGTTGGATGTTGGTTAGATAATTCAATCAATCCACTTTTATCTAATTAGCCCGATGGTTAAACTAATCTCAGATATCAGCTGATAACCCAGTTAATGTGACTTGACTCAGTTGGCGCGCTAATTAAAAATCTGACAACAAAGGCCTTATAGAGTAGAAAATAATCTTGCTGGTGTAGTTTGGTGGCAGCTTGCTTCATGTCGCTGTTTAATTGCTCTAAAAATGCATTTGTTGAACCGTTTGGAAAAATCGGTTCATATAGTGAAGCAGATAAAAGTTTGTTTTAGCGAAATCGTGTTTTAGTGTATACATGTATTTGTCAGCATATTGGTTTCAATATTGGTGAAGTACAAGTTGGATTGATGATTAGATTTCTTGCAAACTGGTTCTAAATCAGATTGATGAAAATAATATTTGAATCGTTAAAAAACGATGGGTGGCCTCACTGAAAGTGATGTAACTTTTGTTCTGTTTGAAATATTTTGTTGCAATTTGAACCATTGTACGTAAATATGAATATCCTTTAAAACTGTAAAGTTTCATTTAAAAATTCGTAAGTTTGGCCGAGATATGGGCTAAAAACCGTAGGGGATTACTTTATTTTGCCTCACCCTGTAGACATTTGTTTTGAGATGTCTGCGCCACGTGTGCCTGCTAGCCAAGTCAACTGTAATGTGTACAGTGACCAGGGGAAGAACATACGGCAGAGGTGAGGACTATAGCCTCCCACTTTCATGTACCAAGACCAGAAAGTTTAATTTCATTCCCATTGCTGCCTCTTTAGTTGAGGGGATTTTGGATTGAGGGCCTTCTCCTTTTTCTCATCCTCATCTCTCTCTCCTGGTGCAACTATTTTTCATTTACTATAAAATTTAATTTTCTATACAATCACTACATTTACTCCTAGCCACAACTGGTTGCATCATTTCCTTTGCATTGTTTTGCAATTTTATTGTATCTAATGACAGATATTAAGGTGATGGCACTGGGCAATAGTGAGGAAAATCCTGCTCAAGGTCTCAACACACTGATTGTCTCGGGTTGAGTCCGTTCTCTCCGCGTTTAATACAAATGTACTGTTATAATAATGAGTTGTTGACCCAGTGAAAATTCCCCAATAATTCGCTTTTTGATTGTCGTACAAAGTTATTGAATTGAGTGCAGTGCAGCAATTTTGTCCTGTAGTCTGATGACATTTACACACGCGAGCAAATCGTTTCAGAATATCTTTTCAAAGGACATGCAGTAGTTTCAGGCAACAGTTAAATTATGTGCATATTAAATGCAGAATCGCTGATAAGGACGTTATTGAAGACTTTGAAGTTGTTAGTGTAGGCCATAGATCGCAAGTTACAATATTAAGATTTGTAAATATTCAGGAATATTAAAGAATATTAAAAACTGCCAGGAATATTATATTCATATGTTTTTTTTGGTATTTGTAGCAACATTTTTAAAATGCTTTACTGGATGAATTAAATTGTACATGTATAATAATTATAGTTATACCTACGCATTTATCAGCAACTTTACTAGCCATACACTTCCACTCGGGTCCATGTTGTCTCATTTTCACTGTTTTCTTCAATTTTTTTCAGAAATGATCAAGGCTCAATAAGAATCATCTCTAGTGTATTGGCATAAACATAACATTCAATACGTTGCACCACTCAGCAGAACATGTGTAAGCGTACACATTCATTCTGGTGACACATTACAAAGTTCCTAAAAGTTCAAACAATAACATTGCAGTTTCAATGGTTCATTTTAATTCGTAAACGAGTATAATTTACGAATATTAAAATCCTAATATTCAACAATATTAAAACCTGAAGTCACGAATACTCGATCTAGGCCTATGGATTAGATTAATTAGATTAGATTAGCTTGATTAGATTATATTAGATTTGTTGATGTATCTTTCTATATATCAACAGAATGATCTTCTGCATGCAAACAGTTGTTGCTTGATGACTTAGGCAACGGCTAGAGAGTTTACTAAGAAATAATAATTTTGATGATTTCACTTCAACCGCTCTCTCTGTTTCTACAAGCTGCCTCTGTTTTTTCTCTGCATGTATGTGTGCGTGTATGTCTGTCTGTCTGTCTATCTCTTTCTCCGTGTGTCTATGTCTCTCCCCCTCTCTTTCTCCCCAAAAAACCACCGAAATCTCAATCGCCAGCGAAAAAAACCGATCTTTCGTCATTGATGGATTGTCCGGATTAACTGAAACATCGTCGCAGAAGATTCGACGTTCGGTCGACAGGGGGCGATTGAGCGTCTCTCTCTCTCGCAAAGTGGTTTTCATGGTAAATTCCAGTGCCTCGATCGTCGACGACGGTAGGGGGGGGGGGGGGTGGTCGAGGGAGGGAGGGGGCATAGGGGCATACGGACGCGACCGTTTGATGGACGGATACACGGATTTAGCGCGTCTGATTTATGGATTCACATTAATTTACCGGTCGAACGGGAGAGGCGAGGCTTTAGTCGCCCCCTATATTCCGCGATACGGATGAAACTCGCGGCGTTCGAACGCTAGACGTCCCTAATCTTCCCGGCGTTGTACCCCCCTCCCCCCAGCCCACCCCCTTCCCGCGGACGTCGATCGTACGAGTCGGCCGCACTCCGGTATCGCGCGGCCGTGTTGCTAAATGCGCCTTATCTCGACTTCATATCTGCGCGTATCAGCGTGATAACGAGGTACCAAGCTACGCCAACCCCGAGTCCCTAGCAGCAGCGTCGGAGGAGAGCGAAGGCGGGTGAGTGAGCGGCGGGTGAGTGAGTGGGTGAGCGCTGTGGACAGCTTCGTCCACGCTGTGTTGTTTATCCGGGCTACTACGGCCGCGTCACACTCACTGCGGTTTGTTGGTGGGTGCACGCTGGTCGGTAGCATGGACGTCGTTGGTGGGTTTTGGGTTCAGTGAGTGAGAGGGAAGGAGGGAGTTTGTGTGAGTGAGAGAGTGAGTGAGTGAGTGAGGGAAGTAGTGAGTGAGTGAGTGAGTGAGTGAGTGAGTGAGTGAGTGAGTGAGTGAGTGAGTGAGTGAGTGAGTGAGTGAGTGAGTGAGGGAAGTAGTGAGTGAGTGAGTGAGTGAGGGAAGTAGTGAGTGAGTGAGTGAGTGAGTGAGTGAGTGAGTGAGTGAGGGAAGTAGTGAGTGAGTGAGTGAGTGAGTGAGTGAGTGAGTGAGTGAGGGAAGTAGTGAGTGAGTGAGTGAGTGAGTGAGTGAGTGAGTGAGTGAGTGAGTGAGTGAGTGAGTGAGTGAGTGAGGGAAGTAGTGAGTGAGTGAGTGAGTGGGGGAAGTAGTGAGTGAGTGAGTGAGTGAGTGAGTGAGGGAAGTAGTGAGTGAGTGAGTGAGTGAGTGAGTGAGTGAGTGAGGGAAGTAGTGAGTGAGTGAGTGAGTGAGTGAGTGAGTGAGTGAGGGAAGTAGTGAGTGAGTGAGTGAGGGAAGTAGTGAGTGAGTGAGTGAGTGAGTGAGTGAGTGATGGAAGTAGTGAGTGAGTGAGTGAGTGAGGGAAGTAGTGAGTGAGTGAGTGAGGGAAGTAGTGAGTGGGTGGGTGAGTGAGTGAGTGAGTGAGTGAGTGAGGGAAGTAGTGAGTGAGTGAGTGGGGGAAGTAGTGAGTGAGTGAGTGAGTGAGTGATGGAAGTAGTGAGTGAGTGAGTGAGGGAAGTAGTGAGTGAGTGAGTGAGTGAGTGAGTGAGTGAGTGAGTGAGTGAGGGAAGTAGTGAGTGAGTGAGTGAGTGAGTGAGTGAGTGAGTGAGTGAGTGAGTGAGTGAGTGATGGAAGTAGTGAGTGAGTGAGTGAGTGAGGGAAGTAGTGAGTGAGTGAGTGAGGGAAGTAGTGAGTGGGTGGGTGAGTGAGTGAGTGAGTGAGTGAGTGAGTGAGGGAAGTAGTGAGTGAGTGAGTGGGGGAAGTAGTGAGTGAGTGAGTGAGTGATGGAAGTAGTGAGTGAGTGAGTGAGGGAAGTAGTGAGTGAGTGAGTGAGTGAGTGAGTGAGTGAGTGAGTGAGTGAGTGAGTGAGGGAGTGAGTGAGGGAAGTAGTGAGTGAGTGAGTGAGTGAGTGAGTGAGTGAGTGAGTGAGTGAGTGATGGAAGTAGTGAGTGAGTGAGTGAGTGAGGGAAGTAGTGAGTGAGTGAGTGAGGGAAGTAGTGAGTGGGTGGGTGAGTGAGTGAGTGATTGAGTGGGTGGGTGGGTGGGTGGGTGAGAGAGAGACAGACAGACAGAAGGAGAGGGTGAGAGAGACAGACAGACAGACAGGGAGAGGGAGAGAGAGAGAGTGGGAGAGAAGGAGGAGGAGTTTGTGAGTGAGTGAGTAAGTAATTAAATAAGAATATCCTGCAGTAAACCAATTCCTAAAAGCAGTTTGTTTTCCATGCAACAGCTTCACGTGTATTAAGCTATAGTGTAGTTGGAGGGTATAGTGTCACACAGTGCTCTATATGTACACAGTGAATGATAAATACGGTAGTTTATATGGTGCCATAATACAGCCATGCCGTTACAAGGGCACCCGAAGCTCTTCAGAGGTGAGTAGTACAGAAAGGCGTCTAGTACAGCCATTTTTTGGCGGGTATGGGTACGAATAAATGGGCCAAAGTTCAGGGCCAAAGTTCAAGGTCAAAGGGCAAGGTCAAAGGTCAAGGTCAAAGGTAATTAGGTCATATTAATTAAGGTAATTAGCATATTATAATTAGTAATTATATTAATTAGCATATTAATTATATAATATTAATTAGGTAATTATATTAGTAATAGTAATTAGGTAATCCTAACTAGCAGCGGTACAGGGCCCCGCCCCGCCCCGGGAACGCATCATCGGTATTGCGTCATCACTAATGCGACATCGGTAGCGGCGCTGAGAAATGCTGCAACCAATCAGCGAGCGAGAATTTCATTAGCCCAGAAAGTGACGACCAACCAGCGAGCGAGAATCTTACTAAGCCAGGACCCTGCGGCCAATCAGCAAGCGAGAACTTTGCAAGCCCAGGTATATGCGGCCAATCAGCAAGCGAGAACTTTGCAAACCCAGGTATATGCGGCCAATCAGCGAGCGAGAATTTTTAGATGAGAATTTCTAAGTACGAAAGAACAAACACAATAGTTTTTCTTCCAACGCAAACGCTTCTTTATTCAAAGAGCACACAATATCTTTATGCAATAATAATGTTCAACGAATATGCGAATGTTCAAATATTTACAACAAATAGTGTCCATTTTGCTCAAATATGCGATTGTGCAATAACTATTATACAATATCTTAACATATCTACAGAGTCCAAATGTACAGAGTTCAACGAATTATACGAGAGAGGCAATTTTTACGTGTCCATAGGCCAACGACTCCGACGAATTGAGTAGGTAACGCTTATCATCATACGGGGAAAGCGCCGCTTTTCGAATTTCAACCGTGTGAAGGTCGTGTTTCTTACTTTGAATAACGCAAAATTTCGACGATGTTGGCTTCTCCTCCAGTATACAAGCTCTATAGTCTGCATGGCGAGTACTCTTCTGAACGAATCCCTTCTTTATGCCCTTCGCCGTCTTCTTCTCCTTTTCATTAGGGAGCAGCAAACTATACATTTTCGATCTCAAGCCGCAAAATTCCAAAACAGCGGCCCCATTGCACTCGTCTTTAAATTTTCCAATTACCTTAGCGTTGGAGTGGCTGTGAAGGAAGTGCCCACAGGGGTAGTCTGAGGTGTCATATTCATCTAAATGCTGCAGCATGTCTTTGTACACGTCGGGTGTTTGTATGTGATAGCAAAGGCTATCTGTGTCCGTGAAAAGGAGTTTGCAAGCGGAATTGTAAAGAGGAATGATATGTTCGTAATGGAATTCGTACATTTTTAATTTTGAAATGTCCAAAATGCACATGCCTGCATAGAGTGGCTTGTTCAAAAAGACGTTTGAATTTGTTAATTTTATGACTGTCAAATCTTCATTTATTATAGTGTACGATTCGAAATTTGGTCTGGCAACAAATTTTTTCGCGCGCTTTCCACTCATGACTAATTTGACGTTTAGGTGCTTCCTGTTATTCTGCATGGTCTTGCCGTATATAGAGTTGTTCATTAACTTATAAAAATCTTTTTCAAAGGAAGATTTGGCCACCTGCCGTTTGGACGTGTTGAAGTCGATGTAGTTTTTCAACCATCGACTTTGCCGAAACTCGAGAATTTTATGAATGTTAGTTAATTTCATGCCCATTTTCAGATAGAATTGTAAATTTCGGTAATGTACGACGTATCGAGTCTTTGTCATTAGATTTGGTGTTAACTTTTCGACCCCCGCCCCAATTTTAGCCGAAATTTTCTGCGAAACGGACTTTGCGTAAGGAGATATCATCTCCGGTCGTATGTGCAGGCTCTCTGGAGCAAGGGGATAGTCGTTGTGCGCGTCGTGGAGATGTGAAGGGTACTCCAAGTCTACGTCCAACAAATAGCCCAAGTCGTCGTCTGTCAATTTAGTGTCCAAGTCGAAATTCTCAATTTCATCTGTGTCTAGAAATCTAAATTTGCCGGTCGGGAGCGGTTCGGACATTGCATAACCGTACAGGTTGTTACAATCCAAGTACATTATGTAGCTGATGGGGTCATTTGGATCGTATCCTTGGACGAGATACGGATTGTTCGCCTTTGCATATCGATTTGAAATCATAGAGACGCCACCTCTCATCCCCCGCTCCACAAAAAGGTATATGTCTGGGTCTGTGATAAGGTCCAACTCCACTTTTGTCATTCTCAAGCACGCGTCAAAACTAAGTCCGGGGCTGCTGTAGTAGTGGAGCGCGTCAAGTCCGTAAAATTCCATAGACATTTTTCGAAAAGATTCGAAAACGTCAGCTAGTAGAATAACGTCCGTCTGCAGGTATAGGTCGTGGTAGTCTTGCATAGTCTGCATGTCAAACGTCTGCCAAACCTGTTGGGCATAGTCATAGTCAGTCTGTGAAAGGTCTTCTTCAGTAAGTTTGCTGTAGAAGCAGCCTTTGGGAGGCAGAGTCCTTTCGGTCATTCTACAGGCCGATGTCATGTATTCGTAGGGAAAGACCCCCTTACGCAAAAGCATTTTGTAACGTTCTGGAAAAAGCCGGCGCAAATGGTTGAATTTGGAGTCACCCTCTTTAGCCAAATTTTTGACCAACACGTCCAAACCACAGGTTAGAAATTGTAAAGAATCCAAAAATCTGATATTATTGACTTCGAATGAAAGATATTTTTCCATGTTAGTGGCTATTACTTTAATTTCTTCGCTTGCAAATTCCTTTGTCATGTGTTTCAAAATGAGGTGGGAATCATAACCCTTAAGATTGTGAAACACGACAGGAAGAAAATAGTTGGGAGTTTTCCGGTTCTTGGCCTTTGTGGGTTTGCGAAATTTCATTTTGAGATTGCAGGGAGAACAGAGTGCAGAAACAAAGTTACCAGTCATGTGACAGTGGTGTCGAACTTTGTTTTGAGATGTCAAAGCGACAGAGCAAGATGGACAGGCAGTACAAGAATCAAATTCCATTTTCTGCTGCTGAGTCAGTGGTTTCATAGGCAAGTTGGTAGAAAGTATTTTGTTAATGCGGTTCTGTTCAGACTTCACATGAGAAAAGAAATGATCCATAACGTCAGGACCAGAATAGACGTAAGGTTTGGCGTCGTTCAAGTGAGCAAAAGACGAAACTGTAAAACAGCAGAAACCGCTGGGAGTGTGTGTGTCAAGAATTTTGGTCGCATTGGTGTTGAATGCAGGGTCAATTGGCGCCAAAAACGACTCAAAATCTGCGTACAAGACGCAAGGCACAGGCATTTCATGCTGAGTGTTTGTGAATTTTAGTGTGGAATTTTCGGGTGTAGGATATCGCACGGATTGAAGTCCGTGCTTGCCACACTCTTCCATGTGCGCGTGTTTGACCGCCGCTGTTGTAAAGCAGCATAGACAGTAGGGACAAGGGAAGCTTCTGTTTCCATGCGAATTACGAGTGCTCAAGAGAGCAGAAAGGTTGCGCACCGTGATGTAATGGCGCTTGTCCCCAGCATCGAGAAGCAAAAGATTGGCATTGTGTTTTCTACCCCTGTGAGCACTTGCATAAAGAGGAGTGAACGTTTTGTCGTCCGGGTTTGAATACATGACGTTTATGCTATAGTCAGGATTGAGCGCTTCAAAAAGAGGAATTTGATCGATTGTCATGGGGAATTTAAGGCCTCTAGTGAAAAGCTCTCCCATATGCTTTCTATAGATAGTGGTTCGCTGAGCATGATCTTTTTGGTAGTGGGAAACTGCCAAAACTGCATATAGAAAGCAGAATTCGTCATCGTTTTGAATGTTCAGAGTGGCATGTTTGTTGGCAATGTATTGCGGGGTGGGAATGTAATTGGAGGCACCAACTGGATCGAAGACGGCATTGCAAATTTTAAAATCAACCACCCCATTTACCGTCCAACCGGAACTTTCCGCAGTAAAGGCATCTACCAACTCGTCGATTCTTTGCACGGCCTCTTGTAGTTGGTCTGCAATCTGAGATGGATGTGTGAGTGTTGCCGGTACGGACTTGAAGTAGCCGACCGTCTGAGCTTCTCCGTCTGGCGTGGAGCGCTTGAAGTCCACGTCGACAGCCACATACCATTTCACCGGTCTAAAGAAACAAGTTGTGAAAATATTCGAGTATAGCGCGCATATACCATGAACTTTGCAAATTTTCTAAGTCCAAACAAAATGCAGAAATTTTCTAAGTCCAACAATATTTTATGGTAGAATTTTCTAAGTTCAGTAGCATAAAATTTTCTAAGTTCAAAATGCCGTGTTTAATACAAAGTTTGTAAGTTGCATGCGCTTACCCTTCGTTTCTGAACGTGTCTTCGAGGGTGTTCGTCATGCGCGACGATTCCGTCAGCAGCATGCTATGTACGTCTGTTGTCTGCGGAGCTAGAAACGAAACGTCTATGAACGCATTCTGGGCGCTTGTCTTTATGTTTGGATTGCTCTGCTTCTTGAAGCACGTGACGCAGAGGTCTTGCCCGGTCCCGAAGAAGCGTGAAGGCCGCCGATTCTTACATTGTGGGCACTCTCGTCTCAGGAAGCAGACTTCACACAGCCCGTTCGTCAAGTTGGCTACCTTGTAAGATCGGCAGGAGTCACATCGACCTAAAGGTTAAAACCTCTCATTAAAGACTTGCTTGTGATATACTACTTACAGAAAGCATATAGGCATAACGTACAATATGTGAGTGTGTGTTGAAAGTATAGGATTTAAACTTGTAGCTTGTACAAACCATGTAAAGGCTGTTAAAGTTCACATACTGTATATAGAAAACGTAGTGTTGAAAGTTGGTATGCTGTGAAGCGCACATGCGCAGCATGCGCCATGTAAAAGAGACAAAGTCTGTAAAGGCACCAAGTTTGCAGGAACTTACTTGACGGGCCGGACGCTGCAGAGGTCTCGCCAGCTCCGCTGGAGCCGGCCGCCGCCGCTGCCGCCGCCGCCGCCGGGACAGGGCCCGAGCCGTCAGCTTCCACGTTGTTGCGCTTTGCTGCACGACCGACGTTTGCGTCTGCCTTTCGCTTCAGCTCTAAAACATACAGAGTTTGACATGAATAAAAGACTCCGAAATAATTTTAAATAAAGCAGATATTTTAAATATTGCAAGTACAAATTTAAAATTTATTTTAAAAGCTTACAATTGAATTGCGACGAAGTAAAACTTACTCATTTCTTGAATTCTCGCCTTCAGTTGAGCTTCTTCCTTGAACAGTTGTTCGAGGTCTGCATCGTGCTTGCTCGCTAGAAATAGAAATACATAGGTTTTGAGAGTTAGGAAACTACGTGACGTCTAATACAGAATACAAAGAATAAGACATTTATTTACCCATTTTGTTGTAGTCGAGTTGCAAAGACTGTCTTAAGTTGTTCAATAAGAAAGAATTTTACTATATGCCTTTCTATATGTACTTATTTTTCATAAAGACACACTACTTTTACAAAATGTGCTAAATTTCAAATGATCTGTTGAATTCTAAGACTGTTGTGTTTCGAACGTTCAACACATCTCGTAATTATAGTCCTGGAACTACTTTTTCACAAATTCATACGCGAAAGTAGTTCTACGTACTTGTGTGTATGACCGCGGAAGGATATTTTATGGGTGTGATGCGGCTCATACAGTACAGAGCAAGTGTGTGTGCGCATGGGAAAACAAGTCAAAATGTCCGACAACACTTTAGGAAAAACAATGCAAAACAATCACAAACACTTAAAGTGCTGTAATACGCCTTTCTACCCTACTTATGAAATGCATTGAAAATTTTCGAATACAACTTACTTGTTGCATCAGACGACACTCTTGCCGTGGTGGAAGAGCATGGTTCGGCACGTGCTTCTGTCGACGTTGAAGGTGGAACTGTCATAGTCGAAGTTGTAGCTTCAGCACCACTGTTCTGACCGACTTCTATAAATGAATAAAATTATGCTGAATATAAAATTTTCTTGTGTGGAGAATTAAATTTGTTCCTCCAAAGCAGCGATGTCATAGCAAGGTATGCACAACATTAAAATGACGTCACACGATATGCCTTACACAGCGTGAAAGCTGGGTGCTTTTTACCTGTAGAAGTCAAAATATGTTATAATGCATAAGTTCGCACGAAAAAGAGAGCACTGTAATAATATGTGGTTTCGATTATTATGGTGAGGACCTTCGCACTATGTGATGTTAATAATAATAATAATAATAATAATAATAATAATAATAATAATAATAATAATAATAATAATACGACGAATTCTATAAGATATCAAATGTTTGCTTCTTCCAATGCTGTCAATAAAGGTCTAACAGCGAAAATTTACCAGAGAATAAAGAAAGATTTCCTACTTGAATGCTTGGGAGCTGTACCGATGTTCATTTCATCCACTTTTCTTTTTCGTTCTGAAATAAATGCGATTGTCATAAGGTCTTTGACTGAAAATTTAAAATAATGTATTTCTATCTAGTAAAATGGTCGAATTCATTACAATTATTTATAACAAAATATGCCTTGAGTAAAAGATTTCACACAAAGCACAGTATAAAATATAAATTTTGTGTACAGACTACAAACCCATTTCAAGCAGTCTGTTTCGAATTCTCGCTTGTTTTTCCATCTCCTCCTCCTTTTCAATTTCGTCAAGCATTTTGGATTCTTGAAAAGAAATAAAAGGCGTGTTTAAGACAGAGCCTATGAAATTCTTTTAAGTTGGTGAAAGAAGCATTATTCGGGTGTTTAAGACAGAGCCTATGAAATTAATTTAAGGTGGCGAAAGAAACAATAAACGGGTGTTTAAGACAGAGCCTATGAAATTATTTTAAGTTGGCGAAAGAAGTATTATTCGGGTGTTTAAGACAGATGAAGAAATTTAAGCTCTATAGTCCTATACATTAAATAAATTCTGAAATTATTCAAGCTGGTACAAATCAAAATAATACTATACATACGTGAAGACATTCTGTTGTAAGTTGAAGACTTGTCGCTATCGTCTGACACAAGGCTGTAGAACGACCTGTTGCACACGAGAATCGTCTGTAGATCTCAGAAACACACGGTAGTTGTAGTCGTCTGACGATTTCGAAGATCCTCTGTAAAGACTGCTGACATTTCCTCCGTTTTATAGAAGCGAGATGGGTGGGGGTGTGTCTTAGCACTGGTTATGTGTGTCCCTATCTAGATTTGTGTATGTGTCAGATGAAAGAGTCTTTAGAAACCTTGGTGTACTGCAGTGTTTGATGATCAAACAGATATTTGTGATGATCAAACAATTATTTGTGATGTCTGCGTCTTTAGAAGTGTAATGCTGGCTTTGATGATCAGACAGATATTTGTGATGATCAGACAGTTATTTGTGATGACTGTGCCTTTAGAAGTGTAATGCTGGCTTTGATGATCAGTCAGTTATTTGTGATGACTGCGCCTTTAGAAGTGTAATGCTGGCTTTGATGATGAAAGAGCATTGTGGTTAGTACAAATACCATTATTTGTTACAGGATGCAGAATAATACTTTGTTGTGACATTTATGCATGCGATGCGTATGTAGTACTGCCCAAGCGAATTGAGGTGCATATAGACAGATGTATGCGATAAAAGGGTGTGTGATCAGACAAGCGTCTTTGCATTAAAGGTCTATAGATCATTCGATTGGTGTGCACCGCTATGTTTGATCATTCGTGGCGCTTCTTTGAGTTATGCCGCATCCTATATCGGTTCACGTGATCATCAATAATTAAAGGCTGAATACACTCAAAGGTCGTCTCTGATAATAATAATTTATTACACAGTGTCCAAGCATACGTCTCTTATAGGCTGCACGCTCGACGGATTCTTCGTGGTAGGTAGACAGACAGATGTGCAGACAGACAAAAGGGCAGACAGACAGACAGGCAGGTAGACAGACAGACAGACAGACAGGAATGTTGGTTTGCCTGTAAGGGAGACCCAACCATAATAACAGATCAAAGAAATGTTATTCATCATCAAAGAGCGTAAATGAAAACAATAATTATGGGTTTGCTGTTGCATTATTTCCTAAACCGGGCTGTTTTCCGGATCAGACAGTTTTCCTGAAGCACTTTTCCAGACCAGTAATACTTTATTAGGCGTCAGCATTCACAGCGCCGCTATAGATGACGCATTACTGATGACGCAATACCGATGATGCGTTCCCGGGGCGGGGTGGGGCGGGGCCCTGTACCGCTGCTAGTTAGGATTACCTAATTACTATTACTAATATAATTACCTAATTAATATTATATAATTAATATGCTAATTAATATAATTACTAATTATAATAGGCTAATTACCTTAATTAATATGACCTAATTACCTTTGACCTTGAACTTTGGCCTTGAACTTTGGCCTTGAACTTTGGCCCATTTATTCGTACCCATACCCGCCAAAAAATGGCTGTACTAGACGCCTTTCTGTACTACTGAGGTGCTTTGCAAGTTATTGTAAATATAATATTATAGCGAATATTATTTATATAGCTTCGACCCCTGTTTCGTCAGTGAATTTATTGGATGGGACCCTTCACTACAGCTGCCCATTTGAATGGGTGCCACGCCAGTTATGGTCCCGTGGCATGGACTGTGCTAGTCCAAGATTTAAATCTCTGAAATAAACCACCTTCAGTAGACGACCACCATGGGAAAGCTCTAGTAGTGCTCTAACCACTGTAATTACCTGGTATATATAGTGTGGGATAGTACATAAAAAGAGGTGTCCATTAGTCTAGCCTCCACGGTATCGAAGTGTTGCCGACGTTATTCTTATTGTCTCTTTCAGCTGAAAGATTTTCCTCTTTCTTCAACCACCCCTAATAATTATTTGCATCCTCACAAATTTCACCCTGTTGTCGTTCACAGCGCAGCAACACCATACCATTAATGTTATGTTAGTTTTACACCATATATATATATATATATATATATATATATATATCATCATCATTTGGCTCTTTCTTTGACAAATCGTACCATGTTAATCCCCTACTAATTTCACCCAGGTGGTATTAATAATGGGTAGTTCTACAATGTTTTATTCATTCCTTTGTTATTGTTGACCTCACCGTTACACCATTAACATTGCGTTGATGTTGCACCATTTCACACCACAATAGCACCGTGACAATTTATGGCACTCATCATGTAAGATTGTTAAGATGTGTGTTTTTCTTGTGCTTTCCAAGTTCCTATCATTCGTTATTATTATTATTATTTATTATTATTATTTTTTATATTATTATTATTATTATTCGTCACCAGTTATGCATCTTAATAAGAAACTGGTGCCATGTATAGTCTGTCAAAGTACTGATGGTATTGATTTGGTTTCATCAAAAGCTTTGATGATCAATTTGATTCGTTTAGTGGAAGACGTAACGTTTGACACGATTAACTCTGTTTTCTGTTTTGTGAACACGCATGCTGATACGCACTTGTAAATAGCTTTACTTTGACATCTGCTGGTCTCATTAATAGATGTTATTAATATGTTGCACATTTATTAGTCGCCCTTATCAAACGACCAAGCATCAATCGATGGCACTGAGTAATTGTGAGTGAAGGACTTGCTTTAAGGTTTCTGCACAGTAATTATACCTCTGAAGAATAGGTGACAGTACACAGGCCTGTGCCTTTGATTTTTGTGCACTTTGAGAGACATTTCATAAGCTCATAGCTGTGATGCAAAACTCAGCCACTGGTTGCACTCTGCCAGTCCAAAGAATGGTTAAAGGAGGAGGGTGATGCTATTTAAATGGTCTTTGTTACTACACAGTGGCTTTAAACTGCTATACTACTACTATACTACAAAACAATGCAACTGCTATTGCCGGCAACCGTTATTTTCTTGCCATCCTGTTTGGTGGGCTCCATTGAAGTCAGCATAGATGGATTTCAAGTTGAATAATTTGTGTCAGATTGATTGTGTGTATCATGATTATCATCATCAACCTTTATAATTTGTTTTTATGTTTATTTCAGCTTTGCGCAGCGTTCCCGCGAGAGCACACTGAACCTGGCGATGGACAAAGAACTAAACGATTTGCTCGACTTCAGTGCAGTAAGTGGGATGCTACTAGTATTTGATGATGTATCAATTAATCGTAATCGCAAATTCCAAACTTCTATAGCGCCCATTGAAAGCTAAGGCATCAGCTTACTCACAAGCGCTGGGTCAAGTCAGAGGGTTTGTCCAGTTGCCAGGGATATTTTGGATGGAGGTGAGGTGGCTGAGGAAGGGGAGGAGTTTGAGGGCCTGTTGAATTAATTTGAGTGATGAGCTGAATTTATTTCAATTTGAATTATTGTAATGATGTGAATTTGAATCGATGCATGAGTGAATGAATACATTTAGTGAATTTTTATTGTGAAGGGGATTAGTGAAAGAGATGATGTATGGGGGTCAGAGGAGAGAGGAGAGGAAGAGTGCTAGTAGGGGACATGGTAGGAAAAGGAGAGGAGAATGAGGTGGGTTACAAAGGAAGGTTACTGCACAATACTAGAGGAATAAAGCACAAAGTAATAATGAGTAATTACTAATTAGGATTATAAAATAAACGGATAATGGTAATTATTAAGTATATTAATTAGTGCAGCACTACAGAATGTGATGTGAGGAAGAGCAGTGGAGAGGAGGAGGCGAAGGAGAGGGGGACCAACATGGGGAGAAAGCAATGGGTGGACGCCACTGGACGGGCTAAAAAGAGGAGGGGGATGATGATGAGGAGGAGAGGAGGAGGAGCAGCTGACGGAGGGAGCGAGGGAGGGGAAAGACATGTATTATTAAAGGCTCCGTTTTACTTTGAAGTCGGTATAGAGTTTATGGAAAATCCATACAGCCATATTCTAATGTCCTTAGAAATGGAGCCGCCTGGATCTAGATGGCTGCTACCTGATCGGCTAATGACAGTTTTCCAGGTTAGCCATTAAGGGATGATGCTTTCAATCAATAATTCTGATTGAAGAAGAACTGGCCATTTTAGATGATTGCCTGAGCAATTAATTATATAGCGCCATTAAAGTAACTCTGCAGCGGTTATACCTAGGAATTGCTGAACAAAAAAATGTGTGAGCAGAAACCATTGTCTGTTTTTACCAGAGTTTGAATTATTGTAAGGATTCATGAGGCATCATTTTATTTATTTTATTTTATCCATTTCTATAGCGCCTCTCTAGCTCTACTCAGAGGCACTTCCGACTGCAGCACGGACACTGCATAATGTGCATATATGAGTTTCACACTGCAGCGCCAAAGCAATTGCGCCATGTTAAGAACTTGCTCAAGGTCCCTGTATAGACTTGGCGGCTTCAGAGGTGGATTTGAACCTGCAACCCTGTGGCTGCAGCGATTCAAACATCCACTACACCGCCGCACACCACAACCAACGTGTCAATGAGGAAAAATGAATACTGAAAATGATGATAATGAATTCCAGTGTGGTGTTTCTCTTTTATGTTTCCCCCACACTGGCCCACAGTTTTATAACTACAACAATATCATTAGGGGTCATTGCATAATTACGTAACGCCGAAAATGACCGTTTTCCACCCACCCACCCTGTAACGCTTCGTAACGTTACCCTTCACCCACCCACCCACCCTCCCCAGCGTTACGTAACGATTGTCTCGATAAATCTTGGTCTATTATTGGCTTATGTGAGTGCGTAATTATAATTCATATTTTCATAGTGAATTTAATATAGCATAGTATATGAATTACAGTCTGATTTGACAGTAGCCTACTGTAGACTAGGCTTAAAATATAGCATACACACGATTTTATTTATATAAATTAGTCATGCGTGAACTGCACTTTTCTTAAATTTTATTGCAATTTTTTTTACACAACTGAAAAATTTCATGGACTAAATAGCTCCTTAGCAATTCATGGAAATTTAATATTCATTAGGCCTAATAAATTTTTCATGGCGTTACGTAACGTTCAGCTCCTCCCACCCACCCACCCCCGTAACGTCTCGTAACGTTTTCAATGACCCCACCCTCAAGCGTTTAATACGTAATTATGCAATGACCCCTTATTATTATTTTTCATTACTATATTATCTCTGAGTTGATGGTAATGGGAATGATAACGATAGTGATTATAATAATAGTGATGACAATAATAATAAGGATGATGTCTTTTATGATAACCAGGGCTGTTTTTAAGGAATTTTTAGAACTGCACTACTCCTTCTTTCCTTTCCCATCCTCCATGGCAAATTACTCCCAATGGGGGGAAAATTACCTTTTCAACTAGTTTTAATTGCACAGAAGTGCTTCTACAACTGCACAAATTCATTTAGAACTGCACATTTTGTGTACAACTGCACGTTAAAAAGTCCTGATGATAATTACAGTAATTGCACATGATATTTCTTTACCAGTGCTTGTCTTTCCCATCTACTGTAGGTCTACATAATGAATTTTGTGTTCCCAAGTACAGTAGATATTGACATAAAGTTCCGTTAGTGTTATGCGTCTAAATTATTGGACTCTGCTTGACAGTGTGGCCTTGAATCTGGACGTGTCACGTGAGCAAGATGAATTGTTGCCAAAGTACACAAGTACTTTATATACTGTTTATTTTTAAAGAAATATTTTTGCTTCCTGTACAAAACAATTCCTGTCAATTAGTCGAATACAGGTTTTCGGGCTTCTTGCACTGACCCAGTTTCAGTTATCTAGGTCATGCTGGTATATAGTATACGATGGTTCTTTTACCAGTTCAAGACTAATAGCCCGACTTCCTCTCGCTCGTACCAGAGGCAGACCTTCGCTGGCTCGCCCCCCCCCCCCTCACTGCTCGAATCCAGATCAAGGTTCTTACTTTAATTTATTGGTCTTACTGTCGCTTAGCGACCTGTGTCTTCGTCATCTCATCAGACTGAAGACTTCAGCACACTCTTTTTTGTCCACTGTATACGTTCATGTGACACACATAGTCTCCATGTCTCAAAAGCAAGTACTGCTTTCTAGTCAAAACTCGAGCTTTTGCCTTCATTGGTCCTGCACTTTCGATTCAACTCTCTCTCCCTTGAATATATTCTTCGTTATTAAAACTGGTGTCCAAAGCACATCGTTGTGCTAGTATAGCCCGACTTGACTCCTTACCCATTGAAATTCCCACTGGATTTCTCCTGTCGATAACGATTTTTGGCCGCAATTACGCTCGAGACCAAAAGCCATCTTCGACTAGAGCTTTAAGTTTTCATAAAATAGCGCTATAGAAGTCACGTGATTAGGAAAACGTGCGCTTTGGTAAGCCGTGATAATATTATAACATATTGATTTTGTCTTGCTGACATCTAAGTCGCTCGTAGTCCCACTTTGTCGTTCTTCTGGTTGAGACGGGGGGGTGAGGTGGGTTTGGGGGGGGGGGGTTCGGGTGGTCGGGTAGAGGGACGAAGGAAGAGAAGGCCGGACGTTGGCACGGTCGGGGAGAGGGACACACCGATAGAAATACAGACAGTAGGACAGAGGGCGTACTGACTGAAATAGGTATGGAGGGAAGTGTGGCTATAGAACGGAGGGAAGGAGGGAGAGCCGGAGTCATTGGCGCAGAAATCTGGGTTATTAGTGATTTATAATGGCTCTTCTTTCTTCGGGCAGATATCGGAGCACAGTTGGCGGATGTTGACAGGCAGCCAGAGACAGACAGAGAGTGACAGGCAGACAGAGAGTGAGTGAAGAAAGACAGACAGAGGCAGAAAGACAGACAGAGGCAGAAGGAGAAAGAGGTATTACACTTCCCCACACGCGACCTCCCCCCTGCCTTCTCAACACCGCCCTCTACCTACCTAGGCTACCTTCAACTACGCGTACTTGGCTTCTCTGTATAATCTCTCACCCTCCCACCTTCGCCCACAAGCCTAGCCCGCTACACACACCTTTGTCATTTCTCTACCTGTAATGTCAACGTACATCCTACTCATTATTCTCCTCTGGCCACTCTTTCCTCCCCATTCTCCTCATTTTCTGCCCATGGGCGGAGTTTGCTTTCCATTCTTGGTGGGGGCTTAAAACTTGGCTTGGGCTTTGGTCGGGGTGGAAAATAGTTTATGACCTTTTTTAGTCATCAGGTCCAAATTTCATGGAAACCGTACCATATATTTTCCAGCCTGGGCCGTCTTTGGGGGGGGGGCTAACCCCGGGAAAAATACAAATTTCATGGTGAAAAATATGAATATGGGCATTCTTGGGGGAGATTAGGCCCCCTAGCCTCTGATAAACTCCGCCCATGTTTCTGCCCTCTAATTCCTCCTTTTCTTCCTCCTCTGTCCTCCAAGTACTCCTCCTCTTCCTACTAGCTGTATCCTCCGGCTGCTTTTATTCCTACTCTGTCTCCTATTACGTGTCTCGATTACTTCTTTAGCATTCCATCTGTTCACTTCTCCCTTTCTTCTCCTATCACACAGTCTCTATTCCACCTTCATCCCATTCCATTTTTCTGTCTTTATCATCCACCCCTCACAGCTTCTCTGCCTCTCTTCTTCCACCTCGTTATCCTCTTCCTTTCTTCTCACGCGTCCTGTTATTCTTCCCTGTCTTATTATGTTGTTGCTGTGTCTTATCAAGGACGATTAATGTCGCCCTCCTCCTTTCTCTACGCTTAGGACTGGCACTGTAGTAGTTGCAACTTGTTTCAATTTAACGACTATGTGCTAACAAAGATCATTAGCATTTCCCTTCTCCTTTATCCAGGCATGGGACTGGCACTTTCAAGCAGTAGCGGAATCATCCAATTCTTATAGGCCATCATTATACTATTAGTTTTCGTCCTACTCCTCTCCCTACTCTACCCCCTGTGCCACCGCCCCTCAGCCGTCCCGCCCTCTCCCTGCATGCGTCTGCCTCAGTAGCGGAGGTAGGGTGGGGTAGCGTGGTCTGCGGTGGGATTGTCGCTACTAACCAACGAGGGGTAAACATCTGGGCGCCCTATTATTTTTACGACCCACGATAACAATGGACCCATCTCTACTAAGATCGTGGATGTCTGTACAAGCGACAATTGAACAAGAACCGATGCAGTCGTCTGTTGCATGACTAGCGGACGACACCGATGCAACAACAGCAACGATAACGAGAGCAATGACAATCAGAGGCGGATACAGAAATTTTCGAAGGGGGAGGGGGCAAAATTTTCCATATAGCTTGTATAGCGCCGTTTTTATAGTGCACTTGTCCTCGGTCCATTGCCGATAGTAGAGACATCCACCCATCCATCTTCCCATCCATCTATCCATCCATCTACCCATCCATCCATCTATCCACCTATCCATCCACCTATCCATCCACCCATCCATCTACCCATCCATTCGCCCATCTATCCATCCACTCATCTATCCATCTACCATCCACATCCATTCACACATCCATCTTTCCATCCATCTTCCCATCCACACATCCATCTATCCATCCATCTACCAATATATCCATCTGCCCATCCATCCATCTACCCACCTATCTATCCATCTACCCACCTATCTATCCATCCATCCATCTACCCATCCATCTATCTACCCATCCATCCATCTACCCATCCATCCGTCTACCAATCCATCCATCCGATAGCTGGTTACGGTAATAACTCTTTCGCTAGTGTTCATTGCAGCGGAAGGAAGTGTTAAGTCAAGTATGAAATGTGTGTCGGTTAGTTTGATTGTCACTTTAATTCTTCCTTTCATTGTCCGCTTCTTTCGAGCTGTATATGCTGTCTGCCGACGCGTGCCCAGATGGTAGGCCTGTGGTTGGCTGGTCTCCCTAGTAGGCCTACTTTAGTACTCTAGCCTCTTCCCTGCCAGTTCAGTGGAAGGCGTGTGGGGAGGGGGTTACTCCGGAAGGGAGGAAGGGAGGGACGGACTGTCGTAAAGTACGGCTTGTGTTGTGATGTTTCTAGGGGATCATCCATTAAATCCGTCCGTTTGCCACGTGACTTTAGCAGCACTTTGTCCCTCATGCCATTGGCAATGCACTGATCAGACACTTGTGTGCTTTGGCTGCCAGGGTCGTTTACCGCGCCCTCCTCCTTTGTCCTGGCTTAGGACTGGCAACACCCGATAACACGGCAGTTATAGCGCTGTGTTTGCAAGGTAGTTTCCAGTGTTTAATCGTGTAACATCTTGAGGTTACCCCCTGTTTTCTCCACGCTCGCGACTGGCACTACCAAAGTATGAACAGTGGCGGAGTTTGTTTTTCCCAACTATAGTAATGGAAGAAGGAGGAGGAAGAGGAAGAAAAAGAGGAGGAAAAACTTAAAAACTATCAATGCACCAAGTTATAACATCGCACCAGTGGTGCCCAGTGGTGTAGTGGGTGTGTTTGTTGCCTTGCAGCTAAAGGGTTGCAGGTTCGAATTCACCTCAAGCCGCCGGGTAGGGACCTTGAGCAAGTCCTTCACTCACAATTGCTCAGCGCTTCCGCGTGAAACTCCAATGCAGCGTTCGCTATGTAGTCGGGAACGCCTCTGAGTAGAATCTTGAATGGGCAGCAGAGCTTGAAGAGGCGCTATAACAAGTGCACAAACAAACAAAATACATACAAATTCATGCATACATACATTTGTGCGTGCATACATACAAACTGCTTTATATATGCATGCAGTGTCATAATTATTACGTACAACCTGAGTTGACATCTAAATTTATAGTCATTGCAGATGTTATTTATTTATATGCGCATCTACACATATATACAGGTGTGTAATTTTATCCATTCAATTATAAGTTTTGCAATGGAATGACTTACTGACTCTGCTAATAATTAGTCCGTTAACTAACAGGATGGTCTTAGTTGTTTAATTAGACGTCAGCTTTGATTGCTAAGTTAATTGATTGTTTCTTAGATGTTCTTAATTGATTGTTCTTTAGATGTTCTTAATTGATTGTTCTTTAGATGTTCTTAATTGATTGTTCTTAGATGTTCTTAATTGATTGTTCTTTAGATGTTCGTAATTGATTGTTCTTTAGATGTTCTTAATTGATTGTTCTTTAGATGTTCTTAATTGATTGTTCTTTAGATGTTCTTAATTGATTTTTCTTTAGATGTTCTTAATTGATTGTTCTTAGATGTTCTTAATTGATTGTACTTTAGATGTTCGTAATTGATTGTTCTTTAGATGTTCTTAATTGATTGACATTCTCTAGATGTTCCTAATTGACTGTTCTTTAGATGTTCTTAATTGATTGTTCTCTAGATGTTCTTAATTGATTGTTCTCTAGATGTTCTTAATTGATTGTTTCTTAGATGTTCTTAATTGATTGTTCTTCAGATGTTCTTAATTGATTGTTCTTTAGATGTTCTCTCCTCCTGGCCAGCAGCAATCATCTCTATCGAATTCGTTGAATTGTCGATCGGATGTGGAGTCAAATGCAGACAACGGGAACATCAAGAACTCAGGTAATATGCAGTACACACCGTGTTGCTATGATGTTGTCTAGTTTAACTCTGGCCGTTGCTGAGTTGCATTGTTGTTGCTCTTATGTTGTGGTTTATGTGCGTTGTAGTGCACTGATATTTTCTCGTTTAAATTGAGTTGAGTGGGTTTTGTATGTATACGGAAGCAAAAACACGCAGTTCGAACCTCAATAATTATTGTGGGAGGTAAGATAGGCGGACGCGCGTATTCCGAGTAAACGGGGGCGTTCTTATAATATGTGATATGCTGGCGAATAAAGAAGATCTGTTTCTGACGATTCTTATGATCAGCTGATGGATGGAAGGAAGGAAGGAAGGAAGGATGAGTGGATGAAGGTGATGACGACGATGCTGCAGAGAGACATCGCTTGTATCGGCTGCTGATGTATCCCTCCGCCTTACACTTCGGTTGCTCATGTATCCCTCCGCCAATTCGGTGCTGATGTATCCCTCCGCCATGCACTTTGGCTGCTCATGTATCCCTCCGCCTTACACTTCGGTTGCTCATGTATCCCTCCGCCAATTCGGTGCTGATGTATCCCTCCGCCATGCACATCGGCTGTTGATGTATCCCTCCGCCTTACACTTCGGTTGCTCATGTATCCCTCCGCCAATTCGATGCTGAATTGCCATCCATGCACTTCGGTTGGTCTCGTGACCATTCGGAGTTGTTCGTCAGGTCTGTGATAATTAGAAACAGACGAAAGACTGACTATCCCCCACCGACCCACCCCACCCTCTCTGTCTGTTTGCGTGGATGTGTGTTTGTGTGGCTGGTTGTCTTCGTGTGTAGTGCTGTGTGTTTGGATGGACTCTGTGGATGTATGTTTGGATGCCTCTGTGAATGTTTCTGTGGATGCGTGTATATATTTATGTGTGGTCCGTGGATGTTGTGTGATGGCGGAACATGTGTAGTGTGTGGCTATGGATGCCTGGATGTTTGTGTGGATGCCACTGTGATTGTGTGGATGTTCGTGTGAATGCCTTGATGTGTGTGTGTATGCGGATGTCTGGATGTGTGTGCTTCGTTGCGTGCGTAGATGCATGTGTTCCCTGGATGTCCCTGTGGATGTATGTTTGGTTGCCTCAATGTCTGTGTGGGTGTCTGTGTGTATGTTTGTGCGGATGTCTGTGTGGGTGTCTGTGTGTACGTGTGGATGTCTCAATGTCTGAATGTATGTGTGCATGTGTGTGTGTGTTTGTGTGGATGTCTGTGATCTTGTTGCAGGACTGTTGCATTGGATCTCATCCTGGTTTAAATAGATGATGCTCTGTTTCTTGAAAGATGCATTCTGACGAGTAGCTTGCCTGTCTGTTTACCTCTGTCTGTATGTATGTTTACCTCTGTCTGTATGTATGTTTACCTCTGTCTGTATGTATGTTTACCTCTGTCTGTATGTATGTTTACCTCTGTCTGTATGTATGTTTACCTTTGTCTGCCTCTTTGTCTGTCTGTAGCATTCTGAGTGAGAGTTTGTCCTGTTGACCGATTGTTTAGCTGCCCTTTGCTGTGCTGCTGGCTGTGTGAGTCTGTCTGCCTTTCTGCTTGGTTGTTTGTCTGTCTGTATATCTGTGTGTTTTTCTGTCTGTCTGCCGTTCTGCTTGGTTGTTTATCTGTCTGTCTGTATGTATGTCTGTCTGTTTACCTATTTCTGTCTGTTTTTGTGTCTGTCCGTCCGTCTGTCTGTCGTGCAGTCCGCTGTCTTCTGTAGATGGGCGAGTCGATGGTGGAAAGGGTGGAAATGCGTTTGGGGGGGGTGGGGGAGGAAAGAGTGTGGTCTATCGATTGGATGATCTGCTTTCTAAGGTTGAACGGAGGAAGAGAGAGAGAATGGATGGAAAGAAAGATCGATGGATGGATGTGGATGGATGGATGGATAATTAGATGTATGGATGGATGGATGTAGGGAATGATAATTGGATTGATGGATGGATGGAAAGCTTGGTGGATGGATGGACATGTATATGGAACGTTGGATGGATAGATGGAATTAGAGGTGGATGAACGGATGTGTGGATGAACGGATGTATGTATGTGTGGATGTATGTATGGATGTATGTGTGGAACGATTAGTAGATGGAATGTACTGGCGGATAATGGTGAAGGGCAGAGAAGGGGTGGGTGGGTGGGTGGAGCACGTCTATGTGGGTGCGTCGTGTTTAGCTGGAGTCGGTCGTGGGATTGGGGTGAGAGGGGGGAAGGGAGGGGTGAGATGAGGTGAAAGGACTCGGCTATCTCAATTGGAGGAGGGGTGGGGGTGATGCGATGACCCCAATTATTAGTTCCACTCTTAGGGGTCACTGGTTCGGGCGACGAAGGATTTGGTGATAATAGCGACGTTGTCTAGGGTGGGCTATGAATGTCTGTCTGTGTTACTTGCTGTCTGTGTTACTGTCTGTGTGTATGGTTGTCTGTCTGTGTGTATGTATGACTGTCTGTCAGTGTGTATGACTGTCTGTCTGTGTGTATGACTGCCTGTCTGTGTGTATGGCTGGCTGTCTGTGTGTATGGCTGGCTGTCTGTGTGTATGGCTGGCTGTCTGTCTGTGTGTGTATGGCTGGCTGTCTGTCTGTGTGTGTATATGGCTGTCTGTGTATGGCTGTCTGTCTCTGTGTGTATGGCTGGCTGTCTGTGTGTGTGTGTATGGCTGTCTGTGTATGGCTGTCTGTCTGTGTATGGCTGTCTGTCTGTGTGTATGGCTGTCTCTCTGTCTGTCTGTATGGCTGTTTATTCGGATGGCTATCTGTCTGATTATCTGTCTGTGTGACTGGCTGGCTGTCTTCGCTAGTTTTGTGCATAGCTGACTGTCTATATGGCTGTTCGTCTGTGTGACTGGCTGTTTATTCTTCTGGCTGGCTATCTTTGTAACTGTGAGTCTGTTTGTCTGTCTGTATGGCTACCTATCTGTGTGACTTGCTGGCTGTCTATGCGTGTGTGTGTATGTCTGGCTGTCTGTCTGGCTGTCTGTCTGTCTGTCTGTCTGTCTGTCTGTCTGTCTGTCTGTCTGCATACGTAGATGTTGCTTTTGGTTCTTGTTGTTTTAAAAAAAATCTGCTTAATTCATTGTTTCTTATTCGTCATTGATTGCTATCAGGGTTCGAAGAAGAGAGAGACAGAGATAGACAGATAGAGAAAGACAGAGAAAGAGACATAGATAGACAGACAGAGAGATAGACAGAGACAGAGATAGCTACAGAGATGGAGAGACAAACAGAGAGAGAGACAGAAAGAGGGAGAGAGCTACAGAGACGGAGAGATTCAGTGGATAGATATGGAAAAGGAGAAAGAGAGACAGAGGAACAGAGAGGCAGAGGCAGTTTTTCTTCCTTGAGCAGCAGCGCTTATCGGCGACTGGTAGTTTCGTAGCACTTAAGTCGCACGCTAACAGCACTCAACTAGCACTCAACTAGCACTCAACTAGCACTCAACTAGCACTCTTCTAGCACTCAACTAGCACTAGATGGCTCTAGCGTTTTCACAGTTGTTCTTGCAGCGGCGAAGTGTGTGCGCCGGTAGGGCGGGTGCGAACTAAGTTGTTTTTTCTGTGGCCTGGTGCTTGGCATAAGTGTCTCGTGGCAGGGGCGGAGCCAGCAACAAAGTGGGTACCACTGTCGTTATATAATATTGCATTTCGAACTTCGAAGGTTTTGGGTGTTGCAACGGTGCGAATTGGCTGTGTGGCCAGATGTGTTGCCATAACACATCCTTTTCTTCGGCCTCGGCTGTCTGCTATATATACGAAGCTGTATAAATTGTTATTATTATTATGATTTTTATTGCTACTGTTATTAGTATTTTGTGTGATCCATGGTGAAAAATATGCGTTGAAAACTTCAGTATTATTTATTAAAAGCACTTGCAATGTTCCATCTTCGCAGAATTTCAGATAAACATACAAATTCGCATACTTATAAATATAAATTCTATACTTTTAAAAATCTGATGACTTTTTAGTACATCGATACTCTGCACTGTCGATTTATTCTGTAGCAGGAAAAAATTTTACATATATACGCGTGGAAACAAGAGCTCAAGATTTCTATCTCACCCTAAAAAGCGAATTGGTGGGCTATGATTATCGACAGCCCTGCGGAATATTCCAGTGGTCCGCCCCTTCTTCCATGCCAAAATGGCATCGTTTAGACCTGTGGGAAATCAGCCACGATGTATTGCACTGGTGTTTGGATATACTAGAGCTGAGTTGCAAGTGTGTAGTTATTAGTGTGGCGTTTCGAGTGCTTGTTGTGCGACAGGGAAGTGCATTTTGGGATTGAACCCCGTTGATTGGGTGGAGTCTGCTGATCGGTGCTAAAATGTGGCGGGCGGATGGATGGATGGGTCGGTGGATGGGTCGGTGGGTGGATGGGTGGGTTGGGCGGTGATGGGGAGGCATGCAGCCGTTAAATCAGGAGCGTGGGTACGTACGGGTTCGGGGTTTCGGTGAAATAAAAAATTTATGACGTCTTCTTCGCCTCTCTCTGTATCTGTTTATGTATGTCTCTGTCTGTCTCTCAGTCACTGTCCGTAGAAGGTTCTGTTTTGTATGGTCTTTAGTTTACGGGTTTGTACGTCCTACGGGTAAATTGTCTGTCTGTCTGACTGTCTACAATGTATGTATGGTCTGTCGGTTTATCTCTGTGTGTGTGTTTCTGGTTGTTGTGCTTTGGTCGACTGACTCTTTGCCAATCTAATTGTCTTTCTAATCGTCTGTCTAATTGTCTTTCTAATCGTCTGTCTAATTGTCCGTCTAATTGTCTGTCTAGTTTTCTTGCTAATTGTCCGTCTTTCTGTCGGTGTTGCAATCTGTCCAGTTGATTGGTTGTGGATGCCTGTATGTATGAAAGACAGACAAATAGACAGACGGAGACAGAGTGAGAGACGTATGCACACAGCGAAAGACATAAATAGAGTGATACAAACAAGCAGACTTAGAGACGAACCCGTGGAGCCACTGCTCGGGGCGTCTTAGAGCGGGGTCCATGTTGCTTAGAGCAGGCACAGTATTCCGTTGATGCCTTGGGGTGGGAGGGTAAGGGGTGGAGTGGGGGGTGGGGGGGGGGGGGGATGCGTTGTTCTGTGCGTGGGAAAGTGAGACTTGTATGATGACATCGTAAATGGTAAAACCATCTCAGCGAAAGGCAGATGATTGTTTTAAGGGCTGATCGAGAATTCGCAGTTAAGTAAACAATTTTCTCATGCCTCATCCATCGCGCTCGCTCTCTCCCTCCACCTTTCTCACTTTTTTCCATGTGTCTGTCTGTCTCTCTCTCTCTCTCTGTCTCTGTCTTCCTTTGTCTGTCTGTCGTTTGTTTTCTGTCTTCCTGTGTCTGTCTGTCACTCTCTGTCTTCCTCTGTCTGTCTGTATGTCTGTCGTTCTCTGTCTTCCTGTGTCTGTTTGTCTCTCTGCCACTCTGTCCTCTGTCTGTCTGTGTCTCTATGTGTTTGTCTGTCTCTCTTTCTTCCTGTGTCTTTCTGTTTGACTTTGTCTGTCTGTCTCTTTCTTTCTCTGACTTCAACTGGCTGGCTGTCTATTTGTCTGTCTCTGACTCTGTGTGAGTGTGTCTGTCTCTCGATCTACGAAATCCAAGACGATTGCGGAAGGGAGTGGGGGAGCGTGGGGTTTGTTATTCTTACCCGCGACATTTAGGTGATGGGTGGGGGAGGCAGAGGAAGTGTTCGGTTACCCCTTCGATACTTTTAAGGTCGTCGTCTTGTTATTGGGGTCCTTTCGAAAAATTACCCCTGTCGTCGTGGATAAATTATGATGTGAAAATGTCTCGGCTGTCAAGAGGCGTCAACGGCTCAGGAAGATGGAAGGGGGACTTTCGATTGCCATTGGGGGGGGGGGGGGGGTGTTGTAGTACGCTGGTCGAAAGATCGAGTCACGTGACTCGTCAGGAGACGGTCGTTACCGATTACCCGTTGGGTAGCCGTTGTTGTTGTACTTGTACCCCAGTCGAAAGAGCGTGTCACGTGATGTATGTGTGAATGGGGTTTCACGATTGAGTCACGCAAGAAACTTTAGTGCAGGAGTTCACAGATCGGAGCAGTTGACCTCTAACCTGGCCTGAATTGTTGACCCGACCTGCTAAAATTGTCTAAAATAAATGCATATAATTACGTTGATCCATTCCTTTATGGTATGTTAATCTCCTCAGTTATGTTAATCAGTCGGGCCTGAAGTGAAGATCTCTTTTATCATGTTCGTCTTGCCTGGGATGTTAATCTCGTTAATTGCATACTATGGTGGTGCCAGTCCCTTACCTGGATAAAGGAGGAGGGCGACGCTAATCATCTTTGTAAGGCGTAAAAAAATGTTGTGTTTCCGGTAACCCGACCGACCCATTTTTACGGCCGCGACTCAAATATTTTTGTAAAAAAATCTTGCCTATTGTGTTTCTGGCATAGGATTATGTGCTGGTGAAGACAATGGTTATTCCACGGCCAAGTTCCAGGATAAGGTAACTCTCTTCGTTTCCTGTCATGTTCAGGTGTGTTAGATATTTGGTGCCAATACGAATGAATGATGTCAAATGCGATGTGATGACTTCTATGTGATCTCATGTCTGCTGTGTAATGTAATGAATTCTGTTGAGTTCTATACAATGTAATGACTTCTATGTAATGTAGTGACATTTTTTAATGTAATGACTTTCCTGTGATGTATATAAATGTAATGACCTCTGTGTAGCGATTTCTATCAAATATATCGATGTTGATGTAATGTAACGACTTCCATAGTGTTGTTATCTTCGTGCATAAGGCTGTGCTAACTCCAATAACCTGTGCAATCAACCTCGGGTCTTCTGACATTTTCACCCTGAACATTCCTTCTTGGTATAAATAGAACTGCATACTATGGTGGTGCCAGTCCCTTACCTGGATAAAGGAGGAGGGCGACGCTAATCATCTTTGTAAGGCGTAAAAAAATGTTGTGTTTCCGGTAACCCGACCGACCCATTTTTACGGCCGCGACTCAAATATTTTTGTAAAAAAATTTAAAAATTTTTTTTATAAAGAATTTACTTTTTTTAACATTTTTATTGACATAACAGAAATGACGTCAACAAAATGAAATTAATAGGACTGTTTTCTAGAGCAGTTTTATATGCACACAGTCGGGAAATAAGGCAGTTTTTACTTGCTTAGAACACGTACTTTGTTGCAGCATGCAAAAAAGACTACTGGGGTATACTTTTTTGGATAGTCACTGCATAAAAATATTTCACCAAAATAAAAATATTTTCCTACCTACCCAATTTTTTTTAGCTCTGTTACCGGAAACACAACAATTTTTAGGCCTAATGACGCAACCTCTTCAAGCATAAAATTGTCATGCAATAGAAATAGTGAAAGCTGTTCAGAATAATTCCTGCCGAAGTCAACTGAACAGCCTTAGTGTTTGTCTAAATTATAAGATGTCATTCAACTGCAGTAATTTCTTTGTTGTTAAGACAGTGTCGGTCATTCATTCATTCATTCATTCCAAGAATTTGCGCAGCGCCTCTTCAAGAGACCTGTAGTACTCAGAGGCGCTCCCAACCCAGCCACGGTTAAAAGAAAGTGTGATTTGATGAATGTGCACATTAAACAGTTGAAAATAGTTCCTTATTAAAACAATAGGTAGCCAACTAATCAGTGTCACACTGCCTCCTGTATGATACATAGTTCAAAAGATAAAGCAATAGTTTTGTTGCAAAACTTATAGCATTATTACAAAGCTTTTTACGGGTGTCTAAGGGAACTATAACAGGTTCCATCGTCAAACGACATCTCACGACTCCACACAGGATATCAACTATCCAGACCCGCCGTTCCCTTCGCTCCTCTGTACAGGACGAACTTCTTGTACCTTACTCGCTTACTTCTAGTAGGCAGTGGCACGCTCTCTTGGTTGCTGGATCTGTGGTCTGGCATGGGCTGCCAAAATACCTACGCCTTCTGCCAATGGTTCACTCTGACAGCTTTTATCGCAATCTTAAAACTATCCTCTTTACCAGAGGTTAGGTCTGGAGTGCTCCTGAGTAGATTCCTTGAAGAGGCGCCATATAACTTGTAACGAATGAATGAATGAATGAATGAATGAATGAATGAATGAATGAATGAATGAATGAATGAATGAATGAGCTCATCCATTTCCTGAAGCTGGAGAAACGAGGGCGAGATAATGAGTCATCATTTGTTCTGTAATGGTTTGCTCAGCTTCGTTAAGTCGTGACTGATTAACCGTCGCTTATTCCCGGTTCAATTCATGTGATGTGTGGCTGCTGGATCGACGTTAGACACCTTTAAAACGTGTTGTTCGGATGCTATAATTTGGCAGCTGCGCCTAATCGCCATTCATTGTTCTCTTTTTTACAGTGCATCTGATAGGGGCCATCTATATATTACATACGCAAAGCTCGTGTTTTTCTCGCCCTCCCGTACGCACCCGTACATTTTGTTAACCCCCTCCCATGCGTACGTACAAATAGGCTTCTCTTTCACGCTTACAAAGGCTATTTAGCGAAAGTCATCCATGAAACATTTTACCGTAGGCTACTATTTAGTATTTATTTATTTATTTATTTGTTAAACATTATAATTGCTAGCTACAATTTGTTAACTGTTATGATTTACTGTTTAGTTCTTAACAGAATATAATTTTAATGTAGTCAGATGCCATCGGACAACTATAGGAAAATAAGCTAACGTGGTCGTCATATTTATAAAATGTTGCGTACGTATACATTTTGCCGAGACCCCTTCGCCCTCGTACGCAGATCGTCTAAATACCGTGACCCCTCCCCCGTTCGTATGTATTATATGGACAGCCCTAGGTGGACGTAAGTTATCAAAGTAGCCGCAAGATGTCGTTTGACGATGGAAATTGTTATGGTTCCCTAAACACCTATAAAAGGCTTTGTAACGATGCTATAATTTTTGCAACAAACTTTTGTTTTATCTAACTTAAAAACTACCATTGATCGGAAACGACCCCAAGATGTCGTTGGCGTTGTTGACGATGGGAATTGTTATGGTTCAGCTTCAGTTAGACACCTGTAAAAACATGTCTGCCGATGCTATAATTTTGCAACTTTGTGCAATCCGTAAATAACTAGTCTGTCCAATGGCGTATGATAGGAGGGCGTACAGTCGTACACGGCCCACATAGCCGCAAGATGTCGTTTGACGATGGAAACTTTATGGTTCACCTTTAGACACCTTTAAAAAGATTTCTGCAATGCTATAATTTTGCAGCTGCGTTCATTTTATAATTGATATACAACGAACTTCAAACTACGTATGAACGGTATGATAGGAGACGTAAACGGCACACGTGGGACGTAGCCACAATATTATGTCGTTTGGCGATAGAAAATATAAGTTTTGTTAGACACCTTTTGAACGTTTTTTACTGATGTTATCTAATATGCGTCCAATCTGGCAGTGGATGCACTCTGCCAGTGCAAGTCCTAAAGCCTCGATAAAGGAGGAGGGCGACGCTAGTGGTCATTGTTACCACACAGTGTCGTTAAACTGCAACTACACACACGCGCGCGCTAGAATGCACTGGTTATTACTAAAGTGTTTTCGAATTTTGGATAAAGGTCGACGTTATTGGCTGCCGAAGTCGCAAGATTTGGTCTTAACAATGTAAAAATGTAATGTTCTGGTTAGACACCTTTAAAACGTTTTCTGTCGATGATATAATTTTAAAACTGCGTTTATTCGCTATCTTATACAGATGTCGCGAATGTTATCGTTATAATTATGTTGTGCATTATAATGATGTTGTAGATGTTTGGAGGCATGGATTCAGCACACCTTATGTCTGATGGTCTGCTGCCATTCGCATCCATTGCAGTCAGCGTTCCAAGTGGTGGAGCCGCTGGTAGGATGAATCTCCCTCTGTTGTCTTGTCGTTTAAGCAAGGAGTTTATATAGAGCCTGCTGCAGACTCATCGTAGTCACGAGTTCAACACTCGCTTGCTATGCTGATGGTTTTTTCATGTGAAGAGAATTCCAATTGATTGAATAACACATTATGCATGGTACATGCAAGATTGAAAGGCATATGAAACAAAAGCAGACCTAGACTGTACGGCACGCTCAACGTGACTTGTACTAAAAGCTAGGAGAGTGACAGACCTGAGATATGACTGAGTGCAATGGATGTTATCTATTCATACCCATCTCTGCCAATTGGCTTTCATCGGGAACCGATGTTGTTGATGATGATGATGATGATTTTATTATTTTTTTTATTACTATTATTATTATAAAATTTTCCGAAGTAGTTCAATTCACAAAGGCAAAAAAGGCAGCGTATAGTGTATAAAAAGATTATTTGGAATCAGTAGTCAATCAGATAGTTGTGGCTGCTTTTTGAATGTGCCCCTGCAGGCAACAGCGTTGAATCGTTGGACGCAGACTGAAAATCGCTGGAATTTATTATTATTATTATTATTATCTATTATTATTATTATTATTATTATTATTATTAATTTTTTATTTTTGCCCTGAGGTTCTTCATTCCCCAGAAATTTCTAATGATAAAAGTGGTGCATCTAAAATGGCTACCCTTCCATCCATGTCAATTAAGAGCTCCATGAAAGAGCCAGTGAATGCCACAGCGATAAAGCGATGTATGGTCATGGAGATATAATTATGCTGGAATAAAAAAGTGACTCTTGGGGTTCTCCGATGGTTTTAGTATTATTATTTTTATTTTTTAAATGTCCCTAGGCATACAGGATCCTTCAGGGACCTAGCTACCACCTAGTATAAAATCATAGTCTGGAAAGGCCCTATTATTATTATTATTATTATTATTATTATTAATATTTTGAGTATAATGATTTTGATTATTATTGGTATGATTATTATTATTATTACTACGATTTAATCGTAGTAATAATAATAATAATAATAATCATACCAATAATAATACTAATAATAATATTATTAGTATTATTATTTGTATGATTATTATTATTATTACTACGATTATTATTAGTATTATTATTGGTATGATTATTATGATTATTAGTAGTATGATCAATTGATCATTGTAATGATTATATATTATGATTATGATTTATGATTATATTATGATTATATTATGATTATGCTGGTAATAATGATGTCTTCATTTGCAGATAAGCAATCCGATGGATCGTTGATCTATCCATCATCCTACCAACCATCGGCAGGGGGCGCTGGCAATGGTGGTCGAAACCTTCAGGTGAGACCACCATTGTATATATATATATCCGCTTACATCCGTACATGCAAATAGAAATATCTATAGTAATTACAGAAATTCACATACTTTGGCTAATCAGTATGCAGTGTACACACATAATTATGCACAATTGCACATGCATACTCAAATCGATGCATATACTATGTCTGCTTACAAGTACACATCTTCTGGACTGTCTGACCCCTTCAAAACTCCTGGCAATAATCGTAGGTTGCGTCAGCAATGAGCAATGACACTGTTGTTGATGCCAAAACAATAAAAGAACCACATTCAGTGCAAAAGTCCAACAGGCTGCAGCCATCGTCACATCGAGCACACTACACTGCTTCTGCGTCGAAATTGAAAACCGGTTTCCGTTTCTGCAGCCGCCACTTTCCGACCGTTTCCGCTTCCGTTTTTGCCGCTTTTGTCCGCCAGAATGCCGTTCCTCCCGCCACCGTTCCCGCCTTTTTGCCGGTCGTCGTCTGCTATCGATTATTTTTTATCGATGAAACGGCAAAACGAATTTCGTGCCATTTATAATTTGAACGCATTTATCAGATTTTTGACCGATTCGCCGGCGACTTCCGGTCGACCATCACGATTGATGGATTTTTTTTGTGCGGTGGGGTATGGGGAGTGGGGGGGGGTGAGGGAGATGCTGGTACGAGGAAGGAGAGAGAGGGTGATGGCGGTGGGAGAGAACATGGGAGAAAGGGGTGGACTGGGAGACTGAAGAGACAGAAACAAGGAGATGGAAAGACAGACAGATAGACAGGTAGTGACAGACAGAGAGAGGGAGGGAGATACACAGAGAGACACATAGACAAAGAAGGACAGGCAGAGAGAGATACAGAAAGACATATAGAGACGGAGAGAGGGAGGGGGAGACACATATGGAAGGCAGAGAGAAAGATGGAGGGAGACACACACAGAGACACCTAGACAGAGAGAAACAGACAGAGAGAAATGGAGTAGAGACAGTACGGGAAATTAGACAACGATGCTGAGAAACGGGGTCAAATGGATTGAGGGTTGGTTAGAGACATGGGCGTCCGCAGCGGGGCGCAAGGGGGCGCAAGTGCGCCCCTCTGGATTTTTCGCATAGTTGCACATAAATCTAGATTAGTTGGTTATGATTGTTACAACACGATTTTCAATGTGATTATCGATTCGTTCTACAAGTTGAATCTTTATATCTTTCTTTGGGCGCATAACTTATATATATGTATATGCCTATACGCTATGGGAATCTCTCGTGGTAATATGGAAATTGAAACTGTCACCCATTAAATTTAGACCATGTGACAATTATTTAAAAGTTTGCGCCCCCCTAGAAAAATTCCTGCGGACGCCCATGGTTAGAGAGACTGACAGAGGCAGAGAGGCAAAGTGGATGAGATGAAAAGATATTGGGACGTGGGTGTAAAAACTTTGATTGGAGATGATGAAGAGAAAGACAGATAGAGACAGACAGACAAGCAGACAGAGGGAGAAGGTGTGAGAAAGAGTTATAGGGATTTGAGGTAAACTATAAAAGCAGACATGCAGGAATTTCAAGAGGATCCACGCGTAACCAGAGACAGACAGACAGACTATAAGAGACACGCACACAAAGAGAGACGCAGATATAAGGAACAAAGATAACATGAACAAAGAAATGGAACAGACATGCATAGAGACAGACACAGGCAGACACAGACAAAGAGAGACAGAGTGAGCGAAATGGACAGAGACCCACAAACACACACAAACAGAGACGCAGATACAGGGAAGAAAGATAACATCAACAAAGGGAACAGACAGAGACATCCAAACGTACAGACGAAGACAACCATAAACACATAGACGCATACAATGGGAAACGACGTCCCCTCCCACCCGCTTCCCCCTCCACTTAAACCCTCCCACACACAAACCACAGAGAACCAAGACAAAAGAATTGTGTGGCCTTTGAACTCTTCCGACCGACGTCGATTGTCTCAAAACCGCTGACGTTCGTTCACCTCTTTCTTCTTCCTCGACTTTTATCTGTTGCGTTGAGCGTTGATTAAAGAACGCCGGGACGCATATAGGCATTCCGTACCCGATTTCGTAGCATTGCAGGACATAACGCTTTTTCATTGGCCGGTTTCAGATTATGAATATTCATAACCAATGACGTGTTTAGTGCCTTCTCGTGCGCTGTTGCTGCTGCTGTTGTTGGCATAGGCTACGTGGAAAAATGGCCGATTGCGGTGCGCATAAAGTTATAACGAGTTTCCATTCGATAGTGAAGTAATCTAAGTGTGAACGTAGACTTCTAATCAGAGCAAAAATAAAATGCAAAGGTTACGCGTTGTTACGTGCGTGCCAGCGAATAATTATGTCATCCACCAACTCATCGCTTCAATAATACGCTGTGGTCAACAGCTATAGGCCTATGTGATGCATCAGGCGTCTGCTTCGTTGAATCAACCGCCTCCTGCGATACCAAAAATCAAAACTGCGCTACAGAAGTCATTACATTAGATTTTACTAAACTTCAGTTGCCTAAATTCGCACCAGTTGAAATTAGTGTTCCACACATTCTCAATTGTAACTTTAAAAGCTCTAGGTTTATTCAGTTTTCGTGAACTGTCCAATTTTTCATGCCCACTGTTTGACAACCAGTAGGCCTAATATTTCGAGCTTAAGTACAGTAGTTCATGTCAATCTCAGTTCTAGTGAAAATCAACCTAAATTTTAAACCTATGTGTAGTCCATGCGCAATTGCATAGGCCTATAGGCCTAGATACGTTTTTATTAAGATGTGAGACGGTTATCTTCATTCAAATTATTCAAATTTGATTATTTTGAATCATGAATCAGAACTCTTTGCATTCACGTTCACAGACCTTCTAATTCCACGTTCTGACTTCCTGACAGGAATAGATTTGTAGAAACACTTATGTGCAGTTAAAACCTAGCAAAAAGGTCATTGTCCTCCGATTGGAAGTAATTTACCATGGAGCATGGGAAAGGAAAGAAGGGGTTGTGGCGTTATGCAGTTCTAAAAATTCCTTAAACCGTCCTGTAAGAGTGAACGTCACTGCTGAATTATGAATAGCCTAAGTAGGCGTGCCAATAAAAGCATTAATATGAATGCAAGACTTTCAAGTAGCCTTATGGCTTTACATAATAGAAAGGCTTTGCTATAAACATCAGTGTTACTCTGTTATCATTGCTCATTAATAAATAATATTATCTTTATTCAACAATACGGTTGACAGGCCGCAACCTATAGTATAGGCTAATGACAACTTGTCACCATTCAGACATAGCGAAGTCCCAACATTTATAGCCTGACCTACCTACCAATTGCTTACATTTTTAATGCAATTATTAAACTAAAATCGGATGTTTAAAATTTCGGGTGAGTCGGTATAATAATAACTTTCGTCCATTCAACAATCCGGTTGAAAGACCGCAATCAATTACAGTGTTACAGTACAATTATGCAGTTGAAACAGTTTGCAGGAACTTAGGTTACAGAATACATAAATCTTAACTATACTAGCTGAACAGACAGCCTGCACTAGGCTACATGGAGCTAAAAGCACTTAATTACAAAGCATATCCGCCCAATAATAAATCACGCAACGCAGCTTTATCCCATTATATGCAAAACTGTTTTGGTGTAGGTTATCTATTTATTAGAGCACTTTATAAATCTTAGCAGGTAACTGCCATAATATTATAGCCTATTAGGCCTCATGGATGCAAAGGCTGCGAGTTATTAAACATAATAGCCTAAAATTATTGCCAACGCAAGCCGCAAAGTCTGTAAACAAAAGGTGCCTAATGATGTCACTGGTTATGAATATTCATAATATGGGATCGGCCAATGCGAAGGCGCTTAAGGCTGACAATGCTACGAAATCGGGTACGGAATGCCTATATGCCGCCGGGACCGAGAAAAGAAGAGACGCCACCGCCTACGATTTGAAACGAATTAGTTTTTAGTATTATTATTATTATTATTATTGAAAGCCGTCCCATGCGATTAGAGAGAAATTAAATTTCTCTTTATTGTCGTGCTGCGGTCTCTCTCTGATGAAAGAAAGATATGGAATGGAAAGAGATATCGAACGACATGTCAGTCAGTTTCAAAGGATGTCTGCATGAATGGAAAGTTAGGGATAGATGCATTGATAGAGAGATATAAAGAATGGCTTGCGCAATTACAAAGTCAGGAGAGTCAGACAGACTGAGAGGCAGACAAACAGACAGACAAGACGGGCAGAATATTTTTCTGTTGCCTACACGAATAACGCATTCTTCTACAAAAGGCAGACAAGCGGGCAGGCAGAGAGAGACAGAAAGGTGACAGAAAGAGACAGAGAGACAGAGACACAGAGAGGGAGAGAGACAGACAGAGAGACAGAGACAGAGATTGGCAATCAGAGAGTGTGATACAATCGCACTGAAACAAACAAGCAGACAGACACTGTTGCACCAAGTATGCATCAGGTGATATAGTATCATTGATGGCAGGACAATCACTGTAGTACGATGATACTCTTATAACAAAATTTCTGTTGTCTGCATACATGTAAATAACGCATCGTTTAGCAACATACGCGCATATTTAACATTCATACGTTAAAACGTAATAAAATCGTTGTTTTTGTTACTTTTTGTTGTGTTATGTTGAAATTTTGGATCGTCAAAAACAGTGGGTGGACTCACTAAAATTAATATGACTTTTATTCTGTTTGAATAATTTTGTGGAGTTTAGTTGTTGTGCATAAATTTATAAGAATTATCTTTTAAACCTATAAAACTTCATTTAAAAATTCTTACTATTGGTTGAAATAGTGTCAAAAAGAGGAATACTTTTTTGTCAGCTCTGTATGTACGTATGTGTGTATGTATGTGTGTGTATGCATGTATTTGTGCATGCATATTATGCATAATATATGCACATAAATATATTGATCCACTCTAATGATAGGTGCAACATAAATCTGTCTTCATATTGTCTAACTGCGTCTTATCTAAGATGAATGATCGCTTAATTTAGCTGCTTCTTTGTGTCCGTCTCTCAGTCTGCATGTCTGTTTGTCTGTCTGTGTATGTGTCTCTCTGTGTCTTTCTTGCCTCTGTCTCTCTCTAGACTCTTGTATGGCTTTGTTTGTATGTTGTCTTTGTCCTGTCATGCAATGAAAATAACGCCGGTGGAAAAGATTCATAAGATAAGGAGAGGCAGACAGACAGACGGATACAGAGACACAGGGACAAGAAGAGATGGGGAAGAAGAGGGACACGGCCAGAGGGAGAGAGTGAGAGGGAGGAGGTCATGGAGACAGATAGACGAGGAGGGAAAGAGAGAAAGAAATGAACCTTGAAGTGAGCAGGAGACTGAGGCAGAGGAAGACAAAGAGAGTGAGAGACAGACATACAGAGAAAAAATGGAGAGACAGAAAGAAGAGGGTCAATGTTAAGGGGGGAGAGAGACAGACACTGGGTGGAGTGAACGCATTAGGTACATTTCCAAAAATTACATTTCTTTTCGCCCTGGTGTGGAAAAGTTGTATTTCAGTGTTAGTTATAACATTTTGAAATATTATAAATCTAAAATTATTTTTTATGCTGCCCCAGCACAACTGAAGTTCTACGCGTTTCAGGCTTGGAAATTGCTAAGCGTAATATTGCTAAATGCACTTTGTTACTCTTCTATGAAGCAGTTTATTGATTCGAAACTCAGATTTGGTGTTAAATGTTTTCATCAATTTCCGTGATGCAATTCTTGCACCAATAAATCCATCTCTTGCCACGGTAGCACATACAGATGCGGCCGCTTCAGTCACCAGTCGAATACATCGTTCTGTTCCTTGCGTATGACAAGGAAACTGAGCTATTTCTGAAACTTGTTCTGCAACATTCGACTTTACCCACTCTTCTATCTGGGCGTTTGAACGGCTCTTGAGACGAGGTGGCTCGTATCAGTCAATTTCGCCAGTCGACAAGTTCCGTATAGTCACTAGCGTTAAAGTTGAGTCGTCGAACTCTAAATTCTCGGATGCGCGTTGATGAAGCATTTTCGTGTCTTGCTGCGAGAATCCTCCTGTAGACCAGTGACTGTTGTTGGCTTCTCTCTTCTGCTAACATTGCCAGTAGTATGTTTTCTGTGTGACCGAAATATCCGTTTCGCTGAATTTCATTTCATTTATTCGGCAACCAGATCAACAAATCATTTAATCAACCACATCTTGCAAATGTTTTTTCCAAATATCTAGAGTACTTTATCATTCTCCACAGATCCCTCCGTGCATGCAGACTTTGTCTTTATGTGGAACCACATTGGTGCATAGACTGACGTCACAAATGTAGCCAGTGTCACCAGGTTATCTGTGGGAGTTTCAGTGGTCATGTATAATCTCAGTATACGATTGGCTAGAGTGACAGGGTCCTGGCTTTGCAAAGCAAGATCAGAACCACACGTACCTATGGCAACAGCAGTACAAATGCTATACAGGTGCTTCTGATCCGTACTGAGTTCAATTGATTCCATGTTTGGACACATGGTCAGAGGTATTGGCACATAGACTACAACCGGCAGTGTCTCGCAGCCGCATTTCACCAGAGCCCTGCCAATATCGCCGAAAAAAGCTTTTGGGCCGTGGGTCCCTCCGTCTAATTTCTGCAAGAGATGGCGCAGAGATAGCTCATTTGCATGGAGCTTGCATACGAACCAGTGGATTGGTCTCTGGAACTTCCTTTCAAAAAGACTTATAACACCACGATCGCACCAGTGTTTACATTGGTACCGTCGCAACCTATGACAACAATGTTTGAAGTATCAGCATCATTGTCAAGGGAAAATGTACAAATAGCCTTGTGGATACTTTTGGATGTTCTATTATCAGGAGTTGCAATGTCCTATAGATATTCTGCATTTGGTTCCTGTACCAGACGTATGTGTTCCTTCACAACAATTTTGGGATATGGTTTCTTACCCCTCTTCACTTGAGTTCTAGTTTTATCCTTTCTGCCATCGAAGTAGGCCTATATTCCACACAGCCGCTTCGTCAGTGATGTACTTTGCAACTCCTTTCTCTTTCTTTTCCTTTCCCTGCGCACTTTGCTTCTGTCTATGACCATGGCACAGTTCTTGCCAGTTACTAAACCAACATCTTGCAAAATCCCCGTGGCAAGAGCCGCAGCGCATACATACATACATACATACATACATACATACATACATACATACATACATACATACATACATACATATGTACGTAACTACACACATACATACATACATACATACATACATACATACATACATACATACATACATACATACATACATACATACATACATACATACATACATACATACACGGTAACTGCTGGCTAGTATAATGCTTACTATTGTGGAGCGTTAAAATTTAGCACAACCTCCATGTTTTTTTACAATGACGATTGACGAATATACTGGTGCCCTACTCTATTTGAATGGGGAATATACTGATGCCCTATTCTATTTGAATGAGGAATATACTGGTGCCTTGCTTTATTTGACATTTAATGATAGTTTAGGATGTCATTAAAGTTTCTGAACAATATAAAAAATTATCTTCAAAATGCTCAAAAACCACATAAATCACATGAACTTCGACAGCCCTGGGGCAGCACAAGAATTTTTTTTAAAATTTTGCAAAAATTTGTGTGTGATGTACATGATACAATTCAACTTTTCTACACCAGGGCATATTGAAATTCAGACATTAATTTTTTCACTCCACCCTAACAGACAGGCAGACAGACAGAGAGACAGACAGGCAGACAGACAGAGAGAGACAGACAGAGACAGACAGAGAGAGGGGGCAGAGAAACAGAGATGAGAGTGACAGAGAAAGTCAAACAGAGACAGGGAGAGACAAGGACAGGGACAGATGGAGAGTGAGTGTGTTGGAAGAATGTTAGACCTGGAAACTGGAAAGAGATAATTGGTTGCAGTTGTTGTTGGCTCGCGTTGAGGCACATCGGTCATCTCGAGGAGGGTCTTCCAGGCAAATATACTTAGTACGGCCTCTCCCATTGGTCTGGCTATCTGTCTGTCTGTCTGTGTGTGTGTGTGTCTGTCGGTCTGTCTGTATGTCTGTCTGTCTGTCTGTCTGTCTGTCTGTCTGTCGCCTGTCTGCCTCAGGGCTAGGCTTCATGGTCTTCTCTTCTTCTTATTCTTAATGGTATATGAGGAGAATAGAGAAGAGCGAGCAGTCCCATTAAGCCTAGCCCTGAGGCAGCCATGGGTATGAAGTGCTAACGACTTCATTTCTTAACCTCAGCATATGAGGGTGGGTCACGTGGGTGGCCAATCCTCTCCCTCACCGTCTCATCTTCCCACTGAGAGTGCACGGTCGATGTACTCATTTAATGTGGGGCGCGGTGGTGTAGTGGTGGCCTTGTTGCCTTGGAGTCGGAAAGTTCGAGGTTCGAATCCACCCTCAAGCCACTACAGAGGAAAGATACATTTTGTTGTGCGCGGTGGTGTAGTGGTGGCGTCGTTGCCTTGGAGCCGGAAGGTTCAAGTTTCGAATCCACTTCGCCGCGTAAGGACCTTGAGCAAGTCCTCACTCACAATTGCTCAGCGCTTCAGCGTGAAACTCCGATGCAGTGTCCGCTCTGCATTCGGGAGCGTCTCTGAGTAGAGAGCTTGAAGGGGCGCTATAACAAGTGCACATACAAAGCTGATACATAACTGAGTTGGCTAATAAGCATACCATTAACATTGCCATCGTTGTAGGCTTTGACGCCCGTCAGTCTCGCAGGCGCTGCAGCGGCGGCGGCCGGAGGGTGCGTCGGTGGAGGCCCTGCTGGGGCGTCGTCCTCCTCCTCATCATCATCATCGTCATACTATTACAAGGCTCCCAATAAACGGTTGGCCAGCAGCAACGCTCCCAGTCACGTCTTCACAGGTACGTTGTATAGTTGTTTATGCGTTCACGTCTTCGCAGGTACGTTGTATACGTTCAAGTCAATGAGATTTTGTTGATGGATGGGGCGGGGGCGGGGATGATGATGATTATGATGATGATGATTATGATGATTATGATCATGACAATGATGTTAATGATGATTGATGATTAGTGATGATGTTGTATACGTTCAAGTCAATGGAGATTTTGTTGATGGATGGGGCGGGGGCGTGGGGATGAAGAGTTTACAAATTGAATGGTGTTGTTGGGTTATTACTTACTTATTACTGTTTCAATATGTTTCTTTTTAAATTTAACTTTGCCTTTTAATGGATTTTATGCAGTTTGATTATGATGATCATGATCATGATTATGATCGTGACGATGATGATCACGACGATGATGATGACGATCATGATGATCCTGACAATGACGTCGATGATGATTGACAGTGGTGTTAGTGATGATGCTTGTGTGATTGATTCACTCAATCGATCAATTGCTTGATTTCTTTGGTGATTGATTGATTGATTGATGGATTGATTGATTGATTGGTTGGTTGGTTGATCGATTGAATGATTGATTGATTGATTGATTGACTGATTGACTGATTAATTGATTGATTGGTTGGTTGATTGATTGATTGATTGATTGATTGATTGATCTGTCAACAGACGGTGGTGGTTCATCGTCTGTACCGGACTTGAAAAGAAGGAAGACAGATCTGGTCAGTAGTTGTTGATTAATTACATAGTTGTAAAAAAACGTTTTTTTCCGTTTTTTATCCGCTTCCAAAAAACGTCGTTTTTTTCGTTTTTTATTTTTCCCATCGTTTTTTATCGTTTTTTATTATTTCTTTATCTTTATTTATTCATTTACTTTCTGTTATTATTTTTTTAATTTTAATTTTTTCTGTTAATTCCTTATGTTTTCCGCCAACACTCAAGAATTCAGCTAACTAAAGTCATTATTTCATCGTTTAACATCATCATTTAAGAGATAGCCTGTGTGTAGTAGGTCCCTAATCAAGGTTTTCAAGGTTAAAATGCGGTTTTAGATGTAGCAAAGTCAAATTATTTTTCGTTTCCGTTTTTTATCGTTTTTTTGTCGTTTTTTATTATTTTGAAAAAAACGTCGTTTTTTACCGTTTTTTATTCTGTTTCCATCGTTTTTTACATCTATGATTAATTATATAATTATCATTGTTTGGATCTACCTTTTATTATATTTCTCATTGGTATTTATGTTGTTGTTATTGTTATAGATGATCTTGTTATGAAGTGTACCTGTTGTATTAGTTGCTATTTTAAGTTTTTTTTGCTTTTGCCGTTGTTATAATTATTTGGTGTTAGAGACATTCTGGTGTTTGTTTTTATTTTGGTTTGTATATTGTTGTTTCATCTGTTGCTGTTTTTGTTGTTGTAGTAGCTGTTGTTGTAGTTGTCATATCAGTAGTTGTTGTTATATGTTCTCTTGTTATTGTGCTAGTTGTTATTTCTGTTATTGTTGTTGTATTTTTTGCTGTTGCCATTGTTGTTTTAAGTGTCATTTGAAGCAATGTTGTTTTGGTTTTGTTGTTGTTTTAGTTTATTCTACTCTAGTTGTTGTTTTCGTAGTTGTTGTTTAGTTCTTGTATATAGTAGTAGTTGTTGTTGCAGTATATAGTTGTTGTAGTATTTGTTGTATTGGTTGTTGTTGTAGTAGTTGTGTGATGTCCAGTGAGTTGTTCATAGATGTTTGGAGCTGTTGCTTCTGTTGATTGAATGACTATATCTCTGTATATCTGTGTGTATCTGTGTGTGTATCTGCGTGGGTGTGCGTCTGTGTGTTGTGAGTCGGTCCATTTACATGGTCAGCGTCATGGAAGCTTTGTCTTCATAATAATTTGTCTGTCTGTCTGACCAAGAAGTATTTCTGTCTATTTACTCTGTTTACTCTATTTACCCTCCAAACTCCTACTGTCCTCTTCTTCTGTCTGTTAGATTTTCAGTTTGCCTGGTCCGCTAACTGCTTCTCTGGGCAATGCTGTTTCTTTGTGTGTTTGTGTCTTTCTGTGTCTGTATATATCTCTGTCTGGCTGTCTGTCTCTGTGTCTGTATATCTCTCTGTGTCTGTCTGTGTGTGCGCATCTATTTGTCTGGCTGTTCTTTGGTACTTTAGTAGTTTGGTACTTTGGTCTAAGTTCGGAATGGATGGGAATGGGCGTTATTGTGGTGAAGGGGAGGAATGGGGTGAGGGTGTGCGGGTGCCACCAAAGGATAACGAGGAAGAAGAGGACGAGGAGGTGAGGAGCTGGCGTGAAGACATGGGTGAAAAGGAGGAGGAGGAGGGACTTGAAAGTGGGGTAAAAGAAGAGAAGGAGGTTGAGGTGATTGTAGAAACAATTCCTGTGTGGAGGGGTAATATGAGGAATGGTAGACTGGACTGGGCAAGAGGAGGAGGGGAGGCAATGGGAAGAGAGGGAAGAGGAGCAGTGGGAGAAGGAGGAGGAGGGATAGGAATAAGAGGAGAGACGGCAGAGGAGCGTGGAGGATGGTAAGTGGAAGATTAAGATGGAAGAAGAAGAACGGCTATTTGACAGGAGAAGGTGGAGAATGAGGTGGAGAAGGAGTTGAAGTAGGAGAAGGAGGAAGAAGACGATGAGGATATGGAGGAGGAGGACGGTGTGGAGGAGAAGCTGGAGGAGGAGGTGGAGAAGAAGGTGGAGGTGGAGAAGGAGGAGGAGGAGGAAGTCATTCCAAGTCGTTTAAGGATGCGAGGTCGGCAGCGGCCAATTTAGTTCTGTGGCGCTGTCGACCTATTAGTCTTCTGAATGACCTTTGAATGACCTTTGTACGGCTATGACTAACTGACCCCATCCAAATGGACTGCTTTGTATTGAAAGTGGACAGAAAACTCTGCCCAACATTTGCCAGTGTTTATCTTTGTGTGTTTCGTTCACATACGTCGTGTACACACAAACACGCGCGCACATACAGACACGTGCGCGCACACACACACACACACACACATACATACATACATACATACATACATACATACATACATACATACATACATACATACATACATACATACATACATACATACATACATACATACATACATACATACTCGGAAACGTACATACCTACATACATACATACTCGGAAACGTACATACCTACATACATACATACTCGGAAACGTACATACCTACATACGCATATGTGTATTTACATACGCACATGCCCATTCTGTAGAGACTTTGAGAGAAGACTCCGAGAGAAGACTATGAGTTTCGAGAGAAAACAAAATGTATTCTGTAGTAGTTTATGTAATAAAAGGATGGACGGACAACATTGATGTCCCATTGTCCCAGTGGAATGACAATCTTCTGCTGTAGAACTAGTTTTTGTTGCCCAATAATGATATGCCTTTTAAACTGTTGGTATGGTTGGTCCATTGCGTTATTAGTCATTTATTCAATACAGCAGTTTATATAGCGCAGCGCCTCTTCAAGAGGACTGTTCATAGGCGCTTCTTTCTCGTACAACTGCTACTCAAAGGAAGTTCTGTTGAAAAGCGTGAGTATGGCGCCGAAATCTCGCTTGCTTCAAATGGCTTGATGTGGCTATTATGAATGGGTTTCAAGCTGGGAATGAACGACCAAAGCCTATTCGAATATAGCCCCGCCCCATCGGCCACGCCTAGCACAGAGGGGCGTGTCCAACTGCAATTTAGCCACGCCCATCACCGCTAGTGTGTGCCTGCTTAGCCTGCTGCGTAAGTGTGGCCTCTATTTTCCAGTCTCTATGCGTGTAACGCGGTTAGGACTTGACTAATAACGCAAAAGCCCGTGGGCCATTTGTCTTGCCACGTGTCTGTGTATGTAGCCGTGTGTCTGTCTGTGTTTATCAGTCTGCATATCTCTTTCGTCTGCTATAACGATGGCAGGCGGGAAAGAGAGAGCGAGCGATCGCCGCCCGGGGCGCGTGGCCTGCAGCGTTGCGGCGGCGAAGGGCTTTATTGCTCTCATTCCCTGACGCTACTGGACCGCTGACCAGTACTTAGGAGGTGATGCTACAGGGAGACAGAGGCAGACAGATGGACGCACGGACAGGCAGATGGACAGATACGCAGACGGAGTTAGTGCGAACGTCCAATAATAGCCTGCGTGTAGAGTCCAGTGGGGAAAGTTGTTGTGGGCAGTTGGAAGCGTTTGAGTGCTCGTTGCTAGCTTCACGTTATGTCTAGTTTTAAAGTTGAGTTCGGAACAGTTAAGTTTTAGTTGACGTACAGTATTAAATAGTGGAGACTAAAGTTTAATAAAGGTGTTCCGTTTTGGACAGAAGCTATTTGTTCATCGTGCGATATCTTGGATTAGCAGTTGGATATATTTGGACTATTTTAGGTAAAGGAATGCGCTATTATCTTACTATGTTATATATTAGATTTTTAAGTAAGTAGGTAAGTAGCTTTCATTTGCATCTGACAAGTGAGCATGAATTACTGTGTCGACTACGATTACAAATGTGCATTTGAAATAGAATCTGTTGTTATATATGAGTATATTTTATATAGATGCAGAAATGTTGGCCTACAGCAGGGGTGTCAAAGAGCTGGCCCGCGGGCCATTTCTGGCCCGCCGACGATTTTTTTCTGGCCCGCGGAGCCTTCCATAAAGATTAAAAAATTATTTAAAATGTTGTCAAAATTTAATAAAAAGCGAAAAGTGGACATTGAATCAAGATCTTTTCGCAATATTTGGACTTTTCTGGGAATTGGCTGACCAAGCCCGGAGCTCCCTCTCAGATCACTATCAAATTTTGCTCAGGAGCTTCGACACCCTGGCCCGCCACTTGCTAGAAGATGTTCAAACTGGCCCGCCACTAAAAAAGGTTTGACACTCCTGGCCTACAGCTTAATGTACAGGTTAGAATTCTGAGTTGTGTGGTGTAAATAGAACATGCGAAGCACCGCTTCAAGATGAACTATAATGTAGAGGTAGGCCTATCAGATTTACGGATATACTAATCAGAGATATACTAATAGAGGTATGCTAATTAGAGATATACTAATTAGTTATATACTATTTAGAGATACACTAGTTGAAGGTGGTCTATTCATTCATTCATTCATTCATTCATTCAAGTATTTATATAGCGCCTCTTCAAGGAAACTACTCAGAGGCGCTCCCGACTGCAGCACGGCCAAACAGAACAGTTTTTAAGTGCTTATAGAATGTGTCAGAGAGTGACAGCAGTCAAAGCAACATTGAAGTTCGTCAACAGGTCGGCATCAATCAATCAATCACATGAATTTATATAGCGCCAGGGATTCAAGATCGCTGCTCAGAGGCGCTCCAGAGTATAAATAACTCGCCAGTGGTCGTCGGCATCTAAAGGCATTTGGAATTTCGGCATTTATTAAAATTAAAAAGTCACATAAAAAATGTGGAAGCGCGAAAAATCATAAGGTTGGGAGTTCAAATCTATGTCAGAAAAGAACAAAAGTTTAAGTTTGTACGGTGACCCTACCTGTCCGATCGGGCAGAAGACGGTGGGGAATTCATGCCCAGTAGTGTAGTCCTAAAAAATGAAGTGGGGGGGACGCTCTTCATAATAATATTATTATTAGTAGTAGTATTATTATTAATATTCCATTATCCCTGGAAAAAAGTGGGGGAACGGCGTTCCCCCGCGTTCCCCCTCCACTACACCACTGCTCATGCCCCGATACAGAGAAAATGAAGTTGCTCCCTCGCGCTTTGGTATAACATTATTGCGTTTGGTTTATGCACAGGGTGTCCGACAATTACCTCAATTTGTTAATACTGAAATTAGCTTATTTTCGAGCACCCTGTGGCCGATTTGGCGCTGAACTTTAACTCTTGCAGGGTGATTATATTACGCTAAACGGTTTGTAAGCTTCACGTATCTCTCGATCTCTCTGGACCCCTCCTCGCTACCGATTCCGTCATGGCCAAATGAGGCATTGCGGGTGAATGGGGCTAGGTTGAATGGTGGTTTTCGAAGCCGAATGAGGGTAGGAAAGGGTTAATTCTTCGGAGTAACGCCTCTTCGTGATTAGGTGGGGTGGTTAGGTTAAATTGTCGGTCGTTAAAAAACGAAGTCTGAGGCTTGTTGGCTCAAGGGTAAAAGCAAAGGTCGTTCGAGTTGATTGGGGTTAAAGTTGATTCCAGGGCCATTTCAAACAATTGATGATGAATTAGAAAATTAGAATTGAGTGAGGTGGGGGTGTTATTCCAGAATTTACTTGTAATCAAATACCATCAGACGACGATAATATACAGTGCTATAAATAGACTAATGTAGGCGCCATAATTAGACATTTATTTTGCGTATGCGTACATTTTTCGGGACCCTCCCACCCTGTCGTACACACAATCGTCTGAATCCTACGTACATATAGTGTGGACAGCCCCTCGTCTTTGTCGTATAGTGGGTGTGTTGTTAATGCACTTTATCATGTTGCACTGATTGATTATTTGATTGATTTTTTGGTTGATTGATTGATTGATTGATTGATTGATTGATTGATTGATTGATAAATGTAATTGATATCCCAGTTCTGGGACACCAAATGGAGCATAGATTTTCTAAACATGTTCCTGTTCTAAGCATGTTCCTGCCCATGTCGGATTTGAACCTGACCTCTCGTTTGACTGACAGCCTGATATGCCAGCCACTAAACTTCCTGAACAATTGAGCAATTTAGATAGGATAGCACTGTACAATGAGTATTTAGAAAGTCGACTCAAAAACCTCGGAAACCTTAAGATTAGCGTCGCCCTCCCCGTCAGCGCACTCTTAGGACTGGCACCACATCGAACATTAGGCAACTGTGCAGTTACAGTCTGAAGGAGTCTTTTAGCACTGCCTTCTGCAAATAATAAATAGTTATTCTTCATATAAATCCTTTTTTAACTACCGTAATTATGACATCTGAAAGCCAATAAACTTTGATTTTTATACATTGTATGGGTGTTGAAACTCTTAATTGTATATCTCTCTGTTGATTTTAGCGACACCTCTTTTAAGTAGGAGACGAATTCTTTAAGTTTCTGTTTTAAACGTTTAATGTAATGCATCTTTATTCGAGCTGGGGCACTCGCGGTTGCTCGAGATATTTTGGTTATCACTCACCCACCCTGGATCACGGGACGGTGTGGTCTGAATGGTCATCCCACATATCGGACCTCAGTGTCAGGAGTGGGGATGCTGTGGCCATGGTCGCCCTGTGTCGTGGTGCGCATGTGTGACCAATGGGGTGGATTTTTAGGGAAATTTTTGATCTTTGGCCTCCAAACCACCCATATGGTGAGGTGATGGAAAGATAAAGAAGAAGAGGGGAAAAGTAATAAAATAACTTAAATAATAAATATGGCATCATTTTCAACTGCGTTAGTAAACAACGTCACTGTCGTATATATATATATATATATAATTATATATATAATATATAATTATATATATATATGTATATATATATATATATATATATACGCGAAAGTGCCAGTCCCAAGTCTTTATGAGAGAGGTGGTCGACGTTCACAATTCTGGCAGCCTTAAGAGTTCGTTAAAAACTGGACTCTGCTATTGTCACTTGGCAACTGAGACACTGTCGTTTGCATGCAAGTGATGACAGACCAGAAAATACGTAAATGAGGAAGGGACACGAACCATGTGGAGTGCGGTGGTGTAGTATAGTGGGTATGTTTGTCGCCTTGCGGCCGAAGGGTTGGAGGTTCGATTCCACCTCAAGTTGGCGCGTATACAGGGACCTTGGGCAAGTCCTTCACTCGCAATTATTGCTCAGCGCTTTGGCGTGAAACTCCGATGCAGTGTCCGCGCTGTAGGCGGAAGCGCGTATGAGTAGGGAGCTTGAGGGGGCGCTATAACAAGTGCACATACGAACAATTAAACACCTCTAAAACGCTGTTGGTGACACCATAAAATTATGACAGTGACGTTAAACTGCAAATAACACCACTGAACTCGCGGGTCTGATAGAATCTTAACTAAATATTGCATCATGTCGTTGACGTTCTTTGGGTTTGAAATTCATTCCAAAATTTATATAGCGCTTTAGAAGCGCTCCCGACTCTAGCAAGGCAGAAGGGGCAGTTTTGAGTTTAGGCTAATACAAAAATGTTTCAGTAAGAGCCCCTGGAAACAGACGTGGGAAATGGCGATTTTATTTTTTTAGTCAGATAATATAAGTCAATTTTCTCCCTCGCCATCTCATCGTCTCAGTAACAGTGTGGGGTCAGTGTACGAATTATGGCGGAGTTGGCTATGCACTGTATTCTCGAAATAAATTTGTTTAGTTTATTAGTTTTGAATCCCCATTATTTCAGCGAACACATGCGCTGTTCATGTTCAGTCTGTTCTATTTCGACGTCAATGACTTTCGTGCAGTATGATGTTGCTAAACTCTTTAAAACCATCCATGTACAATGTCAGCTTTTTTATTTTGATATACCGCGAAGTGATGTTGACCGTTTATAGCATGGAATGGTAATGTAGCGAGATTTTTTAATGTCCACATTTCCCTTATCATCGATTGCAATTGTCTACTTAGACACCTTTAAAACGCTTTTACATGACGGTATACCCGTAAGTCCATCAAAAGCTTAGGATTTCAAGTTGATGGATTCCTACTGAATGGTATTATATCATTTGAATTCACGTGGATATAATATTAAAAAAATTATATATAATATACATTTATATATATATATATATTATAGTTATATACGACGATGACGACGACCACGAATGCTGCGTTCCGTTGTATGTTTTCAGTTCATTGTACGATTGATGCATTTGGGTTTGGAGGTAGACGTGACTTTGACGGTTGGCGATTGCGCAAGAGAGAGTTATCGGGTGGAATGGGGTAGGGGTGGAATGGGGTAGGGTGGGGGTTGTGGGTGCGAGGGAGGGAAGGGGGTTGTGAAATCCGATCATCCTGGGATCGTCAGCCGTCGGAGGTGAACTTGTCATTTCGGAGTCAATTGCTGAGGGTGTGGTGGTGGGGCGGGTGGGGTATGGCGGGGAACCAGAGAACCTTGACCCATTCAACTTGTTTAGGGGGTCTTGGTTTCTGAAAAGTTTGAGATAGGTGGGGGAGGGGCAAGTCGGTGGTCAAGATATAAGATGCGTGCCTCCACGTTTGTGTGTCTGTCTGCCTGATTGTCTGATTATCTGTTTTCCTGTCTGTCTGCCTGCCTGTCTATCTGTCTGTCTGCCTTCCTGTCTGTCTTCCTGTCTGTGCCTGCCTGCCTCTGAATTCTGAAGTATGGTTGCATTGCACTGCCATGTTTGGTTATGTAAAAATGTGATGGGGAACTGGGAGGGGGGGGGGTGATAAATCGAGGTCGATGGGGCCAGAGGCAATTACCAGCTGCTAACAGATACAGTACAGAGAGGGAAATGGTCAAGCAGACAACGCCAATTCACTGATGGGTGGAAGAAAGAAGTGGAGAACAATTCATAGACGTCATCTTGGTGTGACTGAGTATATGGAATGCGCTGCTTACAATAGGAGACATTTACATGTATATGTGATGATAGCACTTTGAACTCTTGTTTATGTGTGAGTGGTTGTCTTACCGCACTGGGAGCGCCTCTGGACGGTTCACCCTGTAAAGGCGCTTTTTTAAATGTTTAATACAGTACAATACATAATTGGAGGCTGTTACCTTACCATTCTTTGTCATGCTGTACCCTGTAATTATGACGATGCAATTCAAACTGGCATTTATACAATCCTTTCTTCTGTGGTTGATAATACGGAGTTATGTATGTATGTATGTATGTATATACATGTATGTATAAATATATAGTATATATATATAATTATATTCTATAGTATTTATAGTGTATATATAATTATATTATATACTAGCTGTACCCGGCCACGCGTTGCTGTGGCAGAAAAGACTCTCCCCTCCCCTCCTCCCCCCCCCCTCTCCCCCTCTCCCTCCGCCTCCCTCCTCTCCCCCTCCGTCCCACTCCCTCCGCTCCTTTCCTCCTTGAACCAAGAAGGCCGCAACATAATTATGCGAATCGCTTATGACGTCACGGGACGCAACCTCATTCATGTTTCGTCTGCATGGTCGCAGTCACTGTGAAGGCGTTTGTGAATCTGGCAACGTGCGGTTTTGAATTTGCAAATGGCGGTCGAGCGGAATGCAAAGTTCACTTTTTGTGGAAAATATTTCGTTTATTCGGAGAAAAAAAAAGTTGGAAACTCTCTTATAGGAATGGAAGGTTTTTTGAAATTTTCAAAACAATATGTGCAGTACGTTTCGAGAACACTTTACACAAACTATTGGAAAGTTTCATTTTTATATATATAGATATATATATATGTATGTAGGGGAAAGGAAGTGAGCCGTGGATGAATCATTTTACCCTCCTGCCCTGTTGCTGGGGTCGGTGACGTTTGGGTTAAAAGGGGATGACGGGGTAATGTTGGAGTTTGTCGAATGGGACATAAAAACGTCTCTGACCTTCCCTGAGGTTTCGGTAGACTGGGAAGGGGACTCTAGCAACACAGTGAAAACTCTGTCTGTCTGTCTGTGTGCCTGTCTGTACGTGTCTGTCTGTCTGTGTGCCTGTCTGTACATGTCTGTCTGTCTGTGTGCCTGTCTGTACATGTCTGTCTGTCTGGGTAATTTGTGTAGAATTCGATGGTTAGTCAGTAAATCTTTCTCTCGGACTGCCTTTCTATGTACATGTGTGTTTGCTTGTATGTTTATATGTTGCCCCAATGCCTGTTTCTATCCAGATATCTTTCATTCTTTATGCTACCACACAGTGATGTTAAACTGCGATTACACACCTCTAAAACGCTGTTGGTGACACCATAAAATGATGACAGTGACGTTAAACTGCAATTACTACCGACATCAGATCTGATAGGTTCTTAACTAAATGTTGCATCATGTTGTTGACGTCCTTTGCTATAAAATTTATTCCCAAATTTCAATGTTAACGCTTTTGTAACCCTTACTCTTGGTAGTCTTCATGACAATAATTATGGAGACGCTATAGATATAACTTTGCAATGACTGATGAATATTTTGTTGTTTTGTTGTTGTGGCGGTATATAAATTGTAATCGTGCGATGTTGGTTACGTTACAGGGTTGCGTTGGTAGTCCAAAGGAGTCGTCAGTTATTACCGAGAGCGGATTACACGTCTTCCCAAAAGCAACGGCCGACTCCACGATGTATGGAGATTATCCACTCTATCCAGGTATGTTGAAGGAAGAGGAGGAGGTGGAGGAGGAGATGGACGAAGAGGAAGAGGTATTAACTGCAGGAGGAGGTGGAAGAGGAGGTGGAGGAAGAGGAGGTGGAGGAAGAGGAAGAGGTATTAACTGCAGGAGGAGGTGGAAGAGGAGGTGGAGGAAGAGGAGGTGGAGGAAGAGGAAGAGGTATTAACTGTAGGAGGAGGTGGAAGAGGAGGTGGAGGAAGAGGAGGTGGAGGAAGAGGAAGAGGTATTAACTGCAGGAGGAGGTGGAAGAGGAGGTGGAGGAAGAGGAGGTGGAGGAAGAGGAAGAGGTATTAACTGTAGGAGGAGGTGGAAGAGGAGGTGGAGGAAGAGGAGGTGGAGGAAGAGGAAGAGGTATTAACTGTAGGAGGAGGAGGAGGAGTAGGAGGAGAAGGTGGAAGAGGAGGAGGTGTAGGAAGAGGAAGAGGAAGAGGTCTTAACTGTAGGAGTAGGAATAGGAGGAGGTGGAAGAGGAGGAGGTGTAGGAAGAGCAGAAGGTTTTAATAGGAGGAAGAGGATTTAGGCGGAAGAGGAAGAGTTGAGGGGGAGGAGAAGGATGGGATGGGAGGAAGAGACAGCACAGGGGGAGGAGTTTGGAGAAGTTGGGAAGAGAGGAAATTTGGGAGAGTTATGGGATGAAAAGGAGTTAGAGCAAGGGTGGAGAGATTTGGAGCCGGAAATGGAGTTGGGAGGAGGAGGAGGATTTGTATTGGATAGGGTATGAGGCAATGGCACCCGACTGGCAGTGGGGCTTGGGATGTTCCGGGGGGAAGTATGGGGCATGCTATTTTATCATTTTCAATAACATGTGTGTGTGTGTGTGTGTGTGTGTTTGTATGCATGTCTGTCTGTTTCTCTGTCTGTGTGTCTATCTGTCTAATTGCCTGTCTGACCGTTTGTGTGTCTGACTCTCTCCGTTTATCCTTCCGTACGTCTGACTATGTTTGTGTGTCTTGAGTATGTATGTGTGACTTTATGTGTGCCTGACTGCACATGTGTGTCTGACTGTGCATGTGTGTCTGTCTGTGTATGTGTGTCTGACTTATGTTTGTCTGACTGTGTATGCATGTCTGTCTGACTTTTTCTGTCTGTCTGACTTCGTCGATCTCTGTCTGTCTGCCTGACTGTGTATGTGTCTGACTGTATATATGTCTGCTGTATGTGTGTCTGACTGTGTATGCGTGTCTGTCTGACTTTGTCTGTCTGTCTGACTTTGTCTGTCTTTCTGTCTGGTTGTGTATGTATGTCTGATGTATGTGTGTTTAGATGCGTGGAGCATGGGAGGTCCTGCTGCTGGCAATGGTTCATCCTTTCCATCCAACTATTCGTCGATGTTCCTCAGCTGTGGATCCTCTTCCTTCGGAGCAATGCACCACAGAGATGCAGCCCTCGTCACGGTCCGTACACATCTACATAATTATGCATGCTGATTCATTATTCATTTGCTGGTTGATTAATTATTCATGTATTGGTTGATTAATTATTCATGACCGAACTATGAATTATTCATGATTATTAATTACTCGTCGAAACATGAATTATTCATGATTATTCATCATCCCTATGATATAATCAATGATATTCTAATTATTAATTTTACAAGCAGAACATAGTTATTATTTGCACTCATGAATTACTCGTAGTTATCTATCAAACTATGAATTATTCATGATTATTCATCATCCCTATGATATATTCAATGATATTCGTAATTATTAATTACCAGCAGAACATAGTTATTCTTTGCACTCATGAATTACTCGTAGTTATCTATCAAAAACAATGAATTATTCGTAATTATTTGTCAATCTTGCATATATGATAAATTGCTAATTTTTGTATATTGTAATGACTCGTTGCCTTGGCTGAGTAATAGTTATTCATCAATGCTGTTTGGTTTTTCTGAGACGGTGCTATATAAATTAGAAGTCTATAAATAGGAAGCCCTACAGCAATTCTCTTGACACCAGCCATTTATCGACGATGGGTAGTAGTAGTATTTGCAGTTTAACATCACTTTGTGGCAACAACGGCCATTAGCGATGCCCTCCTCATTTATCCAGACTTGGGACTGGCATTGGCAGAGTGCAACCAGTGGCGGAGTTATGGGTGCGAGTAAATGAACGTATATGCACGGCTTTTCCTGCATTAGATTAAACTCTTTATGTTTGAAATGATCTTTGCATTTATATAGAGCCTTTTCTTGTCTCATTTATATATCGCCTTTTCTTGTCTGTGTGTTTTTCTAGGGTCAGCAGATGTTATTCGGCAACAACCACGATGCGATGGTGGCTCCCTCTGGTCTCCCGTCCATCACGAGCTTCCACGCTGGGGGCGGTGGAGCCATGTCGCCCGGCGGGGTGACATCCGGGGGAGGATACGACCAACCGTCGCCCTTGGTCACCGGTGGGGGCCTCGACATGCCCAGTACCTCGCAGACAGGGGCCGCCCTTGGAAAGGCCCTGGCCAGCGTAAGACTTATTTTGGGGGCAGAATCAGGGGAATTGTGTGAGGAGGTTTCCCGCCTCAGAGTAGCCTTCTCCAGTTCAATTTAATCCGCATATGACCGGCATATGACCGTATCGAATTGTTATAATTATAAACTTGTGATTCACAGATTTTTGGTCCAAGCAATTACAGATCAGGGTAAAAGTTCCATTTCAAATTGATTTCCATTCCCATAATAATACCTGACTAGTTAGCAATGCTGTGACCAAAGTAACTTAACTTCCTCCCTACCACCTCTCCCCACCCACCTCCTGTAGCACCTCCTACCACTGTGATTGATACCAGTTTGCTTTTGTTTTGTCTTTATCAGATCTATGCTACAGACCATCATCATACGATGTCGAACTATGCTCTACATCCTTCAACTCCAGTCTCGTCTTCGCAACTCGGACCAGGTATTGTTGTCCACCTTTGTTGTTGTTGTTGTTGTTGTTGTTATAATGATGTTGTTCTTCGCAATCATCGTTTTTGTGTATCATTGTTTATGTTTTGAAGTTCTGTTTGTCGTTATGTCTATTATCATCGTCATAGGCGTACGGGAGATTTCAGCAGTGGGGGGAGTGGGACAAAGATTGAACTTCTGCCCGAAAAATATATCCGGCAAAACAGTTGACGACCTTTTTTTAGTCATTCGAGGCTGTGTTTGCCCGAAAAACCAGACTTGCCCGAAAGTTGGGGGGGGCATTTGCACCCCTCTGAACCTCCGCCTTGTATGCCTATGATCATCGTTGTGCTTCATCATCAGTTTCTTCTTGATCATTATCATCACTATCTGTGTTGTATCCGTAATCCCTAGAGTCATTTTTTTATTATCAGCATCTACATTATCAGTTATGACCATCACCAATCATCATAATTGTCATCACCGTCGTAACATCATATCATCATCACCATTGTCATCATCATCATTATCATTATCATCATCATCGTTTTGCTACAGTGTGATTCTTCTGTTTTTCTTGTAAGTGCTGATGTGTTACAACATTTGTTCGATGTTGTTAGGTCACTGGACACGTTCGGATGGCAGTGCAAACTCAACGCATTTCGACTCACACGTTCCTCCACTGGTGAGAGAGTGAAAGTCCTTGAAGCATGTTTTAACCACAGAACTAGTTACTGATTGATTGGCTGATTGATTGATTGATTGAGTGAGTGAACAATTTACCAATTGACTCATTGTTTGATTGATTTCATTAATGACTTACCAAATGAATGACTTTCTGAATGATTGATTGAGTGCCTGACTTATTAATTGATTGTTTAATTTATTGACTGACTGATATAATGATTGATTGATTAATTGCTTGAATGGTTGCTCAATTGATTGATTGACTTGCTGAATGAATATCTTACTAAATGATTGATTGAATGATTGATTGACTGATTGATTGATTGACTGATTGCTTGATTGATTGATTGACTTATTGATTGATTGATTGTACTGTTTCTGTAGAGTCGGATAGACGATGGTTTGGACGATGCCATTCACGTTCTTCGTCACCACGCTGGTCCTGTGCCCGGTCTCCACGGTGGCGTCAACCTCTCCAACGGCGGCAATGACCTTGGAGGAGCACTCCTGCCTCCAGGCGCCAGTTCCATTCACCCCTCGCATCATTCCAACGGCTGGCTCCCGGGTGCTGGTCCCGGTGGTGGCCCAGGAGGGGACGTCGGCCTCATCGTTGGTCACCCTGGGGCAGCCACGGCCGCTACTGCCGACTCCTCATCGTCCTCAGCCTCTGTCATGGTGGGTGGAGCGGATGGGTAATTGTAAAGGTGCTATAGAAGTCGATGGATTAGAAAGTTGGATTCTTTAGGATAGGGCTTAGATTGGGCTGATGTCTGTTCTGCAGGACGGTTGGGATTAGCATTATTATTGGTATTGTTATTATTATTATTATTATGATTATTATAATTATTCTCATAATTATTATCATTATTATAATTATTATTATTGTAATTATTAATATTTTTACCAGGATATGAAGGATCCCTCGGGATTTAGAAAAAAATTGCAATATTAAGGATAAGGAAACTTGTGTGAGGGGTTTGGCCTCGTCTTCAGGCTTTTTACGAAAAGTGACTTTGAGCGCAACCAAGTTATTAGATGTTTTGCCCGAGTTATTTATAATTCCTTGGTCATTCCAAACTATATCTGGAGATATTTTATTATTATATTACTATTTTTATTGTAATTTTATTGTCATCTTAGGCTCGAATGAAGGCTTCCGGTTTTCCGTCGGACAATTACTTAGTTGCGCCATCTGGTGGGGGATCAGGAACAGCAGTAACCATGACAAGCGGGGACAAGCGACCTCCGACCTCAAAAAGTTTGTGGAAAAATATATTTTAGGCCATTTACTGAAGCCATTGTTTTAAATTGTCTGATGTAAACTGTTTTTTTTATACAATAGATTACAATAGATTTTGCAATGTGGCTAAAAATATAAGTGGTGTTGAAAGACGGGGTAGACTGGTGTGATGTGGGATTTGTCACTTCAATGTTCTAATCGGCCACTGCTTCAATGAATAATAATAATAATAATGATAAGAAGAAGAATAAGAATATTAATAATAATAATGGTGACGACAATTTCTCTGCTTCAATGAGTAATTATATTTTAAATAATAATAATAATTATAACTTCAATTTATGTGGTGCCGTAATACGGCCATGTCGTTACAAGTACAGCACTCTTTATTTTTCATTTCATTGTTTCATTTCGTCTATTCTTCTCCAAAATGCTTAGATATTGTGTAAGATGCATAATGCATGTTTGGGATACAAAATAGTCGACCCAGGTTCATGCTGGCAGTCCCTTGCAGACATGTAGAACACGAGATGTGTTCATTTCAGATCATGCAATTGGAATAAAGATGGAGAAGATGGAGAAATACGACGATGCAAGTTCTTCCACGTCCGAAAGCTTCGTAAATGATTCCGGATATTCGGGTGGAATGACATCCGCGCTCACGAAAGGTTTCCTCAGCGCACAGGCGAGCGCTCAATCGTCGGCAAAACGTTCAAGGTTTGTTCGGTCATTTGGTCATTGATTCATTTGCTCTGCCATGAGCGCCTCTGAGTAGTTTCTTTAAGGGGCGATGAATGAATGAATTAATGAATGTTGTGGATTTTGTAGCCAAATTGTAACCTGAAGGCTTGTCCTTATAATCTTATGCAGTTGTCCTGCTTAAGCTATGAGTAGTTTTAAAAATATTGTTGTAGCATACACTAAATTAATTTTGAAGCGAAACTGCAGTCTGTGATGAGACGAGAACTGGTCAAATGTTATCCAAGAATGTTATCCAAGAATGTAATTTAATCCAGGAATATTTTCCAGGAATGTTATTCAAGACTGTTATTTCAAGAAAATTATCAAAAATTATATATAAAAGAATCTTATCTCAGAATGTTATTCATGATTGTAATCCAAGAATTTATGCTAGAATTTTATCCACAATTGTTAACCCTTTCGCTACCATCTAGGTAAAAAATTCCGTATACCGAGGTTATTAAACAGACAGCGCAAAACCGCCGGATATATCTGGCGTCATAGGGAATATGATTTATTTCCTCCGCCGGATATATCTGGCGTCATAGGGAATATGATTTATTTCCTCCGCCGGATATATCCGGCGTCATAGGGAATATGATTTATTTCCTCCGCCGGATATATCCGGCGTCATAGGTATCAAATGGGTTAAACAGCACTGTTATTCCAAGAAAGTTATTCCTGAATTGCTATCTAGGAATGTTGCCCAAAAATGTTATCCAAGAATGTTGGACAAATTTTCACTAAGAATGTGAAACCAAAGAATGTTACTCAACAGTTTCATACAGAAATTTTTCCGATAATGTTTTCCCCTAAAATTTTATTGAGGGATGTTCTGAAGCAATCCTGTCGAATGGTGTTATCAAAAAATGTTATCCAAGACTGTTATTCTAAGATTGTTATTCAAGAATTGATCCATTTCAGCTTTTACATTACCCATGCAAGTTGCTGCGGGGGAACCGCAATTCGTGTAATCCCATCCTCCAATTTGTATTGTCTTGTATTTATGACAATTTCTATAGCATCATCAGCAGTAGCAAGATACTTCTAGGATGCCTATAGACAGTGGCTTTACATGAATATGTTACGCAAATCTAAATATAACATAAATTTATTATCTGAATCTATTACCTGAATCCTGGTGCCACATTGGATAACAACGATCAGCAAAGCCGAGTTTGATTCCTGAAGCTCTCGTAGGATAGACATGCTTTGTAGGCTGCTACTAGCGTCGCTGTATTGCAGGCTGTCCTGTTAATGTTAATTAAGATAACTGCATAGCTTGTACATGTACAGCGCAGTGCGTGTGCAGGTGTTTCATTAAATATTTTTTTAAAATATATATATGAAACTATTTTGTTGATCTATGAAAATTTTTAGTGAGTGGTTCAGTATTTATTCTGAAAACAGGAAATCGAAAATGTCTTCCGCTGGAGAGAGCGTCGATCTTGATGATGTGTAAGTCATCAACTCTTTCTGCATGCATTTTTATATTGCCACTTTTTATATTACCCCTTTCTGCATCCTACTTCTTCATACTAATGGTATTATTAATGAGAATAATAATTATAGTGATAACCATTGTAATAATTCATTCGTTTATTCAATTTGAACCTGTAAATTGCAGTTTGATGACATGAAATAGTAGAATGGCTCATGATAAACAACTAAACAAGAGTCGGATTTTATGACTATTTCTTGTCCTCCTAATCAGCTTCAGCTACTTTTTCTCTCTCTTCTCTTCTTCATCATTCATTCATTCATTCCGAAAACTTATATAGCGCCTCTTCAAGAAGTCTACTCAGAGGCGCTCCCAGCCCAGCCATGGCTAAAAAGATAGGTCTTAAGTAACTGGTAGAAGGCAGGCAAATTATTCCGAGGTAGTGAGCGTAGCGCAAGCGGGAGCCCATTCCATGTGGACGGGCCAACAACAGAGAAGGCTCTACGCTGCCTGGTAAATCATCATCATCATCATCATCCTTTTTCAATCCTCTGGTCTTCTTGCTTCTGCAGCCAAGAAGATGACGATGATGATGATGGCAATCCCGAGACAAAGATGGAACGAGAGAAACTCAGGCGCCAACAGAACAACGCCAGAGAAAGGTTGGTGCCTTTCACCATATTGTTTTAGTATGATTATTGTTATTATTTTATTATTATTCTTACTTTTGACCTGAGGTTCTAACCCCTTAGGAGGCAGAATTTGTTCGGAGACTGTTAGTGGCATCTGGAATGGCTGCGTTTTATCCAATAGTTGATTTTTATTGTTTTGATTTTTTCATTATTTTTTTACCCAAGGTATCTCAGATCCCTCGGGATTTAAAAAAATCTTCAGGGATCTCAGATAAAATTATTTCTTATTATATTATTGTTGTTGTTATTCAATTGGTATGAGTTTAAACAAATTTATTTTAGCGATATTAGCATAATTAGGGCAATTGTGTGGGTTTGTCGCCAAATTTTGTAGCAACGTTGAGAATCTCTGCCCTAGGACAAGTCAGCATGCGAACACTATGAAATGTATTACAGCAGTATATTATTATCATAGACTAGTTTTGTATTCTGTATGCTGACACTGATATACAGGGTGGGCCAAAAAAAAAGACCCCCCCTAGGTTTTTTGCCAATATTTTGGCCAGAAGTAAGAATTTTGATATGAAATTTTGCAGTCTTAAAGGCAATTCATATTTACACATGATGGCCAGATTTGATCTAAATATTTCAAACAGAACAAAAGTTATATCACTTTTAGGGAGGCCACCCCTTGTTTTTTGACGATTCAAAAACGAAACACACAAATTTTAGGTTTCTTGCCAATATCTTGATCAAAAGTAAAAGAATGTCGAAATGAAATTTTACCGGCGTAAATTCAATTCATATTTACACATTATGGCCGGATTTCATTAAAATATTTCAAACACAACAAAAGTTATACCACTTTTAGCGAGACCACCCACCATTTTTGACGATTCAAAGACGAAACGCAACAAAAAGTAACAAAACACGATTTTATTAGGTCTCGTCTCAAATAACTGTTGTCAAATGAACTTGGTAGTGCTTCACAACTTATGTTCAGTGTGCCCACCACCAGTACCAAAACTCCTTTTGAGTCTCTTTGCAAAGTTCTTGATGGACCTGTTGATTAATCTGACATATTCCTTATTTACCAATTTGATGTCATCTTGCTAAGTGACTTCTAAGTGACGTGCAGCTACGCTGGTACCCTGTTTATTTTTTAAATACTACTAATAATGATCCTCTGTCAATATGAAGTCTATTTGATAACAATTACTTGAGATGAGACTTAATAAAATCTTGTTTTTGCTACTTTTTGCTGCGTTTCGTCTTTGAAACGTCAAAAAATGGGGGGGTGGCCTCACTAAAAGTCATATAACTTTTGTTCTGTTTGAAATATTTTGATGAAATCTGGCTATCATGTGTGGATATGAATTGTCTTTAAGCGTGCAAAATTTCATTTTGATATTCTTACTTCTGGCCAAGATATTGGCCAGAATAATTGAGTTGATTTTTTAAACTTTTTGTTGCGTCGGGTTTTTGAATCGTCAAAAAACGGTGGGTGGCTTCACTAAAAGTGGTATAACTTTTGTTCTGTTTGAAATACTATAATGAAATCGGGCCATCTGGTGTAAATATGAATTGTCTTTAAGACTGTAAAATTTCATTTCGAAATTTTTACTTTTGGTCAAGATATTGGCAAAAATCTTAGGGGGGGTCTTTTTTTATGGCCCACCCTGTACAGTGCATGACGGAACATTAATTGAACTTTCTGTTAAACTGAGACAGTCCTCCATACGAAATGTTGGGCAATATCATTTTGGTTGCCTTTACATGTGATGTCATGAATAATAGTTCTGTTAATGTTATTTTTGCATTCCCCATGTATGCAATACATAACTTAATTCGGATCTAATGTCTGCCATATGTCTAATCTAAACAAATTACGTCTATAGCTAATCTATAATTGTCTTTTACAAGCATCATATTTTTATGCCAACTTCATCTTCCTCACTTCGCCCACAATGCTCTCATGACATATAATTATAATCATCTTGTTCCTCGTGTGAGGTCTTCGTTGGCTAAACTCGAACTTTGCCTTCATTGGTCGTGCACTTTGAAATCAACTCTCTCCATTGACACATGTTCTTCGTTATTAACTGGTACCCAAGCACATCTTTCCACTGTTTCAAAACTAATTCCGTGTCTCTGGGTCTTTTGCACTGGGAGCACCTCTGATTGGTGTGAACTGTGAGGGGCGCTTTATAAATTTACAGTACAATACACTGTTGGTTGAAAAATCACAACATTGGTAATTATTCTACTAATTAATTACCGTGACGATAACGAACGATGGTGCTAATATCGGTGCAGGCTGCGAGTGCGCGACATAAACGAAGCAATCAAGGAACTCGGTCACATGATCACGCTGCACACTGGTAACACGCAGTCACTAACGAAGCTCACGATTCTACAGGAGGCGGTCAATGTCATCACGTCCTTAGAGAAACAGCTACGAGGTACCCAGCGCATGCGCCGCACTGTCACCCGAATGCCCTTCGTGGCTTTCCATAGATGCATGTCCAGTGGATGTCTCGTCTGGCCTTTCGTAGATGCATGTTCATTCAAAATGTCTGCACTGGTCTCCTGTTGGTGCATGAAGAATCAAAATGGCCGCCTCGGATGCATGTCCACGACGGCCTTCCATAGGTGCATGTGTTCAGTTGAAATGTCTGTGATGGCCTTCCGTAGATACATGTAGAGTTGTAGATTGCCGATGTTTGTGATAGCCTTCCATAGATGCATGTTAGGCTGGAGCTACATGTATGTCAATTTTGGATGACCATTGTGCAAGTGCATGCTTGACTTACATGTATGTTCTTTCCTTTTGTCATGTGCTATATATTGTATTGTATTGTATTTTTATTCCAATTACTCGTATTGTTATTTATGGTCTGCTGTATTGTATGCTAATGGATTGTGGAGGTTAAGACATTCCATATTTCATTGTGTTTTGTGGAATTTTGTTGCACTGTCATCACTTGTTCTTCAGCTATTGTCTGTTATAAATGTTAGATACTAGTACTATAAATGCTTTGTTATACCATACTATGCGTTTGAAGTGTGTTGTTATAATAATGAGCACTCTATATTACAACAATGGTATTGTAACAGTGATGGTTATTATAATATGTGTAATCATACTTAACTTTACGGTTTCCTCGCATGTTTGCATGTTGCCTTTGTTTCCTTTCGTCTTGCATGCATTTGCGTCTGATTTTTATTCGTTTGCCAGAGTTCGTGTGCGCGACATCAACGGAGCGTTTAAGGAACTCGGTCGCATGGTGACGCTGCACGTGTCACCCGATAAACCGCAGACTAAGCTTGGCATTCTCCAGCACGCTGTTACACTGATCACGACTCTCGAACAGCAAGTCCGAGGTAGGATGCGAGACATGTGGAAGTCGGGCTGGACTTCATGAGGGTCTATGGGAGTTGGATGGACAACTTGTGGCCTTGGTCTTTGGTCTTCTTAGCCTTTTGTCTGTCCTTTGTTTGTATGTGCACTTGTTATAGCACCCCTTCAAGCTCTCTACTCATAGGCGCTCCCGACTACAGAGCGAGCACTGCATCGGTGTTTCACGCCGAAGCGCTGAGCAATTGCGAGCGAAGAACTTGCCCAAGGTCCCTGCGCGGCGACTTGAGGTGGATTAGAACCTGCAACCCTTCGGCTGCAAGGCGCCGAACATACCCACTACACCACCACGCCCCACAAGTCCTAGTCCTCAAGCTTGGGTTTCTTAATCATGATCTGCCCTGTGGCTTCTCTCTCTGGGCTTCGTGGTCCTTTTCTTGTGGTCTTGGCAAGAAGGCCTCTGCTCTGCCTTGTGGTCTTGGTCTGTAGGAGGATTCGCTTCTGTGGCCTGGGTGTGAAGGTCTCTGCTTTGGGGCCTTGTCCTTGAGGCTCTGCCTTATGAACTTATTGAATAGACCTTTGCATTTTTTTGTCTTTGGTTTCTGGTTCTTGGTCTCGTGTTGATTGCTGAACTATTTCTTGTATTTCACGATACGAGAGCAGCATGTCTTATTGCTGTGCTTGTTACACGTTACATTGTCGTCGTCATAGTGAGCAAATAATTTTACATGTATGCATGATAGTTGCTTTACATGTGCATTTAATATTTTTGCTTCTTTTGCACTCGAATCCACTTTTTGGTTGCTGCTCGTAAAAAATTTGTTCCTATTGTTTCTGTTAGTGTTTCATTGTTACCTTTTTATGCTGTTACTGTTAAAATGTTACAGTTAGATCATTGTTATTACCGTTTGCTGTTACTTTTACATTCTTACTTCAAATGTTAGTGTGATTTTTCCTGATTGGAATTCTATTTCTATTATATTCTTTTTGGAAGTACTACAAAACTCTGAGGTATTTTGAAAGCAGTTCATTTTTATGAAAAACTCGGTGTACATCCTTGCAAAATGATCCTGTTTTCGAAAAAAAATATGATGTGGATTATCACAGGGCAGGTACTGATTAAAATTATGGGTGTAGTTGTGCAGATAGCAGTTATTCCAGTGACACCAAGTACCACTCTGAACAGATGGAAAATATGCACGTGAATTAATAAAATGATGTTAATGTACATTAACTTCTGGCATTATGACATGTGCTTTATAATACCATTATGTGCGTTAGTGGAAAAATAACTTACATTCCGTATGGTCGCACGTTGGGTTCCACAAATTGGTAGTTGCAGTGGAACTGGCACAGTGTTAATGCCTCTAGCTTTTTATTCTGTCTCATTTTGCCTTGCAGAACACTAACTCTTAAGACTCTTTTGTCTGTTAAAATTTTTACATGTATTGCCTTCAATTTTTTGTGCAACAGAATTTCAGCTCTGGATATACTGACAATCTCATGTGACTTTTCAATTAAATAAGAGATTGTTGATTTTTCCTGCTTCGTTTCCAGAGCGCAACCTCAATCCGAAAGCTGCGTGCTTGAAGCGACGCGAAGAAGAGAAAGCCGATCAGTTTGCCAATCATTCGATCTCGATGCCATCAGATCATGTCTCACAAACGTCATTGGTTCGTTAATTTCTTATTATTGCTCGTATTTAACAAAACTCAATTCCACTTAAACACGACTAATTGTGATATATGTGTTTTATGGAAGTTCCAATTGGATGATTAAGTCCTTTAATACCAATCCTTACATTATCTTGTCCTGATCTGAATATGCCTTGCATTATCTGAATTTGCCTTGCATTATCTTGACCTGATCTGAATATGCCTAACATTATCTTGACCTGATCTGAATATGCCGAAGTTAAAGTGGCCTAGAGAGTTTGTGAAGATGGACAGGAGAACTGCCCAGAACACAAGCCATAAAATGGAGGTGACCCTATAATAGATGCACTGCTGGACAGGGTTAGTAGTAGTAGTAGTAGTTGTAATTGTTATGGTGATTATAATTATATAATGATAATCATAATAGTGCTTAATAATAATAATGACAATGGGCTGTTGTCTTTGACAGGGCATCGATATGGATTCATCATCGTATCACCAATCCAACCTCAACTCCAACAACCTCATGCGATAAAAAGACTCTCTTCCCTCGTTTCCCTACTCCTTGGCGCCACGTGTCGCTTCATCGATCGGGATTCCCTATTGTCTCCTCACACCTTAAACCCCGGCACCCTTCAGTCGTAGGGAGGGGGATTGATCCCTGATCGTGGGCCACCGACCTTCGATCGCGTTCCTGGTTTTCTGTCAACACGAACATGAGACGTTCGAAGTTGCTGCGAGGACGTTCGCGGAAAGATGTCATGGAAATTTTATTTGGGTTTTTTCCACGCTGGGGTTTTTCCATGCTGAGAAGTGATGCAATGGGAATGACATCTGGAATTGTGTGATTGTTATTATTATTAATTATAATAATAATTATTATTTATTATCATTTTATTATTATTTTCATTATAAATTCCACTGTCTATTGTTGTTCTTGCAATTGATGGAATTGGGTAAAGTTCTGTCATAACTGTTTACGTTTGTTATTATTATTATTTTTTGGTATTATTACAAGGATATTTTTACATAGTCTGTTCATAAACATTGTGCATCGTCACATGTCTTATATGTGTTGCTGAATGTTACGCAGGTATCGACGATGAACATGTGTTGATGGTGACTTATGTTACAGCTTTAATTATGTGGTGATTGTGTTACAGCAGTATAGGCTACTGCAGAGAGCGCCACTGAGCAGTTTTTTTCTGGAGAGGGTGATATAAATCTCTAATTACAATGTGTTCATGGTGTTAAGTATGTGTGCATTTATTTTGGGTGCATTGCCGGTGGTATGTGTTGATGGTGTGACAATGATGTTAATGGTGTAGTCACTGTATTGTATGGAAAGTAGTTTTATGGTGTTACAATGGTGTTAATGGTGTAGTGTATGGAACGTAGTTTCGTTCTTACCAAGATGTGTTTTAAGACGCAATGCCAGAAATAACATACTAATGCATCTTATTCTTATTATAGTTGTTATTACTATTGTTGTAGTTTATTTTTGTCTGCGTTATTATTAATATTTAAAGATGTACTTAGTACTAAGTTTACCAATAATTATGATGTACGTGATGTAACGATTATTTCAGTAATTTCTTTATTATTAATATAATATTATTTCAGTTATATTTAAAGATGTACTTAGTACTAAATGTACCAAGATGTTGTATGTGCTCGCTATTATTTCATTCATTTCTTTATTATTAATATAATATTATTTCAGTTGTGTTTTTGGTTGAGTTCAATCCACGTTTACTTTGCGGATGAGCTGTTTTCATTGTAAATATAATTATGATTTTAGTGACAGATATTATTATTATTCTAATTTGTTATTATTGTTGCTAGCACTGTTCTTGTTGTTATACTCTGATTGGACACACTGCCATTGTGTGAATTGGAGATGTAAATTTGATTAAACTATTATTATTTTATTATTTTTTTGAATGTCTGTTGTTATTATTTTTGTTTGTTAATGTGACCATAATTATTATTATTATTTATTTCTTATTTTTATTGACTTTCATGGAGATGGGAGGTTTTTTGGTGGAATCCAAGTTCAGTTCTGTCTTCCATTTTGTAAATAATTGAGCGCAAGCGAGCAAGGGAGAGAGAGCAAGTGAGCGAGAAAGGGATTTATTGCACGTATGATAAAGAAAACTTTCCAGCTATTTATTCGTGATCTTCGGAGCAAATCTATGATCAGACATGAGACACGTCGAGAGACTTTGCAACAAAAACTCTTGAACTTTTGACTGTCTTATTATTCGCTTGTAAATATTTTGCCGATATTGATGCTATTGTTATTGGTCAATCTGTTTTCTTCTTGTTATTATTAACGATGCTAAAATTGAGAGCTGCTACTGTTATCGAGCTTTTGAGCAACTCGCTTCTGGACTTTGGCTTGTGAAAACGTTCGATAAAAACCTGAGCATTTATTGTTTAGTCACTAACTTTAGTGATAATATTTAATAATAATAATGATTTTTTTATTTAACAATCCGGTTGACAGACCGCAACACGTTACAGTGTACAGTTATGCAATTGAAACAATTCACAAGAACGCAAATTACAGAAGACATAAATCTTAACTACTAACAGAACAGACGGCCCGTGATACACGACATTAATAGCAGTCTACAAAGCACGTCTATCCTACATGGACTTCGGGATTAGATCTCGGTTCCTCTCACTCTCCATGTCATTTTGTTATCCAATGCGCCACCTGGCGATTATTATTTGTTTTGATTTTTAGAATTTTATGGAAATAGCAATAATATATTTATTTACAAAGCCAACAAACTCAGAAGCAGACTAATTAAAATCGACTGAACATATTTATTTCAGTGAATTTGACTTATTATGTGATCTTGAGTTGCCATTATTTGTCCTCATTGTTCCTCATACTTGCTGTCCAAAATGTTCAAAACAGACGATAGTTATAATTATGATTTTGTGATTATTATTATTATTATTGGCGTTATTATTGTCTGAATTTGTTCGTCGCTAACTTGACTCATTGTTTTAAGATCTAGAACTTCTCCTTTTTCCATTTCTCTTCTTGAGAATTTGCGAAACTTGTTAGCTTTCGCTGTAAACATGCTAGCTTTCAAAGACTTGTCCCATTCACGCATACTAATATGTATTTACCATTTTGTGGTTTTTCGTATCGGGTGGCTTTTGCCATGCTTATCATGTGTTCATTTCTAATAATAATGATGCCACGAACGTGTTTACTTTCTGCTTTAACTAAATTGAGCTTAAAATATTTTGTATCATGTTGTAATTAGCAGCTGCAGCGTATGCCAACATATTCCAATAGCATGTTGCAATATTGTTTTGGCTGGCCTAGTAACTGACGTTTCAGTTTATGTCTACACTAACATTGCGCAAGACTGCCACAAGTGATGTAAATGGTAGGATAAGAGTACCATAGTGTAAACCTGTTGATACGAACACATACGGTTTGTTACGGTAACATGTTGCAGTGACATATTAAATTATTCTTGTTGCTGTCGGTGATATGTTTAACATTACCGACTTGTTCAAGACTTTGATACAGTAATACGTTGCAGTAACGTGCTTTAAGCTTTACAGTGATACATTGCAGTAACATGTCATAGTAACATGATACGTTGTTACTGTAGTCTGTACATTTCACACATGTTTACAGATGTAAATGAATTCTCTCATGTTTACAATTCGTCATCTAGACTTTGGTAAACGATTTCTCTGTACAGTCGAGCAGCGAAATTCCAAGACTTTATTTTAATTTTTAAAATGCATTAAAATCGTCGAGAAATGGAGTTATTATATATTGCACTTAATTCTTCTGCTTTCACAGACTTTTTAGTGAGATTTATAACGCGTTAAAATGCAAAGTTTGATCGAGGGACAGTGTTGAGATTTTGTTCGGTCTGCAAAAGGTTTTCTGAATTACTAACGTATTATATAAAAGTACTCTGTTTATGTATACATTTATATACGTATATATTATATTATATGTATGTAATATATGCCGGAATGCATATTTAATGTGCATATATGTATACATGTTTAAAGTTGCAAGATGATATATATATATATATACATATATATAAATTATAGGTATGTATGTTTGGATTTTACCAATTATGTATTGCTATAACTGTGCACAAACTATCCATCCATTTAACATTATGACTACAAAATTCTGTGACATAATTATGGCAATAACCTTGGCATATACGGTATCTTCTTATAAGCCTTGTATGCATCTATACATTTATCAGAATGAATACTGTGAATGGTATGCATGCATATTAGTGTGTGCAGCTCTATGGTTTGCATGCTCAGCAGTGGTGTAGTCCTAAAAAATGAAGTGGGGGAACGCTCTTTAATGAAGTGGGGAACGCTCTTTATAATAATATTATTATTAGTAGTAGTATTATTAATATTCCATTATCCCTGGAAAAAAGTGGGGGAACGGCGTTCCCCCGCGTTCCCCCTCCACTACACCACTGATGCTCAGCTATTTCACTGAATGGATTATGTTTCATTTTGAGGTGCTGAACAGTTCTGTGGTTTGATAAGAATAGGACATTGGGATTTGGTGATTTCTTTTCTGTAGTTTCTTTCTATTTTGTGTTCTGGTGTTAAGATCAGGTATTGTACAGCCTTTTTGTCAGTTTTAAAAACAGTTTTCGAACTGCTTTCCGATTTTCGGGCGACAGCTTGTGATTGGGAGATTGTGAAGACACTGTCCGAGATATATAGTTCCATTTCACGATTGGGATTTTCGTGTGAACGTTTGAGAAATTTGTTAATTGTCTGAAAGACTGGTTACAATTTTCTGTAAAATTTTCTGCTATCTGTAGGAATTCTGTCGACATTAAAACTTTGTTTGGTGGTTTGGCTGAAGTCCTGTGTTGTGTTTGGTAGACCTATGTGTATGCACTTGATGTTGCATTTGAACTACGGAACCAGGGTTGATTTGGGGCCTCGGCCTTCTTTCTGTCTCTTTATTTTATTTCTCAGATTTGCTATAGTGCCCTTCAAGCTCGCTACTCAGAGGCACTCCTGACACTGCATCAGAGTTTCACACCAAAGCGCATGAGCAGTTACGAGTGAAGGATTGCTGAAGGTTTCTACACAGTGGCTTGAGGTGAATTCAAACCTGGAACCTCCGGCTCCAAGGTACCGAACCCACCACTACACGCCCACGTCCCACAAATAGATACCTAAATACACTTCTCATCTGAGTACACGCTGACTAGGAGAAAAACCAACTTTTTGGGCCCTATATTTCTGACCTTTTTTTAGTCGTTCGGCCAAAATCTTCAGAAAATCAGAAAATGTCAACAATTTCCCATTCGAAAAAACTGATGACTTTTTTTAGTCATTGACTCCGAATTTCATGGAAAATACAACTAAATCCCACGTGTACCATGGTTTTCGGGAGGTGAGTATACGCTAGCCTGCATACCTTTGATTACAGCCCTGCTTCTCGTGGTTAGAGTTGAAGCGTTGAACTAGGTTTTAGGCCATTGCAGTGGATTTGCAGTCGGATCAATCTAGAGAACATTCATTCGTTGACCATCTCCCTCTAGACTAAGAAATAATGGCAAAGCATCAATCACAGGACTCGAGTCCTGGCTAAATCTAAACCGAGTAAGAGAGAGAAACCTAGTCAGTCGCCCTTCAATCCATTTGATCATGAAACTCCAATATGAATAGCACAACCTGCAACACCGGGGTCAAAGTCCCGGTCATTCGGCACAGGACAAGATCGATTGGAGGCTATCTATAAAGGAGCGGCTGATGCGGGCGCAAGCTTCGCGAGGGCCATAAGTACAAAAAAGTAAGTCATCAATCATTGAGCAATAATTCTGATTGAATGACTTGACCCGGACCACCACGGACTACTCTCGGACTCAACGCAGCGCTCGTGAATAAGCTTGTGCCCTGTGCTTGGCTTTCGAGTGGCGCTTTAGAAATTTTGAGTTTACGATTATGACTTGTTCTGTGTCCCCACTCCACCACATTAAGGTGACCAACTTAGCAGATGCTTTAACTCACTATCTAGTCAGCACATTAATATTATTATTATTATTATTTTATTTTTATTTTATTTTATTTATTTTTTTGCCCCGAGGTATTTATGATCCCTCAGGGACTTATTGCTAACTACAGTATAAAAACCAGTCCAGAATGACCCTACTCTTCGTTCATTATTATTATTATTATTATTATTTATTATTAATATTTTTTTAATATTATAAATCATTTATTTCCGTTTCAAACAGTGCAACATCAATTAACTGTGCGCGATGAACATAGAACGCCTGACAAACACAGGCATAATGTGCTAATTGTTTCGTTCAACTAAAACTGGTGTAAATTAGACAGATCAGTCGTCCTCGACCCCGGTGAGTTGTGCGAATGTGCCTCTGAATGCTATGGCATTAAATCTCTGGGTGCAAATTGACAAACGTTGAAATAAGTGCAAAGTTTCCCGAGGGTCCCCAGAGACGGCAGTCATTCGGCGCCCCAACTCCATCAAGAATTCACGTCCTGTCCGATTGAGGGGGCCCAGCGATTCGATGGCGATGGGGACGAAATCATGGGTGGTCAGAAGGGTTGAATATTTAGCGCACTTCCGGTTCGCGGCATGTTCGGCTGCTCCTCCAGGCATTGATGACGTAATGCTGAGGTAGGAGGTAGCACAGGTATGGATGGATGTTGCATCCCATGCGACATACCTGCCCCTCGCCCAGGGGCGGATCCAGGGGGGCCAATCCGGCCATGGCCCCCCCCATTTAGAAATCCCATGTATCGTGGCCCCCCCCCCCCCATTTGGTTTGAGCGGCTGCTGAAATAGTATGATTTTCCCAAAAATTTGGCCGGATGACTAAAAAAAAAAAAAAGGTCGTCAACTTTTTTGGCGGATACGATTTTTTCCCCAGACACAAGTGTGTCAGTGGCGGCGCCAGGGGGGCTAGGGGGAGCTAAGCCCCCCTATCGGCGGCTCAGCCCCCCCAAAACAAAACGAGGAAAATCTCTACAACTGCTAACTTCGATTTTAAAAGCTAGACAGTGACCAACGTCAATTAAATCAGCTATGTAATCATATAGCGTAGTGCTTATCTTAATAGAATCCACGGCATATAATATTTTGCCAATCCCCAACCCCAGACCCGTCATGAGGTTACATATTCCATATGTAATCCGCCGGCCGGCTGAGGGCTACACCTGTTACATACCTATACATGTACAATCAAATACGAAATGGGGTCTTCAATTAGCAGTTTGTAGTCAAGCCCGGCCCTAGGGTGTGCGGGGCCCAAGGCAGCAAGCGATTCTCTGAAAAGGGTTCTCAAGCATAACATTTGCGAAGTTGATTTCTTGCCAATAATTAGGCCTACTGTTTTTCATAGGTTTTGATAATCTAGAAAACGTGAATTATACCGGTAGGCCTAGCCGAGGGCTGAAAGTAGTTTGGAAAGTTGCCTGGTATGACTTTGGCGGACAAGCCGAAGCCTTTGAACCGAACATTTTCAGAAATCTTGTTTTGGTCATCCGCCCAGAATTGAACAAATTTCACCCAGCTTTGGTACCTGACGACCTTTTTTTAGTCGTTTGCCCATAAAATTTTATAATCATACCATTTTACCTATTTCTTTTGTTTTTTTAGTTGTTTGCCCACAAACTGTTAAGACTTGCTTCCCGGCTGATACTCGGCACCAGCAGGTCACGAAAATCAATGCCGGGTCGCAAACCCTGACAGACCCGGCTCACTTTCAGCTCTGGCCTACAGCCTGCATGTACACTGTAGTTGTGACTCGCTTTATTTGCAGACTCATGGGCGGAGTTTGGTCTCAGCTCTGGTGGGGGGGCTAAATCAATGTTCCGCGGATCTCTACAATAGTCAAATTAACTTCAAAACAGCATGTCATTGATAACACTGTGATTGAAAATTATGACCTTAGACACCCGAAAATCGTTGGTAACACTAAATAAAAATAATATCCTTAGACACCCGAAAATCGTTGAAAACACTAGAATAAAAATTATGTTCTCAGACACTCAAAAATCGTTGATAAAACTAAAACCAAAATGATGTCTGTAGACACCCGAAAATCGTTGGAAACACTGGAATCAAAATGATATCCTTAAACACCCGAAAATCGATGATAGCACTAGAATCAAAATGATATCCTTAAATACCCGAAAATCGATGATAACACTAGAATCAAAATAATGTCCTTAGACACCCAAAAATCGTAGGCAACACTGGAATCAAAATGATATCCTTAAACACCCGAAAATCGTTGATAACACTGGAATCAAAACGATGTTTTTAGACACTCGAAAATTGTTGATAACACTATAATCAAAAATATATCCTTAGACACCCTAAAATAGTTGATAACACTGAAATCAAAACGATGTTTTTAGACACCCGAAAATCGTTGATAACACTATAATCAAATGATGTCTTTAGACACCCGAAAATCGTTAATTACATTGTAATCAAAATAATGTCTTTAGCCGCCCGAAAAGATGTCTTAGACAAAATTTGACTACTAAAAAAGGTGTCTTCAGAAATTTTGACATCTAAAAATATGTCCTCAGTAATTTTTAAGACTAAAATAACGTGTCTTCAGAAATTTCAGACATTTCGACACCTAAACAAAGGTGTCTTCAGAAATTTTGATGACTAAACAAAGATGTCTTCAGACATTTTTACCACTTAAAAAGATGTTTTCAGTCATTTTGACTACTAAAAAGTCGTCAGAAATTCTCCGCCGAAGAAACCCTGCCGAAATCAAATCCTGGCTACGGCCTTGGAAGCTTGGGGAAGATGTGCAGTTCTAAAAAAATTTTTAAAGCCGTGCATTCTAATACTAGTAGTCGGCGACTCTGCAAAACGACTTCTTATTTAAGTTTTCATGATTTTTATCGTTCATAAATAGCTGGCAAAAAGAGCCTAAAAAGGGCTCAAGTTGAGGTCAACAGAGCTAAAAATGCGTTGGCATTTCGAGTTCGAGTCCCAGTCGGAGGCCGACTGCGACTCCAAGTCGCTCGTGGACTATTATTATTATTATTATTATTATTATAAAAATGCCCCGAGGTATTTATGATCCCTCAGGGACTTATTATTATTATTAATATTATTAATATTATTATTATTATTATTATTATTATTATTATTATTATTATTATTATTGTTTATTATGTATTAATTAACAGCACTATTGGATCAATCATGAGTCGGTGAGTTTGAGCAATAATAGGCTCCTATCGTGAGCAAAGGACAGTTGCTCAGTATTATTAGGCTATAGTTTCCCTACATAGCAACCATCTCACAGGAGGATCTAACCAATGCTCTCAGCATTGCAAGATTAGTGAGCGCTCTAACAACTTGGCTACCGCGTGTGACATCATTAATCAATTCAACTTATTTAAACAATTCAACTGCTTTAGTTAAACTTTGAGGTTGCATTTGAAATTGATTTGCAGTTTGTTTATCCATTCTCACTTCGCAGTCTCTCTCTCTCTCTCTCTCTCTCTCTCTCTCTCTCTCTCTCTCTCTCTCTCTCTCTCTCTCTCTCTCTCTCTCGCCTGGCGGAATGCGCCGGAATCACGGAATTGAGACTTGATACCAAGTAGGCCTAGCCTATACATGATGATGGTATAATCGTACAGGAGTCCTAATTAAGACTTTAGTCAAGTCTCAGTGGACACTATAATTTGGCTTTGATATAATGGGCCTAATTATAGGCCTACAACGTCATCTACTTTTGTCAGTTTCGAGCTTGAGTTCCATTTTAGTTTTCAATCATTTCCGGTTCCGTTCGCGCTGTAAAATAAGCAAATCCACGTCAACAGTGGCGTAGCGACTGTGACTGTCGCAAAATTCCGGCTTTTGCGGCGAAATAAAACAGCTAAACTTGACCATAAAATCAGTTCAAACTAAGAAATCAGCCAAAATGGTGCTAATGACGATGATTGCACGGATTGCCGATGCCCTCCCTTTGGCCGCTTCTATGCAAGAAGATCAGGTAAGCTTGACGTTGTGTTGTTGGTTGCCGATGGTTGTTATTTGGCTGAAAAATCTAATTTTTGTTTAAAACGAGTATAATAAAGAACTCTTTCTTGAACCCAGAGATAATAATGTGAAAACGAAAGGATCAGGTAAAGCTGGATAAGGGTCAAAAACTTACTAGGGTTTGGTGTCAGGCTGTCAGCGATAAAGTCTGGAACAGTTATGAGCGAGTTCTAGGACACCTTGTTCTACACAAAAGTCCAACACAGCTGTACCAGGATTCTCCAAACGAAATGATGAGAGATTGCGTATCCTGTGCTGTTGTCACATACCTGTTTTATGGCAATATAAGGTAACTAACTCATTACATACTTTTATCAAGTTAGAAGCGTTGTACAAGCAAACTGGAAAAGTTTTCTCCTAAAGTCAGAATGTATTGTATTGTATATGGCCATTTATAAAGCGCTTCTCGCAGCAAGGATGCGTAAATGACTTTTTTGGGCGACCATGTTATCAGGCTGTTAAATGACGGCAAATACGTTGGTTGGCTTATGCTGGTAACTTGAAAGAAGAAGAGTGCCCAAGCCGTCTTGAAATTAATGGTGTGCTCAACTGAACTCATCCAAATCCTGTTGAGTATCAGCAGATTAATTTTTTGTGTTTGACATAATTTATGTTGTTTACTGCAGAGCGGTCCAAGTCTCCTCGAATACCAGAGTCAAGCGAAGCAGTTATTTCGCAAGATGAATTCCAATTCACCGTCAAAAGGATCGTTAGAAACAGGACCATATCTCTTCCAGTGAGTTACCATACCTCCATTCTTGTGATTAGGCCTTAAAAAAACTGTTGTGTTTCCGGTAACAGAGCTAAAAAAAAATTGGGTAGGTAGGTCGGAAAATATTTGTATTTTGGAAAAATATTTTTATGCAGTGACTATCCAAAAAAGTATACCCACTAGTCTTTTTGGCACAAAGGTACACGCTGCAACAAAGTACGCGTTCTAAGCAAGTATAAACTGCCTATTTTCCGACTGTCTGAACCTAAAACTGCTCTAGAAACTGGCGGGACCTTTGGCCCCTTTTGGGTCTCCTGTGTAAACTGATATAACTTCGAAATCATGATGTAATTACGACCTGTTTGATGTTGGTTTACCGAATAAAATGTTATGTTATGTTGCTGTTCTTTTGAGCAGCTATCTGCTGGAGCGTGGCGTCTGCTACTTGGTTCTGTGTGAGACTGGTTTCTCCAAGCGATCAGCGTTTGCGTACCTGGAAGACCTCCAGGTCGAGTTCACGTCACAATTCGGTCAAAAGGTCGACACAGTCTCCAGGCCATACAGTTTTATCGAATTCGGTTGGTCCACATTTACTTTCCCGCCCCGTCTGTTTTTATCATTTCTCCAGATAAAACCATCTTACCTGAAGTACCGTTGGAGTAAGGTATGGTAAAGTACTGGTAATGGTACCGGATGCCTCCGATTTCTCTCTGGAAATGATGCTATATAAATTTGCAATAACAACTGTTGATTTCTTTGGTAAATAGGAGGCAAGGCCGTAGCCAGGATTTTATTTCGGGGGGTGTTTCTTCGAGCGCCGGAATAAAAATTCCTTGGCCCAAAAAAGTTGATGACCTTTTTTGTCATCCGATCAAAGGTTCGTTCCTTTCATTTGGGGGGGGGGTGTTTTCATGGTTTTCACATCATGTGCTAGTAAATGCGTTATATTTTTTTACATTTTCATTTCGGGGGTGTTCAAACACCCAAAACACTCCCTAGCTACGGCCTTGGTAGGAGGTGATAACGCCTTGCATGGCTGCCAGACAATTAAATTCAACTCCTGTAATAATTTTGGTTATCCATCATTCAGTGAATTGTAATTATTCTGCATTGTGTCAGTTAAAATTAAATTAAGATTGTTATTACTATTCTTTACTTACTGACTCTCTCTCTTGATATAATTCAGACAATTACATGCAGAAGGCAAAGAAGACGTACACCGACTCAAGGTCACGACGTAACTTGACTCAATTGGATCACGAGTTGAAAGACGTTCAGCGGATCATGGTTCAAAACATAGACGACGTTCTACAGCGAGGAGAGGCGCTGTCCGGTCAGTCTACTTTCACCATTCACTCGTTCATTTCTTCGTCCGTTCATTTGTTCATCTGTTCATTTGTTCGTTCATTTCTTCATTCGTTCATTTGTTCGTCCGTTCATTTCTTCGTCCGTTCATTTCTTCGTCCGTTCATTTGTTCATCCGTTCATTTGTTCATCCGTTCATATTCATTTGTTCATTCACCAATTCATTTATTTATGCATTCAAAGCATGTAATATAATTTAATTGTCATTTCTGTAGTGCTGCTCAGTGCTCACAGCCGTGGCCATTCAATAACGCTCCCTATGCCAGAACCTCGGGAGATAGAATAGGTTGTAAGAACAGGGAGATGTGTAGATGTCAATCCACAGAGGAAAGTCCAACGTAGAGTTGAGGGAAGGGAATTCCACAAGGAGGGTCCAATGATGATAAAGAATTGAGTTTGACCAATAGTGGTTCTAGTTGTTGGGATAAACAAGTCAAACCTGTCCAGGGAACGGAGAGATTGATGAGAAGAGTGGTGAATGAATGACAGCCCTGAGATATTTCAGCACGAGACTCAATTTTAATTTTTGTCCAAAACAAGGACTTTATATTGGATGTGGGCAGAGAGAGGCTACAAATTGACGTTTATGTTAAATGCAAACGTTTATACACAAGAGATTTTTGGAGTTTTTCGATGGCATTCCAGTGGACGTGTTTCTGCGTTGCATTCCAGCTCTCGACGACAAGGCGAGCAACCTGGCGACGCTGTCACAGAAGTACAAGAAAGACGCGCACTATCTGAACCTCAAGTCATCGTACGTCAAGATCGCAGGAATCGTCGTCATCATCATCTTGTTCCTGCTCTTTCTTCGCTACTGGGTCTTCTAAATGGTCGCCGCTCGTTCGTCTGGCGCTCGGGGAACTCGGTTTCGTTTCGTCGTTCTTTGTTTGCGATCTGTTGAGATCAAAGTCGTTCGAACGTTTCGAGCTTTCGGTTACGATGTTTACGCCCGTCGTGTTACGTGCCGACGTAACCGTAACTGACTTGTAATTTTATGTTACAGTGGCAGAACTGCGGCGCTCTGTAGCTCTGCTTTCGTTGGCTCCATGTAGTTTAAATTTTAAAGTGGCAGTTTATAAATTTTCGGCTTCTGGAGGTGGCAATATATCAATTTCTTTTTTTAAAGTGGTGCTGTGTAAGATTCTTAATAGAGTGGTGTTGCGCTATAATACTTCTTCAAAATTTCACTATTTCTGAGTGGTTGAATCTGTTTTTAACCGATGAAATATGCTACATAAGAATGCTGAAGGTTTTGGAAGACTGTCTCATCTTGAATACCTTGTTTTACCTTTTGTTTTGATAATTAATTTGAGAAATACTCCAGTCTAATTATTGTTTCAGTTTGGTTCTAAGGTAAGTTGAATGGTAAATTACGTGAAGGAATGGATTAAATTTGTTTGTAAATTCAGTGGCATTCAGGATGCTGTTTGGTCTCATGTGTAGCAGAGAACTTGCAACACTGCACTTAAATTTGTTACAGCTCAGGCAACACTACTGCTTGTCTGCCCACATTCTAAATCCTGGCTATTCTTCTAGAAGGATTGTTGAAAGTTTGTTAACTGTAGGCAATTATCAGAATTACTGCAGGTGGTTCTGATATTTGCCTACAATTATCAAACTTGAATCAGCAAAATATGAAATAAGTCGACTTCTGAGTAACATATGCACCACCTTTTGCCCACTACACAATTTGACCTCAACACATTTTACACACACCACAATCCTTCTAGAAGAATCGCCAGGATTTAGTGCTGTCCAAGCTGTAGCAAGTTTAACTGTAGAGTTGCAAGCTCAGAGTCTCACGTAGGGTATAGACCATACAGTTTCTTGACTGCCTTTGCCTTAAGCATGTAATTTTTTAGGGGCTGTTTCATTCAAAATATAAAATCAATTTCAAAAGCGAGTAATAATTGTTTCCCAGCAATTCCTTGTTCAACACTTTGACGTTCGAATTCTGATGCTCCTTTTCTGTTTGACTACCTGTTGTTAGTTGTAGAGCCAATAAGAGCACTCCTGTCTTGTAAGATTGCTGTTATCTTGTATAATATGCTTGAACCGAATTATCCTTCAATCCCAGAACTGCTGTGTTGCTCTTGATGTAGACAAGCTTGTGAAAGAAACTTTTACGTAATGTCCGTAGCAGTTTTCGTGTTACATGGGGCAAATTGGGGCATTATGTTTTCTCACGTGAGCCATTGAAGACAAACTAGACATGTAGACAATGGCGAGCAAATGGTAATTATAATATACATGTAATATACATTGCTGTAATATTGCGTGCTTAGTGGTACATGATATATCTAGATTTTTCAAATCCCGAAAGGATCTTGGGTTTTGAATAAATATTAATGAGAATAATGTTATTTGTTTTACTCCTGAGAACCAAGGATTCTAGAAACTTAAACTCGAAGTGGCAGGAAATATTATTATTCTGTATTACTATAATTATTAATTACTATAATAATTATTATTGTGCTTATAATTCAATTGTTGAAATCTGGAGTTTTTTATTATTAGCTTGAAAATGAGCAGTTCCAAGGCTGCGTGGACACTGTATAAAAATATATACATCTACCTTAACAAATTCATAGTAGTACTTAGTCCTACTTAATAAATATTTGATTCGAAATGTCTGTATTGCTCAATTGGATACTATAAACTACTGTTGATTCCAGCCATTGTTTTTTTAATGAATTACGGTACCATGTTGCAAGGCTTGGCAATCTTGTCACTTTTGAATACCTAAACCTAGAACTTGAGACACGAATTCCAGAGTATTGAGTTGTTTTCCATTTTATAATGTAGGCTAAAACCATCTTTTACTGTAATGTAGGATTTGCTTTGGTTATAGGGAGCTCATGTAAATGTCTGTTTACATTACATTATCGTTTGTAATACTAACAGAATGTATTATAGCAGTCACGTGTAGCATTTTGGAAGTGTAGTGGGCCATATTTATGTATGTATGCATGTAGTTGTATATGTCTGTATGCTTGTATGTATGTACCTATGCTTGTTTGTATTTAGTTATGCTTGTATGTATGCAATTATGCTTGTATGTATGTATGCATGTAGTTGTATGTGTCTGTATGCTTGTATGTATGTACTTATGCTTGTATGTATGTACTTATACTGATTTGCCTTTGAGTGTGTGTGCATCTAAGCATTTATGCAGCGCTAAAGCTGTGCTAAAGTTCGGACATTTAACGTTCGCACACATATCGTTTGCATTTTCCTTATTTCTTTCCAGAGTCTTTGAATAAAACAGTGAACACAATTTTCCAAATTGCAGTTTGTTAAACCATGCTCACAACTTTACAGACTTTTATGGTCAGCCACAAGTTAAATCTTTTGTTTAAAGAATTTTCGTTACAAATATATAAATATAACTCCATGAAACATATATATTTATCATCAGAAGGCTATCACCAATATTTGCACACGTCACTAGACCTTTGCACTTGAATGTTATTTATACAACAGCAACGATTTAAAAGTGGCTATATTTCGTTAGAAATATAAACTTTTAGTAATAAACTTTAATGAATTTTATTGTTTCGTACAATAGTGAACGCCTTTACATCCGGGCATGGATTTTGGCCACGCCCTCATTTTGCACACGCTTTCAATTTGCACACGGCACTCTATTATGCACACGTCATTTGCACACGTATGTTTTTCGAAGCTTTACATGCTGATATACAGGGTGTGGCGTCCATATCGGAAGCGCTACTGATCTGGACCTTGCAGGTGGTGCCACCTAGCGGGTGCGTTCCTGTTGTTGATCAGTTCTAACCAGTGTGTGAGGCAGTCACCAGGCGGTAGGTGGCTACCGAGGATGACCTTACCCATCAGGTCACTGTTTCCGATTAGGTAGTTATCGGTGAAGACTGCTATCTCGAGTTGGACCGAAGCGAGCTGTGATCCGCCCTGGACGCTGAAGACTAGAGCCTCGTTCCAGACTGGGCTCAATGTGTTGCGTTTTGTGGATGTCCTCTTCTTCTTCGTTCGCTTTCCTCCGCTGACGAGAGTCACTCGAACGAACGGATCTGTAATAAATAGTATTTATTTATTTAGTTATTTATTTTTCCATTTCTATAGCGCACCCTTCAAGCTCGCTACTCCGAGGTGCTCCCAGTTTAGCCGTGGTGATAAAAAAATGGTTTTAAGGATCCTGTAAATCACTAATGTGTCGGATATATATCGGCCTATATGTTTATAATATAATATTATAGTTATTATAATATTATATATGTTTGCCTCTAGGCCTATGAGTATATAATTATATATAGGCATATGTATTCGTTTAATGAAAAACCAGGTGACACACCACGCATGGATAGACCTAATTAAAGAATGGTAAAGTGGTAGCCTAATGACATCGTTAGTTGGCCAACCGGTCAGTCAATCATACTAAGTCAGTTTAATCTAAAGAAGAGGTGCCTGGTTTTTCACGTCGGTATAATATTCGTGGGATAAAATTACCGGTACGTTCGTCCCTTGCTGTAGGCCTATCCAATGTATACATGTAGGCTACATACCGGTAATTATATAATAATGTTTATATAATACGTGTAGATAATTTATATACATGTATATATATGCTATAATATATATATATTATTTCGCGGCAATAAATATTTTTATCATACATATATATTTATTTAAATATTTTATCATTTATGATCTTACTGGCGGAAGCGGAATTGTTTTTGCTTTCATCCGGGTGTTTTAGGTTTCTCGCCTTTGTCATAACGACTGTCAATCTCTCAGCACTCGACAGGTAAGTCATCGAAAACATCAGCTCACCAACCACGTTTCTCTACAACACCAACAACAACAATAACAACAACAACAACAGCGTTATCGGCGACCTTAGTGACTCAGTTGCTATCGTCATCGTGTTATCGTCATCAGAAAACAGTCATTATCGTCATCAGTTATCGTTGTTGCAGTCAGTCGTTATCGTCATCATTTTATCATCGTCGTCAGAGATAGTCACTATCATCATCGTCGTCGTCAGTAGCAGCGGCAGCAGCATCAAGCCATCCTTATCATAATAGCACTCAACAGCATGTGCAGCAACAACTAAAACAACGACTACAACCAATTTGCAACGTCACGCACCAGCTCTGATCTAATCGAGAAGCAAAATGAACCGCAAGCGAATCCGAGAGAAAAACTTGGGAACGGTTTTAAATTGGGTCGAACAAAACCCCCTCTGCGGGGGACCACCGCTAGAGGGATCTTCTGCGTGGGTGGGGGATGAGTTGGAAAATTGGGGGATGGGATGGGGTGGGGCGAGAGATTGGGGACGTGACGAAGTTGGTCTGGCGGTTCGTGTGTGAGTGCGTTCGGCTGTTGTTGTCATGCTGCAAATAGAATTATTGTCGACGCAAGAAATTGAATTCTTCTGATTGGGAATCCACCGCTAGATGGCTGATCAGTGCGCATGCGCCATCGGGTAAGTTGTTTTTTGGCGGCAAAGTATAGAACTATTGAGACAGACAGACAGACAGACAGACAGACAGACAGACAGACAGACAGACAGGCAGGCAGACGCGCGCGTGGAAAGACAGACAGGCAAACAGATTACTAAACAAACGGACAGATACAGAAACATACACAGGCAGACAGATGAAAGATCAAGCAGACAAACAGCCATACAGACGGGCAGACAGCCAGCCAGACATGCACACACACAGAGATATAATAGCAGACAGATAGAAGGTTCTTTGGCACTGCGAAGTGATGTTCTAGAACCATGGGCGGAGTTAATCAGGGGCTAGGGGGGCTAAGCCTCCCTCCTCCAAGAAAGGCCCAGATTCAAATTTTTACCATGAAAATGGTATCCCTTTTCGGGGTTAGTCCCCCCCTCCTAAGAAGGCCCAGACTCGGGGTTAGCCCCACCCCCAGGAACGGAAACCAAACTCCGCCCATGTCTAGAACTTTAGGGGTCTGTCTGCCCCGGGGCCTGGAATGTGCAGATCTTTCGTCAATTCTGCAGGATAGTCAACTCAAGAAGACAAGCAAAGCGACTGGATGGCAGAGGGATGGATGGTTCCTTGACAATGTTAGGTAATGTTTTAGAAATTCTCTGACCACCTGCACATGAGAGCCAACGCAGGATATCTCGTTTATTTTCGGTGGCACACGTATGCACCCACGTGGAATATGCATCTGACATAATTATATCGCCTTAGTCAATTTTATATAGCGCATGTGTATGTCCACTGCATGCATGACACTGCTTTTGTGAGGCGCATAGAATCTCTAAAAGTGTACAGGTAAACACACGACTTCTGAATCAGGTGTATTAGTTCATGTGCACTCTACACTACAGTGCACGCAACCTGTCTGTGTACTTAGTCGCGGAGCACCTGCATGCTTTATTTCCATCCTATAGTTTCATTCGTCACGATAGATTACTATTAATAGGTACACAACCACGTGACTTTGCACCTGACTGCTTTGTCGCTGGTTTTATCTTTAATTTGTGACAATTTTTGTTGTTGATTTTTATTTCTATTTGATAAAGTGGATTTTTTTATCGAAATTTACGGAAAGGTGTGTTGCCCGGGGTAGACGTTTTGTCTTTCTTTGTCTGGCATTCATTCACAGCCCCATGTAACCAGGTAGACAAGACCAAGTGAACTACTAACCTCAACGTCCTTGACGAACGGCGATATGCCCTTCCACATCCAGACCCTCTCCGTCAGACTGATCTCGTCGAGCGGAACTTGGACTGTGCCGAGGCACTCTCCAGGTCCTCCAGCCGTCTCGCTGCCGTCGAAGATGGCCAGTTCAACGGCGGACACGGCCAGTTCCGCCTGGGTGACATCGAAGACGACCTCCTCGTCGAACTCCGGATTCGTCGTCCGGCGTTGGACCTTCGTGTGGAAGTGACGCTTCCGGCTGGGAAGGAGTGTGATCTGACAGTATGGATCGATGGATGGGAGGCCAGGCCAGGAGACGGAGGAGTCACGCGGTGGGACGAGGTCCTGGGCGCGGATCAAGTGGACGGTCAGCAGGGACAGTTCCGTTTCGTAACCGATGGACAGGTTGAGGGAGCCGCAGTTCTCCTCCTGGATGCTGCCGAACATCTGACTGACGAGGGGCTACAGCAGGAAGAAGAGAGAGGAATAAATTAGGAGGAATGAGGAGTGAGTATGAGGGGAAAATGGAGAAGAGGAGCGATGAATGAGGAGCAATGAGGAGGAAGAAGCGGAGGTACGAGGAATGAAGATGAGGGAAAAGTAAGAGGAATGAGGGGAGAGTGGCAAGGAGGAAGAATGAATGAGAAGGAGTGAGGGACGAAGAGAAAATACATAACGGAGAAGAGATATGAGGATTGAAGCGGAGGAATGAGGAGGAGAAGGAGAAGGTAGGGGATGAGGAGAAGGAGGATGACGATTATTAGGAAGAGGAGAAAGAGTAGGCAAATTATGATGAAGAAAAAGCAGGAAGGCATGTGGAGGGGTGGAAGATGATGAATGTGATAAAGCATAAAGAGCACAAAAAAGAATGAAAAGTAGGAAGGAAGACGGGGAGAAGAAAGCGGAAGAAGAGGAGGAGGGATAGGGATAGGAAGAGAAGAAGAGGGATGAAGAGGAGGAGAAGGAGGAGGAGAAAGAGGAGAAAGAGGAGAAAGAGGGAAATGAGGAGGAGGAGAAAGAGGAGGAGGAAAAGAAAGATTAGGAAGAGGAAGTGGAGGAGGAGAAAGAAGAAGAGGAGGAGGAGGAGGAGGAGGAGGAGATAGAAAAGAAGGAGGTGATGAAAAAGGAGGAGGAAGAGGAGGAAGAAGAGAAGGAGGAAGAGGAGGAGGAAGAGGAGGAAGAGGAAGAGGAAGAGGAGGAGGTGGAGAAAGAGGAAGCGGAGGAGGAGGAGGAGGTAGACGATAGTAGAGACGATAATTGATGAAAGGAGGTTTGAATGGAAGACGAAGAGACGTATGAATCAAAGTAGTTTTCTACGACGTGCGATCAATCACTTACGACCTAATCCTGCTGCTATAATTATGTATTGTCTTGCAGAACGGGTAAATCACATTGAGTTATGTCAGATTTATGTGCAAGATGCAAGCAATGCATTAAATCATGCATGCACTTTCCCGTCTGGTACAAATCTAATGTTTCATATGCATGCAGCAGCAATAACTCTATGCTATCGATTCGCACTCGAAAGCAAACATTGCAGATTCAAGACCTGCTTAAGACTTGCATGGACTTGTAGCCTACTTTATTAAGTCGAGTGGCCGTGAGTCTAGCTTGGCTGTCTGGCGAGAAGTTTGATGAAGTCTACGGAGAGCAATTTGTGCCTTAAATCGGGATCAAAATCCACCGATTTCGAATAGTAAGCTCATGACCAGGCTCTACAGTAAATTGAGGACTGCAGGAAACTGAAGACTTCTCACGTTTGACTTTCGAGACCAACTGTTTATCATTATATAATATTATGTGTATACTGTATAGGCTACATAACAGTTTAACTACTTGTTGAGAAATTATACCATTCCTCTCCAGCCCTCATGCAATCCTCTCTCTACCTCTCTTTCTTTGTCTGTCTGTCTGTCTCTTTATTTATCTCTCTCTTTCTCTCTGCCTCTGTCTCTGTCTCTGTCTCTGTCTCTGTCTCTGTCTCTGTCTCTGTCTCTGTCTCTGTCTCTGTCTCTGTCTCTGTCTCTGTCTCTGTCTCTGTCTCTGTCTCTGTCTCTGTCTGTCTCTCTCTCTCTCTCTCTCTCTCTCTCTCTCACACACTATCTATCTATCTATCTATCTATCTATCTATCTATCTATCTATCTATCTATCTATCTATCTATCTATCTATCTATCTATCTATCTATCTATCTATCTATCTATCTATCTATCTATCTATCTATCTATCTATCTACATGTATCTATCTATCTACATGTATCTATCTATCTATCTATCTATCTATCTATCTATCTATCTATTTATCTATCTATCTATCTATCCATCTACATGTATCGATCTATCTACATGTATCTATCTATCTACATGTATCTATCTATCTCTCTCACACACACACCTGTACCCTTGCAACATTCAGTCATCAATCAATCAGTCAATTATCCACTCGTCCAATCAATCAAGCAGCCAATCAAGCACACTCTCGATCAATCAATCTCTCGTCCATTCAACAAATCACTTTTAATCAATCACCAACTCAATTAATCATTCAGTCAATCTTACACACAATCAGTCAATCAATCAATTGCTCACTTAACCAATCATTCAACCACTTGCCGCACAATCATTCAGTCAGTCACTCGCCCACTCAATCACAATCAGTCAATCAATCAATCGTTTAATCAGTCAATCAATCTCCATCACTTAATCAATCACTTAATCAATCACCAACTCAATCACTTAATCAATCACCCACTCAATCATTCTTTCACACAATCAATCAACCATCAATCACTCAATCAGTCAATCAACCTCCATCACAATCACTCACTCACTCAATAAATCACTGAATCAATAAATCACTCAATCAATCAATCAATCACTGAATCAATCAATAAATCACTCAATCAATCAATCAATCAATCACTGAATCAATCAATCAATCAATCGATCAATCAATCAATCACTGAATCAATCAACTGACCGGTCTTTCGTAGAGGCTTGCGTTGATCTTACTGAAGTCGAGAGCATCCTGCATCGACGCCCTCCTCCTCCTCCCTCCCCCTTGCGCCGCTGACTGCTGACCATCCGATGCTTGACCGCTGCAACTGACCGGAACTGACCCTCCTCCAACTTCCGCTGGCACCGGTGACTCCACAGACATCTCCTGCATCGAATTCGACACCGATGGAATCTTCCGGACACCTTGGAAACACAATGGTTGCTATGGTAACGTCAGGTCGCCTTGACAACGACGACGTACGATGCCGTCGTCATGGATACGCACAATGCGAGCAAACAGCGTTTGTACAATAATTTTTAAATTACACTTTATGAATTGTATTTTATATTGTATATAAAATTTATATAGCGACTCTCAGAGTGCGCACAGATCAGAGGCGCAGTGTATATATTATAGTTTGTTTGTATGCGTACTTGTGATAGCGCCCCTTGAAGCTCACTACTCAGAGGCGCTCCCGACTACAGCGAGGACACTGCATCGGAGTTTCACGCAGTAGAACTGAGCAATTGCGAGTGAAGACTTGCCCAAGGTTGCATCGACTTGAGGTGGATTCGAACTTGCAACCCTCCGGCTGCAAAGCAGTGAACATATTCTCTACACCACCGCGCCCCACAATTATAGTTCTTTTATATAAGAAGTTTTAAATTAACTGTTCATCCTAATCTTATAAATTAACTTGATCAAATATTTTAGTATGGAACGAGAATAATATTGCCAAATTTATATAGCGCCATTTCGACAAAGCACACCAGAGGCAGCTCACCTGCATAATTATAGGCAGGCATCCAAGCTGTAAAGCTATTGCCATGGAAACAGTCAACGATGCGCGGTCGGCGTACTCATGCGATAGTCGAGTTCGCTAGGTGTCGCAAGTGTAGCGCAAAATCTCACTTATAGCAACGACGTGCGTGGCTTGTTACGTGTTACACGACACTGCCAGATCAAAGATGATTAGCGTCTCCCTCCTCCTTTATCCAGGCTTGGGACTGGCACTGACAAAGAACAACTAGTGGCGGAGTTTTATATTTTTTTAAATTTTTTTATTTGTGTTTTAACTTTTTTGGGGGGGTCGTTGAACCACGGCCGTCTAAATATGTCATTATGCATTTAGCAGGCCGCGGTTGAACCCTCGATCGGCCTTTGACCTTTAACCCACCAGTCCCGCAGAACGATAACCCAACACTCCCAGCATTCAATGCGACGCTCTCTTCATTCTCAGCCAATGAATGAGGAGCGTATCAATATTCCAGCTGCGTCACTGCCCACGGCGGTGGCGCATCAAATTCATATAGCGCTATACCACACGTTTTATGCCGCACGTAAATGCCAACAAGCCACGCGTGCAAGTGCAGTCGACCCGTCGAATGGGAAAATACATTTTATAGGAAGACTTAAGGTTGTCGGTGCGGTCAATAATCCGAAGATTAAGAGCCATAATCCGACAATATTGTGTCGATGAGATCGTGATTTATTCGACCGCCACACATAAACACATCGGCGCCGTCCCTTGGGATCGGGCAGCGGAGGCAGCGAAGTGCTGCTTCCGGCGGAAGTGGGTAAGACGAGGAGCAATGGCCGCCGTGATGTCTCCTGAATCATCCGCGTTTTCATTTGAATGGCGTTACAACATCGGACACCAGAAAGAAAAAATGAGGATGGTGTATATTTAGAAAGCAGAAAAAATGAGTGACGATTGACATTGATGAAAAGAGTCAACAGAACACTACAAATGATCATGTTATAACCATCCATGTGTCCATCTATCCATCCACCAGTGGCCCACCCACCTACCATCCATCTATCCATCCATCTATCTAACCATCCATCCACCCATCCATACATCAGCCCATTTGTTCATCTATTCATCCATCCATTCATCCATTTATCCATCCATCCACCAATCCATCCACCCATCCATCCACCCATCCATACATCAGCCCATTTGTTCATCTGTTCATCCATCCATTCATCCATTTATCCATCCATCCACCAATCCATTCTTCCATCCACGCACCCATCCATCCATCATCCACCCACTCATCCATCAGACAATCATTCATCCAATTTCCGACTGGCCTTCATCTCCCTCAATCGAATATATCTTCGATCGCCTGATCGTCCTCTCTCTTCCCCCTTTCCCTCACTTCTTCCACTCTCTTCCTGCACTAAATGCACCAAAACGTCTTCATCCTCCTCTTCTTCATTGATTAAATGACTGGCGCTAAGTAAGTGACTAGCTGCAACTGCATATGTCTTATATATGTAGGCCTACTACCACACGCAATAAGGATATATAATATAAATTATATTTATATAAGAGTATATATATATATATCATGATCGTCTAGTCACAATTTAAACCCTGTTTCAGCTAATATAAGTTCTTTGGCTGCTGCCAACGTTAACATATTAATTTTACTCAGAAATATCGGTTTGCGTTGTAATTCAAACATAATCCGTATCCACACATTTTTTATTATCATCACTTCCAATAAACACAATATTGGTAAACATGTAGCCCCACATTTCCTCTAGAGTTTGAATGGCATTTTTTGTTTCTCTTCACAATAAATTATGGATATTATCTAAGAATTAACATTAACATTAACATGTAGATTGATTAGTTTAATGGATAAGAGCGTATTAAACCGCTACAAATACCCCTCCTTGAAAAGTCTGTACACAGGCTTTCTAAACTCACCTACTTATACATCAACTAATCATCTACCATCTATCTTATTCTACTTCATTAAACTATACAACACAACTGCAACATTTCTTATCTACTTATAATATTACTTACTTTTGACTTACTTAAGTCCTAGGTTAATCCTCTAGTTAAATAGTCAGACATTACGTTATTACATCCCTTAATGTAACGTATTGTAAAACAATAATTCTGAAGGGCAAGGCTCCATCTCATCACTCTTAGTCGATAAACTAAATTGGGGTGGAGTCCATTCCTCTGATACCTCGGATAATTCATGTAGGCCTAATATTACTTTTGAATAGTGCATGTGAGTTAACTTCAAACGTTTTACCTCAAAATGTGTGCAAATGACCCCCCCTACAGCTATAAATTCCTAAAATGCAAAAGTTTTATTCCATACGAAACACGTTTGTGACACAAAAAACCTAGAGGTGTCAACCACCTCTGGTTGCCCGAGAGTGAGAATAAAATATGTCATATATAATATAAAGTTTATATATAATACCAGTATGCATTTATAATACACTTTATTATAATGCACTATTATTATAATTATACATAAAAATAACATTATATGCATTAATAATATTAATGAATCTGCACTGTCGGACACACCTTCTATAATCGATATGCATGCTTTAAAAACAATTCATATAGCACCTGTATAATAATACCTTCATCGTAATTAAATTACATCGCAGTTCGTGTGTCCTCTGATGCAAATAAATTTTTTCTCACTTGCTTGTCCTGTATCTCTGTTTATATATAACATATGCATACAATATAATACACTGTATAATGTATATATGCAGATTTATAATTATGAAATATATCATATATTATATTATATTATATTATATATATATATTGTATTACATGTATCTGTGTCTGGTGTCTCTTCGGATTCTGACCTGGCATTAAGTAGAGTGACAGCACACGACTCGGATGTGTATATAGCTCTGCAGTGCTGCGCGTGGATCAGCCGGGATTCAGGATGGGGTCCTCAGCGACGTCCGCGAGCTCGTGTACATCGAGCTCAGACGGTTTTGAGACGAACTCACGAAGTGATTGACAGAGAGGAGGAAGAGGAAAAGAAGGAGGAGGTGGTGGGTGGATGGGGAGGGATGGGAAGGTTTGCACTTAATGACCCGCTTCTGTTTTACATGCAAGGGCATAATATTCGTCTTCTGTACATAAAATTATGAAATCATTTTTTATTCGTTGATGATTTTCGCCTTATGTACATTACCTTAGATTAGATTAGATTGGATTGAGTTGGTTTTGATTAAATTAGATTAGATTAGATTAGATTAGATTAGGTACCTAGTAAGTGATTAAGTGATTAGATGCTATTACATGTACATTATAGGTAAACTACATAGATTAGATTAGACAGATTGGATTGCATTGTAGATTGCATTGGATTATGTTGGATTAGATTGTGTTGGAATGACTTGGATTAGATTAGTTAGATTGATATATATTTGATTATAATTTATTATATTTAATTTGTTTAAAATGGCGAAGGAAAGCAGAGCAGAGGAAAATAAGCATAATGAGAATAATTGAAAATTATTGACCCCGCCATTTTCACCTTGAGAACAAGACAGACAAGATAAGTACTAGACAGACAGACAGACAGACGACAGACAGACAGACGGATAGACAGACGACAGACAGACAGACAGACAGACAGACAGACAGACAGACAGACAGACAGACAGACAGACAGACAGACAGACAGACAGACAGACAGACAGACAGACAGACAGACAGACAGACAGACAGACAGACAGACAGACAGACAAAAAGACAGACAGACAGACAAAAAGATAAAAAGACAAAAAGACAAAAAGACAAAAAGACAGACAGACTTGCAAAACGTTGATAACAGAGACAAATCCACCCAGCCAGACGTTAAACCAGACAACCGGCAAGACAGAAATATAGACAGATGACGGTTAAGCATTGGTGATATCGGTGATATAGGCAGTCAATGAACCAGTCAATCACCCTGCAGACAGACAAACAGAGAAGCAGACAGACAAAGAGACAGGCAGACAGACAATGAGACAGGCAGAGAGACAGACAGGCAGAAGTACATAAAGAGAGAGAGAGAGAGTTGCAGAGTGTTGATGATTGTGACAATTAAAGCCAAGTATCCAATCAATCAGCCGGCCAGACAGACAAGAAAAGCAGTCAAAAACAATAGACTGACAACTAAGCAGACAGACAGACAGACAGACAAACAGTCGGACAGACAGACAGAAAGACAAACAGTCGGACAGACAGATAGGCAGACGGACAGAAATACAAGCAGAGAACGAACAGCAGGTTGGTCAGACAGGTAGGACGATCAGACAGATAGAGAGACAGGCAGACAAAGAGAGACGTAGGCAAGTAGGAAGGCAGACAGACATACAGACAGACAAACAGACAGGTAGACATGTAGGCATACAGACGGGCATAGGCAGAGGGTGGGTAAGTATTGATGAAAGGGGTGATAAAAGCGTCTCGTTGATTATCCGGGTGGCGATTAGGAGACAGAACGTGACGGGGGTGCAGAGTGGGACGACGGGGGGACAAAGGGGACGGTGGGGAAAGAAAGGGGACGGTGGGGAAAGGAAGGGGACGGAAGGGGACGGAAGGGGGCGCTACGACCGGAGGGTGACAGCTGGTGATGCGAAAATGAAAGGCAACGATGGCCACGAATGGGGCTCAGGGCGATGACAAATGACGACCGATAGAAAGATGGAGGAAGAAGGAGGAAGGAGGAGGAAGGAGGAGAAAGATGGAGGAAATGGGGGGAAGAACGACGATGAAGGAGGAAGATGGAGGAGAAAGATGGATGATGGAGGAAGAAGATAGGGATGAGAAAGAAGGAAGATGGAGGAAGATAGAGGAAGGAGGAGGAAGGAGGAGGAAGATGGTGAATAGGAGGAAGAACGAAGATGAAGGAAGAAAAGAGGAGGAGATGAAAGAGGGGTGAGAGGGACGGAGGAAGTGAAAAAGAGGATTGAGGATGAGATGAAGGGTACATTAAATGAAAGGAGGTGGATAAATAGGTTGAAAAGAAAGCAAAAGGTGGGAGATGAATAGAACATGGGTAGGAATAAAGCAAGATGAATAGAAAAGAGGTGGGAATAAAGCAAGATGAATAGAACATGGGTGGGAATAAGGCAAGATGAATAGAACATGGGTGGGAATAAAGCAGGATGAATAGAACATGGGTGGGAATAAAGCAAGATGAAAAGAACATGGGTGGCAATAAACCAAGATGAATAGAACATGGGTGGGAATAAAGCAAGATGAATAGAACATGGGTGGGAATAAAGCAAGATGAATAGAAAAGAGGTGGGAAAAAAGCAAGATGAATAGAACATGGGTGGAAATAAAGCAGGATGAATAGAACATGGGTGGGAATAAAGCAGGATGAATAGAACATGGTTGAGAATAAAGAGAGATAAAAAGAACATGGGTGGCAATAAACCAAGATGAATAGAACATGGGTGGAATAAAGCAAAATGAATAGAACATGAGTAGGAATAAAGCAAGATGACTAGAAAAGAGGTGGGAATAAAGCAAGATGAAAAGAACATGGGTGGCAATAAACCAAGATGAATAGAACATGGGTAGGAATAAAGCAATATGAATACAACATGGGTGGCAATAAACCAAGATGAATAGAAAATGGGTAGGAAAAAGCAAGATGAATAGAACATGGGGGGAATAAAGCGAGATGAATAGAACATGGGTGGGAATAAAGCAAGATGAATAGAACATGGGTGGCAATAAAGCAAGATGAAAAGAACATGGGTGGCAATAAAGCAAGATGAATAGAACATGGATGGGAATAAAGCAAGATGAAAAGAACATGGGTGGCGATAAAGCAAGATGAATAGAACATGGGTGGCAAAAAACCAAGATGAATAGAACATGGGTAGGAAGAAAGCAAGATGAATAGAAAATGGGTAGGAAGAAAGCAAGATGACAAGAAAATGGGTAGGAAAAAGCAAGATGAATAGAACATGGGTGGCAATAAAGCAAGATGAATAGAACACGGGTGGCAATAAACCAAGATGAATAGAAAATGGGTGGGAATAAAGCTAGATGAATAAAAAATGGGTAGGAAAAAGCAAGATGAATAGAACGTGGGTGGGAATAAAGCAAGATGAATAGAAAATGGGTAGGAAAAAGCAAGATGAACAGAACATGGGTGGCAATAAAGCAAGATGAATAGAAAATGGGTGGGAATAAAGCAAGATGAATAGAACATGGGTGGGAATAAAGCAAGATGAATAGAACATGGGTGGCAATAAACCAAGATGAATAGAACATGGGTGGCAATAAACCAAGATGAATAGAACATGGGTGGGAATAAAGCAAGATGAATAGAACATGGGTGGCAATAAACCAAGATGAATAGAACATGGGTGGCAATAAACCAAGATGAATAGAACATGGGTGGCAATAAACCAAGATGAATAGAACATGGGTGGAAATAAAGCAAGATGAATAGAACATGGGTGGGAATAAAGCAAGATGACTGGAAAAGAGGTGGAAATAAAGCAAGATGAATAGAAAATAGGTGGGATGAAAGCATGATGAATAGAGCATGGGAGAGAATAAAGCAAGATGAATAGAACATGGGTGGGAATAAAGCAAAATGAATAGAACATGGGTGGGAATAAAGCAAGATGAATAGAACATGCGTGGGAATAAAGCAAGATGAATAAAACATGCGTGGGAATAAAGCAAGATGAATAGAAAAGGGGTGGGAATAAAGCAAGATGAATAGAGAATGGTGGGAATAAAGCACGATGACTAGAAAAGGGGTGGGAATAAAGAAAGATCATGATAGGCAGGGAGGATGAGATGAAAGGGTAAAAAGAAGAAAGGATGGAAAAATGGATGACGAGTTGAGAGAAAAATTGGGGGAAGAGCGTCAAAGGAAAAGAAAAAGAGGAAAGGAATTGAGAATATATGGAGTGCTAGAAAATGTGTCGGTCTTTCTGCATATTTGTTTCTCTGTCTGCGTTTCTGTCTGCGTGTCTGTATGTCTGTCTGTTTCTCTGTCTGTCTGCTTGTTTTATTGTTTTGTCTGTCTGTCTCTTCGTCTGTCTGGCTTACCGCCCGTCTGTCTGCCTGTCTAACTGTGCATGCCTGTCTCTTTGTGTCTGTTTGTGCCTGCCTGTGCCTGCCTATATCTCTGTGTCTGTCTGTGCCTGTCTGCCTGCCTCTTCTGGTCTGTCGTGATCTGAGACCTCTCAGTCTCTAAGGAATTCTCTTGAAATCAATTCATCGTACGGCGACTCTATAGGACAGTGGCTAAACCGCACTTCGTCGCGTAAGATTCACCTCCGAGCGCATCTGCCGACATCAACAGCGGTTCCCACTTTATTCATTCGCCTCACCGCCTTCCATTACGCCAATTTATCAAGCTGAACAGTTTTCCAGTGCCAGCGCTATCAAGAACCATGCGTTGTGCGTGCGCCTCGTACTGCACCCCGTGCGGTAATAAATTTTCCGTGACGTCGACCAGTAAAAGCCTGTCGAGATTGGAAAGCGCCAAAAGTGACGTCGTTCGTTTTATGACGATTCGAAGAGAATTAATGAAGGCCACATCACGTGTCAGCGCCATTTTTTCAGAGGACCATCCTCCTTCTCTTCCTCCCTCTCCTTCCCATTCTCCATTTTTTCCATCTCCTCCTCCTTTTCCTTCCCAGCCTCCTTCTTCTCCTCCACCTTTCCCTTCTTCTTCCTATCCTTCTCCTCCTCCTCCCCATCCTTCTTCTTCTCCTTCTTCGCCTTTTTCCTTCTTCTTCTTCCTTTTCTTCTCCTTCTTCTCCTTCTCCTCCTTATCATTTCCTGCCCCTCTTCCTCCTCTTTCTTCTACATCCTACTTGTCTCTTCCTTCTTTCCCCTATTCTCCTCTTCCTCCCTCTCCTCCTCCCTTTCCTCCTTCTCCTTCTCCTCCTTCTCCTTCTCCTCCTACTCCTCCTTCTTCTCCTTTTCCTCCTCCTCCTCCTCCTCCACCTCCTCCTCCTCCTCCTCCTTCTCCTCCTCCTCCTCCTCCTATATTCCTCACATCTTCTTCCCATTCTCCCTCCTTTCCGATTCTCTGGTTCGCCACCAGGCAGCGCTAATAGCATTTTCCAACAGATGTTCTCTCGCCAACCGCTGGGCGGCGCGCCACAACGCCGTCGGCGACGTCCGCCATTTGCGACGTCGCGTTGCATCCTGGGAATTGGCGACAGCGAACGATGAAGAAATCTGATAGACATGCGACGACGACGACCGCACACACCATCTCACCAACCAACCAACATCTATCTCGGTCTGTCACATCCTGTCTTACTGTATCTGTCTGTGTCTGTCTGTGTCTGTCTGTGTCTGGCTGCGTGCTCATCTGTCTGCTTGTCTGTCTGTTTGTCTGTCTGTTTATCTGTCTGTCTGTCTGTGTGCGTCTGTCTGTCTGTGTGCGTCTGTCTGTCTGTTTGTATGTCTGTTTGTCTGTCTGTGTGTCTATCTATTTTATCTACCTACCTACCTGCCTACCTACCTACTCACCTACTTACCTACCTACCTACCTTCCATCCTACCAACCAACCTTTCAACCTACCTACCTACCTACCTGCCTACCTACCCACCTACTTACCTACCTACCATCCTACCCACCCACCCACCCATTCCGTCACTCCTCTCTGTTTCTCTTCTATCTCTCTCCGTCTGTCTCTCCCCCCCCCACTCTGTCTATCTCTGTCTGTCTCTGTCTATCTCTGTCTATCTCTGTCTATCTCTGTCTATCTCTGTCTATCTCTGTCTATCTCTGTCTATCTCCGTCTATCTCTGTCTATCTCTGTCTATCTCTGTCTGTGTCTGTCTATCTCTGTCTATCTCTGTCTATCTCTGTCTATCCCTGTCCATGTATGTCCGTCTCTGTCTAACTATGTCTATCTCTGTCTACCTCTGTCTATCTCTGTCTGTCTCTGTCTATCTCTGTCTATCTCTGTCTATCTCTGTCGCTCTATCTGTCCTTCTCTTTCTCATCCTCTCCGCCATCATTACTAATCGCCGTCGTCCTCATTGACTTATTTTCTCTAATTCTTCCATATGATCTTCTTCTTATTTCTTTTTCTTATTACTTGCGGGCTTCGTAAGCCATCATATATGTCGTACTCATTTTACACCACAAATCTCCTCTTTCCCTTAATTTTATTATTCAAAATCTTTCTCTTCATCCTCCTACTCCTCCTTCTCATCCGCCTTCTCTTCCTCCACTCAAGCTCTTTTTTTACAATTCGGCTTCACATTTCTACTCCTACGCATTTCTCCTCTTTCTCCTCTTTATCCTCTTCCTTCTTTTTCTTCTTCATCTTCGTCCTTTTTGTTCTCATCCTAACTCACTTCTGCCTGCCTTCCTCTCCTTTTATTCCCTCATTGTCTTTCTCCTCCCTGTTCCTCCTCCTCCTCCTCATTCGCTTCCTTCTTAGTAGTCCTCCTCTTTCTCCTTAATTCTCTCCTTTGTTGTCATTTGTTCTAAGCCACATTCGCTTTTCACCTCGTCTTCCTCCTCCTTCTTCTTCTCTTCCTCTTCCTTCTTCCCTCCTCTTCATTTCCCCCCTTCTCTCTTGTTGATTTCTTCTCTGTTTTCTTCCTCTTCGTCTTCTTGTTTGATTTCAAATTCGTTCTAATGCCTACTCCTCTTTCTTCCTTGTCTTCCTTTTCTCCTCCTCCTTCTTTCTCCCTACCACACCTCTTCCCCCTCTGTCATCGAACTCCTCCTCCACTTCCTTCTCTGTCGTTCCCTTCCTTCTGCTTACCACTGTCGTCATTTCTTCTCTTGCCTTCTCTCTCTCTCTCTCTCTCTCTCTCTCTCTCTCTCTCTCTCTCTCTCTCTCACTCACTCACTCACTCGCTCACTCTATCTCTTTCTCTGTTTCTCTCTGTTTTTCTCTCTCTCACTCTCCCACTCTTCCACTCTTCCTAATCACACACATTCTCAGTCTCTCTTACGCCTCATCCGTATTTCCGCAACTGTCTCGTCTAATGCTGTCCTTCCGCTTTCACTGTTCTCCAGTTTAGTATCCGACCATTTATAAAGCGCTTCACTTGTAATCCTCCTCTTTTACTTTATTCCGCGCATTCCTCCCTTTTTCCTCATCCTCAATCCTCATGAAGTTCCTCAATCGCTGCTTGCGGATCAGACTGGAGTGGATCCTTGCATGCGAATCATTTGTGGATGGAAATTTCAGTTGGAAGACATTAAGGAAGAGGATCCGGTGGAAGAGGATGAGGATTAGAGGAATAAGAAGAGGACGAGGAAGAAGAATGGGAATGAAGGAATCTGGAGAAGAGAGGGGAGCAGAGGACGATTAGAGAAATGTGAAGAAGATAAGGAAGGAATAGGATGAAGTGGAGCTTAGAAGAATAAGAAAAAGAGATGGGTCGTGGAGGAAGAGGTGGACTAGAGAAATGCTAAGAAATAGATGGTTAGAGAAATGTGAAGAAAAGTATGAAAAGGAAATTCTAAGAAATGGAGAGTTAGAGATATGTGAAGAAGAGGAGGATTAGAGGAATGTGAATATACGGAGGCCTATAGATGAAAAATAAAAAATTACGATAATTTACATGGCGCCGTAACACGGTCATCCCTTACAATGGCGCCAAAAGATTATGAATATGAAGAGGGGAGGATTCGGATAACAGGCAGAAGAGAAGGAAGGCGGAGAAGGACATAGAAAAGTATAGAAGAGGAAGAGGTGGAGGATTAGAGGAATTGGAAGAATAAAGAGGAGAAGGATGGGGGAACCTAATGAAGAAGGAGAGAGATGGTTAGAACACCGTCTTCCAAATTTTTTTTGGGCCGGGGGGGGGAACCCTTCCCACAAAACGATTTTTTGGCGGAACCCAATCTCAGCAAAAACGTGTTGGTGCATACATGGACTTATAACGCCGGAGATGCATAGGGCCTACTAATATTGACTTAGCTAAACGCAAACTCATATAAGGAGTTGATATTAAAAAATCCTCGCTTATATATTGAAAAATAAAGAACATTGTTTTTAAAATCATGACTTATATGGACCAGGATATTGGGAGTGCATGAAGGTTTACTGTCTACCGGCTTTGTTTCTCATCATGACGCATTTTTAATTTTTATGTTTGGCTTGATACTACATAGCCTAATTACAGGAGCTTAGGTAGGAAGGTGGATTCCTGTGCTAGTTGAAGCATTAAGTCGATTTCTAATTTTGTTGTTGTTGTTGTTGTTGTTGTTGTTGCTGCTGCTGCTGCTGCTGCTGCTGCTGTTGCAGTAGGTTTTTAATTTGAGAATCTAGTTGCGCACAAATACCTGCGGCAAATGGTGGAAACACACTAACTGCCCATATCTCGAGAGTTGGGTATTCTTTTATTAGCTCTCTTTGAAAAATTGATCAAGGAGAGTTGATTGAAATTCTGCCTCATTTGCGAGTATCAGGTCTAGGTTATGTCGATAAAGATGTTCATAATAATCTCTATTTACATCTTTTTTAAGTTGGCTGTTTTTTTGGTCTGCATTGAATGAGTTTCGAATCCAATTATTAGGCAATACTTCTTTACATGATAGAAAAATATTTATTTAACCAAGTATGATACAGCTCTTGAGATTCATCTGCAACTTTCTTTACAAATATTTTCGTCGGAGGACCTTGCATTTCGATAAAAAATAAAAATAACGCTGGAAAAAATTATTTAGCATTACTTCTTAGTTACAACACCAGAGACCAAGAACACCTGGCTACGTGGCAGTTACTCAAGTTTGACAAATTGGTACTTGTTTTTTTAATTCCCCCCCCCCCCCCCCCACCCCCAATCATGCTTTCCATGTCCGTTCTATGTATTGAGTATGTGCACCTGTCAGAATGACTGCACTAACCCTAAAACTAACCCTAACCGACCCTCACGACGCCTAACCTGAGCCCTAACCGACCCTCACGCGATAAATCCCGTCAACTTAGAACCTGGGGGTGAATTAAAAAACAAGAACCGACAAATTATTATACCAGCTACAGATAAAATATTTAACTGGTGATAGGCTTACTTCTGTATACGATCGGTGTAATCGTAATCACAAAATATAAAAATTTATAGAGCGCCGCTCGAAAACCAGACGCAGGGCACCCGCTTATTCACGAGCGTGGATCATCTGACTCAATGGTAGCCTACTTTCTAAACTTGATCGCCTTCTAATAGTAGCGCCGAGGTAACGATAGCAAAGATGGCTACCGCTCTGGTCTGCTTTGGTCCCTGCAGTGATCTCTGTATAGATATAGATAGTTGCCGGATTGCTAATGGACACTGAAGGCTCTGATTATCGCTCACTGGGGAAAAGCACAGAAGACAAAATAATGACGACAGATTTAAACTCTTTAAGCATTTTTTATATTTAAAACTGTTTGGAATGTTCTGTTCCAGTGAAATATTTCTCAATAGATTTCTTTCAATTACAGCCTTCGCGAAACCGTTCAGTTCGCCCGGTGGAACCTCTATGCTCCGCGGAACTTAACCCTCGGAGGCTAACCTGGGGTGTTTTTTTCACCCCACTGTCAGTATTTGCCCTGACTTTTCTTACTGCTTTGAAATTCTGCCATGCGCTTTTGTGTATCTGTTCATAGATGATTTTGGCTTAATTCCACATTTTTTCAAATTTTTATGTCGAATGCATGGTCACGTGACTGAAGTCAGACAATGGCCATTGTTATTAATAATGTATTTGTGTTGAAGAGGTTTCGACGGTTATCAGCAGTCAATGCCGCTAAACTTATATCAGAAATAATATCAATGATTTGAAAATGATGACAGTGATGAGGCTAATGTAGAGGTTGTCGATTATAATGATGTCTCGGAGCCAGATAGGCCTAATGTTGAAATCGATGATGTCTTAGACCTAGCCTACGTGTTGCAACTTTGTATGTGGAAAGAATGTAACAAAGAGTTACTTGTGTATAGATGACCGTAAGCTCTATGATTGTGCTGATATTTCAACTTAGTTAGGTTTTACAGATTGTAAATTCCATGCTCAACTTGAATTAAGGACCGTTTTTAATCAAACATGGTCTAATATTATATCATAGGCCTATAATGGTGTGGGGTGAAAAATATACCCCAGGTTATCCAATATGTGATTTTTTATAGGTTAGCCTCCGAGGGTTAATGTGGGAACGGCTGACTTGGAGAACAGAAGGAACAGAGTGGAATCTGAGAAATAGGAAGAGGAAGCAGAAGAGCGTGGGAGGAGGAGGAGTAGAAGGACGAGGAGGAGAAGGTGGAGGACGAGGAGAAGGAGGAGGACGAGCAGAAGGACGAGGAGGAGAAGGAGGGCGAGGAGGAGAAGGATGAGGATGAGGCGTAGGAGGAGGACGTGGACGAGGAAGAGGAGGAGGAGAAGAAGGAGGAGAAGGAGGAGGAAGAGGAGGAGGAGAAGAAGGAGGAGAAGGAGGAGGAAGAGGAGGAGGAAAAGAAGAAGAAGGAGAAAGAGTCAGAAGAGCCGTGGGGGAGGAGGAGGAGAACTAAGAAGAGGACGAGAGGAATAGAAAAACGGACGGAGATTAGAGAAAGAGAAAGAAAAGAGCGATGATTATAATAATTATTATTAGGGGAATAGCTTAATGAAAAGGAAAAAGATAGTTGGAGAACTAGTTGGATGCGAGTGACGAAGTCGAAGATTTTATTATGGGAATCGGAGTCGGAGGAGGGTATAAGGAATAATTGTATGAAGTGTAGACTGGGAGGAAGAAAAGAATCGGAATTCTATGGAGAGGCTGTTACTAGTTCGCGCTCATCTGATTTATCCTCTGCCAGTAATGTTAACATCGTCTTTTGCGCAGTTTCATTCGGTTTCTTACAATCCAATGCTCTATTGTGTTCCACATTGTTTATCTCAACTCGCCATGTTCTTGCATGTTCCGGAGTTCCACTCTTTCAGTGGGTTCGGCATTGTCATGCATTGTTCCACATTGTTCCGCTCTGTTCCACAATGGTCTGAATTTTTCAATAGTGCTCCGGTCTGTTTCACAATGTTCTGCATTGTTCTACAGTGTTCCACTCTGTTCTATAATGTTCTGCATTGTTCTGCAGTGTTCCACTCTGTTCTATAATGTTCTGCATTGTTCTACAGTGTTCTACTCTGTTCTATAATGTTCTGCATTGTTCTACAGTGTTCCACTCTGTTCTATAATGTTCTGCATTGTTCTACAGTGTTCCACTCTGTTCTATAATGTTCTGCATTGTTCTACAGTGTTCCACTCTGTTCTATAATGTTCTGCATTGTTCTACAGTGTTCGACTCTGTTCTATGATGTTCTGCATTGTTCTACAGTGTTCCACTCTGTTCTATAATGTTCTGCATTGTTCTACAGTCTTCCACTCGGTTTTACAGTGTTCCACCTTTCGGTGCAGCTCATTCTAAACTGTCTTTTCCTCCACGTGAAACCTCCTTTCATCCTGGCTCGTGCCGCATCGCCATGACAACGGGCGCGTATCACGTGACCTTGCCATGACCTCTGCGCATTTAGTGAGGGTCTGCGAAAGGCGCCACTTGCAGCAGGCCGGAATAGCAGCATGGTAGAAGATCGATGGATGGAAGAAGTTGTATGGATGGATGCATGCACGGGTGGCCTGGTGGATAGATGGGTGGGTGGATGGATGGGTGGGTGGATGGATGGATGGGTGGGTGGATGGAAGATTGGATGGATCGGAGAGTGGGTGGATGGATGGATCTAATTCCAGGACCGACCCCTTCTGGTCCTCATTAGACGCTTCGTTTCCTTCTCCACCTCCTCCTCCCTTTCCTACTCCTCCTCCTTTTCCTTCTTCATCATCATCGTCGTCATCATCATCATCATCATCATCGTCATCATCATCATCATCATCTCGCTCGCAGCCAACATATTTATTCCGCCAGCATCAGCTCCGCACCACCGACGGTCAGACAGATAGACAGAAAGACACACAGACAAACAGTGTGGGGCGCTGTGGTGTAGTGGTGGCGTCGTTGCCTTGGAGTCGGAAGGTTCGAGGTTCGAATCCACCTCGCCGCGTGAGGACCTTGGGCAAGTCCTTCACTCACAATTGCTCAGCGCTTCGACGTGAAACTGCGATGCAGTGTCCGCTCTGCATTCGGGAGCGCCTCTGAGTAGAGGGAACTTGAAGGGGCGCTATTACAAGTGCACATACAAACAGACTGACAGACAATGGAGAAAACTTAGACAGGTAGACAAACAAACTGGCAGATGGACGGACAGACAGACAGACAGGTGGACAAACTGAGAGAAAAAATGGACGCAAAGATTGACAGATCAACACACAAGTGTAAATTTTATTCATTGCAAATTGAAGCGTTAAATATTTCTGTGATAAATAATCTGTATTAGGCTATTTACCGGCAGAAAAGCGGACATAAAATCGATAAAAACGCTTGAATTAATTTTAATATGACATAAAAGTGATAAAATTGCTTGAATTAATTTTAATATGACATAAAATCGATAAAATTGCTTGAATTAAATTTAATATCCGTCACACTTCTGTCTGGTTAGCAATTTGAAAGTTAAAATGAAGAATGACTCTGCCCTATTATATATACGTGTAGGCTAGTATTGTGGCCCCGTAATGGGAGATCCTCTGCTTAATGTGCACTCAAGTTGCGCTATATAAATTTATAGATACAATACAATACAATCGGTTGTTATAGTGTGTTCGTATACAAGAAGACTTTCGTCCATTCCAACAAATCTGGACGGTTAAGTCACGCATGTAAATTAGCTCTAGGCCTACTGATGTGAAATCTCTTCTTGTAACTATTTAATTAGAGCAATCATTGAAATGGTAAATAATTATTTAGCATTGGTGTGCGAGGGCGGACTGCTACACCAAATAGCTTCCCTGCTTCGATCATTGAAGGATGAAATGAAAAGAAAAACGATGTAAGCGTTTTGACTGACAATTTCTGAATAGCGAACTTGCCAATTTTGGTTGACATGATTATATAGTTTAAGAATAGCTATAGAGACGGATAGTTAGAGACTAATACCTATAGCCTAGAGACTCGCTCTTGACGATATAATTTATTATATAGTAGGCTACTCGAGGGAAGAATAGAGAGAAAGAACTCGTTGAATCACCAGTAATACCAAACAAAGATGCTGATGGATTGGTTGAGGGACTAGGCTATAAAGAAATAAGGAAAGTGCAGAGAATTATAGACAAAATGGTGTCGTTGGAATCTTGGACCTGCCTAAGGGCAGAGCACTAAAGAAGAAGATAGTCAAAAATGTCAAGCTGGCTTGAATGTCAAGCCTCAAGGAATAGGTCAAAATAATGGCATAACGTTTGAACAAGTATACTTGCGTTTTCTCAAGGATATACACTTATACAGCTATTCGAAGTAGGCTATACATGAACCAGAAAATAATGTTGTCCTTTTGCAAACCCTTGACCAGGTCTTCTGAAATGGAGAACCATGCGAAGTATACACTGAATAACTCACACGTCTTTTGGGCAAGTCCGCATATAGATTAATGAATTTCATCATCATCATCATCATCATCATCATCATCATCATCATCATCATCATCATCATCATCATCATCATCATCATCATCATCATCATCATCATCATCATCATCATCATCATCATCATCATCATCATCATCATCATCATCATCATCATCATCATCATCATCATCATCATCATCATCATCATCATCATCATCATCATCATCATCATCATCATCAACAACATCATCATCATCATCATCATCATCGTCGTCGTCGTCATCATCATCATCATCATCATCATCATCATCTTCATCAAGAACCAAGGGACCAGAGCCCGTAGGTGCCCGCTGCCATCCTCATTATTCCTCGCCATTTTTGTCTTTCCAGGATTTCAGCGAACATTAAATTATAATGACGTGATGCTATTTTGAGGAACAATCTTTTTAACTACTTTGGGTGTTATTCCAGAAACATTTAAATGCATTGAACTTATTGGCATTGCGAATAATGGCAATCACACAAAGAGAGCTTTCAAGGATCATGGTTTTTAACATTTTGCTATCAACATTATTATTATTATTATTAGCCCCAGAGACATTTCCTAATCTTTCCAATCATCCACTAAGCTATATTGCACTCTTTGGCAGAACAGGTGATTGCGAACAGATAATTATCTCAAGTACGAAAAATATTAAAACAAACTCAGGATCATTACTAACAGACTGACATTTCACTTCAAAACTTAGATTAACTGCATCAACTGTTGAATAACATACAGTAAGGAAAACCAATCATTCCAATGGAGCCGATATATTGGAAGAAAATAATGTCAATGTGGTCCTTCAGACCTGCGCCCATGACACTTCTAACTTAGCCGAAAGCTACTAGTAGAATGTAGCCCATTTAGTGATAACTTAGACATGCAGACTTCCATGTGTGGGTGTCTGTTTTACTATTAGACTAGGCCTATATTAAGATATTATTTCTTGCCAATTTTAAAAAGGAAATCATATTTCGATTTCTACCACAGAAAACGTTGCACCAAGAATCTCTTTTTGCTTAAACCATGAAGTTGTCCGTGTGATTGCTTTTTTAGTAGGAAACATTCATGCATAAAGTCATTATTTTTCTAGAAAATTAACCGAGATATATATCGTATATTCAGTTTTCGCTTTAAATAAGCAAAACAGTTATTATGGCGATTAACGGAAAGCTCCTCACGATTCAGGAAGAGTTTCCTGGTATAGCCTCCGTCGATTTCTGCAAAGTGCAAATAACGCAACGCGTCTAGAAGACAACGGCAATGACCAGAAAAATCATTATCTTTACCATGGACATGACACGGACGGAGACAGTGTCTAGATCGGGCAGTGCCTCAATTTCGGTGGCCTATCGAATTGTCATCAGACTAAAATATGTCACTGACAATATGTAACCCGACAAAATGTCACATGGACGAATTAATGTCACCGACAATGTAATTATCATGGACAAAACGGCACGCAATATTATATGGCAGAGGAATCATTTTCAGAAAAGAGAGTTATAGTTTTGCTTTTTTTGTCGCAACACCGGTGCAATGATCACGCAACGTTTTTTTTTTGAACTCTTGTAATAACTCCCAGGTATAAGCAATTTTAAACTCTTGTATATATATAATAACTCTCAAGTATAATAAGCAATGGCGTATCTTTGACTAAAGCCAGTCACTATAGCATGAAAAGCTTTACTAATCCTCACGTATCTTTTCTTCTTGGCCGAATCGCAAGTTGATGTTGACGTCGCAGGAGTCGCGTGCTGTGTTGTCCATGCTGTGACTTATACGTGCAAGCCTGGCTTTAGTTGGATGGCAAAATCCAACGACATTGTTGATTGTGTTATGTCAAAAATCGACTGAATGTTTTGTAACGTGGCGAGTGTTGAAGCACCCTGCAGTCTTAAATATCCAAGAGGCTTTTCCAAAGGGCTTATTGCGCATTTGAGTTTTCTCTCATGTATTGCAACTGATGAGAATAATGTCTTCTGTATTATCGAGAATATATACATGTACTATCAAGGTAGCGAAACATGAGTTCTTCTTCTGTTATGGTTTCGTTGAAGCTGTCGGCATCGTCAGAAGGGACAAAAGTGAATACGAGAAGTTGCTTCTTGGCATGGGCGGAGTTTGGTTTCTATTCTTAGGGGGGGGGGCTAAAAACTTGGGTTTTTGTTGGGGCGAAGACTCAGCCCACGTCGAGCGGAAGCGACATTTTTTTCTCGGGCCAAAAAAGCTGATGACTTTTTTAGTCATCGGGAAAAATGCATGCCCTACGTGAGAATCAGCAAAGAATCTGCAGTAGCTATAGGCCTAACGAGCTTCAGTAAGAGGTGACCGATTGCTAACATAGGAGACATTGAACAAGTTTAAAATTTCAATTATGCGTCATCATTTCACTTGTGTTATAATAAGAAGAAAATAAACCTGAATATAATTCTTTTCTTTAAAATATTTTCCATGTCGTCTGCCATACGGACGTAGGCTAATGTTCGCGCCGTTCATGTAAATACGTATATGGACGTTTATATAGCGCCTTATAATAACCTTGCAAAGCGCTTTACGCGTGTACAGGTCCACAGCCACTCGACAGTTCTAAAAAGTTCTGGTGACGCATATGAAATATATTTGTCCGTGACATTATGCTTGACATTTTGTCATTAGGACATTAATTTTTTTCGTCGGTAACATTTCGTGATGACATTTTTGTAATGGAATACTCAACTTCTTCTCTCTGTCAAAATTGGATGCCCTATTGTAATTATGTAAAAGAAATTGGTACCAGATTGAGACAATATCATTTCCTGTTAATTTCTGCTGAATACAGGACAATAATTAGCCTATGCATGCAGGACATTGCAGGTGTAGCCTGTTTTTAGACGTAACCTGTTTTTAGACGTAGCCTGTTTTTAGACGTAGCCTGTTTTTAGACGTAGCCTGTTTTTAGACGTAGCCTTTTTTAGACGTAGCCTTTTTTAGACGTAGCCTGTTTTTACACGTGGTGAGGCACTATATAAGCTTGGTAAAACTTGGAGGTGCCTTCTTCAAAAATAATTATTGCACCTTAATACTTAAGGTCTTATGAAACCTGAAAAGATTATGGCCATTAATTCAATAATGACATGACATTAAACAGATTTTTTATATTTTCCAATGAATGTACATGTATAGGCTATTATACTGATTACATATTTATTCATGGCACAAGGACAGACAGATAGACAGATAGGCAGAAATAGAGATAGATCTAAGCAGACAGACATTCTAAGATATAGATAGTCTATACAGACTCCAGAAAGACAAAAAAGACGAAGACATATGAAACTAATTGTCTGGGTGAGAATAACCGAATTTGCGCATATCAAATGATTGGCATCAGAAGGTCATAGGTCATCGAATTAGAATAGAAGAAATGAGACAAAAGAATCGAAGACAAAGAAAAGATGTGCGTCTCCTCATTCCTCCGATTCCTTCTCCTCTGCCTCTCCTGCATCTTGGATCCTTCTCTTTCACTTCCTTCTCCCAACCTCCACAGTAGCCTATATTGTCATCTTCATCAATAATATTTAGAGTCCGCTTACTCGATGTCCCCTCTGAAGTAATATTCATTTTTCTCCTCTCATTTCGCCCATGTTTTTCCTCTTTCTCCTCCTGCTCCTCTTCCCCCTTTCTTCCATAATCACCTCTTCCTCTGTATCCTTCTTCTTCTCCTTCTCCTCCTCCTTTCTTCTATACTCTTTCCTCTGCCTTCTCTTCCTTCTCACTCCACCCAGTCCTCCTTCTCCTGACATTTCTCCTTTCTCCTTTTCCTTCAATTCATCCTCTTTCCCTTACTCTTCTTGTCTACACTGCATCCCATTCTTCCTCCTTTTCTGTCTTCCAACTTCCTCACCCACTTTCCTCACTGCGTCCTCCCATCTTCTTCCACCACTCTAAATCTCTTCATCCTCATCTCCTCATCTCTCTCTGCCTTCAACCACCTGCTCACAATACTCACGACCCGAGGCGAGAATGTCGGCTGCATATTAAGCACTACCATCATTAGCGTCGTCATCATCATCTCCACCACTACTTCGACCACCACCACTATGACCACCATTATCATCATCATCATCATCACCATCATCATAGTGATCATCATCATCATCATCATCATCATCGTCATCATCATCATCGTCATCATCATCATAATCATCATCATCATCATAATCATCATCATAATCATCATCATAATCATCATCATCACCACCATCATCATAATCATCATCATCATCACCGTCATAATCATCATCATCATCATCTTCATCATCGTAATTGTCGTCGTCGTCGTCGTCGTCGTCATCATCATCATCATCATCATCATCATTATCATCATCATCATCCAATGCTACACACTCCACACTAATAACCTGACCATTAAATGCTGTGATTGCTCGCCTGCCTTGCCCACTAATGACCGCCTTTTTGCGAGAACGAGTTATCGTCGAAGGCAAGACCGCGAGGCAAGTCGGAAGAGTGTAGCGACGGTAACAAGATTTGGAGACGATTGCCGCAGAGTTAATTGTCATTTGCCATATTATTATAGGCCTATTATTATATTATTATATTATTATATTATTATATTATTATTAGTATGGTCTCGTTTAGAAGGCAGGCCACGATACCGCACGGCGCATAGTATTATATTATTATATTATTACATTATTATATTATTATGGTCTCGGATTGCGTTTAGAAGGCAGGCCACGATACCGCATAGTATATATTATTTTCTTGACCCGCATGTCATCGGCCATGTTGGTCGACTGACCGACATCTGCGTCATTTTGACGGATATTTACATACAAATGCAGATTCTGCGCAGTTAATTTCTAGGATGTTAGAGGTTTCTGGTGCTAGGTTTGCGTACCGGACTTAATCGTCGTTTCAGCCAAGGATTTTGGACGTTAAAAGACATTTTGTTCCAGTCGCCTCGGCCATGTGACTGCATCAAGCCCATCCTTTGATGCGTGCACGGTCGAGCCTAAACTACGCGGACCGCTGTACGCCGCCGGTAGCCCGTTTGTTTACATCCCGGTGGAGGACGAGCGAGGCGGTCCACTGGAGATACCTCGACCGAGTCACAGGCGGTGCTTCCATCAACCGACATGACGAATGTCTTTTCCTGTCAACTCCTTCTGCATCGACGATTAGCCGGACGTGCGTCATCTTCCACCATTGAGGGACAACTCGTTGTCACCGTTATCGTGTTTGCGGACGCTGTCGCCTGTTGTTGCTCTACATTATGACGCAACGTGGTCCAGAGACTCTGAACATCCATCCACAACATCTGTCAGCTGTCGACGGAATCCGTTGGTTGGCTCCACCTGTGTGTGTGTGCCTGCCAACGGTGACTCTTCCAGCTTTCTGTGCATTGTTTGCTAACTTGTGTAACATTTCTGTTCTTAATGACACTTAACATCACGTGGGCCAGCGCAAAGAGCGCTTCTGAGTAGGTTTCTTGAAGAAGCGCTATACAAATTTTCGGAATCAATCAATCAATCAATATTATGACATGAATCCTGTATGATATAATGTGGTATGGTATCGTAAGGTATGGCATAATATTAATCCCGTATGATATACATGTAATTATGTGGTATGGTAACGTAAGGAATGGCATAGTATAAAATTTACGATGGTCACCGTTAAATTTTTCAGTGGCGAAAGCATGAAAAATACAGCGCTGGAAATTAAGAAAACGGGTATTTTTCAAAGAGGTTTCTTAATGAAAATTTTTCCGTTTAATTTTGTGTATTAGGCTATTTTTAATATGAATACATTGAATAGTTTCCTGAGTTCGAATTTTTTTAAACCAAAAGTAGGCCCATAGATGTTAAAAGTAGGTTCATGAATAGCACTTTTTCTATAAAAATTTGTAAATGTAAATTTCTGACTTTAACTGTGTTTTTCATTCGTATCGTTAGTGTTTTAATGCGAAGAAATTTGTTAAAAGCCCAAAAGTAGTAGTTAGAAAAATAGGTGTCACTTTTCCAGGGGAGCAAGTGCTCCCCCTTGGCCCTATGTGCGGGCGCCCATGGACATACCCTAATTTATGTTTTACTGCAAGTCGCAGTATCAAAATAGACAACATTAATTGCGAGCTAAACCATTCATTTATGACAAATTGTGAGCTAAACTGGCGATTATCACGAACAAATAACGGTTTTCAATCTTTGCTGAAATGGCCAGCAGGTAAAAGTAATTATACCATGCAATATCTACTTAGCGCGTGTACTTTTGGGTCCTCATTCGCAACATTATCAAATGCCCAAAGGTTATGTCAAGTGCAACTGTTACATAGAGTGCTTTTGGTCATCATTTCGTCTCCTTTTCAATGCACACAGTAATAATTATTAGCGTGTTCAGGGCACATTGGCTTGCTACCCGATTGACGCATTAAAATCAACATTGTATAAGAAAAAATACACTTTCGTTTAAATATGCAACAAAATGAAAAATAAAAACTGTTCGTTCGAAATAAATCTTGAAATTGTGCTCAGTATTTCACATTCACTAAGGTAGACAAAAATAATCCAAGCTGGTCCAACGTTTTCCGTAAAAACTGTAGGCTAACATAGAATAGCAAGTATTGCGGTATGTCATATCCACCTGAGCTATAAAAAGGTTAAATTAGTCAGTGACTCATTCTAGATTGTGAATAGCACTCTTTAAGCAGATTATCCAGAGGTGAATTAATCCCACCTACACATAGGCCTACCCATATTAACATAAAATGTATGCAGGTC
>OX243822.1:25915684-25928184 GCA_945859605.1 Lumbricus rubellus | reverse complement strand
CATTCATTCATTCTTTTCTTCATCCAAAGATTCTGCACCATAGGATCCCACATAGAAATATTACATTAAAGAGATTCACATCTTATTATAGTTTTCTCTGCGCATATAAATTCTCTGTGATCTGATGGTTATTAAATTATTTGGTGAGTGTAACAAAAGATGCCTTTCTTGCACTTGTCAATTTCCCACGTCACTAACAGCCATATCGCATCTATCATGGCACTGTCGTGCTATCCAATATTATTATTCTATCCTTAGCTAACCTGTAAGTACTACAGCCTATTTTTTTCGTGTCACAACTCAATCTAAAGCATCTATCCAATATCTAAAGTTCTAAACTGTGCTGTCCAGTCAATTGCTACCATGTTCTATATGCATGGGCGGAGTTTATCAGGGGCTAGGGGGAGCTAAGCCCCCCCCCCCCCAAGAAGGCCCAGATTTAGCTTTTTTACCATGTAAATTATATCTTTTTCCAGGCTTAGCCCCCCTAAGAAGGCATTAGCCCCTCCAAGAACGGAAACCAAACTCCGCCCATGTCTATATGTATAATTGTATACCGTACCTTATGTTTCATAATGTATACCCTATCCTATGTTTCATACGCAATCATAACGTGTCCTGTTCTTTGGTATCGCATGCTATCCAATATCTACACTCTGCTGTCCTGCCAATTGCTTTCATGTCCTATAAATGATGTATAACCTACATGTAGCCTATGGTCTCATACGCAATCATAGCGTGTCCTTTTCTTTGTTGTCGTATGATATCATAACCAATGATATCCTATCTTATCACATGCTGTCATAACTAATCTTATCCTATCCTATCACATGCTATCATAAGTAATCCTATTTTAGCATGTGCCATCATAGCCAATTACATTATGTTTCAGATTATTTTTCCATTTTCCTGGATACAGGAGCCTTTGTGCCTTGTTGCGTTTGTGTCAAGTTTGTCAAACGAGTCTGCATGTGCACTAAAAGAATAGTAGCAGCAGTAGCAGTAGCAGTAGCAGTAGCAGTAGCAGTAGGCCTATCCTATACTCTAAAATATCACATTAGCCCTCATTTTTCCAATCATGTCTTACTTTAACCTACCCACCACACTCAACGTTATGTTAGGATATGATATGTTATGTTACGTTAGGATAGACTGGAATATCCTATTCCAGTCTATCCTAATATCCTATTCCAGTCTATCCTAACATACCCTACTCTAACAAACCCAACCATGGGCGCCCACAGAAATTTTTGCAGGAGGGGGCAAAACATAGTTTTCTAACAGGAGCTTCAAAAATTTGTCAAAAAGCAAAACAGAAAATTAACAACAGGGTTTTTTCACAGAGGTATCTAAATGTAAATGTCTAAATTTTACTTTATGTATCATTATAGTGACATTAGCACTTTTATAGTGGGAAGAAATTTGTGACAAATCACAAAGTTGTATCTAAAAAATAGGAACATTCAATTTTCCAGAGGGGGGCAACTGCCCCCTTCTTGCCCCTATGCGCGGGCGCCCATGAACCCAACATATCCTACTCACGCGTATACCCTGCATCATCTTATAATTATCTTTCCAATGCTTATAACATGTATAATCTCTGTTCTGTTTTCTAATCAGTGCAACTCTCGTGGCATTTTGTCACGAAGAGGCGCTATATAAATTGCTAATTACGCCTACGATTACAACTCTCGCCATCGTCCGCTGCTTCCGTTTTGTTACGTGCCCAGTGCGCAGGCGCAGCTGTCAGTTTCCGGTTCCGCTTCGCGTCTCGCTTTGCATCCATGCATAATTGATGCGCATGCGCGAGCTTCGATCACGTTTCCGTTCCAGCCAGCAGCAACGGCGCTATATAAACTCCTAATAAACCTGTCACTTCGATAATCTCGAACATGGACGACGGCCATCGACCCCCACCCACTTACATCCCACCCCACCCAAACCCTCCAACCCCACCCACGTCCAAGACTGACCACAACTCTCCGTTGTATGTATGTGTGTATGTGTGTATGTGTGTGTATGTATGGATGTATGTATGCATGTATGTGAGTATGTGTATGTATGTGTGTGCATGTATGTATGTATGTATGTATGTATGTATGTATGTATGTATGTATGTATGTATGTATGTATGTATGTATGTATGTATGTATGTATGTATGTATGTATGTATGTATGTATGTATGTATGTATGTATGTATGTATGTATGTATGTATGTATGTATGTATGTATGTATGTATGTATGTTTGTATGTTTGTATGTATGTATGTATGTACATGTATGTATGTATGTATGTATGTATGTATGTATGTATGTATGTATGTATGTATGTATGTATGTATGTATGTATGTATGTATGTATGTATGTATGTATGTATGTATGTATGTATGTATGTATGTATGTATGTATGTATGTATGTATGTATGTATGTATGTATGTATGTATGTATGTATGTATGTATGTATGTATGTATGTATGTATGTATGTATGTATGTATGTATGTATGTATGTATGTATGTATGTATGTATGTTTGTATGTATGTATGTATGTATGTATGTATGTATGTATGTATGTATGTATGTATGTATGTATGTATGTATGTATGTATGTATGTATGTATGTATGTATGTATGTACAGTAGGGTGGAGTGAAAAACACGAAAATCAAAATTTTTGAACGTAACAGCAATAAAAAGTTGTCTAATGGTATGGGGTCAAGAAATCTCACAAAAGTTTTGAAAAATATTAATGTCTTCGTTTGCCACCAGAGGGCCAAAGTTTCGAAAAATTGTCTTTTTTAAAGAAAATTTATGGTTTTCTTATGAAATATTTTTCATACAACACAATATGCCACCACACAATATACCGTTGGGAAGAGCCCTTAAAACTGATTAAAATGATGTATTAATTTTTAGAATAGTCCCATATTTCTAGAAGATATTAACTTTTTACTATACCCCACATTCGCGACATGTCGCTATGCCTGAAAACTGTAAAACACTAATAACTTTTTTATCCTTTGAGATATTTCAACTTGTGATATGTCATTCGATTCAGTTTAAGACGGCTGTTTTAAGAGTGCATTGAAACTTCCAAAACCATCCACGAAAAAGTTCTAAATCTCATGAAACCATACAAAAAGAGGAAAACTAAAGAAAAATATTGGGAAAAATTGCAAAACTATGAAAAAAGGTGTAGAGAAAAACTTTTTGACATTGCAGCCTGCAAATACACCAGTGACAATTGCAAAATGTCCCAAAACCAGAAGATCCCATGAGAGTAAATAGAGTTCCAACATGATCATGATACAATAATTACACTGGACAACAAATTTTAATTTTTTTTATTATTTCGGCAAAAACTTTGATTGTTTTCTATAGAAGTTGACGCGCTGAACACGATGGTGTGCTCAGAATTGTTGTATCACGTAAGGTTTTTGAGAAAAACAATATGCAAGATTTTAACTTAAATACTCATATATTGTATATATTTAAATATACTATAAATTATTGTTTTTTATTTCCGAGAAAACTTTGACCGTTTTCTATAGAAGTTGACGTGCTGAACACGATGGTGTGCTCAGAATTGTTGTATCACGTAAGGTCTTTGAGAAAAAACAGTATGCAAGACTTTAACTTAAATACTCATATATTGTATATATTTAAATATACTATAAATTATTAATTTTTATTTCCGAAAAAACTTTGACTGTTTTCTATAGAAGTTGACGTGCTGAACACGATGGTGTGTTCAGAATTGTTGTATCAAGTAAGGTTTTTCAGAAAAACAATATGCAAGATTTTAACTGAAATGCTCGTTTATTGCATGCATTTGCAATACACTATAATTTAATTTAATTGGAAAACAAATCTTGAGAACAGTTCTTCCTCATAATATTGAGTGCTCATGATGACTGTATCACTTAGAAATGTTGAGAAACATAAAGTTAAAGGTTTTCATAGTTATTCCCTGTTCAGTATATTTCTCCAAATATTTTTCTTTAGTTTTCCTTTTTTGTATGGTTTCATGAGATTTAGAACTTTTTCGTGGATGGTTTTGGAAGTTTCAATGCACCGTTGAAAAAGCCGTCTTAAACTGAATCGAATGGCATATCACAAGTTGAAATATCTCAAAGGATAAAAAAGTTATTAGTGTTTTACAGTTTTCAGGCATAGCGACATGTCGCGAATGTGGGGTATAGTAAAAAGTTAATATCTTCTAGAAATATGGGACTATTCTAAAAATTAATACATCATTTTAATCAGTTTTAAGAGCTTTTTCCAACGGTATATTGTGTGGTGGTAAATTGTGTTGCATGAAAAATATTTCATAAGAAAACCATAAATTTTCTTTAAAAAATACAATTTTTCGAAACTTTGGCCCTCTGGTGGCAAACGAAGACATTAATATTTTTCAAAACTTTTGTGAGATTTCTTGACCCCATACCATTAGACAACTTTTTATTGCTGTTACGTTTGAAAATTTTGATTTTCGTGTTTTTCACTCCACCCTAATGTACAGGGTGCGCCAAAAAAAGACCCCCCTAAGATTTTTGCCAATATCTTGACCAAAAGTAAGAATTTTGAGATGAAATTTTACTGTCTTAAAGACAATTCATATTTACACATGATGGCCAGATTTCATCAAAATATTTCAAACAGAACAAAAATTATGCCACTTTTAGGGAGGTCACCCACCGTTTTTTGACGATTCAAAAACGCGACGCAACAAAAAGTAATAAAAATTCAATCTAATTATTCTGGCCAATATCTTGGCCAAAAGTAAGAATATCGTAATGAAATTTTACACGCTTAAAGACAATTCATATCTGCATATGATAGTCAGATTTCATCAAAATATTTTAAACACAACAAACGTTATACCACTTTTAGTAAGGCCACCCCCCAATTTTTGACAATTCAAAGACGTAACGCAGCAAAAACACGATTTTATTAAGTCTCATCTCAAATAATTATTATAAAATAGCCTTGATATTGACAGATGATCATTATTATTACTATTTAAAAAATAAACAGGGTACCAACGTAGCTGCACGTCACTGAGAAGTCACTTAGTAAGATGACAATCAAATTCTTAAAATTAGAAATGACAAGGAATCTGTCAGATAGTCAACAGGTCCATCAAGAACTCTGCAAAGAGACTCAAAATAAGTTTTGGCACGGGTGGTGGGCACATTGAACACAAGTTGTGAAGCACTACCAAGTTCATTTGACAACAGTTATTTGTGATAAGACTTAAAAATCGTGTTTTTGTCACTTTTTGCTGCGTTTCGTTTTTGAAACGTCAAAAAACGGTGGGTGGTCTCACTAAAAGTGGCATAACTTTTGTTCAGTTTTAAATATTGTGATGAAAACCGGCCACCATGTGTAGATATGAATTGTCAATCAGACTGTAAAATTTCATTTCGATATTTTCATTTTTCGTCAGGATATTCGCGAAAAACCTTTAAAAAGCTGCGTTTCGTTTTTGAAACGTCAAAAAACGGGGGGTGACCTCCCTAAAAGTGGCATAACTTTTGTTCTGTTTGAAATATTTTGATAAAATCTGGCCTTCATATGTAAATATAAATTGTCTATAGGCTAAGCCTGTAAAATTTCATTCAAAAATTCTTAATTTTGGCCAAGATATTGGCAAAAACCTAGGGGGGGTCTTTTTTTTTGGCGCACCCTGTATGTATGTATGTATGTATGTATGTATGTATGTATGTATGTATGTATGTATGTATGTATGTATGTATGTATGTATGTATGTATGTATGTATGTATGTATGTATGTATGTATGTATGTATGTATGTATGTATGTATGTATGTATGTATGTATGTATGTATGTATGTATGTATGTATGAATGTATGTATGTATGTATGTATGTATGTATGTATGTATGTATGTATGTATGTATGTACACATGTATGTATGCATTTAATTAATTTATTAAAAGTTTTTACTAAGCGTATGAGTGTTATGTGTTATGAATATGTGTGTATGCATATGTAATTACTTTACTTGATCGTTTTTACGCTTTGGGTAGCAAACTGTTGTCAAATGAATGGAATTTATTTTGACTATTTAAAAAAATTAAATTTGGTCGAAATAACCGATTAAATTTTTAGCGTTCACACTCGTTATACGTTTATATAAAATAATTTTGATATGGGCCTGCAAGATTTATTTAGGTACAAAATCAATTTAATTACTAAATAACATATGAATAAAGACGCATCAGCTTAAAATGTATCTAAATATATTTTTTATCAGCTGCTAATCTGTTTAATATTTTTAAAAAATATGAAGTTAAAAATAATAGTGATAAATAAAATTCAAAACTGCGACTCTCAATAAAGCAGAATACAATAATTTACTCAAGGTTTAGTAAAAAAATTAATAGTAAATACTATAAAAAAAACAATTTACTATAGAAATAAATATTATAAAAAATTAATACTCTAAAGAGCCAATTAAATTAATATCATTATGGAATTTATTCATTCATATATTAAAACAAAGACAATTAGTTTAAAATTGGACAGGAGAGACCTCTTTAAATTAAAATGAGAAATTAAAAGATTGAAGAATACTTTCGGCATTCTGCATTAGGTCAGATAGTCTAGTTAAACAATTTTATACTAGTGATAGTGATGCACTAATTATTATTAATAATAATTTGCTAACCGCAATGAAGTCCACAGGAAGCCTATTCCATATTGCAAGGAGAAGAGACAACGATAACTAACTAATTAGTTAATTAGTAATAATAATTAGTTTTGTTACTTTTTTAATCACATTCTTGTTATAGTAATAACAATAATTGCGGAGCACGTTGGTGTAGTGGCTATGTTCGTTGCCTTGCAGCCGGAGGGTTGCAGGTTCGAATCCACCTCAAGCCGCCGTGTAGGGCCCTTTGGCAAGTCATTCGCTCGCAATTGCTCAGCGCTTTGGCGTGAATCTTCGATTCAGTGTCCGCGCCGTAGTCGTGATCGCTGCTGAGTAGAATCTTGAAGGGGCGCTATAGCAAGTGCACATAAACATACAAATGAACTAATTATTAATAATAATTGGTTGAAAGACAACTGAGCCAGAATCAACAGTCAACCGACTACTTTCAATGATTCCTCTGACATTATTCTACCTTCGTGTGCTATGTTAGTTAACGCAAATTGAGCCAGAACCATTAGTCTACCAACTACTTTCAATGGAAATTCTATACCTTCGTGTGCTATGTCGTCCTCCACAGATGGTCTCTGTGGCACGAGACTCTGCGCTCGCTTCTTCCTCCAGACGGCAGGTGGCACCCAGAACCCATCCTCCTGCTTGCTCTTCTGGCCCCCACTGGCTGTTCCTCCAATCAGACTCGCCACCAAATCCGACGCGTTTCCCAAACTGAAGTTGACCCTTTCCATGGGTGACACGGCTCCCCCACGTGACGCATTCCCTACCGGAAGTAGTCCGTGCGCAGACTCCGCTGGGAGGAACGAGATGGAACTGCGACGCTGCGTCGAGCGACCCCTGGGCGGCGCCACCGTCACTGAACTTCCGGTTGTTGTTGCGCCGCCATGTTTGCGCGGCGACGATGACGCAGACGTGGTGACGTCACTTCCGGTGAAGTCGAGCTGCGTGTCGCTGTTGCGTTGCACGCCGCCACCGAAGTAGCACCGACCTCGCATGCTTCCAGCGTTGCGACTTCCGCTACCGGGAGAGTCGATGGCCGGGGCACCAGTGTATCGTGGGGAGGAGCTCCGCGAGGTGTCGCTGCGCAGGCTGCTGTTCCGGGAAGGGTGGTTCACCCTCCCCGAACCCCACGCCGCACCGACGCTTCGAACGTCCGCCATATTGTTTCCGGAAGTGGCCGCTGCAGCAGTGCGCATGCTCCACGTGCTGCATGCGTCATGCCTGCTTTCTTCCGGTGTCCTCGTGGCGCCATCTTGTGGTCGTCTGTTCGTAGCCATTCGAGCACAACTTCCGGTTACGTCATCACCCAACGACGCGCTTCGGTTTCGACTCACGGGCGCCCGCGCCACTTCCGGTTTGTTGTTATTGCTACTTCCGGTCGACGTGGCTCCGCCTCTCGACGTATCCGTTGGTATCGAGTACTTATCCGACGTGCGATCCGAGTAGTTCTTGTTGCAGTTACTCGTCACTCCGCCCATCACTTCGAACCGGAAACTGATAGCGACATCTTCAGGGCTAAAATGGCGACGATAATTACTTCACATATAATGTGGCCGACATTTAATTAAGTGGCTGCATTACCATGCCACTTAGCATTTTTCTATGCAAAAGTCATAAGCTAAATTAATTGCAGAGTTTCCATAATAACGCCAAAAATGCGCCATTATGTTAAAGGCATTAGGAACTCCTGGCGATTAATTCCAAAATCTGGGAGTTGTTCTGAGATTGTAGCTGAAGTGGCGCCATAAAAATTTACAAATGTAAGTCAAGGTTGCCATATAGGACAAGATGAATACCATACCCTAGGTTACCATACCCTATCTTTCTATATTTGTTACGAAACCCCCTCTGACCTGACTCTGCTACTACACCACTCCGGTAACACAAACGCTTATCAAATATTAATCGGAATGCTAAAAACACTAAACGACCCTGACAATAATAATTCTAATTGGGTGACTAAATACTAATTATGGCCGAAAAACAAATTATCACAATGGGAATAGCACTTTGGTGGTTATTAAGGTAAATACTATTGTCAATGGCATACATAATACTACTAATACAATTGGTAATAACAGCTATTTTACCACTGAAAAACCAAAGAACAATAGCAGGAGCAGCTGGCTAATGGAATCCGATGAAGCTAATATTAATATCAATCTCTAATCGGTTTACCGTCAGAACATCTCCCAAGCGAAGGCGACGATGCGCTCCGTACGTACCCGACGCAACTCACTCTCTTGCGACGACGCAACGCAGACAACCAGCAGCGGTGTCCACTACGCACCCACTTACCCGCCTTATTAGCCGACCGCCGGCTGGTCTCTCGGTCCCCAGGCGCACAGGGGCAGGTCGATATGGCCCTGCTTGCACGCACGCCCGCCTGTCGCCGACGCTGCCCGGTGCTGACTGCCTCTACTCACGCCATGAAACGTACGATGGCGACGACTTACCGCCGATATTTACGACTGTCGCAGCTCGCGCTATATACGAGAAAATATATAGTGCGAGCCGTGCGTGTTATATACGTGGTGCGTGTTATATTCGCGAAATTTCGGTTCGAGTCCGTGTGTGTGATTAACGCAGAATTATGGAACCAGCCGTCGCTATCTGCAGGAAATTTATGACGGAAAGAGTACGCTGTCTTTTGAAAATTTACTAAATAATGGTGCGCTGTTGGAAGAAGATTATGGTAGATTATGTGTTTTTTACGCCCTTTCTACGGAAGATTTAGTTTCGGGGAAGCACGCTATTTGCGAAAATTTACGCATGAAACGTGAAATCGGACACTTTAGAAATCTTGCACTGTGCATTGAAAATTTACGGTAGGAGCGGTGCGCCGTTTATCATAAGAAGTCAACTTCAGAACCTCAGCGTATTATTTTATTGAAAATTTACGGTAGAAGCAGTGCGCCATTTGTGGAATATTGACCTCGGAAGCTCGTGCTATTTAGTGAAAATTTATCATATAAATTATGCATAATTTGTTGTGGAAATTTTCTATAGAAACGCGTTTTATATACTGGAAATTTATATAAGACACTGCGTATTTATGGGAAGTTGGAGGAGGGCGTTTAGCACGAAATCTAGCGTATTCGCTGCGTGCTTTATAGAGGAAATTAGCGTTAGTCGACTTCGCGTGTAATTTACGATAAATTGACGGTGGACCAGCGCGAGCATTGTGGCATGAATTTATTAGCGGTTTGTGATTGCGTGTGTGTGTGTGTGTGTGTGTGTGTGTGTGTGTTTGTGTGTGTCTGCGTGTGCGTGTGTCTGCGCTCGAATGTGTGTGTGTGTGTTCGTGTGTATAGGTATGTGTATGTATGTTTGTGCCCGTGCATGTGTCTATATGCGTGTATAATGCGTCTATATGTGTCTGCTTGTGCGTGTGTGCGTGTGTACGTGTGCCTGTGCATGTGCGTGTGTGTGTGTCTACGTGTGTGCTTGTATATGTGTGTACGCAACGTGAGAATTGCCGGGGGTTGGGGTTTCAACTCCCCCAGTCTTTCTTATAGCCCCATAGTAAAGTCTGTTTTTCACACCCCATTTCCAAGCGGATAATGGTCCAACCCCCAGTTATTTTTCCACAATTCTCACACTGTGTGTACGTAGATTGATGTGAACAGTATTGGTAAGGTGGAACTGAAAGGTATAATATTATGGTTAGACTGCAATTTAAAGGAATGGTGAAAGTCGTATTGAAGGAAGAAGGAGTGTGGATGCATTTGATTTCATTTGGCTGACGTTGACGGCTGCAAAGAGAGTTAATTAATGTGAAGAGTGCTATTAATAGTTATGTTATAATATTAATAGTTAATGCTATAATATTAATAGTTAACGTTATAATATTAATAGTTAATGTTATAATATTAATAGTTAACGTTACAATATTAATAGTTAACGTTATAATATTAATAGTTAATGTTATAATATTAATAGTTAACGTTTTAATATTAATAGGTAATGTTATAATATTAATAGTTAATGTTATAATATTAATAGTTAATGTTATAATATTAATAGTTATTGTTATAACAATATTAATAGTTAATGTAGTAATATCAATAGTTAATGCTATAATATTAATAGTTATTGGTATAATGTCAATAGTTAATGTTATAATATAAATAGTTAATGTTAGGTTAAGCTTTGGTTAATAATTGGATCTTCCTGGCGTGGATATTGTGTGGTGCTGATAAATTCAAGTGGTTTACATTATCTGAATGGAAAATGACCGTTGTACTCATTAATGGCAGGACGGTGAATATAATCGAATCTACAACTAATCATTATAATTATCTAATCCAATGTTATCTTACACACATCTAATATATTAATATCTGATCCAAAAGACAAATAACTTCTGGTGCGCAATTATTTTACAGTGCACCACAAACCGTCGTCATTCGCTGATCGCGATTTAAGTGAATTTCATTATATTTATTCCAGTGACGATTCGATTAGAATGCGGCACTAAATACGAGGACACTGTACACTGTATACAGTGTATAGGACGATCATTCTGGACGATGGACGAAAGTAGGATTTAACGGTGTCAAAATAAACAGGATGAAGTCGTCATATCCGGGATATATATCCATCCACCAGGACTCCATTAACTATTCTTCCCTGCTTCCCTCAATTTCTCCCTCTCCAATACTTCTCTCAGTCTTGTCCTCCCTCCGTCCCTCCGTTCCACCGTCCCTCCCTCACTCCCTCCGTCCGTCCTTCCGTCCGTCCGTCCGTCCGTCCGTCCGTCCCTCTTCCTCCCTCCCTCCTTCCCTGCCTGCCTCCCTCCCTCCCTCTTCAATCCGTCTTTTCTCAGTGCTCATTTTATTCTCTCTGTCCCTGTCCCTCTCGCTCTCGCTCTCCCACTCTGTCTCTCCCTCTCCCTCTTCCTCTTCCTTTTCCTCTTCCACTTTCTCTTCCTCTTCCTCTTCCTCTCCCTCTCCCTGCCGCAGTTCCCACTTTCCTCTCTCTCCCACCACCCCTCACCTTACTCCCTCCCACTCTTTTCCCTATTCAATTGTATTTCTCAGTCATTCCTTTTTCTTCATCAATTCTCTTATACCGTCTATCTTTCTTCTTATATATCTCTACTTCGCCAACCCTCGCTGCCTCCCCCAGTTCCTCTCCTCTCTCCATTCTTTTTGTCCCTCCCTCCCTCCCTCCCTCCATTCTTCCCTCCCTCCCTCCCTCCATTCCTCCCTCCATTCCCTCCTCTTCAAACCATCTTCTGAAGTTCTGTCAGTTCCCTTCATTCCCCCACACCCCTTCATTCCCCACACCCTTCATTCCCACACACCTCTTCCTCATTTTCTCAATCCACTCATTTAATTCTATTTTCTGTTTAGGGACCGAATTAAGTCGAACAGACTACAGACTGAGTTCCTCGCTCTTCATTGAACATCACACGTACGGTCGTAGTTCCTTAGGGAGATGACCCCCCCCCCCTTTCGCTGCCGTTGTTCGCTCTGCCCTACCATCCCCGTCCCTCCGTCCGTCCGCCCTCCGTTCCTCCCTCTGTCCCTCCGTCCGTCCGTCCCTCCGTTCCTCCCTCTGTCCCTCCGTCCGTCCGTCCCTCCGTTCCTCCCTCTGTCCCTCCCTTCGTCCCTCCCTCCGTCCTCCGTATCTCTGCCTTGCCTCCCTCTCTCACGCCCTCGTTTGTGACAACTTTTACATTCCCACCCCAACCCGCCAATTACGCAAGGTATCTCTCTCTCTGTTCATCCCTGCATGTCTCAGTCTGTCTTTCTCTGTCTGTGTATGTCTGCCTGTCTTCCCCTGTCTGTCTCTGTCTATCTCT
>OX243822.1:25858184-25910684 GCA_945859605.1 Lumbricus rubellus | reverse complement strand
GAGTGTAAACTACTGTTTATATTTTAAACATTATGTCTGCTGGTTATAAATTTATCATCTATAATTATGGTTCACTGTTTAGACCTAAAAAGAATTTCATTATAATGTAATCAAATGCCACCGGCGCGACGACTAGGACTATAATTATAATCTATCTCCTCGGCTTGGCCTTCCAGGTTTTTTAACTGGCACCGAAGTGAAAAAGGCAGCTCTGGCTATTGCGAACTTGATTTGATATCGCGCCGGTAAATACAGTATTATCCCTGACGTGGCATTTGTTTTCGTTGAGAAATTCTCGAAGATTAACATTACATTTAGTATAATATGGTATGCAGATTTACAAATAGCCTAGGCTAATGTGGACGTCACAATTAGAAATTTATTTTGCATACTTACGGTACTGTCGGTACATTTTGTGTAGACTCATCCCCCGCCGTATACGCATCCTTACCCTTACGCAAATCTCCTAAATTCGGTGGCCCGACCGTGCTTATACGAAATATATGGACGATCCTTTCACGTAACAACAGGTGTGCTGCACTGCTGTACCTAAGCAGCTAATTAAATTCTAATTACCTACAATACTCTTCTATATACTCACTCGAGTGTTTTTGGTCGTGATCGATTTTTAAACCTCCAACGAATCGACTTTTACTGGCGCATAAGAAAGCGCAATTGAATCCGAATTGGATTGGTTCGAATTACTAGTGGGGGAGGAATGGGGAAAGAATGGGGGAGGGCGGGTTGGGGGCGGATCAGTCGGATGAATTCCACGTTCAGACCGGAAGTTGGATTCGATTTTCTTTTCGGCTCTGATCTTTAGTGTAGACGACTTCTTAGCACGCCATCTGGTGGTCAGTTGTCAACGAACGGATTCTGTTAGTGACGTATACGGGCAGACAGAAGGACAGACAGACAGACAGACAGACAGGCAGACGGACAGACAAAGGGAGGGACAAACAAAGGGAGGGACAAACAAAGGGAGGGACAAACAGACGGACAGTCAGACGTTGGACAGGAATACAGACGCATATATACGGACGGATGGACAGACAGAGAGACAGACATACGGATAGAAAAACGGAAAGATAGGTGGACAGACAAACGGAGAGACAGAAAGTGAGACAAATACAGATACAGACAGATGGACATGCTGGATGGCCTTAAACTAAATTACTTACTTGCTTACTTGCAGTGTTGAGGTGATAGAAAGAGATCAACGCACAGAGAGGCAAGCAGACAGATGGACAGATGGATGCGTACAGTTGCAGATACAGAGAAAAACGGAGAGTGCATAAAAAATTATGAATGGGAATTATAAGAGTGGGATTCGCTGTCCAAGCGACTGACTGTGGAACTACAGGAACGTTTTCCGTCACCCTCGCCAGGTGGCTATCGTCTGCATGTCCATAATTACAGGGCAATATAGGGCATTTCTCCTGCGGAAAATTGACAGTTTTAGCTAGATTATTTTGGTTTTTAACAAACTTCGACGCATTGAAGTCGGACTGTTGCTCGATGGATCATGATTCAGATGTGTTGAGACGGTTGTGGAGAGGCCATGCACTCGCCCTCGTATGCCGAGGCTAAGAAAAATAAGTTGCTGACTCTTCAAACATATGGATTTCTCTCGAGGGCTTGCTGAAGGGGGAGAGTGTTGCTCTTTCTCTTCCATAAGTATTGCCGTATAGTACAATGGTACAAGATAGTAGTACAATAGTATAATATAGTAGTAGTTTCGGTTCAAAGATACTACATGTGTGATAGGCCTACAAGGATCTTTAGAGTCTCCCTCCTCCTTCATCCAGGCTTGAGGCTGGCACTTGGGACTGGCACGCATGTCAGAGTGCTTGCTACTGCTTAATATCGACATTGTCGTTTCAAAGATGATTAGCGTCGCCCTCCTCCTTTATCCAGGCTTTGGACTGGCACTTTCAGAGTGCAAACTCTATTGAGTGCAAACAGAGGCTTGGGAGTTTTATACGTATTATACTTTGGACCATTGGCAGGGTTTATTCTTATGTTATGAGCCTCTCACCATGCTAAAGAGGCTCTTCACTACAGCTGCTGTCCTGATGGGTGGATGGAGAGCCATGTACCGAACGACCCGCTATCGCCGGTCAAAGCCGCCCTCAACCACCTGCGCCCAAGGGTCCTTACCCGCACCACCCGTACGACAGATGGCATTAGGATGAAAGCTTTCATTACTATTAGGATGATGATTACAACTATACACTTTGGATTTAGGATAATTAATATGATTTTATTTTACGATAATTATCTTATGGCATGGTCTTGATCAACTCAAGGGATTATGTAAGTATGTTTATTTCCGTACAAGTATGTTTATAACCATCCATGTACACCAAAATTAGGATAGCAATTTGTCAAGTAAAGAATATTAGTAGTTTATCTGGTCTCTTATGATTTTTTAAAATGGCGCCTCTAAATGTCTCAATACGGTCACAGCTATAATTATACAATGTCATGTACATGTACAACCCAACATTGTGCTTTCGTCACGGTACTCAGAAGTTCAGAACTGACGTAAGGAACCATCCATCAAGTAGCCTACGTATGCAGAAATCTGGAAAATTGGACCGCGTGCCCCAACCTGTACGCAGGTGTTCTTTTTACACCCCCTCTCCCACCCGAGTACGTACGCTTTTGATGCACCACTCTGATTATCGATGCGTCATAGTTATTAATAGCAGTCAAGGGTAACCTGGTATGCAAGCTGCACCTTTCACACAGCTCTGATGCTCACACTGTAGTACGCTTATGATAACAGTACTCTTACAGTGGCTCATTTGAACAAAGCATACAATTTGCAATTCATTATCGAGGCTAACATTTCTCCGTTAGTCCGTTTTCTACGCGTACGTACATTATCAGTAAACCATATTGGGAAGGGGGGGACACTGAACTGGCTGGGTCCCAGTCTTAGGCCATTGTTACCATAATTTCCCCTCATTAAAATATAGCCATTCAACCGACATTCTTAAAAGTCCAAATGCTCAAAGACCAGGTACCTGTATTTTCGTGGTCAACTGTGTCAAACGCCAGGCTCTCGTAAATCGTACGAGTGAACTTCAAGCTGTTTATAAAGCGCTACTTCAAAGATAAGGGCAGGGAACCTACTTGTCTAGCCAGAGAAATCGTAAATAACGGGCAGAGGAGTTGCTGGAGAGTGGAGAAGTAGAGGAGTCAATGCTGGAAAGTGGAGAAGTATGACAAGTTACTGGGGAGAAGGCAGAGGAGTTTCTAACGTCGAGAAGATCAAGTCTATTCTATGTATTATTAGGTCGACAATCTGTTGCCTTTGTTGCAGTGCATTTAAAACTTCACAACAAATTAGAACACTCATGCAACAACGAAGATATAATAATATAATTAGCAGTTGAAATAATCGCATTGTTTCTGCATGCAATCTAACAACCTCACAGAGACGCTTCTTTCTCGCTAACAATACTGTTTTAAGTTCATAGTAATAATCATCAATCAAAAACTGTAAACTTGTCCAAACTGTACACACGACTCCAATGGCAGAAATACATCAAAATATATAGTTACAGGAATTAAAGCTCCATTGTCTATAATATATACATATCGTAGCTCTATATAAATGCATCTACAACTACACGCAGAAACACTGTCACGTAGACATTGCCAGGCAATTATGCATAATGGATAAACCACGTTAGTAATCAACACCAAAGATAGCATATTGCAACATAAAATTTATAGCTTGGTATATCCTACTACCAATAATAATTTTAACAAGTAATGATATTTTGATTATTGAACATAGGCATATAATAAGCGACAGTGGAAGACGAACACAGGTCTATATAATATAGCCTTAAATTAATCAAATAATTAATCAAACTAATGAGTAGGCATAATCAATACTGTCAGCCTATTTGTATACAATGCAACTAAATATACATAACTTATACATAACTTAATTAATAATAGTAGAAAATTCGTCGAATCAATATATCACAAATATCTAGGCCTAACCATTGCATTCGCATACGAAAACTAACATTTCGCAAGGCCGATTAATAGTAGGCCTACATGTAGGTAGTAGCGCCAAATGGTTCAATAATACTTGATTAACGTAAAATTCATTATAATAAAATATATTCCAATATCCACAAAAGTTTTGAATAGTGGTGCGACATAGTTTGATATAATCATTCAAAATCAAGTTCGTAGTTCGTCTAATTATGCTAATTGACGTTGATTAATCTAAATTACATATTCAGCGCAGTTGGCCAATCGAAATCGTCGAAGGCGGGGCTAAATCCTGACCTAATTCACTTTTGCAAGAGATACGTCATAGTGACGTCAGTAATACCTAGCACGATCCCAATCTATTGATATCCCATGTGACTGTGGGACAAATTAAATTCAAACAATGTCAAATTGTCAATATAATAATAATTATTATGTGATTGGGAATGCTAATTAGGCTACATTGCTTCAATTATTATGCAAACATTCTGAGGTAAAGCGTTTATATAATTTAGTCTCAGTTTCGACAACAAATCGGGCATCGGCGTAGGCTATTATTAGAACCCGTCAAAGCCAGAATAATGATTGGTGGTTGAAGAAGAGTTCTTGATGACCCAATTCTGAGAGCCAATCAATTTACGCTACGATGACCTAAACGAAATTCATGCTTACGTGACCTAATTCGGAAAGCCAATCGCGTTGCTATCTTATTACGTCACTACGAAAGCAGCGCCAAACCAGTCATAATAACATTGATAGCCTACCCTTCTCGCGACTTAGATGCAAAATTCTTTTAGCGCTACAATAATTATCCGCTTACTTTGCAGGCAACAACTGCAGAAATTTTAAGCACTGAACTGACTACCCTCGGGTAGTAAACTAACCAAATCAACAGATGCAGGATTGTTGGACGCGTTCAAGTATTCTTCCCATGCAGGTGGGTTCGTCTACTCTACAGTCTTATGTCCGTGTAATGATGCTCCCCATCGCTACGTGTCGCTGTGAACTGTGTTAGTGGCGCCGACTGGCGATTGGACGAGGAGCGCGCGTCCCTCTGGCGACTGGAATGACTACCCACGGACTGTTGCTGGAAGGAGTAGAGTCCTGGATCGGCGTTTTTCAGTCCGTTTGGAGTGTACTGCGTGACGCCATTGGTGATGGGCGGAGCCTGGGCGACGCGGGAAAAGGTGACGTCATCAGAGGGGGCTGGAGCATGGTGGCCGTCGTGCCCGTTGAGGGTGATTGCGGGGCGTTGCGCGACCGGGGAGCCCCGCGAGGCTGGACGGGAGCTGGTCGTACCGTAGAGGGTGGCGTCGATTTGGAGGCCACACGCGAGAAGGAACGTGAAGCTAGCGGACATCTTTCGCCGTTTCGCCAACTTCTTTTGGTTGATGTGAGCCTTTGCGCTGAACTTTGACCTTTTCGTGACGGAAGCGCCGATCGAATCGAGTTCCGGTTCTGACGTCGTCGACGACCATTGTCCACTGCGGACACTTCCGGTCGCAATGGACGACGGGATGGACGACTTCTGAGAGAGGAGGAAGAGGATGCCGACGCTGAATGCCCACGTGACCTGCTCGGGAAGGAATTCGCAGCTGGAGTCGATGGAGAGTCGACCGGTGGGAAGATCGATGGATACGGATTCGGATTGGATCGTCTGCAGTTCGTCGTCGCGGATCTCGATGGATTGCGAGAGACGGGTCTGGAGGAAGTAGGATCGGATGACGACGCGACCATCACCTGCAGAGGAAAAAATGTTGCTGTATTCAGGTTAAACGACACTGTTTCATATCTATGATGATTAGTGTCGGAGGCAGAGTACAACCTCAAACTCCACGTTTATATTGCGACCGAGCCACCCGCAGTAAAGATCCGAGAAATTAATCTCTGACCGGGAGTCGAACCTGGGCTGCCGGCGCGGCGAGCGGACTATAACCCACTCGGCCACGCAGGATCTCTCAGAGGAAAAAAGAAGGCAGGCAGTTCTTATACATGACAGGGCTGGTTATACAGTATACGTCCTAGCCAGGCCTTTGGTTCAAATCCTATATAGGCATTGGAAACTAATTCAATCAAACCTGGTCTTGGTAACTGATTGCATCAAGCCATATCTTTGTTTGTATGTTTGTTTGTATGTGCACTTGTTATAGCGCCCCTTCAATCTCTCTTCTCAGAGGCGCTCCCGAATGCAGAGCGGACACTGCATCGGAGTTTCATGCCAAAGCGCTGAGCAATTGTGAGGGAAGGACTTGCCCAAGGTCCTTACGCGGCGAGGTGGATTCGAACCTCGAACCTTCCGGCTCGAAGGCAACGACGCCACCACTACACCACCGCGCCCCACATCTTGGAATGAATGTAATGAATAAAAAATACAATTTTGTCGGCTTGGCATAAAACATATAATATTATCAACAACATAATCAGTCAATAGATCTAAATATTATGAAGCTGATCGCTTCGTGCAACTCTATACAAGACTTAGTATGCAACAATAGAAGGCAAGAAACACAACAGTGCGAGGAAAGAAGAAACGTGACAGGACAAAGCAAGAGATGTAACAATACGACGTAAGAAGTTAACATAGCAACAAAAGGACGCAAACAATTACCGGAAATGGCCGACGAACCGCGCCACCTGGCGATGCAGACAGCGTAATCTCCGAGGTGATTGCGAATGAGTATGGCGTGGTCTCCCTGGTGAGGGTCAAAGGCCAACGGACATGTCTCGAGCACCTACAAAACACATCGTCGTTGTCATCATTATGGTCGTTGTCGTCAAAGCACGTGATTACACATACGCACATGCATATACACAGTTTGTATGTGCACTTGTTATAGCGCCCCTTCAAGCTCTCGCTACTCAGAGGCGCTCCCGAATGCAGAGCGGACACTGCATCGGAGTTTCACGCCGAAGCGCTGAGCAATTGTGAGTGAAGGACTTGCCCAAGGTCCTTACGCGTCGAGGTGGATTCGAACCTCGAACCTTCCAGCTCCAAGGCAACAACGCCACCACTACACCACCGCGCCTCCCTAGATATACACTACACACCAATAAATACACACATACATAGAGATACATGTAGAGATACATGCACGCAAGTGCAGCAAGTCAGATATTTGGACACGAACTGTTACAGTGCTGTTATAATTGAATATTTACGTTGACAAGAACAGCCTTAGGCTTAGACGAGATTTTGTCATTATCTCTGAAAGTCTAATTGAAAGCAGGTGCCGCACGCAACAACTTCTGATCCTAAATCCAGATTATGACCTCAACCAATCAGTCATTCCGTTTCAATCAGCCAACCAATCATTCCGTTTCAATCAACCTGCAGAATTGCCTTTAAATTATTCATCAAACCAGCCAGCCAGTCAGCAAAGCAATCCTAGTATAATCAAGACAGTCAGGAATCCAGTCAATATAATTCCAGTTGTTGAAAGAACCAGTTAAACAACAGAGCAACTGATTATATCAAACGAAAGAACAGTTTTGCAACAAGTCAGTCAGCTAGTCAATCAGTTAGTGATTGCTTAGCAGCCAATCAATTAGTCAGTGAATTAGTTGATCTAGGTCGCTAATCAACTAGTGGGTCGATCATTCAGTTATTCAGCCAGACAGCCAGCAAATCAGTCATCCATTCAGTCAATCAGTCAGTCAGTCATTCAGCCAGTCGATCAGCCAGCCAGTCAATCAGTCAGCCAATCAGTCAGCCATTCAGTCAATCAGTCAGTCAGTCATTCAGCCAGTCGATCAGCCAGCCAGTCAATCAGTCAGCCAATCAGTCAGCCATTCAGTCATCCATTCATTCAGCCTGTCGATCAGCCAGTCAGACAAGACAGACAGCCAGTTAGTCAATCACTCAGTCATTCACATATCAGACAGCTAACTAGCCAGTTATCCAACAAGTTAGTCGGCCAGTCAGTCAGCCAGCAAGCAAAACTGTCAAGCAGTCAGTCAGCCAGCTAGTCAGTAACTCAATCGTTCAGTCATTCAGATATTCAGCCAGCCAACTAGCCAGTCAGTCAGTCAGTCAGCAAGTAAAACAATCAGTCAGTCATAATGAAGAGGACAAGAACCTGGTTGTGACTGGGTAATTCGCAAGCATCGATGCTGTATGCAATGGCGACGAGTTTTTGGTTGTTGTGATAGAGTAGAACAGCACCGAGATTGGAAGGGTCATGACGGATGACCTCAACACCGAACGCAATGCCAGCCTCACGACACTTCAGGCTGAAAGAGAAATGTCAACAGCAGATGGTTAGAACATACATAGTGTAGTATCATGGGGAAGCATCATGGGGTAACATCATGGGGTAATATTATGGGGTAGCATCATGGGGTAAGATTATGGGGTAACATCATGGGGTAGCATCATGGGGGAACATCATGGGGTAAGTTTATGGGGTAACATCACATAGGGTAACATCATGGGGTAACATCATGGGGCAACATCATAGGGTAATATCATGAGGTAACACTTGGGTCTTCTTAATGTAAATTGTATTGCAATATTTAAGCTGTATTATCTTTGTAGCTCACCATTCGTTAAACTTACGACTATACATATATATATATATATATAAATTATATAATATTTATTTATTTTATTTCTCGCATTTGTTATAGCGCCCCTTCAAGCTCTCTTCTCAGAGGCGCTCCTGACTACAGTGCGTGCACTGCATCGGAGTTTAACCGATCCCAATACTACACCACCACCACGCTCCACATATGGAAATAAGTTAAAGCACAAGTTACTGCCAAACCCCAAACGTCTCCTTTAACTCGGACATCCTGTATTTCGCAATAATTACACGCCTTCTCAGAGGCGCTCCTGACTACAGTGCGTGCACTGCATCGGAGTTTAACCGATCCCAATACTACACCACCACCACGCTCCACATATGGAAATAAGTTAAAGCACAAGTTACTGCCAAACCCCAAACGTCTCCTTTAACTCGGACATCCTGTATTTCGCAATAATTACACGGACCATGTTGCGCAATTTAATGCGATGCAAATATATTCTCTCGCTAATAATGAGATGCAGATTTATTCAACTGCCCTCCACACCCATACCTGTGCCTCGCGTACTGGAACTGGCTATCTCCGGGCGTTGCCATGGCAACCGCCCACGGCTGTAGCGACGTGGCGAACTGTCTGAAGTCGACTGGGATTGGTCCGTTCTCTGATTGGTTGCGATCGAGGGTGAAGACGTGCGGCTTCGGAGCGGCGGCCTTGACGGTCATCTCGAAGCTGATCTTCGGATCTGTGTAGGTGACCTTGGGCAAGACGACGAGCTGGGTCCCACCAGAGAGACTCGGAAGGTTCTGGAAGTACTGAACGGGGTTGAAGAGCTTTGTAGCGACGGTGTGCTCGCGGGAAATGCAACCGAGTCCCTTGCGACCGAGGATGTGGAACTCAAGACCCTTGTTACGACGGGTGTCGAAGTGTGTCCGGCCGACCATGGTGCCCCCGCTCTCCCCGGACACCTTTGCTGAGCCGGGACCTCCGCCTCCCATGGCGCTGCCGACCGTGCCCTGCGTTCGGAAGACCGTCTCCTGAGCGAACGAATTCTCACCCAACAATTTCGCCTCCACCACGATCCTCTTCTCCTTCGTCCAAATCTCGTCGACCGTCAACTTGTCGAGCGAGATCTCGCAGCTCTCGATGACCCTCCGGTCGTAGTTCTCCCGTGGGAACGGGTAGATGAGGGCCCTACCGGTCGAACCGTGGCCCCGGTATCCCGTACCGTCTGGGAACAGCTCCTCCCCGAACTCCTCCCGCCAGGCGTTGTTTGACTCGGCGACCAGCATGAAGTGCGCCTCGAAGTCCATTGGACCGAGGGCGTAGAAGGGCGTCCCGAAGATCCTCCGCGTGTCCTCGGCGTACTGGATCGGGTGGAGCAGGTGGACCCTCCAGACGAGCTGGACGTCAACGGGAAGTCGGAGGCGCTCCGTCGGACGCATGCTCTTGAAGAGCAGCAGCTTCTTGTAGCGCTCGACGGCGGCGTACTGGAAGCTCTGGTCGCGGTAGTGGGACAGTCCGATCTGGTAGATGAACTCCAGCTCGTTCAACGCCACCTCCACGAGGTCCCCCAGCTTCGTCCCGTTCCGCTGAACCTCACCCGCTCCCACCGATCTTAAATGGTCAAGGTCCGCCTCGAACGGCATGCCTGGGTAGGTGTCGCGCCATAGGGACGCCGTGCGCTGAAGAGCCGTGGCCGACTCCCTGTCGTACTTCCGGATTCGGTGCGGAAGGACCCGGCCGAACTTCTCTCGACAATAGTTGGCATAGTGGTTCGGCTGGAGCAGGTGAAGCTGCCAGATCCAGTGGATGTCTGCTGGGGGTTCAAGGTCGAGTTGCTGCCAGCCGTTGAGGAGTGGCAGCCAGAGGTGTTCGTAGCGGTGAACGAGTCGACGGACGAATGCGGCGTCGGTGGCGCAGTGGTAGAAGGGACGCCATCTGTCGAGGTGGGTGATGTAGACGGGGGTGAGACCGAGTAGGTCGACGTTGAGGAGAACGTCCCTCGGCGGATGAGGTCCTGCATGCCTCATCGTCGTTGGATGATGCATCTGGTCCTTTGTAGTCTAAGGATGAAGTCCAGCTGATGATGATAATATCGGGGTTGACCAGAAACGTTATTCTTCTTTAATAATTACGAAGACTCTGAAATGCAAATGATTGCTTTGTAGGAGAACAACAACAGAGAAAGTTAAGCTTTGGTATTGTACACGTTAAGATATAAGGCACAAACCATGCCACTCAGAGCAAGTTGCAGCTGGAGGAGATCGGGTGGGGCCAAGGGTTGTAGGACATTATAATGTTCTGCCCCAGTGGGGAGATGATGTCGTGGGGGGATAATTTCCGGGGAATAATGTCCGGGGGAATAATGTCTGGGGAAATAATGTTCGGGAGGAATAATGTCCGGGGGGAATAATGTCCGGGGCGAATAATGTCCGGGGGATAATGTTCGGGGGAATAATGTCCAGGGGATAATGTTCGGGGGGATAATATCCGGGCAATTTAAATCAAAAAAAGACGCAAGTTATAAGAAGTACGAAAGATAAGATAGGTCTATAAGGCAATGAAAAACAATGAAATGTAATTAATAGCCGTATAAGACAAGACAAGGCAAAGTTTGGCAATGGGCAAGAGAAGGCGATGCATGTCGATGCAAATCAAAGTCATGGAAAGCTGCATCTATTAATTATTAATCTAATCAATCAAAGTAACTTCTGACATGCATGTTGTTCTTTAGATGTAGAAAACACGTGACAATAACGAAACGAACGACAACCATTCTACATCATGAGCAGACAACCGGGCAACCATTCTACATCATGAGCAGACAACCGGGAAACCATTCTTCATATTGGGACAACGCCAACAACTTTTAATCTCATAAAAATGTCATTAGCTCCTCCTTTTTCATCCACACTTGGGACTGGCACTGCCAAAGTACCAACAGTTGTGGAGGTGCATGGTTATTTGAGCCCCACTGGTTGACGCCTGGTATACTTGAAGACCCTAATTAAAAACAGATAATTTCATAACATCTGTAAAGGTACCTATCGGAGAAATAAGGAATTGGCTATGGGTGTAAATAGAAAAGATCCCGCGGCTAGGGATTCAACTCCGCCACTGGTTGCATTCTGCCAGTGCCAGTCCCAAGCCAGGACAAAGGAGGAGGGCGACACTAATCGTCTCTGATATGGCAACAAGGGATGAGAGGCGAAGAATTCGTGTGAAGATTGGAGATGCCATTAGACATTATATACATAACCAAATGGAACAATAGCGCTACGTAAATACGACGTACTCTACGGCATAACACACACACACACACACACACACACACACAAAACAAAGTTGGGTTAATTAGAAATAGAAGGTTAATAGGTTCGCAAATGAAGCGTTAAGTCAATGACGAAATTGCATTGATCCGGAAAGGAATTCTCGCACGACTGCACTCGTCAGCGAATCGTTCAGCTGTGTCCGACATTGAATGGCAGACATTCCAGGTGTGTCAGAAATCGATTACAGATCATTGTAAACCACAGGTACGCTAAGGTGAATAGCCTACCTGCCTGCAGTAAAATAATTAGTCGTTTCTGCTATAAATATGTCTCCATCTGTCTCATTGTCTCGCTTTCTCTATGTCTCTGCCACTATGTCTCGCTGTGTGTATGTCTCTTTGTCTCTCTGCCTCTTTGTTCGAGTGTCTTTTTGTCTGTGCGTCTGGCTGTGCGTCTGTTTGCTGTCTGTCTGTTGTCTATCTGACTGTTTCCTTGTCTCTCTCCATCTCTCTCTGTCTCTGTCTCTATTTCTGTATATGTGTGTGTGTCTGCCTGTCTGCCTGCGTTTCACTCTATCTCTCTATCTATCTGCCTCTCTGTCTATGTGTGGCTGTCTCTCTGTCCGTCCGTCTTTCTGTTTGCCACCGTGTCTCTCTACCTCTCTGTCTGCCTTTCTCTCCCTCCCTCTCGCCCTCCCTCCCTCCCTCCCTCTCGCCCTCCCTCCCTCCCTCCTCGTTGAACCACGATTTGCCTGCGGTCTTTCACGGCCCCATTAACCGACATCCTTTACAGTTTATTGTTCGGCCGTGGACACACCACACAATTATACTACCACACATACTATAGTATTATATACATGTATGGACACACCACACATGCTATAGTATAAAATTATGTGGACCCACCACCATTTAAAAGACGACGGCGACCGTTTCATTGCTAGCTTCACTACTAACTCACTTCCTCCGTCAATCAATTGTCACAAACCGACATCACTTATGAGTAACAATGTCAACCTTTCAACTCTGCCATTCACTGTTTGCTTCCGTCCTATCGTCGGTTATTTGATAGCCTTCCGGTATAAAATTAATGGTCTAAATGGTGTGAACGGTGTAAACGGTGTAAACGGTCTAAATGGTCAAAATGGTCAAAATGGTATAACTGGACTAAACTGCCTAAACGGTCAAAATGGTGCAAATGGCTTAACTGGTATAACTAATCTAAATAAAAAAACCATGATGTAAATGGTCTAAAATGGTCTAAATGGTATAACTGAACTAAACGGTCAAAATGGTGCAAATGGTGCAAATGGTCTAACTGGTCTAAATGGAAAAATGGTGTAAATAGTCTAAAACGTCTAAATGGTATAAAATGGTACTCAGCAATTCATGTTATTGGTCTTTTCCATTCATGAACAATTTCATTCATTCATCCATCTACAAATTCCTTCATTCATTCTGAGAATTCATTCATTATTAGAATTTTCATAGCGCCTCTTCAAGATAGGCGTATAATCTACTCAGAGGCATTCTCTACGCTATAGCCAACAATAATTAGGATGGTAGGGTCAACACGCCGAATGATCACAGTAGTTTTCATGACAATGCACATACTTCAACTGTGCTGCTATTATTATAGGCCTACTGTAACACAAACATCCATCAATAGATAATTTGGGTTTGTATACGCTACTTATAAAGGATTAGAGTTAGACAGACGCCAGAGCAATGGAAATAGCAAATCAGCAATATAATCCTTTTTGCTTGTTCATCCTCCTATACTTCTCGCACCACATGTTTTCCATTCGAAATTAAAGTACAACCTCATTCATAATCCCCCTACCTCCGTCCTCTTTTCGAATTTATATAGCGCCACTCCAAGAGAGAAAATTATCAGAGATGTTTCCTATAACTAACGCAATGAAACCGTAACAGAACAAAAATATAGTCTCAAGCGTTTACAGAAAAGAGAATGAAAAGTCTCACGATCTTAAGCAGCTTGTTTTAACCCTTTAATGCCGGAGGGTAGCCTGTGTGATTTCCCATTCCATTTACTGCCATCTTGGCATTATAACGTTAAGGCTGTGGACTGACCACACCTTCTAAATCTTCGCGAAACCTGCCGTAGCAGTTTCAATATAACATACAGTAGACCAAGCTATCGGACAACCTGTCACGTTTGTTTGTTTGTATGTGCACTTGTTATAGCGCCCCTTCAAGCTCTCTCTCAACTCAGAGGCGCTCCCGATCGCACAGCGAACACTGCATCAGAGTATCACGCCGAAACGCTGAGCAATTGTGAGTGAAGGACTTGCTCAAGGTTCTTACGCGGCGAGGTGGATTCGAACCTCGAACCTCGAATCCTCCGGCTCCAAGGCATCAACGCCAGCATTACACCACCGCGCCCCACAAATATCACGCATCTTCTAGACCAGGGGTTCTCAAACTGTGGTACGCGTACCCCTAGGGGTACGCCAGGCGCCGGTAAGGGGTACGCGAAAATTTCCAGAAATGTAATTTTTTCTTTGAGTTTATGGACTTAGTGCCCATTTTTCCATGATTAGCAATGATTTGTAACGTTGCTTCATGTAACAGCATCGTCATTTCTTTCTTTCACAATAAATGATTTGACTCACATACTAAGCTTTTAAAAATTATTATATAGTGTATACAAAATGTTTATGTCGCTATAAATTTGAAACGAAATAATGTAGGATACAAATGGTTGAAAGAATCAAAGCCAGAAATTCTCAGCGTAGGCTAGTATATTTATAGAGCTCAAAAAAGTATAGCTGTTCCAAGGATTAATTTTTGGTCCAGCTTTAAAATGTGTGATTCTTTTCAACACGTCATATAATTATATATCTTTTTGAAACTAGTTTTTAAACTGTATATTCTTGCTACCAAAAATAAATATAGGATAAATTTGAATTTGACAAATATTAAACCATGTAATTTTTTATTCTAAATTTGTGCTAGTCAAAACAAGCACACAACAATATAACGCTATAGGTTGGCTCTTTCTTACAGGGATTAGGCTCTATAGACCAATTTCCCCTTTTTGTTGATATGATTGCACGATTAAAAATTTGCATATTTTCAATTTTGCTCCCTGTATGTACTCTATAGAGTCTATACGACTCTAATAGACCACACCATGCCATGATTAAATGGACTTTTAGACTTTTAGTCACTGCAATGGGGACTATATGCAATGGTATTTTGTTTCTGATCTGACTTTGCTGGGGGTACACCACCATTAGATTTTTCTACTTGGGGGTACAATAAAAATAAAGTTTGAGAACCCCTGTTCTAGACAACCCTTCTGGCGAGACGCAGCTCAAGCGAATAACAACAGTACTGTTACTGCCTTGTGCACAGCTGCTATCGATTATTAGCGATCAGAATTTTCTAGTTTACGATACGATTGCATTTGATAAATCCATCGTGATTAAATGAGTTTGTTGACATCATCCTACCTTCAATGTAGTAGATCTCTCGTCTGCTAATAATGATTCGAAACAACTGAGTCTTATATTACACGCTGCGTACGTTGAGTCCAGACGGACTTACATTTGCATACATGCGCATGATTATTATTGAAGAATAAGCGGACATAGCGTGTCTGTCTGTGTCTGTCTGTCTCTGTGTCAGTCTTTCTGCGTGTCTGTCGGCGTCACACTGTCAGTTTGGGCAACCCTACATGTCGTTCTCGGGTTGTAAGTATATGTATGTCTGTCGATTACTATTATCTATATTTACCTCTCTGTCTCTGTCTCTGTCTCTCTGACTATCTTTCCCTTCCTCTCTGTCTGTGTGTGTGTGTCTGTCTGTTGTCTATTGTCTGTCTGTCTACCTATGTACCTATCTGTCTGTCTGTCTGTGTATACCTATCTACCTGTATGTCTGTCTGTGTCTGTGTCTCAATACCAGTCCATCCTTCCTCCAATATCGCTGACGATGTCGTATAATAATTATAATCTTGGCTTGGCTACATACATGTACATGTATGCAGAGTCGAGATAAACAGCATGCAGCCATCAGCTGACTGATCAGAGACGAATAATAAACAGTCTTCTCACCTGCTGCTTGATTGCATTGCAATACAGGTGAGATTGGACTTCGATCCATCATCACGATTAAGACACAGGTCGCCCACTCTCAGCATTTGCAAGTCAAATTCAGCTCATGAATATTCATACGTACTCGCATAATTGCATATAATTAAACGTACATGATGAACAATGAATGATTGAGAATGAAATATTATAGATCGTCATGTTTCTGTGTATTAAGAATTCTGATAAAATGCAGACATTGCCCGCACTCGCACACACACACGCACACACACACACTAAGACTCACAAATACATACATAATCATACGTATACAATACATACACTCATCCATTCATTTCAAGAATTTGTATTGCGACCATTCAAGCAGTCCACTCAGAGGCGCTCCCAGTTCAACCACTGCGATACAAAAAAGTTTTAAAGACACTGTAAGCACTAATAGGTCAACCATACTTATACACATTACATCGACAGCTTCACGATATACATAATATCATAAATTATAATAGATATTATACTGTATTTAATGCAATAATATTATATACGGTAATACAGGTGTTTAAAAGCCACCTACGCCTTCGCAGATTGGGGTCGTTGGGGTGTTTATTTATTCCAGATTGAGTTAAATCGTGTTCGTCTAATTTTGAATTAATCAACGAACTGATGATGATGACTCATAGGAAATGATTTCCATATCGACGCATTTTTCAATTAATTCAATTAATTCAATTAATCCAATCTGCTGTGAATACGGAAACTTCCGTTGACAAGTTACTGTTGGAGGTTTGTTTGGTCAGCGAAATTAAATCAATCTACACTGATGACTATACATGATCACATCCGGGTTTTGTTAGCAGATGCAGAGTTAACGTGACTGACTGTGAATAAATCAGTCAGTAAGTCAGTCAATAAATCAGTCAGGTTGTGAGTCATGTTTGGCCTACCTGAGTGATTTATTGACTGGCTAACTGCTGATTTATTGACTGACTGACTTATTGACTGACTGACTGACTGACTGCTTGACTGCCTGTCTGCCTGCCTGGCTGACTGACTGACTGACTGACTGACTGACTGACTGACTGACTGACTGACTTGCTGAATAAATGAATGAATTTGCGAATGAATGGCTGTCCAAAATACTGACTGACTGACTGACTGACTTGCTGAATAAATGAATAAATTTACGAATGAATGAATGGCTGTCCGAAAGACTGACTTACTAACCAGTTGTACGATTGATTAACTAAAATTTAATTTGAAAAAAACTGGAACAAAGTCATGAGTTGCCAAATCTTGTTCTAATTTGTACTGCGCCCATTTTTCAATATCAAACTTTTCAGTCCATTGTAACTACGATATTATGAATACAAAGATAAAATTTGTTTTCCATTTATTTTTGCGTTCATTGTAATAAATAAATAAGTCTTGATCTCCCTTTAGTTTTTGAAGGTGTGTTGTTTTGTAATCTGTGACGCACTGGTGTTTGAAGGATACTGCTGGATTAATTGTTGATGAAGCTAAGGTGACCATGCTAGCAGAACCTCAATAAATAAAATTTTATAATTGTGTTCTTTTCTGATTGCGTATTGACTATACACCGTGCACGAATGTCTAAGAAATTGTTTGCATGCAATATGGTGATCAATAAAATATTGATTGAATACATGTAATTAAGTCAGCCAGTCACTCAAACAGTAGTCGAACAGTCAGTTCAACAGCCAGTCAACCAGGCAGTCAATCAATCAATAAACCTGTCACCCAGTCGGACCAGTTCATCAGTCAGCCAATCCGTAAAATAGTCAGTTGATCAGTCAGTCAATCAGCCAATCAGTCAGGCAGCCAGTCAGGCATTTAGTCAGCGACTCTGTAAATGAGTCAATCAGTCAGTCAGTCAATCAGTCAGTCAATAAGTCAATCAGTCGGGCAGCCAGTCGGTCAGTCTGTAACTTAGTAAGTTTTAGTCAGTCAGTCACTAATTTCTGGACAGGGCTGTTTTAAAGGACTTTTAGAACTGCACATCTCATTCGTTCCTCTTGAATCCTCCATGGTAAATTATTTCCAACTAGAGGAAAATTACCTTTTTGCTAGTTTTAACTGCACAGAAGTGCTTCTGCAACTGCACAAATCCATTTAGAACTGCACATTTTGTGTACAACTGCACGTTAAAAAAGCCCTGTTTCTGGATAGCAGACAGAACTGCTAGGTCTCTCTCACACAGAATCTGGGTTCGAGTCCCCTCTGCATGGAGCCCCTCCGGAAGCGACGCTTCTAAGCCGTTCACATGGACGCACGCTAAACAGAAGCAGTCACGTGATCGCCAATTAGTTCATCCACCCACCGCGTGGTGGCTGCGTGTCTTCAGTCGTTGTTATTCTGGCAAGATATACAGATTCTCCAATAATATATAGATTGTTTCCGTTTTCAAACATTGCTCAAAACAAATTCCGACAGAATTTTGACACAGCGCCAAAGATGCGAACAAACGTCAGAAACATGAAGAGCAAACAAGCAAGGGCTTCGCAAACGAACACGTGTCTAGCACGCGCAGGAATGGATTTATCCGTGCTATTATGTATCAAGCGCACTGTAGAAAAAGAACACGCAAGAACATACACACATACATGCAAACACACACTATAAAAAAATAGAGAAAGACACTAAGCAAATAGTATCATCGATTTATCCCGGAAAGATTGACGAAAAGCCAAAACACATCGTTAGCAGCAGACAGTGCAACACTCTCGTTGAACACCACTTCAACACCTTTTAAACAGTTTCAGCCGACGCTATATAAGTAAATTCACAACTCCGCCTTCGTTTACCTGGGGTTTTGATAAGATTGCTACAGTAGTAATTCATTCATTAGTTGCGTTTATATAGCGCCCCTTCAGGGGCTACTCAGAGGCGCTCCCAACCTTAGCGCGGCCAAATATGTAGGGCGACGTAAGCATAAAGACACAACGACGCAGAAACACACACAAACCCACACACGCGCATACAAATCCATACAATCATGTATATATATATTTATTGTATACAGGCACGAACAATGTACACAAGTGCGCGTACAGTTGCACACAGGCATAGGCATACACTGACAGACACGCATACATAGACAGATACAAACACGCGAGCATACAAAGAAGCATAAATACAACAAACACATGAAAGCAATCCGTATATGTAAAAAATATACAATTGCACACATATCTATGAATGATTGTATGTGCATATAAATATACATACATAGAGAGAGACAGACAGACAGACAGACAGACAGACAGACAGACAGACAGACAGACAGACAGAAAAACAGAGAGAGAGACAGAGACAGAGAGACAGAGATACACATGCAGAGACAGAGACATACACGGACAAAGAAACAGAAAGACAAAAACAGCGAGACAGACACAGAGACAGAATGGTGTGGATGATATTCAAAATAATGTTGGTTGTGCACACATAACACGCGTCTATATTATATTCGACGTCTCCTATGCAAACATTGAACATCTGTGGTTGAATGAAGTGAACATGTTTATCGCTCATGCTGTGCATGATCAGCCAGACATCTCAGTGTAAATGGGAGGGTGAATGCGAGAGGGAAACTGCATTCGTTGAAAGAGGATAGGGTGGGAGAGTGAGTGCAGATTAGGGATGGAGGGGTGAGGGAAGAAAATATGTGGGAATTAAAAATTCAAATGCGTTTGAGGTCTTCCCCATTTTTTCACCCAGTCTTTGTTATGACACTGACGCATCATTATCTTTGTTATGACACAGCCTTTGTTAAAGAGCGAGTAACTAAACCCATCGATCCGCGTTTAGTTGGATTGGATTTAAGGCAAAATCAGCTGCGAGTCTTTTGCAATGCTAGGCCTAGTGAACTGCAGCTGGTTGCAGCCATCTAATTGCTAGTGACGAACTGCACTTGTTTAGCTGCTGAATAAGCTTATATAGCCAACTTTTTGTATTGTATTGCATTGCATTGTATTGTATTGTATTGCATTTGACCAGTCAAGCATTTTTCTAAGCAACAGCCTTTCAGAAGCGCTCCCAGTGCGTGCGACCTTGAGATAAACGACAAGATCTGAGGCGAGGGAAAGACGACGATCGAATTCAACGACCTTACATGTAGTAACCACAAGATGTCACTGAACGTAATAATTATGAAAACGTCGTCTCGTTAGACACCTTTTTAACAACTTTAAAACTTGCTATGAATATCAGATGCGGTTAGTCGAGTTTAATCGGCAGGTTAACAGCGGTTAAAAAATTCGATTACAAAACGAGGCTTAATATTATTGTCGCTGTTTAACGACACGGCCAGTGCAAAGATGGTTACTGTTGCCCTCCTCATTTATCCAGACTTTGGTCTGCTACTGTCAGAGTACAAAGTACATCGGAAGAGTTTACAAAAGGGGTTTAGAGCAATGTCGACACTCTGGCACGTGGCGTACACGAACGCGCGTTTCACTTCCCGATACATTCCCAAAGGTTTCGCTCAACCTTCCATTCGGCAGATGGCGTTTGTGAAATCACCAAAGGACGCGATGGACGCTTTGCATGGCTGCCGACAGCTAAATTAGACTCCTGATATTAATTGTGATCATTCGCTCATACTACGAATTGTAAACATTCTGCGTTGTGTCAGTATGAGATTAAACGAAGATTATTTTTAATAACTTCGTAATAATATTATTACAATCTCAGGCGCCCAATGCGGGCCTCAGACCATGGTTAAGAGCCTTCCAAATCGATCAGTAAGATAGATAAACGTCAGCGTATCTTTAGTTAAAAAAATGTCTCTAACCATTTGAAAAACTGTGGTCTCATTAGAAACCTTTAAAAGTGTTTCTCATACGCAATATAAAATGCCTTGGGGTTTCAACGGACGCATCGCATGGCTGCTATGTCGACTAGTGCTATTAATTGTGATCATCCACTCATACTACGAATAATTGTAGTCATTCAGCGTGGTGTCGGTATGAGATAAAACGAAGATTATTTCCTTTAAAATGTCGGAATAATAATAATATTATTACAATCTCAGGCGCCCAATGCGACCCATAGACTGGTTAAGAGCCTTCAAACCGATCAGTAAGATAGGTAGGCGTCAGCGTATAGATCTATAAGTCCAAAATATGTCTATGACCAATTGAAAAATCAGTGGTTTCGTTAGGCACCTTTCAAAAATATTCTTCAAACGATATATAAATAATCTGCTTTCTTTAATTTACAATGTGAAGATTTGATTGTCGAGTTTCAAATTAAAATTAGTGGACTGAAATTATGTAGCACAACCATTTTATATTGAATTTCACAGGATATTCAAGTGTTGTATATATATATATATATATATATATATATATATATATATATATATATATATATATATATATATAATTGTTCAACTAATTATAATAAACCCATATTTTGTCCTTAAAAACCCAGACGAAGGCCAAAAAACCCAGATCTATAGTGGAAAAAACCTGCTGTTGCATCACTGCCCAGCAAGACTCTTATAATATACTGTCTGTTAGACTCTGAAATCAGTTTAAAGTTTAGAGCTTTCCAAGCCTATTTATTATATAAATAGGCGTCTGGGGCTCTATTAACCGCAAAACGTCGCTAATCAATAGAAAATCACGTGGTTTCATTTAGACACCTTTAAAACGTTTTATAAAGATGCTATAATAATCTATCAGCTATGTTTTCATCGTTTCAATCAGACATTTAATAGAATGTTCTCTGAAAACTTTGAATAACCATAGGCCTAAGCACAAATTTTATTGCTTCATGCAGTAATTTATCAACATAATTATGGTAACACTTTTTTTAACAAACCGAAGACACAGGGATATAAGCCCTATAAGAGACCAAAGAACAGGATTACCTGTATGTACGCAACAAAATAGCGACCAGTTAAAATGTAAACAAATTGAAATTTAATGTAACATAACTAGTTATTTAAATGATAGCAAAGCCACGCGTAGGTAGAAAAGGTTCCTCAAAACGTGGTTGACATTTTGCATTACAGCACGAAGCAGCCCAATGTCAGCTCCAGCAGCTAACTATTCATGGTCGTGAAGGAATCCAAGTCGTTGCAAAGGTCCAGCAAGGCGTCTAAGACTGACTTTAAAGTCTTCCAAACGTATTAGTTAGATAGATAAAAAGTTATAATAATAGGTTAGATAGATGTCATTTTTGTTGTCCACGGCCATTGATGTTATAGGACGACGTTAAACTTTGGAATAAATAAATTCAGATAGACAGACGTCAGTGATCCTAGCAATGGATAATCAGATGCTTCTTAGACACCTTTGGAACTCTATTTTAAGATCCTATATAATCCATCAGCTACGTTTTCAATCCAAATCTCGACCCACTTTGTTAAATGATTTACTATTTCGCATTAACAAACTAAATTCTGATCAAATAAGATTTATTTGGATACCAAGTCACGTTGACTTGAGCGGTAATGACAGAGCAGATTCATTGTCTAAAGAAGCCCTAAGTATTGACATTAATTCTACTAATGTTCTTGAATTTGAAGAAGTTTTTAGTTTAATTAAACGATACATATTAGACAGATGGCAGTCAGAATATGATAGTGATAAGAAAGGTCATTTTTATAAATCTATCTGTCCAACTGTTAGTACTGATATAAAATATTTCGAACCTTATAGGCATAAGGAAGTCCAGATTTCTAGATTGCGTCTAGGAACGGCAAACACAAATCAAAGATTATTCATTATAAAAAGACATTCCAGCGGTTTGTGTGATGCTTGTCACGTCAAAGAGACAATTCATCACATTTTAATTGAATGTAAAAAAGAAAATATTTCGAATTCATTAAGAAATACATGTCAAATATATAAAGATGAAATTTCTGTTAAAACTTTATTGACTGTCAATTTATATCAAAATCAAGTGTATCGGTTGATTAAACTTATAACTAAAGGTCGGATTTTGTGAATAAATCGTTTGCATCCTTGTTATAGATGGCATTTGTATCTTGATCAGATTTATAATATTTGATTGATGTTTTAAAATTTAATGGTGCATGTTTCTTTTGTACAAGAAACATTACATTATTATTATGATTATTGATGCACTTACATATTGAACTTTTGTAACAGGAACTGTTTACTGGAGTCACTAACGTAATTAGTTATATGAGACAATCAATGTACAATTTTAATATCTAATGTATGGATTTAAGATCTTTTTTCATAATGTGTAAACCTGAACGAGTGTCCGATGAACTACTTTATGTTGTCTACAAATTGAATGTAATTGAGATTGTACAGCTCCGTGCACCTCTTTGGTGTAGTTTGGAGGCTACATAAGTTTTTGTTTACTGCTCTGTACACTTATATTGTATTGTCGTCAACGGCCTTTGCTGCCATAGGATGACGTTAAACTGTGGAATAATAATAATTCAATCCAAATTACATACTTCTCTAGACTTATCTCCCATCAGATGCTTCTTAGACACCTTTGTAACTTTTTTTGAGAATTTATATAAATCATCAGCTATATTTTAAATCCAAGTAACATACTTGTTCATCTTCATCTCCTAAGCTTCAATGCCGTATATAGGGGTGTTTCGGATGGTTGAACACCCCCCTCCCAATGAAATAATGTAAAAATAAAACAGCACGATTCTGCATGATGCGAACAGGACTTAGAGCACCACCGCAATCAGCCGAGTCCTAAGTTCCAACCCGATAAAGCGCAGCGCGAGTGGGTGACGGGGGCGGCGGTGGGGGGGGGGGGGGGGCGGCGGCGCGTCAGTGATCTTAGCAATATGCCGTTACTCAATGAATAATTAATCAGATATCTTCTTAGACACCTTTGAAATTTGGTTTCGGATGCTATATAATCCAACAGCCACTCTTCAATCTAAGTAACGCTCTTCGAATGTTCCAAGCCTCTATGCCGCGTATCACACTTTGGCCGCGTATAAGGGTGTTTCGGAGGACTGAAAACCCCGAAATGAAATAATGTAAAAAATACAATAATACCAACGCACGATATAAGAACTAAGACAATTTAATGGTGAGGCTCTTATTTCTATGGGAAATTTTACAATAGATTAGATCACGACGATGATCTGATCGTCATGATGATGATAATGTTGAAGCTGTTGAGGTCCTGAATACTTACTTCCGCTGAATGTCTACATTGGAAGATATGAGAACGCGGTTGAACCAAAGCAAATATTTTTTGACAGTGTTGGAAGATGATTAACACAGCTAATGTTGACTAAGGAAAATGTGGTTGATCAACTGAAATCGCTAAAACCTGATAAAAGTCTAGGCATATATCAACTACATGCAGGGTGGCTCAATAAAAAATGTCCTACCGGAAAAAAATGCAATATCTCTGCAACCGATTGAAATTTTTGTGCGAAAATTTTCCAATTTGCAGGGGAAAGAATTTCAACAATCACTGAAAGCTTCGCGTAAAACTTTTCATGTTTTGCAAAAGTAATAGCTGTTTAAACTTTCAATTCCGCTTTTTCAAATTTCAACGAAGTGAACGTCACTTGAAGATTTCCCTGTCAAATAACATCACTTTTCACTACGACCATACAATTGAGTTTTACAGTTTATTTTAAAGTATGAATATGATGGGAGTGCTCACTGCCTGCTTTGACACATACATGTATTATAGAATTCTTTCTGTGAATCTCGGAATGGCCTTGTTTATCGTTAGTGTCGTTAAACCAAAACAACCTCAACCTAATCGCAAGACAAAATTGAGCGACCAATTGTAAGCATAAGATATTATTGCACGTTGGAATTATTATAAACATCGCAAGGGCTACACAATGCCCTTAAGACGATTCCTGCAATTACCTTACACTGGCTTCGACACTTGTCATGTCATGTCATTCCGCCATCGTCGCTCTGCGACGGTTGGCTGCACGAATGGATGAGCATCTTCCATAGTTGTCTATCTCCTGCCATGTTCATTAGCCTCCTATACCCCGAAAGTCCAGTCCATTTCAAGACGTTGTCTATCCATGCCGTTCTAGGTCTTCCTCTTCCTCTTTTCCTCTCCATCAATCCCGTCATCAGGCTGTTTTCTATGCTGTCTTATGACGTGACCGAAGTATCGCAATTTTCTTGTTTTTACACTTTTGTTTAGACACTTACACATAACGTAAGCACTTACACAGACTTATTATACAGTAGAAATCGACGTCTGAGGCTGCACTTGCCACAAGATGTCGTTAATCAATGTGAAAATGTTGTGGTTTCCTTAGACACCTTTAAAACGGTTCATACGTATATTACATAACTCAAAAGTTGTAATTCGAAAGACAAGTAGTATGCGCTGAGTCGCTAAGTATCGGATTTTGAGCTCTGATAATTATCACTTTAAGCCAATTTCTGCCGACAACAGCGGCTTTTGCAGCAATAAGCAGTCGCTAAACTCTGGATCCATCTATACCGAAATGCCAGACACTTTTAGCAAGACGTACCCAAGTTACCATAGGAAGCCACTTACTTTTAGTCAGTAGCTTCACTGATTCAATGACTCCGACTGTGGGGCGCGGTGGTCTAGTGGTGGCGTCGTTGCCTTGGAGCCGGAAGGTCCGAGGTTCGAATCCACCCTCAAGCCGCGTAAGGACCTTGGGCAAGTCCTTCACTTACAATTGCTCAGCGCTTCGGCGTGAAACTCTGATGCAGTGTCCGCTCTGCATCGGGAGCGCCTCTGAGTAGAGAGAGCTTGAAGGGGCGCTATAACAAGTGCACATACAAACAAACAAACAAACAAACAAACAAACAGACTTGAATTACGGACGCATAATTTTATTCACGAATTATACGGGGGCTGAGACTTCCAGATGAAATCTGCTTATAACGAGTGCTTGTCGGATGCAAATAACACTTACTTACTTACTTACATTTATATAAATTTCTATCTGGAAGCTAGGAGTTGAACCCTAATTTCTCGATTAACACACTATCCACTAAACTATTGAGTACTAGCCAAATTTGCAAGCGGAGGTTTAATATAATTAGACAGTCCACACATGCAGCTGTGCGCTTACTGTGTTATGCCGCACGAACTAAAATACTGGAAGAGAATTTAATAAAGCAATTAACCCCAACGACCTTTCATGTTAGTAAAAACCGTTGCAACTTGTGGCCAAAATGCTCATTAACATTGCTCAACCCCTAGCTGCCTCATTCATAATTTATACGAGAGATGCCAGTCTCAAGGTTGAACAAAGCAGGAGGTGACGTGAGTTATTCTTGTTGCATCACACAGATGCGCTTGAGGGGAAAAATACCATGGCCGGTTATTCGTTTTTGGCTAACACGCGGTTAGTTGTTCATGCTTGTCTTGACGGGTCTTGTACTCAAAAGACTGAATGGAAATATGCCAGTTGATTAAAGACCTTCTTTGAACATACACATACACAGATTCAAGACAGACAGACAGCGAGACAAACAGACCGAGAGAGACAGACAGGTATGCAGAAAAAGACATCAAACCCATGCCCCTAAAAGCACTGAAAGCAGAGAAAGTTCGCAGTGCTTGTGCTATGCAATACAATACAAACCACACACGCACGCCATTCCACCAAAGCACTATATCATTGTAGGCCTACTGTATATCATTTCAATAAAGTCTTACACGGCATTTATCTCACACCGGTGCTATGTACATGTATATTATAACAAATTAAGTAACCACTATGACACGTATATATATATATATATATATATATATATATATATATACTATATCTTATAAGTACATGTATATGCATATTGGCCTATAATTTATGTATGCAATAATTATGCACATTGTATATACAAATACATATACATTATATATCAATGTATAATGTACATACATTGTAGGTCTATACATGTATATGCATATACAGTTATACACGTATATATATATATAATTATATATATATGCACATAAATATATATGTATCAATCAGGAAGTTTATTAATGTCCTCAGGGTGTTACATTTTTCAGCAGCTCCCTTTCACCCTCTGGACTCAACTTCGCAATTAATTTCCGCATTCTTCTCACGCAATTATATTGGCGAAAAACAGTGGCTCGTAAGAGCAGACACTCTTGCTTGGGATCCGAGCGATCGCTCGATTGTTGTGGCCCAGCAGCTGACACTTATGTGTTACTCTACCCAGAGTAGAAGGCACGGTTATAAATGTGTCGGTATGGTGACGACGAATGATACATACAGACAAACAAACATGCATACATACACATGTATACATGTACACAGACAAATACTTAAACATACATGTACATTCACTCACTCATTCAAGAATTTCTTTAACGCCTCGTCAAAGGGCAACTCAGAGGCGATCCCGACTCTTGTACCGGAAAAAGGTACAGTTTATAGAGTACATACCTGCATACGTCAATAATATAGGTTTAAAAACATACATGCATATATACCCCATGCACATGCTCACACACAAACACATACAAATACACAAAGACACGCATGCATGCACTCATGCATACAAACATACACATAGGTACATGAAAACACGCATACATGCATACATATAGAAAAACAAACACACGTAAGCACACATGCATGCATGCGTACACATATACACAAGCAGACACACATGCATACATAGATGTTGTAATTGAGATAGACAAATCGACGAAATCGTATAATTGCTTACCTACCAAAGTTAATCCGTAGCGAGGATTAAATCCCCTAAACTCAACACCCTACAACTGCAAATCTAATTGTCCAACGCATTCAACCTAAAAAAAACTTCAACAAATCCGCTATGCTAAACGGTTCGCTATTTGCAGACGAAACCAAAGGACCGCAACAAGGCAGGAAGTATAATTGGCAAAGCGTCCTTCTGCATCGAAAAGAACGTATTCTTCTCTGCCTTCCTTCGAAACGGTATAGCAGGGCAATTGAGTCACAACCCAGTCCGTCCTATTGACTGAACTTTAGCCACCATAGATAAGCCAGAGCGGTGGACGACTAACAATAGGAGTCTACTATCGCGTTCACCTGTTTAACTCACGTCTTTCAATGAACTGACCTTGTTCCATTGTGGCCCTCTCTATAAATAAAATTGTCGGTCGCCACTATAACATCCCCTCCCCCACTCACTCGCTCGCTCTCTCAATGCTCGATCTTTGCCCCATCTCCCCCACAGGACATTCTGTTCTCTCTCTAGAGAGAGGCACGTTGGCTGTTCATGTTTGCACGCATCCATGCCTGCATATGTCTACGTATGTCTATGCGCTGTGCGTGTGATTGTGTATGCCCGTTCATGTCTGTCTGCGTATGTTTGTGTATGCCTGTGTATGTACGTGTATGCCTGAATATGTCCGTGTATGCCTGCGTATGTCTGTGTTTGCCTGCTTAGCAGTGTGCATGACGTTGCATGTCTTTGCAGTTTATGTGATGTGTGCCCGTGTATGTTTATGTATGCTTGTATATGTCTAGATATGTCTGCGTCTCTCTATGTATGTCCGCTCATGTCTGTGCAGTATGTATGCACGGGTATGTCCATGTATCTCTATCTATGTTTGCCTGTGTATGTTTAAGTATGCCTGCGTATGCGCATGTATGTCTGGGCATGTCTGGGCATGTCTGTGTCTGTCTGTGTAATTCTGTTTTTGTCTATGTCTGTGTACGCTCTGTGTTCCCTGTAGTATTATATGCCTCTCCATATCGCCACAGACATACCCAGAATTCACGATGTAGCCTACAATGCGTGCTTATGTAATTTATGGCGACACCATTTTTTCCATTTTAAAACTCCTTATAACTGAACTTAAATTGATAAAAATCTTACAATGGTTTTTTTAATCCAGTTTCAGTCCACAACTCGCTACATGAAACTAGTGACATAGAACGACAATTTAGCAGTGGAACGGCCTTTACGACTATTCAAAGATTATATAATTATAGCATTTGTTGATGTAGTTTAAAAGGTGTTTAAAGACAGTATTGCTTCTTCTGTGCGTATAATGCTATTGTATGACTGCAAGTGCCGTTGACTTCTGGTGAAAGAAAGAGACAAACAGGAATTCAGCGTTTATCTTATAACAATATGACGGAAGTCGTCAACTAGAATCATTTCAAGTGTTCTCAATGTTATTGTGGCCAAACGAACCTCCGCACTAGGTCTGTTCCAGCAGTTCAGCGATATACTATAGCTAATATAATTAAGGCCGTTGACATTTAAATTAATTTAATTCGTTTTCTTTATCTCATTGACTTCTTTCACGCTGTCATTATTTCTGCATGCCAATTATAATATCAGATGCTCCTATAATATTTATGGTGTATCGCCAAAGTTTGAAAGGCGGTCATAGCTAATTATAAAAGCTACGCGTATTTCACTTATTGGATGTGTATCTCACTTTTAAAAGGTGTGGAATAATATTTTTACTACTCCTCTGCATGACACAGTTACAGTAACTGTACACAGATGTTCCGCAATTAAAAACAAAACCTCAATAAAGACCAATGTACACTGTTGTACAGTTGGTGAACGACGTGTAGTATAATAGCCAAGAGAATCACGAGCGTCACCCTCCTCATTCGTCCAGGATTGGGACTGGCCCTGAATATAACGACAGCTTATGACAACAAAGTCGATGCCGCCGACTGAGATTATTTTGGCATAATTATTACAGCTCCCATAATTATAATTATTACATGCGCGATATTATTGACTTTGACGACACTGCGTGATAACACATTCGGCGTTGCACACATCCTTTATGCAGGATCAGGATTGGCAACATCAGAGTACGAACCGCGGTGGAGTTGTCTGATGAGCATATGCATGCATACGAAAATGTATGATGTGTGTTTTTGTGTGTATGCTATATAATAACTATATTTATGCATTTACATTGTATAGTTCATAAATGTCTCATAGGCCTACATTTTAATAAATACAAATACATGCATTCATTATATACATATTGATGCACAATATATATATATATATATATATATATATATATATATATATATATAATTATATATTTACAATGTAGGCTAAGTATGTATGAGTAATAAAAGCTGTAGCTGCATGAAATTTGATTGTTATGCTGCTTATTTGAAAACTTGATACAAGCAAACAAAACCATGTTGTTGTGGTTGTCTTCATGTTCCTTAGTGGCCTAAGGAGTTTTCATATGCCTCCGCCATGGAAGGAGGCCATCTAGCGGTGGGAGGGCTTATGTTTGTCGCCTACCTGGCAGGAGGTAACTGTTTTCGACGAGAGTACAATGGGGCTGACGGGGCTACTTGAATACATGCTCACAAAGGGGTTGGTGACCGAATTGTACCAGGGTCCGTTTATCGTTGTCTGAGCATGCTAATGAATGGGGGGTGGGGAGAATTTGAAAGGTGGCGTGCGTGGGGAAGGGTTGTTAACACCTCGGTCCAATGTTTTCTTTGCATCGTGTTTTGTCGGAACCAAACGAAGTGCTAAAGGCTTCACAGTTTACATCAATGTAATGTACGATCTATCTATAGATACTATGCAGTGTATCTTTCCATTAAGTGTTTAACCCTCAACAGCTAACCTGGGGTCCAAGCGGACCCCAAGCATGTTCATCATATAATTTTTCATATTTGTGAAGTGACTGCAACCCTGATATTTTATGTAATTGTTTGCTTGTATGTTGGGGTGCTTGTCGTGAAAAAAGTTTTTTAAAAACTCTATGCAACATTTTTTTATTAATTGTTTTCCTCTGGGGTCCACGCGGACCCCAAAAATTACATCGGATTTTCATAAGAATTCTTTCGTATTTCATTACCAAAAATGTAAAATCAGACTGTCAGACAGACGGATAGAAAGACGGACAGATATGGAGACATACAGACAAACAGGCAGGCAGACAGACTGACTGACAGACGGACAGACAGACACAGACAGAGAGACACAGGGAGACAGAGAAAGACAGAGAGAGACAGAGACACATATAGAGAGAGAGAGGGAGAGAATGAAAAAAAGAGAGCCAGACAGAGAGAGAGCCAGACAGACAGGGAGACAGAAGACTGACAGACGGATGGACAGGCAGACAGACAGACAGACGGACAGACAGAGATAGACAGACAGACAGGCAGACAGAAGTCTGACAGACGGACGGACGAACGGGCAGACAAGAATATTGACAGGTAGGCAGACAAGCGGACAGACAGGCAGACAGACAGGCAGACAGACAGACTGACGGACAGACAGACGGACAAAGAGACAGACAGAAGACTGACAGACAGATAGACAGACAGACAGACAGGCAGGCAGAGAGGTAGACAGACAGACTGATATCGGCGGACAGCAAACAGATAGACAGACAGGCAGACAGAAGACTGACAGACGGACGGACAAGCAGACAGACAGGCAGACAGATAGGCAAATGAACAGACAGACAGACAGACAGGCAGACAGGCCGACGGACAGGCGGACAGACTGACACACGGACGGACAAGCCTACAGACATGCAGGCAGACAGACATACAAATGGATGGACGGTCTGACAGGCAGACGAGCAGGCGGACAGACAGCCAGACAGACAGACGGACAGTCAGGCAGGGTCAGATAGACAGACCCTAACCCTAACCCATCCTCTGACCCTAACCCTTATATGTTCACAACGACAATAGGATATAGACTCTCACATAAACTTTAATTTTCGTGCTCAAGGAGTTACTTACTTGCAAACAGTGGCGGCGCCATGATTTTTTTTGGGGGGGAGGCTGAATCCTCGTGGAGGAAATTTTCCATTTTCATTCGCCAAACTTTCTGACGATCACCTTTTTTAGTCATTTGGTATGAATCTCATGGAAATTTCACATTTTATAGGAGGGGTTTAACATGGAAATATTTCATTTTTTCATGTAAAAACGGATGGCCTTTTTAGGGGGCTTAAACCCCTAGCCCCTCTGGTGCCCATACTGCTTGCAGACATTTGCATATTTTGTAGTAGGGCATAGAATCCACCTCAAGCCGCCTAGTATGGACCTTGGGCAAGTCCTTCACTCAATTGTTCAGTGCCTCAGCCTGAAACTCGATTTCAGTGCCCGTGCTGTAGTTGGGAGTGCTTCTGAGTAGAAATCTTGAAGGGACGCTATGACAAGTACACATACAAAAGAAATTTACCAAAATGAAATAGTGTGGAATTGATTTTCATCATTGATATCGTGTTTCCATATGCAAATATTAACAAAATACATTGGGGTCCAGCTGGACCCCAGGTTAGCTGTAACGTAAGTTTTTACACGTTAGCTGTTGAGGGTTAATCTAGACGTCTCTGGGGTGGAGGAGTTCCCCAGAAATGACATTCCACAAAGAAAAACTCAGCAGCCCTTGTTTACATGTTACATAATTACTGTATAAGTAACATCTCCCCGTAAATCGACAGCACAGCATTGATTTTCTGCCCAAAAGGTAATTAATCAGTTTTTAAGAAAAAGGTTGCCATAAAAGATTAACGGTTAGAGAATGTCGTCGATGTCTGGTTCAGAGGTTGCATTCGCATAGAACGCCCGTCTTTCAACCCCATCTACGCAGAAACCTACCCCCCCAAAAAAAATAAAGCAGGGAATCTAGATTAAGCACTGTTTCCATCCATCCATTCATCCATCCATCCATTCATCCATCTATTCATTCACCCATTCATTCATCCATCCATCCATCCATTCCATCCATCCATCTATCCATTCCATCCATTCATTCATCCATCCATCCGCCCCTCATTCACAGCTACACCCCCATTCATCAATTCCTGCGAACACACAAAAACAAATGCTTTCATGATTGCCCTCAACAGCCCTTATTACTTCCCCGAAACCCCTCAACATACCTTTGCGTACGTTTCCAGCTGATATAAGCTTACATCATATCCCACTTAGCGGCAGTTCTCTTTACCACGAATTCTAATTAAACGTCTCTGACGTCACATCCGCCTCCGATCTTCTCGATTCTTCTGCGTCAAAATGACAAAATGGCCGCCTCCTCATAATAACAATCAACTCACCTTTTGTTTTGCATGTTCAGACGTGAGAGATGTTGACTGAGTTCTGATTGGCCGAAGCACGGCTTACGCAATGGCTGCTGCTGATGTGCACGCAGCGCCTCTATCGTCAATGGTAGCAACCACCTTGCGAAGGAGACTGAATGAACGACGGGTCGTCGATATATTGATTGGATGAGTGGGAGAGGGTGATACGAGTATTATTATACACATATTATGGCTGTGCATGTCCAGGTTTTTATCCGAGTTTTTAATTAGATAATGGTAATATTGCATGTATGGGCGGTTTTTTTCAGAATCTAGGCCTACATGTACATGTACAATGTACATGCTAGGGGTGGGTCATTTCCACGCAATAATTAATCGAGTCAGCCTGTGTTTAACTGTTGAGAGGCTCTGCATGTGTTTGTTTGTGTGCGTTCGTGTGTGACTGTTTGTGTGTGTTTGTGTGTGTATCTGTTTGTGTGCGTGTTTGTGTATTTGTGTGACTGTTTGTGTGTGTGTTTGTGCTTGTGTGTGTATCTGTTTGTGTGTGACTGTTTGTGTGTGCGTGATAGCTGGCTTATTGGGCGCTCGATTATATGGAGACTATAGCGTGCTGGGCTATGAAACGGGAGGTTCCCGGAAAGGATGGATGGATGATGGATGAATGGGTGAGTGGATGGATGATTGGATAAACAAATGGATGGATAGTTGGGTGGATGGAAAGATGTTTTTTGTGTGTTCATGTCCATGGAACGAAAAGACAAAATGAATGAATGACGATGAATTATAGAGAATTCATATCAAGAAGTCATTATTCCACTCGTTCGTTGCAAATAGCGGCAAGCGAAGCCCTATACGCCGAAACCAAGCAAATGAAGTGGCAAATTGCATTCACGTGAATATGTTATACGTTGATGTTTGACTTGTGGGTGGGTAAGCATCGAAACACTGCATGTGGTCAAGAAGACAGGAGACGTAAAGAACGAGGAAGACAGACTGACATACAGGGACACAGACAACCAAACAGACACAGAAACAATTGTAGTATTTGATTTTTTAAATGTCCAGCATCATCATCATCATCGTCGTCGTCGTCGTCATCATCATCATCATCATCATCGCAGAACTTCAAATTTGAGAGGTCGCCCTTAAGTCTGAAAATATAATTGCATAATTATACTGGGAATTGACCAGACGCCCCGGGGAATATTTTTGCTCCAAGAGGCTATATTGTGCGAACTGCCTTTCTGCAGAGCAATAAAAATTGAGGCAAATTGTTAACCATTCACAACAACATCACGAAGCTGATTTAATTATCATAATTATTTTAATTATATTTATTGTAAATAAATATGTCGAACGTGCTATGAAGGAATTCCTTGTAGGCCTAATAATTGACTGCTCGTAGCATAATTGACAATAATTATATTCAAGTGTTTGATGTTTTTGTCGACAATTTATTATTAACGATGTTGAATGAAATAATTATTGTCCACTTGGCCGATCACAGATTGTTGGCGCCTGTATCGCTATAGTGTCGTGTTGTGTGGCCTTTGATCGAAGCGGCGTCGTCGGCTTCCTTTGATCTTATTAATTGAGTTATTAATACGCAAATCGATCCATCTAAAATGAAATAGCGACCATTCGTTGCTGCTGAAGCTACTATGGTAATTGAAGTCACTATGGTAACTGAAGTTGCCGTGCATGGTTATCTAAGTTGTCATGGTTAGTGTGGCAACTACGCCACAGATTCTCAGATTCAAAGTTGTAAGGGCAGATGGGTCGAGCTTTGTGAACTACTAAAAAAGTGGTACGTCAGAGGCATACATAATAATTGTATGCAAACATGTATGTGGGTATAATTATAAACATAATGCAAATGCGCAAACATAAACCATTGAAACCGAGCGGAAACAGCAACGCCTTATTTAGCATTTTCAAATACATATACTTCTGTATATTGATTTATTATAATATTATATATGTAGTTAAAATATGCATATGTTACTGTGTCTTTGTTTCGTGGGCATAAGTATTTAATAGCTCAAGTGTTTATTTAACCTCGTCGACGATGTTTAAATGCCAAGAGAATGAGTGTGACGATAGATTCTTGACATTCTGTCGTCTTAATTCATTTGATCATTCATTCATATCTCCATCCATCCATTCATCCATTCATCAATTCATCCATTCATCAATTCATCCATTCATCAATTCATCCATTCATCAATTCATCCATTCATCTATTCATCCATTCAACCATCCATCTATCCATCTATCAATCCACCCATCCATAAACTAATCAATCAATCAATCCATCCATCAATTAATCCATCCATTCATTCAATCAATCAATCAATCAATCCACCTATCCATCCATCCATCAATTAATCCATCCATTCATTCAATCAATCAATCAAACAATCCACCTATCCATCCATCCATCAATTAATCCATCCATTCAATCAATCAATTAATCAATAAGTTCATTCATTCATTCATTCATTTGTTCATTCGTTCATTTTTCATTTACTCATTTATTCATTTACTCATTTATTCATTCATTCATTCATTCATTCATTCATTCATTCATTTGTTCATCCATTCGTTTTAATATTCCGTTTTCGATTCAGTCATTTATTAATTTTCTCCACCAATTGCAATTTTGCAGCGACCAATACCTTCTATAGAGACGAATTTGTAGAATGCTCTCACTTACACACAGTATAATATAATAACTCTCCTCTTGTCATTCAGCCAAACGTACGTCATTGAAGAAATCTCGACAGGCACTCCACACGTTTAACGCCCACTTACAACCGATACCCAAATCAACACATGCATTGCATTCCACACATAAGCACTGATCATCTCAACACTCGATTCATCCAGTGCTTCTCAAGTATAGGTTTATATACTCAACAACGACATGCGTTGTATTGGGCAATTTCATTAGACAGTTCAATTGACTCGTCAACGCGACCGTGACTGACTTTTACGACTTAATTAGTAGACGTAGACTTTGGAACTTTGGAAGATATTATTGAGAATTGTCGACAGAGTTTTAGTTCCTAAGTCAATCGCGCGAAGAGGGTGGGGCTCTTTTTCAGGCCAATGACCGAAGCTTTATAATATTAGACCAAGATCAATCCACATTGATATTAGACATGTCTGTTCTTGCCCGATTGGCACGGTAGCCGATTAGTTACAGAACCGTGGCCTCTGATGACGCACAGAGTAATAGCATAAGAGTCTCCAACTGAGACAGTCGATCTGCATATAGAAGGACATTGAGCAAGTCATTCACTCTTGATGATTGGCCATTTAATAGTGGCAGTCTAATAAACGAATAAAAGATAAATAAATAAATAAATAAATAAATAAATAATAATAATAATAATAATAATAATAATAATAATAATAATAATAATAATTCTAAGTCTAAGCAACGATTGCGAATAGTATTTTATATGTTTATTCACATGTGAGTATACATAAAATACATATACCCACATACATTCTGCATAATAATAATAATAATAATAATAATAATAATAATAATAATAATAATAATAATAATAATAATAATAATAATAATAATAATAATAATAATAATAATAATAATAATAATAATAATAATAATAATAATAATAATAATAATAATAATAATAATAATAATAATAATAATAATAATAATAATAATAATAATAATAATAATAATAATAATAATAAACGAAACCTGAAGACGAGGCCTGACCCTCAGACAAATTTTCTGTTCCTGACAGTATCATATCTAAACTCTAAATATTATTCATAATCAGATCATAGATTTTTCACTTCGCGGGTTTAAAAACCTTTATAAGTCATTCAAGCAATAATATTAATACCAGTAATTGATCCATCACATAATTTTCATTAGGCCCATTTCTCTCCTCTGAAGTAAATAAAATCCATAACGAATGAGTGTCTATAATTTGTCTATGTATACTCGCTTGCATAGACGTATACTCACCGGGACTATTGTAATTTATGTATAATAATTATACACATGTAGTTCATCTTGAAAAACCCACAAAAGCGACCAAGACATCACTCCACGGTTCTACTGGATACCTCATTTAATTTGTCAGAGGTGCTGTGGGTTGCCTCTCCATCTACCTCTGCTTCTGCCTCTCCGTATCCCTCTTCGTCTCCGTCTCATATATCTTTGTTCCTGCCCCTCTTCATCCTTATCCTCTTCCTACAACACCTTTCTCCTCCTTCATTCTCTTCCTGACATTACCCCTTATCCTCCCATTTCTCCTCCTCTTTCAATTCCTATCCATCGTTTTTCTCTTCCTTCTCTACTTCCTCCTCCTCCTCCTCCTCTCTCATCCTTTTCTCCTCCCATTTCCTCCTTCTTTTCTCCTCATTTCCCTCTGCTCCACAAATTCGTTCTCCTCTTCCTGGTCCTTTTTATCCCTCCTCCTCATCTCTTCCTCTTCTTTCTTATCCTTTTCACCTCCCACTTCTTCCTTTTTTCCCTGCTCGTTCTCCTCCAATTCGTTCTCCTCTTCCTCCTTCTTTACCTCCCCTTCCTCTTCCTCCCTTTCTTTTCCTTTTCACCTCACCTTCCTTTCTTCTTTTCCTCCTCTTTTTCCTCCTCCTCCTCTTCCTCCTCTCTTCTTCCTCCCCTCCTTTCGCATTACTCGTCCACTATCTCGGTCTTCGATCAACAGATATCGTATTCTCCGAAACTCTATTCGTCATAATTTCCAATGACGAATTTCTTCATCAAAATTTCTCAGACGAAGCTGTCAACAGCGTGCATTCTGGGATGGTTTGACGTCACGATCAGCAACTGCTTCCGGTCTGACCCCTCGTCCTCCTTAGCCTCCGAGCGCCGACGTAACCGATCCAGTCTCTCCTCTAGGCTGGATCGCATCAGGTCCTTGCGTGTGATGATACCACGCACTCGGTTGGAATGATCAACGACGGTGAGGTGCCTGAGTCCGAGGGTCCGGAATAGGACGTAGGTGCGGTGGAGGGAGAAATCCTCGCGGACGTAGGAGGATGAGCGGTTGATGAAAGGTTCCTGGATGTAAAGAGAAAAAAGAACGATGATGAAATGGAAGTAGGATGAAGAGAAATGTAATTTAATGGAAATATGAGTGAATGGAATGCAAATGGAATTCAAGGAAACTTCAATTTAAGGGAAATATTTCATGTATTGGTCTCTTAAGGGGAGTGTTATACTGTTATTTAATTATGTGAATAATTATTATGTGAAGGGATGAGAGTGGAAAAGACAGGGAAAATGTAATTAAGAGGAGATGATAATAAAGTGAAATGGAAAAGGAAGAGAAATGTTATTTAATGTAATGTAATGGATTGGAAAAAGGATGTTCTTCTAAAATGGGAACATAGTGCGAAAGAATGGAAAAGGAAGGAAATGTTAATTGACATACATGTAGTGTGACGGAATAAACAATTGATTGAATAGAAATGCGAATAAATAAAAGTAATAAATAATACTGCTTATAATGAGACGAATAGAAATGGAATGGAAAAATTATACAATTAAATGCGTTGTAGTGTAATGCTATTTATTCGTCTCATCATCATCGATGTCATCATCATCATCGTTATCATCATCTTCGTCGTCGTCGTCACCATCATTATCATTGTTATCATCACTTTCGCCATCGTAATCATCATCGCGACCATCATGAGCATCACCAAAAAAGTCGTTGGTGTCGCCATCATCATAGTCTTTGTCATCGTCATTTATGTAGCGCAACCTACAAGATCGACGATGACGTTTCGGAAGACGGGATCGGTCATGAAATTCTCGAGCATCTGTTGATGCTTGGCGCCATCTTCTGGTCGGTCAACGGACAGCTACGTCATCAAAAACAAAAGTGACGTCACCATGGCGTCATCAACGGTTCTGCTTCATGAATCATAATTATTAAGTCGCATTGAGTTGACTATGCCTCATTCGTTCATAAATAGGATTTATATAGCCCCTTCATGGTTTCTACTACGATTTTTAAGTGATATGGATCATAATGCAGAAGAGTGTCTCCTTCTTTATCCAGGCATTGGACTGGCATCACTGACAACGCACCAGTCTATTAGTATATAGTAGATGGTTATGTTTAAGACCTTCCTCTTTGTCCAGGCTTCGCGGACTTGCATCATCCGACACTATAGCTATCTTATGTTGTATCACCACGCATTGCAAGTTTCCCACTTGTTTATTTCTTTTATTATAGACTCAGAGGCAGCCATGGGAATGAAGTGTTAGCGACTTCACTATCTCGGTCTCGGCACATGACGACTGGTGAATGGTGACAATTCCTCTCCCTCACCTTCTCATCTTCCCATAGACAGTGTGCGACCGATGTGCTCATTACAAGCGAGCAGGATAGAGGGCGCCAGCGAAGTAAAAAAAATATTGAAATTAATACACCATGCTTCCACTGAGATGTGAATCAATTCACTCTAACCTCTTCGAAGGAGATTTTCGGCGTAACCTTTGACCCGGAAGTTGTGTTTGAGCGCGTCTCGTGGTGACCCAGGATGACCCAAAGTTCAGATCTACAAGGCCAACTGTACTGCCAGTGACAGAACAATTCTTGTCTAATGCTATCGTGCGCGTATGTAATTTTCAAATTTTAAAAATCTTATCCTGTGCAGTCTGCGATATAATTTCCATTGGAAAACTTCCGCAAGGGAATTATGAAAAAAATCGAAATGGAAAAACTCCGCAATGGAAAACCCCAAAAAGGAAAACACCGAAATAGAAAACCCCGAAATGGAAACCCTCCAAACCTTTTCCTGCATGGCTACGCCCACGAATGTGATCTGATATCTAAACTAGTGCCATCTGCGCTAACTTTAAGTAATAAAATCTTATCAAAACATTAATTAGCGCATTAACAAGTCCAAAACCATAGGCCTAACCGGAAGCTATGAACGACGTAACAGGAAATGACATTACTTCTACTAAAAACAGCCCAAACCTCGTGATGAAGCCGTAGTGGACTTCCTGTTGAGCGTTCCCCATCAAACTGACAACCGGAAATCCGCCATGACTCGTCTCGAGAACGAGGCTGGCCAACCGGAAGAGGCTTTCCATTGGATGAATGGTCACCGTAGGACTGTGCATCACATCAGCAGCACTGAACAGCTCCAGGTTGAGACTGAAAGAAACAGGAAACAGATGATGGTAAGGAAAGGAGAACTTATAGGAAAGGGGAGTATCGGAATCGGATCGTATACGATAAGGTGTGATGTACAATTGTACATGTATGATAAGGAAGGGTAGATGAGAGCAGAGCAGTGTATGATAAGGTATGGTTTGGTATGATATGGTGAGGTATAGTGTGACATGGTAGGGGAGGTATATGGTAGGCTAGGATAGGATAGGTAGCATTGGGTATGGTACGGTGTGGAAGCACTGGAAGGGTAGAGTGGAATAGGATATGGTAGAGTAGAGTGGGGTTGAGCATATGGTAGGGTAGAGTAGGATAGGGTAGGATATGGTATGGGGAGATATGCATGAGAGGATAGTGTATAATGGACAATTATGGTAGGGCTGGGTAGTCTAGTACGGAATGGTATTTTGTGATGTGATCTGTTAGTGACAGTAGTATGGAAGGTTATCATATTATGATATGATATATGGTTTGGTTATTTTGGTCATGATATAATATTATGTTAGCATAAGGTAAGTTGTCACACGATATGGTATTTATGATAAGCTACAGAAATAAATGACCCAGCAGTCATGTATTAAATCGGTGTCGCGCAAATGTGTCTCGTGTACTCACGGGTTGAGATGTTCGTCGTAAACGATCGGTTCGTAGTCGAGATATGGAATGGATTTGAAGTCGAGTAGGGCGTGGTAGAGAGGGCGTGTCATGTAGTCACCCGTCCACTTGGCAACCAAGATGGCCGACATCGTTGGCAATAGCAACGCAGCGTCGTTCGTCATTTCAATCTGGTAACATAAAAAGGAAATAGATGACGTACGATGTTAAGAGATGCAGTGGTCCATTTTAATCCCATGATAAGCGGGCCGTCAATATAAAAATAAGGGTTTGGAAACTATGCTTCTATCTGTCGGTATGTATGTATGTGTGTGTGTATGTATGTATGTATGTATGTATGTATGTAATACTATGTATGTATGTGAGTCTGTCTGTGTCTCGGTTTATCCGTGTCTATGTCTGTGTGTCTGTCGGGTCTGTCTGTGTGTGTGTATGTATGTGTGTGTGTGTGTGTGTGTCTTTCTGTCTACACGAACGTACATGTATGTATTTGTGTGTGTGTGTGTGTGTGTGTGTGTGTGTGTGTGAGAGAGAGAGAGAGAGAGAGAGAGAGAGTGCGCGTGCGTGCGTGTGCGTGTGCGTGTGCGTGTGCGTGTCTGAGGGTCTGTTTCTTTAACGACATAAAACGGCTACTATCGCCTTTTAATTTAAGTTCTCCTATCCTGCATACTGTTTTCGTATTTAACCCTCGGAAGTACCCCTGGGGGTATTTTTGACCCCAACATACATTTGTACATTTCTTGGATATATTTCCTCAACTATGCAATGCATGCGTATTAACTTTTAGGACTTTGATTCTATGTTTTTGCTCAACAGATTAATTCAATTTAGTACGTCATTCTTGAAGCAGGGAACCAGTGTTGGTGTTTGACAGAGAAAGTAAACAAATAGTAGTGCAAATATGGCGACATACATACATACATACATACATACATACATACATACATACATACATACATACATACATACATACATACATACATACATACATGCATACATACATACATACATACGTACGTACATACATACATACATACATACATACATACATACATACATACATACATACATACATACATACATACATACATACATACATACATACATACATACATACATACATACATACATACATACATACATACATACATACATACATACATACATACATACATACATACATACATACATACATACATACATACATACATACATACATACATACATACATATATACACATATATACATATATACATATATACATATATACATATATACATATATACATATATACATATATACATACATACATACATACATACATACATACATACATATATACATATATACAGGGTGGCGCAGAAAAAACCGGACTATTAGTAATTATTGCCCTAAACTATCATTAGACTGCAGAAATGACACAGAAAAATCGCATTGGTTTGGCATTTAATATAGCCTAACATTGAATGAACTGTAAAATTTCAGAGTTTTCTGAATGCGTCAGAAATTTAAGTCAAAGTGATGTCCTCCGTTTGCTGCGATAACCAATGATAATCGCTTGCGAAACTGTCCAATAGCCCGGTTGATAGTGTGCTCGCTGATTTCGTCCCAGCATGCGGTCGTAACTTCTTTCAAATGTTCAATATCTCGAATTCTCTGCCTGTAGACAAACTGCTGAAGAATTCCCCAGATCGAATAGTCTAGGGGATTCAAGTCCGGACTGTTCGGTGGCTAATTTTCTGGTTCAATAAAGTCTGGAACGTGAGCAGTTAGAAAAGCAACTGTTTTTGTGAACGATGAGCAGGTGCTCCATCCTGCTGGAAATTGAAATTGTCACCAAAGTGACCTATTATGTCTGGCAGTAATCCTTGATATAGGACGACGTCACAGTAATATAATTACTTTGATTATTCAAGCGATGCCATTGCAAAAACTAATAGTCCGGTTTTTTCTGCGCCACCCTGTACATACATATATACATATATACATATATACATATATACATATATACATATATACATTATATCTACTATGTTGATATTGTGCATTAGTTGTTTCAAATATTATACTCAAAACATGCTTAAAATAGTGGGGTCCTTTTGACCCCCAGGGGTACTGAAACGTGTTTTTCAAAAAGGGTGCCACCGAGGGTTAAGAGATGTGAATGATCTGCATTATTAGCGCAGCTGAATAATTATAAAAACTGTAGGATCGTTTTTAAGGTGTCTACGAGACCATGACTTTTTGCTTCGACCATTGTAGGTGCTAGAGCTATAATTTACGTCAAAGCGAACAGTTCTCATGGTTTCTATGGCGCAATGCCACACACTTAGGCTAATAGCGATACTATGGTAGTAATTTCAGTTTAATGACACTGAGCGATAACAGTAGGACACTGATGTAGACCTGCTACTTCATCCAGACTTGGGACTAGCACTGTCAGACTATACGAACAGTGGCGAAGTTTGATAAATTGCGACTAAAGATAGGTTTTTTCAAAATTAAATTTTGTATACGTCGTCATATGGAATGAACGTTGGCGACAATTGAAAGTCTAGACATCACAATGAAAACATAATTAATTATATTCACTTTTATACAGTTTGTGGCGGTGAATTAACCGACAAGTACCTCAGATTTTAAGCGTAAGACAACATTTACAATATCACTATTGTTAATTTTATAACAGCATGAGCTAATAGTCAATAATGCATGAAAATCAAAATCGTTTACAAAGATTATCTTTGAGACAAATTGAGCAATTTCGGCACAAGCAATTTTAGACTGAAATATATTTTTGAATAGCAACAACGAGGACAAAAGTCATAGCAAATCAAATCAAAACTTAAATCAGATAAAATTATCCCAAAAATAAACTGTACATTTTTAGGTTACACGATGAGGCGCTAATCCACATAGTTACGAAACCGGATCGTCAAGTCTGCATGAGTCAAAAATGCCGCCACCGATTTATTCTCTGATCATGACTTACCCATTATGGGCCAGCAGTGGCGTCATACAAGATTTTAGATAAAATTTGGCTTTTTATGCAATGTAAAGTACACTGGCTCCGGAACAGCAAAAATAAAACCCACGCCTCATAGTTAAACTCTAAGCAAATAACGGATTTAATTAAGCACCTTTAAATAATTTCCTACATTGGCTATTAAAAAGCAAATTTTCGCAAGGACGCAATCATCCTCTACAGCGTTGCCACCCCTTGGCCAAGGTTTTTCTCACAAGATCTTGGGTTTTTCGATCTCCGAACTTGAAAAATGGGGTTTTTTCGAGAAGAACTTGGTTTTTTTAAAAAAAATTCTGAAAAAATCTAGGATTTTTCGATCTCCGAACTTGAAAAATGAGTTTTTTCGGGAAGAACTTTGGTTTTTTGCTTGGGTTTTTTCTTACGGCTAAGAAAGTCGGAAAATTTTGGACATTTTGGAAAGATTTTGGCCGGATGACTAAAAAAAGGTCAGCAGAATTTTTCGGACGGGAAATTCTGTACATTATCGAAGTTTGGGCAACTTGGGTTTTCTTGTGTTTTTTCGAGCCACCAACTTGGGTTTTTTCATTTTTTAGAGTGGCAACGCTGAGAAAATGGAGGATACATGTATGTTGAGGAGATCGCATCTGCGCTGGCTGGGTCATTATACACAGGTCGGACAATGAAAGAATTCCAAAACAGACACTGAACTGGATCCCGACAGTATGGAAGAGAAAACGCGGAAGGTCGAGAAAGACTTGGCGAGACACGGTTGCATAGGATCTGGACGACGGTGGGATGATGTGGGAAGAAGCTGAGACGATTGCGGAGCAGGGTGAGAATTGCCGGGGGGTTGGGGTTTTCAACCCCCAGTATTTCTTAGAGCCCCATAGTAAAGTCTGTTTTTCACTCCCCGATTCCAAGTAGATGATGGTCCAACCCCCCGCCCCCTGGTTATTTTTCCACAATTCTTACACTGTTGCGGAGGACAGAGTGGTGTGGAGGATTTGTGTCGCCCGATGAGCTACCCGCGCGTGTAAGGACTAAGGTCTTAGGTAAGGTAAGGTAAAGAATGCGTTTAATGGATTACTTGCTGGAATTAACTTGAAAAACGTATGAGATTTTTAAACTATAACACTTTTTATAGGTTCTTTTTGAACTCAACAAATTATTTCTTTTTCTTGCTTGTAGCATATAAATGCGCATTCACATTGTTGTGCTAGCATTTTTTGACAAGAACATAATTTATTTCAGAAGTGAGCATGGGAAGAGCACTATAGAGTTTACTGTTAAGCATTTTAGAGGTGTCTAAGGTAAGCTGGTATTGGGCTATTAATTGATGTCAAATGCAATTAATTGTCACAAAGTCATTAATTGCAAATAAGAGTTGTTAATTGCTATCAATTGCCATTAATAATAAATAATGCGGACAACTTATATGACGCCATAATACGACCATACCGCTACAAAGAAACATAAAAACGACCGGACAGAAATCGGCACCCACAATCAGCCAGAAGCGTCGCTCCCCGTTTCTATTAATTGCTACATTCCATTAATAGCTACTAAAATATTAATTCTCAAGCAACATCTTATGACCTTACTCTGTGATGGAGGAAGCCGATGATTTAGTTATTATTAGCCTACTAGTAGTTTCAGTTTAGCGATTTGTGAAGACAAATATCATTAGTGTCGCCCTCCTCCTACACCCTGGCTTGGGACTGGCACTGACAGACAACAAACTGCAGCGGTTCATTGAGTGGATCTGTAGTTTAACGGCTTACGACAATTGTTTTTATATATTGAAGCTCTATATACATATATATATTGCAATGCAGGGGTTATACATAAGGTATGTATGTTGCGTTCACCGACACAGTGTGTCAGCAAAGATAATTAGCATTTCCCTCCTCCTTTATCCATGCGTGGGACTGGCATTACAAAGTGCTTTAATATCTGATGTCCACCAGATTTTCACAGCAGTTAAAGAAAACTTATAGCATCAGAATATAGCTGTCAAATGGTGTCTAAACGAAGCTTTACAATCTCTTTAATATTCAGTCTTTTAACAACATCTGACACTCTCTATAACTCGCACATTGTGACAAAAGGATCTTATGTAAGTCATTATTCCAAATGAAAATTAAAGAACCTTCGGAAAAGGTTTGGAACAGGCATCGGCAGGGAACAGTGTCATGGAGTTAAATACCAATTTAACGCGCTAGCGCTGAATGTATAGCATCTGAAACTCAATTTTAAAGGTGTCTAAGACCGTAAGACGACCATTCATGTAATAATAATGTTGTCAAGCAACATTTTCAGCGACCACAAGAGGTCAATGACGCTGACCACGCCTTATGACGCGTGATGGATTGTGTGCTTCCTTATTGGTTGATTAGTTGCTGCTCAACTACAAAGATGATTCAGGTTGCACTCCTTGCTTTTTCAGGTCTGGGACTAGTTTTACTATGAGAATTGTGGAAACATAACGGAGGTGTGGTCAGACGTAGATTTATGTGAACTGGTGAGCGCAATGAGGACTTCACTATGGCGTCGTAAAAAAGATTACGGAGGTTGAGCCAAACAACCCTCGGGCAATTCTCTCCCTGACTGACTTGTCAGAGCTCCAAAATTGCCGGAGTTGTCCGGCAGTGGTCCTTTCTGTTTAACGATACCGTACGGTAAAAAAAACTTCAGGGACGTCCTCCTCCTTCGTCTAGGTTTGGGACAGGCACTCCTGGAATAAAAACACGTCAGACCAGAGTTCAAAAGTGGTGGGCTCTAATGATAGCAAATATGAATGCCATAAGTAGCTTTAGTAGTATGGTTGCAGTTTAACGTCACTGTACGGTAATAAGGACCATTAGCGACACCCTCCTCTTTTATGCAGGCTTGGGATTGGCACTGCAAAATGCGCACACTTGCGGTGGTCATAGGATTTTTACATCAGTTAAAGGAAACTTATAGTGGCCGAATATCATTATCAAAACGGTGCGTAAACGACGCTTTACAACCCCATTATTATTCAGTTTTTTTTACATCTGACACTCTCTATGACTTGCACATTGTGACAAAAGGATCTTATGTAAATCAAAGATATTAATCCAAGTTGAGCAACATTTGGAAATGGCTTTGAACTGGCACTGCTATGGTCGGTATACGAAAAGCGGAAAATACCCATCAACGGTCATTCATTATTCGCCGCCTACTCCACCAATCGGAGCGTTGCACGATGAGTTTATTAAATGTCTCCACAGAGTCCGCTCCTGCAGAGGTTCCGGGTCTTATTCAAGTCCAAAGTATGACGATTTTAGGAGTTGTCACGACTGAAAACCTAGGGTTTGAAGCCCACATCAAACGAATTTGCATCCAGGCAAGACAATCACTTTAAGCCCTGCGGATTATGACTGCGCACGGCCTCAAGGGACCGAGCCTGCATGACGTTGTTAGGATGACCACAGTGGCCCGAATGTTATACGCGGCCCCGGCATGGTGGGGGTTTGCATGGCAGCAGAAACGTGGTAGACTGCAGGCTATTTTGGACCGTTTGATCAGAATGCACTACATGTACCTTCCTAAGGACAATCCTACCTTTGAGGAACTTTGTAGAACGGCGGATGGGAGGCTCTTTGCTGCCCTCCTCCTTAATCAAGGTCATGTGTTACACCCACTCCTCCCACCATTTAGGCCTCAGCCTTACTCCATGAGGCCAAGAATACATGACCGAATCATTCATAGGGCGGACAACCTAACTAGGAAATCTCTTTTGACGAGAATGCTCTATCATACTTGATTGTAATACCATTTAAACCAAAGTGCAGCATAAATTGTTGGTCATTAAAATAACACAATTATTATTTTAAAGAAAAATTTATATTGGATTTTGGACCTAGGATTTTGTGCTATTTGAAAACATTTTGACATTGATTGGATATAGAAATTATGTACGTTTGTTTATTATACCATGTCTGTACGCCAAAATGCGGATAGCAATTGGCATAGTTGTAAAAAACGTTTTTTTCCGTTTTTTATTCGCTCCCGAAAAACCTCGTTTTTTTCGTTTTTTATTTTCCCCATCGTTTTTTATCGTTTTTTTATTATTTCTTTGTCTTTATTTATTCATTTATTTCTGTTATTATTTTCTTAAATTTTAATTTCTTTCTGATATTTTTTATGTTTTCCGCAAACTCTCAAGGATTCAGCTAACTAAAGTCATCATTTCTTCGTTTAACATCATCATTTAAGAGATAGACTGCGTGTAGTAGGTTCCTAATCAAGGTTTTCAAGGTTAAAATGCGGTTTTAGATGTAGCAAAGTCAAATTATTTTCCGTTTCCGTTTTTTATCGTTTTTTTGTCGTTTTTTATTATTTCGAAAAAACGTCGTTTTTTACCGTTTTTTTATTCTGTTTCCATCGTTTTTTACATCTATGGCAATTGGTATAGTAAAAGAATATTCTTATCTTATCTTATCTTACAGTGTTCGATTCTCAGCCACAGTGATGGCCATGCTCAAGTCTACATGTATGCCCAGTCCTTCTGACATAGTAATTTAACGCGTTCGTATAATTTATAGCATTTGAAACCACATTTTAAAGGTGTCTAAGACGACCAGTTTATATCATAGTCGATCAACTGTTATAGCCACCACCAGAGACCAGGAACGTTGGCCACGCCTTTTAAGCAAGATGGATTGTGTGCTTCTCGTTCGTTTGACTAGTTGATGTTTATTTAACGACTCTGTGTCATAACAAAGATGACTAAGGTCGCCTTCCTTGTTTTCATATGTCTGGAACTATTTGCCAGAGCTCCAACACTGACGGAATTATCTGGCGACAACTAAAGTGGTATTTTCAGCTTAACGATACCGTGCGGTAAAAGAAATCATTGGCGGCTCCCTCCTACTTCATCAAAGTTTGGGACTGGCACACCCTGTTACCAAAGTACGGATGTGCAATTGCGAACTTCGGATGGGAATTGCGATGATTAGAGCCACCCTCCTCCTTATTATAGGTTTGAGACCGGCACTGCATGATCAGAGTACGATGGATGGGTGGATAAAGATTTGACGAGGGCCTATGACAACAGAGGCCGTTGCCCTCGAATTTTTTTGGAATAATTTAGTTTTTATGATAATAATTATGTAACGCTAATATGAACGGCACTTTTCTCTCAAAGGCTTAACGTCGTCATATGACATCAAAGGCCATTGACGACAATTTACAGCATATGCAGTAAAATGAATAATATTAATAGTGTCCAATATACATCAATCATAAATCATATCATATACATCGTATAAACGGCACCACGCAACAACTGGATAAAATAACTTTAACTTATAACATTTTAAAGGTGTCTAAAGTAGTTAAATTCGACTTCGCCTACACAAAAATAATAATTTTCGTTAACTCAACTATCAGGTTTAAAGACCACAACCGGTTACATTATAGAGTTATGCAGTTGCCTGCAATACAAAGGATGGTTTCTTCAGTTTAATATAAAAAAATCAATTACATCGACCTCCTCCTATATATCCTATAGCTTGGCTCTGGCACTGTCAGATTTCAAACAGTGGCGGAATTCAACACCCGGGCTTGGGGATGGCACTGTCAGACAAACTGCGGCGGTTCAATTGAGTGGATCTATACTCTATAGTCATAGGCTTACGACAATTGATTTGGCATAATAGAGCACTATATTGCTGGGGTTATATATCAAGTACGCAGGCTATGTTGCAGTTGATCAGCACTCTGTGATTACAAAAATTCATTAGCATTTCCCTCCTCCTTTATCTATGCGTGGGACTGGCAATACAAAGTGCTCTTATGTGTGATGTCCACCAGATTTTCATAGCAGTTAAAGGAAACTTATAGCATCCGAACATCACCATCAAAAGGTGTCTAAGCGAAGCTTTACAATCTCATTAATATTCCGTTTTATAACAACATCTTAAGCTCTCTGTGAAACAAACGTTGTGACAAAAGGATCTTATGCAAATCAAAGACATTATTCCAAATGAAAATTATTTAACAACCTTCGGCAAACGTTTGGAATTGGCACCGGCAGGGAAATAGAAGTATTATGGAGTCAATACCAAATTAACGCTCTTGCGCTGAATCTATAGCATCTGAAACAACATTTTAAAGGTGTCTAAGACGATCATTTATATCATTGTCAAGTAACGGTTTTTTAGCAACCACCAGAGGTCAATGACGTTGACCACACCTTATGACGCAAGATAGATTGTGTGCTTCTCGATTAGTTGCTGTTCATTACAAAGATGATTAAGATTGCACTCCTTGTTTTTCAGATCTGGGTCTAAAGCTTTACTATGAGAATTGTGGAAACGTAACGGGGGGTGGGTGGCCATACGTAGATATATGTAAACTGTTGAGCGCAATGAGGACTTCACTATGGCGTCGTAAGAAAGATTAGTGGTTGAGCCAAAAAAACCTCCGACAATTCTCGCCCTGATTGACTTGCCAGAGTTCCAAAATTGTCGGAGTTGTCCGGTAGTGATCCTTTCCGTTTAACGACACCGTACGGTAAAAAACCTCCGGATCCACCTCAACCCGTTTGCATTCAAGCTGAACTTTAACAGTAGTATCATGTGTGTAAAGCATCCTAGAAGTAGCTTGCTACCCACGATGCTACATAAATTGTCTTGATTACATTACTTTACATTACGAACGACATTATCGTAACAATAGAAAGACAGTGATAATTTTGGTCTAATGCATCAGATTGAACGTTGAAAACTGTCATCCTTAGTTGCTTGATGGGAGTAGCAAGATTGGCAGAATTTCTACAATTCTAACACTATTGCTTGCCGGTATTATAGTTATTTATTATTAAACATCTTGAGATTTTGTAGCTTCAAGGAACGCCCGACTTTTCGCATTATGCCTGCTAATCGCATTTTTAAAACTTATAACATTAACCGACATGTAATTCAGGTGTCTAACAATACGATTGCAGATGATGCGAATTTCCCCTCATCGTGTGACCGTAAATATAATTTATGCCGGTCAGGCGTTGACCACAGTTACACACATAGAATAGCTTATGGTGGATGGATCCAGAGTTTATAACGACATCTTACGACAGAAAAGTTCATTGTAGTGGACAGAAATGTTAATACAAATCCCGGTTCGTGCTGCATTCGATAAATACATTAAGTAGCAATCGGCAATACAACCTCATTTGCAATGAGGTTAAGGACAAATCATTCACAAGACTTGAAAGTCCTTATTAACCATAATGTGACTAGTTTAGTGACAAAAGCACCGCTGTGCCCCTGGCGATAAGAAAGTTTTCTCTATAACGCATTTATTACAATTATACCTTGTTTACGACGACCAGTTTATATCATTGTCTCCTCCTACACCTGGGCTTTGGACTGGCAATGGCAGAGAACAAACTGCGACAGATCAATTGAGTGGATCTGTAACGGCTTATGACAACTGTTTTGGCATATTAGAGCACTATATTGCTGGGGTTATATATCAAGTACGCAGGCTATGTTGCAGTTGACCAACACTGTGTGATTTTAAAAAATTCAATAGCATTTCCCTCCTCCTCTATCTATGCGTGGGACTGGCACTACCAAGACTGCTCTTATGTGATATCCACCAGATTTTCACAGCAATTAAATGAAACTTATAGCATCCGAATATCACCATCAAAAGGTGTCTAAGCGAAGTTTTACAATCTCATTGATATTCAGCTTTTTAACCACATCTGTCGACCTCTGAGTAACAAACATTGGGACAAAAGGATCTTATGCAAATTAAAGAACTTTCGGAAAAGGTTTGGAACTGGCACCGGCAGGGATCTAGAAGTGTCATGGAGTTAATGCCAAATTAAACCACATTTTAAAGGTGTTTAAGATGGCAATTTAAATAAATGCACAGAAACATAACAGCGATCGTCAGAGTCATTGAAGTTGACCATGCCATTCGCGAGATGGATTGTATGCTTCTCGATTGGTTGACTACTTGCACCGAAGCTCCTCCTTGATAGAAACACCTTCATTCAAGCAGTGCAATTTAACGCGTTGGCAGAATCTATAGCATGCATTTGAAACCACATTTTAAAGGTGTTTACGACGACCAGTTTATATCCGATCAACATTCATATAGCGACCACCAGAGATCAATGATGTTGGCCACGCCTTAAGCGAGATGGATTCTGTGCTTCTCGATAGTTTTACTATAGTTGCTGTTTAGCGGCACTGTCAAAACAGTGTTATAACAAAGATGACTAAGGTCGCCCTCCTTGTTTCATAGGTCTAGAACTATATGCGAGAGCTCCAACATTGACGGAGTTGTGTGGCGACAACTGTAATGGTATTTTCAGTTTAACGATACCGTGCGGTAAAAGAAATCATTAGCGGCGTCCTCCTCCTTCAACAAGATTTGGGACTGGCACTTCCTGGAACCAAAAGTAAGTACTACGTGCAATTGCGAACTTCGGATGTGAACTACGATTATTAGAGCCGCTCTCCTCCTTATTCTAGGTTTTAGACTGGTAGAGCGTCACTGCCTAATCAGAGTACAATGGATGGATAGATCCAGAAATTCCAGACTTGACGCGGGCCTGTGACAACAGCTAGAGTCCGTTGCCCTCGACAAAATTTTGTTTGGCATAATTTAGTTTTTATGATATGTAATGATAATATATCTGGTCTCCGACCCTCAGGAATGAGGATGGACATCATCATCAATGATAATATGAACAACACCACGCAACAACAGGAAAAATATAACTTTGGTTGATAACA
>OX243822.1:25835684-25853184 GCA_945859605.1 Lumbricus rubellus | reverse complement strand
AGTTTCTTCTTTGCCCTTGTCTTTGAAGTAGTTTTTCATTGGTGGCGCCCGGTAGAGTAATGGATAACACGCTGGCGTAGAGTGCGAGAGGTAGCGAGTTCGAGACCCGGTTGGGCGGATTTGCTTTGTACGCTGAAATTAGCGCCGTGTATTGCACGCTGTCGGTTCAGTTAGTATAGTTAAGATTTGTGTATTCTGTGATCTACGTTCTTGTGAATTGTTTAAAACTGCATATAATTATTGTACACTGTAACCGGTCGCGGTCTGTCAACCGGATTTTTGAATGAAGGAATTATAATTGTTGTTGTCTTTCCTTTCCCCTATATACACTGTGTCCAAATAAATTGGGCACCCTTTTTATATTGTGAATAAAACAGGTAAATCGTAATCGATTTTCAAAATTTTTAAAAACTCTTTTTATCCTGAGATAATTACCGTACACTGATTCAAATATGAAGTTTCTGGCATGAATATTTACGTCACAATTACGTCATTTGCATCAGAGAATTCAAATGTTAAGTACCGAACACAACGGTTTTTGTTGACATTTGGTTTCGATATGTAAATTACCGACGTCACTATGACGTACTTTTTTTAGTGAGGGCCGTTCATAAACTACCAATTTGTAGATAATTATCTCAGGATAAAAACAGTTCCGAAATTTTGACAATCGATGAATATTTACCAGTTTTATTCACATTATAAAAAGGGTGCCCGATTTATTGGGACACAGTGTATATAAATTCTCCGTCGGCTGCCTTCTTGTTTCTGCCGCTTTTAGTCGTGTTTTTTTGTTCTTGTGTTTTTGTGTCTCCAGTTCATATTTTCATTGCCTGACTTCTTGGTGTAATTGAAGAGTGGGAGAGCGGCAGGGAGAATCAGAGAGGGAGGGAGAGAGAGAAATTTACTTGCTTACTTATACTTGCTCAGGAGGGCCAGGGTGGCATGAAACATAATGAAATATATATTCTTCACCTGCTCACAATGTCATCATTACCACAGCTTACCTGAGCACATGGATTGGACAGGTAGGCGTTCTCTCCTGTTGCACCGTCACCATTCTAGGAACACCCGCGGATGGTCGACAAGGAAAGGCTGCTGGTACGAAGACAGTCACGACCGCCCATAGAACCTGCAAAAGAAGAAGAGAACGAGCAGTCAGTTCTTTGAGATGACCCCCGACAGGGACCTACAGCCAGCCGTGTTAGTTCACGAAAACGCCGCCTGTCGCACACTCTAAGCCCCTCCCTCTCAAGTCGAAACCAACCACTAAGCCATCCACTGCTGGCGACTTTTATACATATATACAATATACTTTGAGACCCACAGCCCCCGTTAAAAACAGTGACATGGAATTATTCACAAAAGAGCTGTGGATATTATTCAAAAGAACGCCTTTACATTAACTACCAGATAATCAAAGAAGACTTGCTAGTAAGTTATTTACATCTCTTCCACCGGCTCTCAATTCAGCGCTTTAATGCGTAGTTGCCTTCAAAGGAGCCTTCCCCCAACAAAATCCTGACAAAGGAAAAGCCGTTCTATAGGGTTACGTGCAGACCTACACCATCCCCATCTCTGAATAACTTGGAACACTCGAATAAATACCTCGGGTATGATAATAATAATTTCAAACTGACACAGCGCAGAATGTCATTGAGTGAGGATTGCTTAATAATAAATTTAGAGTTTGAAAATAGAATATGATTGTATTAACCCATTAGTGCCCGACGTCCGTTATAAAGGACGCTCAGAAAACACGTTGCCAAAATTAGAGCTAACTGTATAATATAGTCATCACTATTTTTTTAAATTGGTGGGTCAATTGGCTACAGATTCCACTATTTTGATTGCCGGATTAAGTGGATTAGAAATATTTTATTGCTTGTGCTAATGTGTCTATTGCAGCATGTCTAAAATCCTCGCTACCCTTAGCTATTATATTTATGTTTGGTATTGAACGAGGAGGAATTTAGAGAAAGTGTAAATGTTGTTACTAGTAGCCATATTGGTCAATATCCTGACAAAATATTATCCCAATTGCCGCAAGTTTTCCAAAGGAAATTTCGATTGCAATGTAAGCGTCCGTTATAACGGACGTCGGGCACTAGCCCAGAGATGGCGTTTCCTACAGTAAGTCTCTATGCGCCATTGTTCCAGCAATTACCACCGTCGTTGCATTACTTGTAATATGAAGAAAACATCAGCCTACAGTTTATTCAGACTGGCGACTCACTATTTTGACATGAATATTGTAGACTTTTGCACTTCTGACATGCGTTTGGGCATGCACGGACCGCACGGTGGGGCATGTAATGAAGGAGCCTGTACTTGAGGAACATGTACACAGGTCAATTTACCTTGAAATCCATAGCAGCCAGGTGCAAAGAACTAGTATCACGCCGCACTATACTGATTATTTGCTGGCGTGATCGCTGTGTTGTAAGAACCTCTTACCCCCCCCCCCCCTCCCGAGAGGAGACCGGACTCAATCCCTGTCCGTCCTCTCCTCGGCCGACCATCCCCTCCCGACGTAGGCTTTGGCTCATTTCTGATTTCCCCTGTTTTGCACTTGGTTCAAGATGCGCCCACACTGTATAGAACATAATCCTACTAGGTCTATTATAGTTAGTCTTCAGTGCACGAACTTGTAGGATGGTGGACGTGGGTCGTGAGCAGGGATAGTCACACAGCCAGAAGAAAGCCATGTCTGTTTTTCAAACTTCCATGTCCCTTCTCTACAATCAAGGCATGGGCGATGTGTTGATAGGTAAAATAGGCGCGATGCTAACATGATATGAATCAGGCAACGGAAATTGTGATGTCCAATCAGTCTACCTGTGTGACATAGCTTGGTATCTCTTACAAAGTTCACTAAGGCAGCAGAAGTTTGACTCAAGGCAACAGATGTAAGTGTACACAAGGGTCATGGCGTACCATCCAGTACTCAAGTGCTTGGCGTACCATCCACCCAAGGTCAACGTGCTTCTGCAGTCCTGTAAGCCTGATGTACAATGCGATGGTAACAATCATTGGATTGTACTAGGAAACACAAACTGCCATTGCAAGGCTTGAGAAATGTGATGGAAACCTTTATCCTTAGAGCCACAAGTACTATCACAATACATGAAACGCTCGTGAATAAGCTGGTGCCCTGCACTTGACATTAGGTAAATGAAGATAATTAGCTAATGAAGTAAATAGATGTTGCAAATCATCAAAAACATTCACCAAGCATTGTATGAAATAAGAAGAAGGGTTAATTCTCAATGGCAACCTAAGCACTGGGCTAGTGCCCGACGTCCTTTAAAACGGACAGTATGGAAAGTACTGATAATGTAGCACGAATCAATAAATAAGTTATCAGCCATGTTACTGTACCAAGTTGATGAGATTACTGAAACCACAACTTAATTTGTTGGGTTTTACCACTTTGGGCACTAATGGGTTAATGAGTCAATAATGACATAATTGTATTTGCAATCGTAATAAGAATCGTAAATTCGTAATAAGACAAAAATGGCGTCATTGGACATACGAACCTGCCTGACGGCAGAGAACATGAAGAAGAAGAATAAGAATCATATACATGTATTGAACAGCTGCAAACAAAATTGCAATTAGTGTAGTTGTGGGACAATTGATGTAGAATAATGTTCTCGCATTTGCATTATATATAGATCCTTTTGACGCAATGCGTGTGGGATAGAAAATGTCAAACGAACTCTTTAGGTTGGTAAATTAATATTGAACCATGGTGAAGCGGTGAAGCCTCGTTTTGACACCGTTCGATGGTGTTGTGCGGATGTTGTAAGTGTCTCTTTCATTGCAAAACTTTTCTTTGTATTGCCATCACTTATGTCATAGGACCATTGTTAATGTCGAGAAAATTAACGAAAAATGGCGACCTAGGTTATTTATAATATTGAATAAATATGTAATAGGGGTGTCTAAGGCGTAATCAAGGCTCCAGCGACATTTAGCTAACAGATCTCCACGATTTATCGAATCCAAATTTCAGAATGACGTAACAACAGTCAGTCGATATATTTTGTATCTCGTAGTATTTTACAGTCTTATCACGTAACGCGAGCTCGTCAGAACACGTTTGCGATACCGTTGTACTTCTATCGATCTCAAGATCAGGAATATATCTATATTTTGTTTGGCGTCGTATTCGGAATTGTGAAGGTTTTTCAAGTGAAATGCGTGGATTATTGTACATCTGGAAACTTGAACGGATTTCATCATTTGCAACGGTAAACAGTTTAACATCTCGCGACGTCATAATGCGTTGCCTATAGCAACGCAGCAAAGACGTTCGTTATTTACATTTTAAACAACGTTATCGACCAGTCTCATTCCTCTCACTTCTTCCCGAGTCCTGGGTATGACGTTAAACTACAGCTGGGTGTGGGTTTCCCTCAAAACCTAGAGACGTGGGCAGCAGCACGGCTCTTATCGGTCGCTGGCGGATGAGGAGCGACAATTAATGCACCCAACGGCAGCCACCGAGCGCATGATTAAGCGCATACTAGGTCCAACCTAGTGCAACGGTTAATCTACTGCGTCATCAAGCGTTCCTGGGTACGACGCGAAACTGCAACCGGTTGTTGGTTAACCTTAAACCATCAGAACCATGGGTGGCAGCGTGGCTCTTTTCGATGATTGGCGGAGGAAGCGCTCGATACGCTGAAACGGTGGTCATCGAACTATGATGAGGCGCATGCCGGGTCTTACCCGGTACAACGGTGAATCAACTGTCAGGCTAACAAGAGACTGGGGTGCTCAGTTAGCCTTTCATCTCCCCACAGAACATGAATGGATCAAACAAAAAAGCAGTCTATACTGGCTCGGACGTCGCCCAGGATAAAAAGGTCCACGGCACCCATTGCAGATAGGGTGGGTGTCGACAAGTGTGCTACTATCACCCCGATACCGACGATGCCGTTATCGGCAGCACCATCGTTAGTGAAACGACCTGAAGTGCAAAAAACGGATATGCACTCCTTGAACGGAAGATGTCGCACAACAATAGGACAGTGGAATGTGAGAGGATTAAACTCATTAGGCAAGATGTCGATACTCAGCAACGAGTTAACAAGACTTGACATCAACATATGCGGGTTATCGGAAACTAAATGGTCAGGCAATGGACACTTTAAAACACAAGATGGGCACACTGTACTATTTTCTGGAAAAGAAGGTCGTGAACATCATGGGGTTGCCATTTGGATTAATAAGAGGGTCGCCGCATGTCTTACATCGTACAATCCAGTGAACAGCAGAATAATAGCAGCAACATTCGCCTCAAAACCTAGAGACATAACTATATTGCAGTGCTACGCACCAACAGCGGACAAGTCAGATGAAGAAATGCAGGAATTTTACAGAGAGATGAGGGAAGTGCTGGCAGCAACATCTAAACGGAACATAATTGGGATTACAGGTGACTTCAATGCACGAGTAGGGGAGGACTCAATGGAGTCTGATGTCCTTGGAAGGTATGGTCACGGCATGAGAAACGAGAGGGGTCAGACACTAGTAGATTTTTGTGAGAAACACAAACTGGTGATCGCCAATACACTCTTCCGACTGCATAACAGACATAGATATACTTGGAGGAGTCCAGACAAAGTCACCAGATCGCAGATTGACTACATTTTGATCAACAAACAATGGAAACAATCAGTAAATAATGCACGAACGTGTTTGGGCGCGGACTGTGACTCTGACCACAATCTCGTGGTGTTGACACTTCAGTTAAGGTTTAAAAAGAAACGGATCAACAGACCAGTTCTGATTGACATTGAAAAACTTGGCGACCAAGAAATCCAATGGCAGTACCAACTTGAAGTGGCCAATAGATTTGAAGAGTTGGAAAGAGTCACCGAACCGCGCACACCTGACGAACTATGGCAACAACTGAAAGACGTCACACTAGGTGTTGCTAGTGTGATATTAAAAAAAGACAAAACTATGCACAAAAACTGGATTGCAGATGACACCTTTGAAATTATAAAAAGGAAGCGTGAAGCGAAAACAAAATCTGCAGACGAGTACAAAAAATTACGAAGTGAAGTGCAAAGAATGCTGCGCAGGGACAAACAAACGGAGCTAGAAACGTTATGCAGTGAGTTGGAGGAAAACGCAAAAAGAGGCAACAACAGATCCGTCTTCCAGACCGTAAAGAGGCTCACCAAATCGTTCACTCCGCGCACTACAGCCATTAAAGACAATGTAGGGACAAAAATTGTGGACCCAAAGAAGGTGAATGAAAGATGGCAAGAATACTGCGAGGAGTTATATGACGATGTGGACGATCACACAGATATAGATGTTCAAGAAAGGGAACCACCACCTTTGAAGGAAGAAATCAGGCGAGCTTTGTTAAAATCAACTACAAGAAAGGCATCAGGCCCAGATGCAATAGCCGCTGAACTGCTTAAGTACGGCGGGGAAATGACGCTGACCAAACTTCACGACATATGCACGGAGGTGTGGAGAAACGGGGAGTGGCCAGAGGAGTGGACACAGTCAACTTTCATCCCGCTTTTCAAGAAAGGTGACCCGCTTTATTGCGGAAACTACCGTACTATCGCGCTGGTCTCTCATGCAAGCAAGATCCTGTTACGTGTGATTCTATAGAACGGATACAATCCAAACTTGAAAGCGAGATCGCCCAAGAACAAGCTGGTTTTAGACCTAGAAGAGGCACACGTGACCAAATCGCAAACCTCCAAGTAATTCTCGAAAAAGCAAGGGAAAGGAACCAACCACTATATTTCTGCTTCATTGACTTCACAAAAGCGTTTGACATGATACAACATGACAAACTCTGGTTAACCATGTTAGAAATGGGTTTCCCGCCTCAAATAGTTCAGCTGCTGCAGAAACTTTATAAACAACAACGCGCAAATATTAGGACAGATGGACTCACGTCACCATGGTTCAGAGTTAAGAAAGGAGTGCGTCAAGGGTGTAACCTTTCACCGTGCCTTTTCAACATTTTAGCTGAACAAGTAATGAGAAAAGCCTTGGAAGGATTCACCGGTGGATTCAGAATCGGGGGTAAAACCATTAACAACCTAAGATACGCGGACGACATTGTGTTACTGACTACATCACCAGAGGAGCTACAAGAATTGGTGGACAGAATTGAGAGATCTGCAAACGAGTATAGCATGAAGATTAATGCTGCAAAGACAAAGGTCATGACAAATACGGACACGTTGTTGGATATAAGAGTAATCAATGGTAGATTAGAGCAGGTAGACTCCTTTGTCTATCTGGGGAGCAGAATAACGAAAGATGCAGACTGTAATGTAGAAGTAAAGTCAAGGTTAGCCATGGGTACATCAGTCATGATTAAGTTGACAAAGGTTTGGAAGAACAAGGCAATCAGCTCCAAGACAAAGATACGACTGATGAGGGCCTTAGTGTGGCCAGTGGCAACATACGGTTGTGAGACGTGGACTCTGAAGAAGGAGGAGGAAAGACTTATACAGGCTTTCGAAAACAAATGCATCAGGAAACTACTACGTATTTCATGGACAGAAATGTTGACTAATGAACGAGTTTACAAATTAGCAGGGACAAAAAGCGAGTTATTAGGTCATGTCAAAACCCGCAAATTACGTTACTTCGGTCACATCCTGCGACAGCAGGACAATATTGAAAATAGTGTCATGACGGGATTAGTGCAGGGTGTTCGCGGTCGCGGTAGACCTAGAATATGCTGGCTTGATAACATCACGCTGTGGACCGGTTTATCAGAAGCGGCGCTATTGCGGACTGTAAAGGATAGACATTGCTGGAGTACTTTGGTCCACTCATGTAGCCAACCGTCGCGCAGCGACGTCGGCGTATTGACATGACATGACATGACAAATTTCAATAGCGACAATAATTTTTCTTTATCTAAGATCAAACTGACACACCGCAAACTGATTATAATCCACAGTGTGAACGTTTGAATGGATGATCAAAATAAGTTATCACAGGAGTCTAATATAACTGTTTGGCAAGCTTAAAACTTATCTGTTTGCTAAGGCTTATCCCGCTGATAGCCGTTTGTGAGGCGCCTTTGTAGCGGTATGATCGCGTTATGGCTCCATATAAATTGTCGTTATTATTATTATTATTTTATGCCCTGAGGTACTTCGTTCCCCCACAGGCCCGGCCCTAGAGTTTGCGGGGCCCTAGGCAGCATCGGGTCCTCAAGCATAAAATTACGCAGTTGATTTCCTGTCAATATGGCACTGGTGGGGGAGAGTCACCTAAGATGGGACACTTAACGTTGTTCCCCAAATTTCCTTTGAGCTAATTGCACTATTTCATAACAAGCCACCCTGATGCGGCCTATACAATATATTTGACTTTCAAATGATGCATGAATAGCAATTTGCCAAAAAGCGATATTATTGCCATTAAAAACAATAATATTACTAAACTTATTATATCCCAACTTAAGCAACTATGTCCATAAGATAGGAAAATAATTTCCATATTGTTAGATTGGGAAAATTTAATAATGTGATATAGCATCAGCGAACATGACATTTTTCAATAATATATTATCATTTATCAATCAATATATGAAGACAGCAGCACATTTAACAGTTGCTATAGATAGAGTTTAGTTAATATAAGGCTTACGTGATATGTTATTCGCAACTCTTGAGAGTGGCTTCCTCTGTATATAGCGGTAGCAATTAACAGGTGTGTCCCATTTTATTAAACGTTTCATCTTAGGTGGATTTGCCTACAACCTTATGTAGGCCTATCTAAGTAATGCAAAATCATCAGCGCGTGGACTTAAGGGCGAGAGAGGCTCCGCCACGAGAATTGAGAATTTTTTAACAACCGAGGCCTACGTTTTGGTTTTTGACAAATTTCTTTGCGCCATAGCACTAATGATGCTAATTATTTATGAAGTAAATTTATATTATTTCAGACACCTCTCTGAAAATATCCATGTCCTAAATTTCCTGCGTTGCATTTTCTAGGCTCTCGCTATTTGCGAATTTGAAGCAAAATGAGTTAATCACTGTTTTCCTGAGAACTTTCTACATGCACGCCTATAGACTAAAAAAAGTAGGCTATAGCGGTGAAGAAGTTTCTTTCAAAATTGCCCTATCACATTCAAGTGACAAAATGATTGTACGCATAAGCTTAGTTGTTATGCGACGAAACCATTGTCAATCTCGACAAACAAACAATTATAGCCTGCAGCGCGGGGCCCCTGGAAGCGCGGGGCCCAAGGCGGCTGCCTCGCTCGCCTTGCCCTAAGGCCGGGCCTGTTCCCCCAGGAGCTTATAAAATATTAAAAAGCAATGTGCCTGGAACGGCTAAACCTCATCCATTTCGGGCGTGGGTCTTATAAAAAGGAGCCACTAAATGCTACGGCGTTGAACCGCTAATTATTTTTTTTGCGCCCGAGGTATTTATGATTCCTCAGGCTTTAAAAACAATAAATGCTAAAACAGTGTTGTTCTGGAGTTAGCGGTCGTCGTCACCGGTCGCTTGTTATTATTATTATTAAATATAGTACTACTTGATATAGCTGTACATGTAAGTAGCCCTTTATAACCACATCTGAAAGCCAATCAAGTTTGATATTAAGACAGCAATGTGAATTGACACTCCTGATTGCATAATGCATATGCCTATTGATTTTTACAGACACCTTTTTAAAGTGGTAGACGAATCTTTTAGGTTGCTGTTTCTAAAGCTAAACAGTAAATTCGTAAAAACCGTGTTATAAACTTTACGATCTTCGAAGTTCACTTTTGATGAAGCTATCAGCAGCAAAATCAGAGCAAAAACTTGCGATTATGAGGGATGTCACTCATAGCTTTTCCCACCTAGATCTATGTTAGTCGCTCATGTCTAGGTTTTTATTTGCTTTTACCAAAATCTCGTTTTTTCAACGAAGGCTTTCTCATGTTAAAAACGTGAATCATCAAGCAGACTTTTGTGATTCTTTGGCATGGTCTTCTATGACAGACATTTTGTGATAGGCATGTGTTTTTGGAATAATTATCTTATGCTTTTATGTGTTCTTTCGATTACATTTATGTAGCATGTGTGTACTCCATACCCTATTTCATTAGAACTCTAGAGTCTTGACATGGAGCTCCTCTGCAACTTGTTCCCGGATATCCATTTCTCTTCCACTGTTCGTGATTTGGGCTTCACTCTGGATCCAGTTCTCTCTTTCTCGGACCATGTTAACCGTGTCTCACGTACATGTCTCTACCATCTACGCCAGCTGCGCAGCATCCGGCATTCACTCTCGCTGCATGCTATTAAGATGCTTGTCCACGCCCTGATCTGCTCTAGGGTTGACTTTGGCAACTCCGCATACGCTGGTCTTTCTTCACTCAACCTCTCGAAACTTCAGTCAATAATAAATGCTGCTGCCCGTCTAATTGCTGGTCTTCCCAAGTTCTCTCACATTTCTGTCTTTATTCGGGATACTCTTCATTGGCTTCCTGTATCGCAACGCATAGAGTTTAAGATTTTGACACTTATGCGCAATTCTCTTCTTGGGGTAGCTCCCTCCTACCTCTGTGCTTTCTGTAACCTGGTATCCTCTTTCCCTGGTCGCTCTGCTCTTCGTTCAGCAGCTAATGGCCTCCTTGTGGTTCCTCGCATGCGTGGTGCTACTGCCCAATCCAGAAGCTTTGCCTATGTTGGCCCATCTTGCTGGAACCGTCTTCCGCACAAGCTGCGTCTTGAGCTTCTCAGTCTCTCTCCCCTCTGTTTAGGAAACGCCTGAAGACTATACTATTTGTTAGGGGAAGTGCTAACTAGGGTCGGGAGCGCTACTGAATCTGTGAGCGGCGCTATATAAATGTTCAATTACAATTACAATTACAATGTCCACGTATTAAATACGTGAGAAATTTTCTCAACGTAGAAATCTGTCTAGCTTTTTCTAGTTTGGGGGGGGGCGGACCTCACCTTTTTGAAAGTTCAGAGTGGCAGAGTGGCAGAGTGGTAGTGCAATAGACTAGCAGTCTAGCACAGTCAGTGGAGGTTCTTTGTTTTGGCTATCGTCTAATCCTGTCCCAATTGGGGTTCGTCTTTGTGAGCTCCACTAACTTATAATGGCCATGTATCTGAGCAATTGTGAGCTCACTGCAGGGTCCATATACAAAGCTTTTTAAAATTTATCGCATTTGCTATAGCGCCCCGTCAAGCTCTCTACCCATAGGCGCTCCAGACTAAAGAGCGGACACTGAATCGGAGTTTCACGCCGACGGGCATGAGAAATTGCGAGTGAAGTATTTGCTCAGAAACCGTATACGCGGCGGCTTGAGGTGGATTCGAATCTGGAACCCTCCGGCTCCAATGCACCGAACCTACCACTACACCATCGCGTCCCACAAAGTACACCGCAACACTTTCAAGGGAAAAAGACCGCAGACACTCCGAGCCACAAGCAGGCCAGCAGGGCGCTCCAAAAAATCGGCAACCGTGTTTCACGAATTAATTGTGACATACATGTAGGCCACCGGTTCCCAACCCGTGGCCAGCGGGCCAAAAGTGGCCCGCCAGACCGAAAAAATGGCCCTCGTCTCTCAAAGAATGAACAAAAATATATATGCTAAAATGACAATTTTAAAAGGATAGAACACAATTTTTTCTATTACAAATTATTTTCTTTAGAAATCCATAAATAACATCAAAATTCTATTTTGAATCAATGAAAACAATTTTATATGCTTTTAGTTAATTAAATTTTAGCCTTGTGGCCCCCTAATGTCTTTCAACTAAGATAAAGTGGTCCTCGTGTCCACTAACTTAGAAAAAGTGGCCCTTGCGTCAAAAAAGGTTGAGAACCACTGATGTAGGCATTCGGTGGAAGCGGATGTCCAGTAACAGATGAGTTTTAAATAGACATTTATTATTCTGAAAGCCAGAACGGATTTTAATGCGGCATGTTACAATACACGTGTATAAACTACAAATTTTCCAAAACCTATGCAGATTAAACATTTTGTGTTGCACAATTTGTGGTATTTATAGGTGGTGTTGGCCATTAAATTAAGGGTGTTTGGATACATCCTGTGACAGCCAGAACCTATGATAATTATCGACCTATAATAGGCTATTACTATTAATTTTGTACTATTACTATACACTGTTTACTATAATTACTGTTACTATTTACTGAAGGGCTACGAAGTCGCAATGTGTGAGCCAATCAGAGATCGTCTCTCTGAAGCATCGCATTGCTGTATGTGGTTGGTGTACTTTTAGATATAACTGACATCCGGGCACTCAGTAGGACTCATTTTTGAACAGAGCAAGAGTAAACCAAGCTGAATTCATCGTTCCTTTGGTCATTTGCATTTCATGCAAATCTTTTTGTTGAACTATAAGTCGATTTCGTTTTGTTACGACATGCAGTCGTCAGTAAATGAAACGGGACGAAAATTTAATTGACCTGCATAAGTCCCGGATGTAAATTTAGAGCCACATACACGATCTAGGTCAATGACCCAATTGCTGTCATCTTCATATCCCGTCAGCAGTAGAGATTTCTTCACAGACTTTAAAACCCTGAGCTTAATAATTTTAAAGCATCCAGTGGCATCTAGTCTAATATCGTTTCACGTCGATATAGAAATTTTTTAACAGTTCTCACCGTTTTTGGCGCAGCTTTCATGCGGGCAATAATTGTTTATGTAGTTATAGTTTTTGTGACGCCCTCATACTTAGGACGATTAGCGTCATCCTACTTTATCCATGTTTTGGACTGGTACTAAACCCGTATGCTGGACATTGGTCCAGCAGTCGGGTTTAGTGCCAGTCCACCTGTAAGAGTTCAGCCGTTAACAAGCACGAAACCTTATTGCCTTAGACACCGTTAATGCCTTAAATACTTAACCTACTTCTTCTTCATTGAACGTAAAAAACCAGTCATCGGCGCAAAAAGTCGCCTCTAGGTATAGTGGAATTTCAGTTGTCTATTTCGTTTTAATTAGAATTATCATACTTTTCTAAATGAAGAATTTTAGTTTTCGTAACTATTAACGAAAACTACACTATATATATAGTTACATCTAGGTAATATTATTTCACTTTGACGACAGCAATAGATACATTTTGGGTTAGCCCCCGTGTTAGACATTGTAGAAAGTGTTTGATTAATTATTATTTTGATCTGTAGATATGTTTTAAAGGTGTCTAACGAAACCCTCGCTTTTTCTATTGATTAACTCCATTTTGTGACTATAGACAATTTTTTAAAATTCTTCATTCATTGTTTAGTTATTTTTTAGCGCCCGAGGTATTTATGAACCCTCAGGCTTTAAAAACAATAAATACTAAAAACATTATTTATTTATTTCGATAATTTTTATACAGCGCCTCTTCAAGGTAGGGTATACTCAGAAGCGCTCCCGACCCAACCACGCCGCTAAATAAGACAGTGTTGAGTTTCTTAACGAACAGAGTTGAGCTACCCCTGGAACTAATCGCAGTGTAACAGAGAAGTCATTCCAGATTGCAGGACCAGCGACAGAGAATGAACGACGCTGTCAGATAGTAATCCGCGAACGGGGAACTTGGGAATCATGCAGAAGCTCAGCTTGCTTCGCCGATCGAAGGGTAGATCGACGCTGAACTCCTGAGGTGAAGTAACAGAGTTTTCGAAGAGACGGTGGATGCAGTCCCCCAATGCACCGCCTAACCAAGGCACAGACCCTGTATGCAATCCTCTGAAGAGGGAGCCAGTGTAAGATATCCCGCATATAAGATGAGACATTGTCATAATTTGGAATATGGCCAACAAATCGTGGGGCGCGGTGGTGTAGTGGTGGCGTCGTTGCCATGGAACCGGAAGGTTCGAGGTTCGAATCCACCTCGCCGCGTAAGGACCTTGGGCAAGTCCTTCACTCACAATTGCTCAGCGCTTCCGCGTGAAACTCCGATGCAGTGTCCGCTCTGTATTCGGGAGCGCCTCTGAGTAGAGACCTTGAAGGGACGCTATAAGTGCACATACAAACAAGTCGTGCTACAGAGCGGAGGACGCGTTGCAGACGGTCAACCCGGTCAGCCAGTACTGTAGTCCATGCTAGAGAATGAACGACGCCGTCGTATGGCAGACCATTTATAACGGCGACCTATCTTGCACGCAGTTCTTACTTCTTACTGGCTCGACTAGCTACATCGGTAAGAGATATGGCCGCGCGTCTGTACGCGGTTCGTTTCCCGAAGGTGGCTATTTCAGAGATTCAAAAAAATCTGGGGCTAGCACGGTCCGTCCACGGGAAATTAAATGGTGTGGCGACACTAATCATCTTCGACATGGCAGTGTTGTTAAACATGTAAACAACAACACTCAGTTCTTGAAGATGCAAGCACGTCGCCCACGTCTCGGGCATTTACATTTCACGTTACTACCAGGCCTATTCCTTGGCTGATGGCTCATTTACTCCACATAAAAGGCGAGGCTGACAAAATTATAGCATCTGCAGTAAATGTTTACCGGGTGTCCAACGGGACTACAACATTTTGCATGTTAACGTCATCTTGCGGCTACCGGAGCTGTTGACGTCGATTATGAAAAAAAATCTGGAGATGAACTAGCGTTTGCATACGTGGTTGGCAAATTATAGCATCGTTAGAAAACGGTTAAAGGGTGTTTAATTAAAGCATATAATTATCAAAGTTGTGAGAAATTATTTCAAACATTTTGTCATCGTTCCTGTGGCATGATCTCGGCTGTTTGCTGTTTGAAATCATTGAGTTATTATAAAGATATTAATTAATTACGCTCTGCTACTTTATCCGCACATGAGACTGGTACGACACGACTGGTGGAGTTGAAACGGGCTGCAGTATTCACAAGTATCCAGTGTTTAACGGCATACATTGTGGCTGCCAGAGCTGACGACGTTGCCATCCTCTGTTGCCAAGTCTTGAGACTGGCACTTCCTGGCACACGTGCCTCAGACGAGCAGTAACGCAGACCATAATTTTATTCAGTATTGAACAACATCACAGGGCATGCAGATGTAGTTTACACAGGAACTTCGTCACAAACTTCGTCTTGAGCTTCCTCACAAACCGTCTTTCTCACAAACTTCGTCTTGAGCTTCTTAGTCTCTCTCCCCCTTTGTTTAGGAAACGCCTGAAGACTATGCTATTCGTTAGCGGCAGTGCTAACTAGGGTCGGGAGCGCTACTGAATCTGTGAGCGGCGCTATATAAATGTTCAATTACAATTACAATTACAAAGTTTGCAACCACACCTCAGTTTGTCCTGTCTACACAGTTCATAAGTGGCTAATGTCAGGGCTTTTTAACTCGCAATTGTACCATTGCTTGTTTTAATGAATTTTTAGAACTTCAAAACTCCTTCTTTCCTTTCCCATCATCCGTGGTAAATTACTTTAAGTCGGAGGAAAATGACCTTTTTTGCTAGTTTTAACTGCGCAGAAGTGCTTCTACAACTGCACATTTTGTGTACAACTGCACGTTAAAAAAGCCCTGATCGCGTTGTACACAAAATGTGCAGTTATAAATGGATTTGTGCAGTTGTAGAAGCACTTCTGTACAGCTAAAACCCGCTAAACTGGTCATTGTCCTCCGATTGGAAGTAATTTACCATGGAGGAAACCTTTTAAATTGGGGGAAGAGCAAGCGTCATGCATAATCGGGTCCAGATTAGCAATGTCTCTTGCTATTCAATGTCCGTGCATACCGGGAAAAGCTAATGGCTAAGTCGGGCATAGGCACTCTACCTATAGATTACCTTATGCCTGGTCATGTGCATACCAGTTGATGATGTTTGTAATATATCGAAGTTACTGTGAGAGAAATAATATGTATGTAGCTGCAATAAAAGCGATTAAAAGGTGCTTAATGATTATCTAATTTATTAACATTTTCAGCAACATTACATAGCGATTGAACACACATGGAAATTACCATATTGTAAGTAAGTAAGTAAGTAAGTAAGCAAGTAAGTAAGTAAGTAAGTAAGTAAGTAAGTAAGTAAGTGAGTAAGTAAGTGAGTAAGTAAGTAAGTAAGTAAGTGAGTAAGTAAGTGAGTGAGTGAGTAAGTAAGTAAGTAAGTAAGTAAGTATGCCCGTCTGAAAACTGCGCCAAAACGGCGAGAATTGATAGCCACCGAAAAGAACCTTAGTTGACTAAAGCCACTGAAAATAGTCTTTAGGCTATAATATTATGGTCACTGTTAAGAACCATTAGACTTACATGTATAATTATGTATGCTTTACTTTTAAACGGAAAGAAACGGAATTGAATTTAATAAGATCAACGATGTATTAGCTATAATAGGCCTACCTGCCCTAAAACGGAATATTTTAAAACTAATTTAGTCTCTACTAGCAGCACGAACTATAGGTCTCCTTAATATATATATATATATATATATATATTAAGCAAGATAACGATGAACTGGCTGGGCAAATGACCTGCAATGAGGTAAGCGAACTGATATAAGCCATAATATACGTTTTTCTTTTTAAAAAAGACGTCAACTGTCGAAGCAGTCGTCGGACTCCGTTAAACTCGGAGATTTATTAAGTAAAACCCCGATTGGTATACGACACTTTTAGACACCTTTAAACAGTCGTATAATAATGCTATAATTAATTGGCATCAGAAACTGTAATTGCGTAGAAGGCTTCGAAGCGTTCTTCTGAAACTTATTGTACTTCGCTCACCACTCCAGAAGTCGAGATACTTTATATATGACCCATCTGACCAAAACCAGGCGTAAGTCGGATTTGTACAATATGAGTGTCATATATCTTCTAAAAGAATAAAGTCTCTTCTTTAAAATGACACAAATCTTATTGCTCTGCCATGTTTCTGTCCAAAGTTATAGGTAAAAATGTGGTTCGACCGTTCAAATTACAATTCTGAGAAAAATGCATTGAAAGTTTTCTATAACTTTGGAATGCAAGATTCTTTAGAAGTTTAGAACCGTGTTCACAATTAAATAAAATTTGCAATAAAAAACAGATTGCATCAGAGGCTAGAGGAAAGTCTGGGCTTTTCACTGATGCCTAATTTATTATGTTAGCCACATGCCAAATATGGCTACCAATGGCGGGAAAGTGGAAAATGGCGGGGAAAATTCATCGAATTATCATCACAAAATTATCAAAAATATAATAAAAACTAATATTTTTGGAAATTTTTTACTTTTAATGTGCATAAAACATATTAATTTATCATTTTCTGTAAAAAACAAAAAAATGAAAAAAATCGGTTTTTTCACATTTCGGTCATTATCTCAGAAGCGTGTGTTGCGACATACGCCTGGTTTTGGTCAGATGGCAAACATTAATAGTAGCAGCAGCAGCAACAGCAAAAACACCAGAAAGAATTAATGGACCAATACTTATAATGATGATGAAGGTGTAGTACTGTAGTTGTTGTTCTTTTTGATAATTTATTTCGCCATTTCTATAGCACTCCTTCAGGCTTTTTGCTCAGAGACGCTCCTGACT
>OX243822.1:25688184-25833184 GCA_945859605.1 Lumbricus rubellus | reverse complement strand
TGATCACCACCACCATCATCATCATCATCATCACCATCATCATCATCATCATCATCAGCAGCAGCAGCATCATCACCACCACCATCATCATCATTGTCATCGTCATCATCAATTCATCATCATTATCATCATCATCATCACCACCACCACCACATCACCACCATCACTACGTTACCATTACCATGACCATCCTTGTCGTTGTCAACTTGTCGTCTTCATCACTATTATCATCCCCAATTTTCTCTGCCTCAACACCCTTCCTCCTCTTGCACCTCCTCTAAATTCTCTGATAATCGTTATTTCTATAGCCTTATAATTATCAGTATTTAATAATGTTTAATTATTCTCAATCTCTCACTTCTACTATATAATTATGCCGCCAAACCACTAGTGCAGCTGTTGCTGCTGCTGCTGATAGTTATGATGACGAGTCCTGACGACGACGACGACGATGATAATGATGATGGTGATGATGAATTGATGATATATGATAATAATCACCATCGCCCCCAGGCATTGCTGAACAGAGAGACAGAGTGACGGAGACAGAAAGACAGAGGCAGAGAGACAAGATAAACAAAGAGAAATAGAGACAGCCAGACAGAGACAGACAAAGACAGTCGGATATACAGAAACAGACAGACAGACAGAGACAAAGACACAGACACAGACATGCAGAGATACAGAGATAGACAGATAGACAAAGACATGCACAGTGCCACAGACAAAGAAACATATACAGGCAGACAGAGACAAGGACACAGACATACAGAGAGACATAGTTGACCTGTAGTATGAAGTGTGTGTTTGCACTGAACAATCCGAGTCCTTCCGCAGTCTGTTTGTAGACGGCATCGAAGGCAGAGTTGAGCAGAGCGGCGGTGACGGTGGCTACGCTGCAGGTGAGGAAGACCATCGAGCCAAGACGCAGGGTCCAGAACGAAGCCACTTCCTCAAGGGCGAACAGCAGGCTCCCCACTGGAGCACCGAAGGCCGCCGCCACACCAGCTGCAGCCCCGGCGGTCGTGAAGTTACGCCTGTAGAATGGAAGGACTGATACAGAGGGGATGTGGAGGTAGAGGGAGCCAGACAGAGACAAAGACGGACAGAGACAGAGAGACAGAGACAGACAAAGATTGAGACAGAGATAGACAGATAGACAGAGATATGCACAGAGAGAGACATAGCCTATACAGACAGACAGACAGAGATAAGGACACTGACATACAGAGATACAGTTGACCTGTAGTATGAAGGAACGAAGGAAGTATGGAAGGATGGACAGGTTCAGTGACTGATACAGAGAGGATATAATTATGGAAGCAACGATAGAGGCAGAGGCATGCAGAGGCATAAGGTGTATAATAGACAGTGGAAGCCCATTCCATAAGGTGTTCAATTAAAGAAAAACTAATTATTATTATACCGTTTTGCCTACATTGCCTAATAACAACTACACTCTTCTGTCACTACCATCTTGATATTTCTGTTTGTGGTTGCCCAGGTTTAGCGGGATCACTCCCTTTCTGGGTGACCCTGTCTTAGTGATCTTTTACCTGATAGATGATAATAATACAAATTTATTAGCTCCTTATTATTTTCACTGCACTGCATGAGGATAATGACAGCAAAAGCACGGTGCTGTCTATAAGAGCAGTTCGCTCTCGGGGAATGAGGAGCTCACCCTGAGTAGAAAGAAAGTAGAGTAGAATGTATGTGCGCCATATTGCCCAGGTTGGACTCTAATAATTTCCGAATATAGAACTAGAGATGAAAGCTCAGATGAGTAGCTGGGGACTACTTGGTTAGGAGGCGTAAGATGCTGTCCAATGTTTTCCGGCTTTCGTCTTTTCACAGCAATTCTGTCGAACACTGGACATGATTTGCAATGTTTGCATGGACTATAATTACCGCTGTGCATATTGCTCTAAGCCACGGTGACAGAGTCTCAGCCGGTTGCGAGTGATTTACCATGGAGGAAGAGAAGGGATAGAGGGGGTTGTTCTGCTTCTGCAGTTCTACAAATTCCTTTTAAAAAGCTCTGGTCATGAGCTGAGTTTATCAGGGGCTATGGAGTGAGGGGGGCTAAGACCCTCCAAGAAGGCCCATATTCAACTTTTTAACCATGAAAATGATATCCTTTTCGGCGTTAGCCCTCCAAATAAGGCCCAGACTCGGGTTAACCCCACCCCCCAAGAACGGAAACCAAACTCCGCTCATGGCTCTGTTTCTGTATTATAGATTTAACGTCCACTTAATATTTTTTGCCAATTTTGGTCAACTATCGTGCCGGAATTAATTATTTTATGGCTAAGATTAATTTGATTATGTGCATAATATCCACCATAGGTCTACGTAACCTGTCTTCGGAGTTTCGAAACCGCGTGAAGAATGGAAGAGAGAAATTGAGCGTTCTCGAGCGAAACTGGCTCAAACCGTTTCCAATGATACTACTGCAATCAACAATCAATCAGAAATTATTCATAAATTGATCAAAAAGCATATTCATAACTTATTCAGAGGTAATTGAAATTGGTTTAAAACAGGCAGTTATGACTTTCCTTGGATGGAAAATGAGCGAATGAAAAGAGGAAAAGTAGGAAGGAAGGAAGGAAGGAAGGAAGGGAGGAAGAAAGGAAGAAAGGAAGGAAGGAAGGAAGGAAGGAAGGAAGGAAGGAAGGAAGGAAGGAAGGAAGGAAGGAAGGAAGGAAGGAAGGAAGGAAGGAAGGAAGGAAGGAAGGAAGGAAGGAAGGAAGGAAGGAAGGAAGGAAGGAAGGAAGGAAGGAAGGAAGGAAGGAAGGAAGGAAGGAAGGAAGGAAGGAAGGAAGGAAGGAAGGAAGGAAGGAAGGAAGGAAGGAAGGAAGGAAGGAAGGAAGGAAGGAAGGAAGGAAGGAAGGAAGGAAGGAAGGAAGGAAGGAAGGAAGGAAGGAAGGAAGGAAGGAAGGAAGGAAGGAAGGAAGGAAGGAAGGAAGGAAGGAAGGAAGGAAGGAAGGAAGGAAGGAAGGAAGGAAGGAAGGAAGGAAGGAAGGAAGGAAGGAAGGAAGGAAGGAAGGAAGGAAGGAAGGAAGGAAGGAAGGAAGGAAGGAAGGAAGGAAGGAAGGAAGGAAGGAAGGAAGGAAGGAAGGAAGGAAGGAAGGAAGGAAGGAAGGAAGGAAGGAAGGAAGGAAGGAAGGAAGGAAGGAAGGAAGGAAGGAAGGAAGGAAGGAAGGAAGGAAGGAAGGAAGGAAGGAAGGAAGGAAGGAAGGAAGGAAGGAAGGAAGGAAGGAAGGAAGGAAGGAAGGAAGGAAGGAAGGAAGGGAGGAACGAACGAACGAACGAACGAACGAACGAACGAACGAACGAACGAACGAACGAACGAACGATCGAACGAACGAATGAACGAACGAACGAACGAACGAACGGACGGACGGACGGACGGATAGATGGATGGATGTATGGATTGTTACCCCATGTGAATCATGGGACCTTCCGGTCCAACCGGAAGTCCTGATCCCACCGCGCAGGAACAGGAAATGAATTTGACGATGAAGGCGGGAAGACTGAGCACACTGCGCATGACGGATCCGTTGAGAAATCCGATCACTTCCGGTATTCCGGATCCACCTGCCGACGGACAGACGAACTACAATTGTAAGACGAAACAATTAATTCGTTCACCTGTCCCAAGAATTTATTAGTCGCAGATGTTTGTTTAACGACGATGATGATGATGATGATGATGATGATGACGACGACGACGACGATGTTGATGATGATGATGATGATGATGATGATGATGATGATGATGATGATGATGATGATGATGATGATGATGATGATGATGATGATGATGATGATGATGATGATGATGATGATGATGATGATGATGATGATGATGATGATGATGATGATGATGATGATGATGATGATGATGATGATGATGATGATGATGATGATGATGATGACGACGACGACGACGATGTTGATGACGACGACGAGGAGGAGGAGGACTAAGTGAAGATGATGATGATGATTGAATTAGTATGATAATGACAACTGAATATAAATGATAACAACTACTAGATTAGAATCATAGTGACCACTACATGTAAATGAGGATTATGATGATGGTTAATTATTAAATGAAGATTGGTCATGACGTCTAAAACTCTAAATGACGCTGCCGCGGCTAAATACAAACGATGATGTTGACTAAGATGATAATGACAACGACGAGTGACGTCTACAACAACGACGATGATGGTCATAATGATAACGTGGAGGAAAAAAAGTCGTTGATTATGATGAGAAAGACATCGCGGAAAAGATCGGTGATGATAATAACTTACAACTACTAATGATGACGCGGCGGTGGCAAGTAGAATGCTGTAACTAACGACCCAGATCCACGCGAACAACAAATTCCGATCCTAAAAGTCAATTAATTAATTAATCAATCAATAAACTCATTTGTTAATTCAGTCTATTATTATTTATTCATAAGAGTTAGTTAGTCAGTCTAAGTCAGTCAGTTATTCAGTCAGTCAGTCAGTCAGTAGGTTTGTCCGTCAGTCAGTAAGTAAGTCAGTCAGTCAGTAATTCAATCAAATTCAATCAGTCAATCAGTTAGTCATTCAATTATTTAATCATTTTATATTTCAATCAAATCATTATATTCATTTAATCAGTGTCTTCAATCAATCAATCATTTCATCAGTTAATCTTTCAATCATTCAATCAATCATGCGATTTGTCAATCGCAATCAGTTGACCAGCCAATTACAATCTCTATCTATTTCGTGGTCATGAAGACAATACAAATCAAATCCTCTGTTGATAATCTTCCTACTGAAACCGACAAGGGGTTACGGGAGATTTTAGCAGTGGGAGGTCAAGATTTTACTTCTGCCCGAAAAGTTGCCGATTTTTTTTAGTCGTCGGGTTTGAAATCTCGAGAAAAAAATGTTTTTAAAATTATTTCCCCTGGTCTGCTTGCCCGAAAAAACAGGCTTGCCCGAATTTGGGGGGAGGCCACTTGCCCTCTCTCTGCACCCCCGCCTCGTACACCTATGGAAACCAATGACCTAAGTGTTCAGTTAAGTCAGTACAATATTATTATATCCTTTTCGCTTGGCAACAGTAAGAGCCAGGGATCAAACCCAAGTCCTTCAACTATTGTTGGAATCAACTGACCATGTGATCCACATATGCTCTGGTTGTTTCTTTTCAATGTCCAACGTTTATTTGTCTTCCTCCATCTCTCATTCCATTCCATGCAATCCAATCATCCTTAATTCCCCCTCATGTATCATTAATTTCCTTCTCCATCTGTCCATCTGTTCATCTGTCCATCTGTCCATCTGTCCATCTGTCCATCTGTCCATCTCTCCAACTGTTCGTCTGTCCATCTGTTCATCTGTTCATCTGTCCTTCCATCCATCTGGCCATCTGTTCATCTGTCCATCTGTCCATCCATCCATCTGTTTATCTGTCCATCCGTCCATCCATCCATCTGTTTATCTGTCCATCCATCCATCCATCCATCCATCCATCCATCCATCCATCCGTCCATCCGTCCATCTGTCCATCCATCCATCCATCCATCCATCCATCCATCTGTCCATCTGTCCATCCATCCATCCATCCATCCATCCATCCATCCATCCATCCATCCATCCATCCATCCGTCCATCCGTCCATCTGTCCATCCATCCATCCATCCATCCATCCATCCATCTGTCCATCTGTCCATCCATCCATCCATCCATCCATCCATCCATCCATCCATCCATCCATCCATCCATCCATCCATCCATCCATCCATCCATCCGTCCATCCGTCCATCTGTCCATCCATCCATCCATCCATCCATCCATCCATCTGTCCATCTGTCCATCCATCCATCCATCCATCCATCCATCCATCCATCCATCCATCCATCCATCCATCCATCCATCCATCCATCCATCCGTCCATCCGTCCATCTGTCCATCCATCCATCCATCCATCCATCCATCCATCCATCCATCCATCCATCCATCCATCCATCCGTCCATCCGTCCATCTGTCCATCCATCCATCCATCCATCCATCCATCCATCTGTCCATCCATCCATCCATCCATCCATCCATCCATCCATCCATCCATCCATCCATCCATCCATCCATCCATCCGTCCATCCGTCCATCTGTCCATCCATCCATCCATCCATCCATCCATCCATCTGTCCATCCATCCATCCATCCATCCATCCATCCATCCATCCATCCATCCATCCATCCATCCATCCATCCATCCGTCCATCCGTCCATCTGTCCATCCATCCATCCATCCATCCATCCATCCATCTGTCCATCTGTCCATCTTCCAACCAACCCATTCACCAATTCATTCATTCGTCCATCGATTTAACCAACCAAGCAGTTGACGAGGTAGTCGGACTCAATCCAGTTCATTCATTTATCCATCCAAGATGGATTTATTCGTTCATTCATTCACTCATTCATTCAGGAAGGCCAGAAGACGGATAGACCCACATGAATAGAATCTATCTGTCTTTTTGTCCGTTTATCTATACTATATAAACGACAAAAAGACAGATAGACATACAGTCATGCAGACAGATAGTTCAGACAGTCAAGCAGATAGAGAAACAGGCAGATATACAAAGAGACAGGAAGCAAACATAGGCTAATTATAAACAAGCAGATAAATAAATAAACAAACAAACATACAGACAGACAGACAAACTGATAGATACACAGACAAACAAACATACATATAGACAAGCAGACAAACAAACAGACAGATAGGACGAAGGACGAATTCATTTATTCCGATTTTTCTTTGTCTGTAATACTTTGTATTTTCCAGTTGATCATAAAACTATTTCTCCCATCGCCCGATGGTCCTCAACAAACCATGCGACCAAATTCAGCTCCAGGCCACCGATTCACCCAACAGTCATTCCCCCATCTCCGCACAACCCTCACATCCTCTCCAGCAACTGAATCATTGCGCTATAAAAGTCAACCGGAAGTCCATCGAAGGCTGTAAAGCGAGTCGCGACCGTTTCAAATCGTCGTAATCGTAATCGCCAAATTTCCTATTGAGTGCTATATAATAATACTTCAAAGCTAAGCGCGGGGCACCAGCTTATTCACGAGCGTTGAGTCATGTCAATAGGGGGTTTTAATAGAGATATGAAGTGGAATTTTGGTTTCCTGGAAACCAGGGAGAGAAGGAGGAGGAAGAAATGCCAATGGGTTTAACTGAGTACGAGGAAGTTTGAGGAGGATCGGACGGATGGATGGGTGGGTGGGTGAATGGATGGATGGATGGATTATGGGTGGTGGTGGATGGATGAATGATTAGTGTATTTATATAATGTTGAGATTGTATCCAATCCTTTGTATTTTATTGTGTTTCGCTCTTCAGGCAGATTTGATAGTTTAGTTCCTCATAATAGAACAGCTATGTCTCAGTCCCAGTCATTTACCTCAATCTGTGAAATACGCTGCCCCCATCTACTCGATCTCAACAAATGTATCTCATCCTCTTCCTTTACTTATCTCAAATCCTGCTTCTTATCGCGGAATCTTGCGCACTGGGAGCGCCTCCGAGCGGTTCACACTATTCGAAGCTTTTTATCAATATTTTAAGACAAAAATTACAATTCTATTGTATAGACATAGTGCAGTAGCACCTTCTTGGGATTCAGATAGAGCGCTATAGAAATTACCGCGTGCATACATAATACATGCAGTGTATGCATATGACATAAATATTATAAGGCTTTCATATAGCGCTACGATACCTGAATGAAAATGACACAACGTACCGTACATACATAATACATGCAGTGTATGCATATGATATGAGGTTTTCATATAGCGCTACGATACCTGAATGAATATGTTGGCTTGCGTCCACTTCATCTGTCCAATCAGATGGATGACCTGGTGTAGAAGAACACCCACGAGACCATTCGCGACCCCAATGAACCCCATCGTTACCCAACGATCCCAATCGAACCTGAATGACCACAACGTAAACAATTCACACAGTGTCTGGTACGGACAGAGAAGATAATGTGACTACATTAATAAAATGTCTGATATGAAAAAAAACAACTACCATTAACAGTTCTAGAAGTTTACTTTACAATTCGGCACACAATTTCAACGAAACACTTCGGCACGAAGAGCGCTCGGATTTTTAAAAATGTTTTGTCGTTCAAATGCATGAAGCATCTGAAATGCAATATTAGATATATTTACGATCATTTTATTTACTTCTCCAGGAGCCCCGGCAAAAGAAAAAAGACTTGAAAGATTTATGAAAGAAAATTTGATTGGTATTTGATCGTTAGGTATATCCAAACAAAGTGGCCCAGAATAGACACCAATGCAAGAATCCCAGCGGCCCGTTCCACACAGTGCAGCATTCAATCATTCATTCATTCATTCAAACATTCAGTCTACAGAATTAGCCTACATGTATATGGCGCCCCTTCAAGAAACCTCTCCAGGAGCGATCCCAGCCGAGCCACGGCAAAAGAAAAACGACTTGAGAGATTTATGAAAGGAAATTTGATTGGTCGGGTGTAATAAACACAACTTTGAAGGGAGATGAACGTCTATAATATTATATACAACCGAGAAAGTTCGGCGTTGCATGGCAGCTAAGCGAGTCGTGGAACTATTATAGAAGTTTGTCCCTTCATAATATATCAAAGCGAAGAGACAGATGTATACCATTCAACGTCAGAGAGAGAGAATTATTACGACAATATATCACATGATTACGTGTGCATTGCGTACGTACGTGTGTGTGTGTGTGTGTGTGCGTGCGTCTGCATGTCTGAGAGCGTGTGCATGCATGGTCTGTGCATGTATGCGTGCGCATCTTCGTGGTTTTGCCTGTGTGCTTGTCCCTCGGGGGCGAATCCAGGTAGGGGCCAATCCGGCCATTTCCCCCCATTTAAAAATTGCATGGGACGTGGCCCCCCCATTTGGTAAATTTTTCTGACATTTCGGCGGCCTGCTGACTAAAAAAAGTTCATCATATTTTTTCGGCAAGGATCACCGAAAATTTTGGCTCCCCCTTTCGAAAATTTATGTATCCGCCCCTGTTGTCCCTCCATGCATTGCATGTATTCTTGTTGCGTGTGCAGACGTTTGAGAGCACCGTGTGTGGGTAATGGGTATGTGCATGCGTGTAGGAGTGAATGTGTATGTGTCTGCGTGTGTGTGCAGTGTGTGCGTGTGTGCGCGTGCGTGTGTGCGCGTGCGCGCGTGCGTGTGTGCAGTGTGTGCGTGTGTGTGCGTGCGTGTGTGTGCGTGCGTGTGTGTGCGTGCGTGTGTGTGTGCAGTGTGTGTGCGCATGTGTGCATGTGTGTGTGCTTGCGTGTGCGTGTTAAGTGATGTCCTTCAAAATGTTCGCTGACCATAACCATTGATGATAAATAATAATGGTGATGTTCCTTCTAAAAGCAAAACTGCTGCGTCATCGACAATTAGCAAATGCAACTCATAAATGATTCACGAAGAGCTGTCACCGATTTCCAGCATAGACGGCGGCGACAGAGAACACTTTCGATGGATTGGTAATCGAGTGGAAAGATGGGAGAAGTGGGGGAGAGGGAGAGGTAGCGGGGGAAGAGGGGGAAGAGGGAGAGGAAAGGGCAAACAAAAACAACATGTCACAATTGGGATAATGCGATGGTAATGTGACGATGGGATGAATAATTACTACAGAGAGGAGAAAGTAATGTATTGTAGCTCAGTGAATATAATATTATGTAAATAATAAAATGGGATTTCCCAACATGGTATGGTCCAGCGTTGCCACTCTAAAAAATGAAAAAACCCAAGTTGGATGGTCGAAAAAACCCAAGAAAACCCAAGTTGCCCAAATCTTCGAAAATTTCGACAATTTTCCGTCCAAAAAATTTGACGACTCTTTTTTTAAAGTCATCCGGACCAAAATAAACCTAAAAATCTTTCAATTTCCAGTCCTAAAATTCTGATGACCCATTCTTTTTTTAGTCATCAGGTCCAAATCTTTCCAAAATGTCCACAATTTCCAGATTTTCTTAGTCGAAACAGAAAACCCAAGCAAAAAAATCCAAGTTCTTCCCGAAAAAACCCCATTTTCCCAAGTTTGAATCGAAAAAACCCAAGATTTTTTGTCGAAAAAAACCCAAGCAAAAAACCCAAGTTCTTCCAGAAAAAACCCCATTTCCCAAGTTCGGATCGAAAAACCCAAGATCTTGTGAAAAAACCCAAGGAGTGGCAACGCTGGTATGGTCAAGTTTATGATGATGGGAATTTTTGTGGCGAGGGTGGTGCCCCCCCCCCCCCCACACCGGTTCTCGCTCATTGAATCTACATGGTCCCATATTCACTTTAATGCATTGTACTCTGTAATAAGGAAAGGAGTGAGGCAGGGGTGCATTTTGTCCCCTTTCCTGTTCAATCTGTATGCCGAGAGAATTATGAGGAGAGCTGGATTGGAGGAGGCAACAGAGGGGGTAAGGATAGCGGGGAAAATACTGAATAATCTGAGGTACGCCGATGATACGACATTATTGGCGGGTAAGAGGGACGACCTAGTCGAGTTAATAAGAAGAGTCAGGAAGGAAAGCGAAAAGGCGGGACTATACTTCAATGTAAAGAAAACAAAGGTTATGACAACTGCAACATGGGAAAACTTTGAGGTGGATGGAGAAACGATAGAGGTAGTATCGAGCTTCACATTCCTGGGATCTATGATAGAGAAGGAGGGAAGAAGTGATATGGAAATAAGGAGGAGGGTAACAATGGGGAAAACGGCAATGAACGGTCTGGAAAAGATTTGGAAGGATAAATACGTGAGCAGGGAAACAAAGAAAAGACTGGTAAAAGCACTGATCTTCCCAGTGGTCCTATATGGATGCGAGACATGGACAAAGACACGGGATATGGAAAAGAAAATCAATGCATGTGAGATGTGGATTTGGAGAAAGATGCTAAGGATTTCATGGACGGAGAAGAGAACTAACGAGTCGGTGCGCGTGGAGCTCGGAATAGAGAGGGAGGAGACACTGCAGCAAACAGCAACTTGGAGGAAACTGAGCTACTTCGGCCATGTGATGAGATCTAATGGTTTGGAAAAGGAGCTGATGACGGCATGCGGTGAGGGAAGGAGAAGATGTGGAAGGCCAAGGAAGAAATGGTTGGATGAGGTACAGGAAAAGTCTGGCATGAGACTGGAGGAGCTAAGAGAGGCGACTAGGGAGAGGATCAACTGGAGAGGATACATCAGGGATATCGCCAGAGCTGCAGAAGCTGACGGCACCAGGTGACCAGGTGACTCTGCTACAGTATTGCGCTGTATTACACATAACGCAAACATGTATGTATGACTGTATGTATGTATGTATGTATGCATGTATGCATGTATGTATGTATGTATGTATGTATGTATGTATGTATGTATGTATGTATATGCATGTATGTATGTATTGATGTATGTATGTATTATTATATGCATGTTTGTACGTATGCACGTATGATATAGACTATGTATTTATGAATGGGTGAATATCAGACAACACATGAAGTGAGTAATTCCATGAACGTCTGTGCATAGAGGCAAGAGAAGGCACTTGCCACAGTCCTGGAAAATTGGCAACCATTGTTCCAACTATACTACATTTTGGACTTCAGCAAATTTCCTCGCACTATAACACCAGATTAAAACACTTGAATATGCATAGTGAAGCTGAGGAATTAACAATAGAATCCTCTATGAAAAAGTCCACGTTCTTAATTACCTGCTCTGCATTCTGCTAAACAGTTAAACAGTTAAACCGGGGGGAGCATGGGCGCCGACTCTGCGAGGCCCGTGAGTGCTCAGCACCACCAGAAATTGGTCATGCGAGGCCCTCCTATACATGGGCACCACCTGAAATCAGCCGGCAAGATGTGCTTTTAAGATATTTTTTCTCTGTTGGGATTGCTTATCTATAAAAATCATTCCATATTTAGTGTACTTTTTAAAATCTCAGTTAGTTTACCTTACAATTTCTCCAGTTTTATCCGATCCGGTAGTCTGAACTCCATTGGTCTTAAGCCGATCAGTGAATGCGAGTAAACCCCGATATCCTGCTTATTCGATCGGCTTCCGTCATTTTTTTTATTACGGACGAAGGCGACGATTTGAATGACATTGTTTCTTTAGGCCTATATTGTATACATGCTCAATAATGTTCTTCAGTGCACGAGCAGGCGCGGATTCAGGGGGGGGCGGAGCCGGCGTACGCCCCCCCTAAACCTGCAGAAATGTTCTAAAGCTAAACTGACATGAAACTAAAATAATTGCAATTTAGCCTACGATTTGGAGATCTTGCAAAGCAAGCAATTCGTGGTCTACATGTAGGTCTCATTCCATGCATCTAATGTTTAAAACATCGACGCACTCAATGCTGATGGTATACTTCATTACTATCATGATGAGCTGCCTTCTCCGAATTCTTTTCATCAAGAGTTAAAGCTTTGGTAGCAGATGTGGAGAAACGCTAACAGCACACCAAGCACCCTGTCGGACACCCTCGCTGACAGTCGCTCCCGTTGTATTATGTATCCAAATATTACCACAATAGTTCACATTTTGCTGCTCACTTCTGTCACGGCTTGCAGTGTTGAGCGAGCAAATTCTAGTCTGCGATTTGTGAAGTTGTGTTTCCAAAGTACAATGAACGAGGACTCATTTTATTGTTTGTCCACAAGGACATCAAGTTAGACATTGATGACAATCTCAATGTCTACGCCAGAAAGCATCCAAGGAGAATGACACTGTTAACCCACTGGCATGTGACACTTAATTATTTCCTTTTTGGGTCAAGGGTTGCATGATCAAAACCGATAACTGATTTATAATCGTTTCACTGTTAACCTTCAGTGGACACCAGTGGTTTTATATGAGAAACTATATATTTGTTTAAAGTTCCACGACATTTTCTATTAAAAGAATCATTATAGTTTTGCATGATCTAATTTCACACATATCAGTGGCGGCGACAGGAGAGGGCTAGGGGGGCTAAGCCCCCCTAAACGTGTCTCCCCCCCCCCCAAAGCTGAAAATGTCTAAAACGGCTTATACTTCGTAATAAGGAAACTAGACAATGACCAACGGCAACGAAATCAACCATAAAAATTATCGTTATAGTGTGGCCTTATTAAATATGCAGGACATGATTTCAAAGGCTATTGAAAATAATGAATACTCAGTGGGAATCTTCTTTGATCTAGCTAAAGCGTTTGATACGGTAGACCATAATATTTTGCTTAAAAAATTAGACAACTATGGAATTAGGGGGACTCAGCTCAGATGGTTTGCCAGCTATTTTGAGAGCCGTACACAAAGAGTTCTCTGTAATGGTGTCCTTTCTGAGCTAGGGTTGATCAAATATGGAGTTCCTCAAGGCTCCAACCTCGGACCACTCCTTTTCCTGCTTTATATTAATGACTTGGCCAATGTCTCTCCAACAATGTTTTTTATTCTATTTGCCGATGACACCAACGTTTTTTACTCCAATGGTTCATGGCAGACGTTGTTTCAAACTGTGAACGTTGAACTATCTAGCATAGCTGTTTGGTTCCATGCAAATAAACTCACCCTTAATTTAGATAAAACCAACTTTATTTTATTTAAATCCCACCGGAAAATAAAGCCAAATGACAATCTCTGTTTGCTTATTGATGATATTTCCATCAATCAAGTTGAATCTACAAAATTCTTAGGTGTGCATATAGATCAACATTTGACCTGGAAAGTTCATATTAATCAAATTGCAACTAAAATTGCTAAAAATATTGGTATTATTTCCCGCGTTGCTTATATCTTGCCAAAGACAATTAGAATGAATTTGTATTATACCCTTGTCTACCCCTACCTCACATATTGCAACCTTGTTTGGGCATCGACATACGAATCCAGGCTTCATAAACTTGTAATCTTACAGAAGAGGGCTGTTCGTATAATTGCGGGTATTCGTAAACGGGAACACACTGGCCCTTCCTTTAATGAACTTCATCTCCTGAAAATTGACCAGATAAAGGATCTCCAAATTAGCGAGTTCTTTTTTCGACTCGAACACGGTCTCCTTCCTTCGGTATTCCAAGGTTACCTCCCTCACGCCTCTGACATCCATTCGCATTTCACTAGGAATTCATCTGCTTTTCGCCCTGTCAAAGCTCAATCTAATACTAGGCGGTTTACTATTAAATCTTATGGCACTAAAGTATGGAACACAATACCAATTGACATTCGTCAATCGAGTAGTCTGCAGGTATTTAAAAAGAAACTTCGTGTTCTTCTACTCTCCTCCACTAATGCTACTTGAAGTGCACATGACCATGTGTAGTTAAGATTTTAGTTAAGTACTTAGTTAAGTTTGTTTCTCTATATGCTCTTGACAATATAAGCTTTTCTGCAATCTGTCATCACCTAATTTGTTTTAGTCTCTTTCTTTTAAGCTATCTTGATTAATTTTTCTTGGGACTTTTTTACTTGGGTGACCCTTCCCAGCGGGATGTCCATCCCTTTTGGGCCCCCCTTTGTAGCCAATGCATGCATGTTTTGTACTTTTATTGTTTTCTTGTTTTCTGGTTGCAATAAAGTGAATTGAATTGAATTGAATAGATGCTTATGCCATTGGCGGCACCAGGGGAGTGGTCATGGTGTTAAGCCCCTAAATGTGACTCAGCCTCATCCCAAAGCAAAAAACAATGAATGTCCATGTATCGGCTTAAAAGTTATTATTAATATCTTATTTTCGGACCTCAACTGCGGCGGACGGTCATACATCGACTCACATGTGAGACATCAATTGCGACTGGGCTCGACTACCGGACATCGACTCTCTCTGCCACTTAACACTAGTCTGCGACTCTGCAAAAGGACTTCTTATTTGAGTTTTCGTGATTTTATTGTTCAGAAATAGCTGGCAAAAAAGAGCCTAAAATGGCTCTAATTCAGGTCAACAGAGCTAAAAAAATGCGTTGGTGGCTGGGGCTCCGCCCCAGACCCCGCTGGGGGAGCTTACGACGCTCCCCCAGACCCCCTAGTCGGTATGGGCTTCGTGCCTTCGGCACTCGCAGCTTCGCGCCTTCGGCGCTCCATAAAATTTTTCCTATAGGCCTAGTCGGCTTCAGCCCCCCAACCTGAGATCCTGGCGCCGCCACTAATATATATATTTACGGGTTTGGATTGGTAGTATTTACGCCCCCCTAACCAGAAATCCTGGATCCGCCCCTGACGAGAGTCACCTCCCAGCATCATAAAAGCGAGATATTGTTTTGTCTTTAAAAACTACTTGAAATACTATTTGAAAAATTATTCCACAGTGTTAATATTGGCTCACTAAACAGTGGCCAATTGTCTGATTTCTTGTGCAAAATTTGAGTATGTTGACCTAATTGAGGGAGAGTGCTCCAAGACGCCCATGAAAACGAAGATTGTGCTTTTCTTCTGTGTGGATTCCAAGAGAAATAGACTACATCAAACACAAAGAATGATCAAAAAAATTTAAATTTGGGGAAGAACATTATTTTATTGAAGTTTTAAATCATGTCTTTATGCAATGAGATAACAGGAAATTTTGACAAGGATGTCATGAGTCATGACGTCAAAATGATAGCCTAAGGTTCTACCATCGCAGTGTGACAATAAAAAAAATCGAAAATGGGGAGGAGCACATCTCGTTCCCAAACCCCTAACCTGCTCGGCGCTGTGCTTTTCGGCGATTATACTTTGGCCGCGAGTTCGTCCCTTGAAACCAGGAACAAGTCTCCGCCTATATGAACAGTGGTGATTTCAATAAGTCTCCAATAAAAAAGGGTCAAAAATTTTTTCGCGCGCTCACGCGCGCATATTTTCTCATTCTTTTGGGCACCCCCACTCTTCGGGTCAACTCGGCGCCTATGGGGGGAGGACCATTGTGTTGGGCCCCCTTGCAAAAATATCTGCGGACCCCATTAACAATCCAAACTCACAAGTTTCTGCCATCCAAATTGTTAAGGTTGTTGTGTATAATTGCTCTGCAGCTTCCTTCTTCGACGCGCTCTTCTCATGCCAAGAGCCCCTTTATTGCTGCATCAAGATCACTTTTCTTCACTTGGATTCACGCACTGGAAGCACCGCTCATTATGGTGTACAGCGAGAGACGCCATATAAATTTATAGATACAATAAAAAAAACAAGCTATAGGGTTTATTGACTGCATTAATTATTCAAGGATGAGCCCGTCAAAGGAATCGGACAAGAGCTAAGCATGTGAGTCACATAACACACAGTCAAAACAAGACTTGAGTATCATCAACATAGAAGCGATCTGCCAGTAAATGATTGTCGGACGCTGTTCATATAAAATATATAGCGGTGTTAGGGCTACATAATGCAAATAAAGAGGGCCAAGCACGAATGGCCCCGTATATATATACGCCAGCAAACCATTCGACGGACAATTACCATGCAAATATTCTGATTGAGTGCGTCGTCGTGGGCCAAGACGAGCACCCGTTTACACCGCAGGGCATCCGTATTATTTACAATGTAATTACTCATCTGATTATGTGCAGTCGCACAGCATGCTTGCATGGCAGCATTGACTGCATTGGCATCTGTAAGCGATGCGGAATGCTTTGATTATCCATCGCTACAATCGACTGCTATAGTTTTTTCTGTATTTTGGTGTCACAATAACGATGTTGTGAACTTGTGAACGTATAAGGACAAATGAAGGTCGCCTCATGTGGGCTATATAATATCTACTGTATTATAGGGGTCCAGCCTCTCTTCCGTCGCCTTTTCCTCTCTGTATTCAGCGCTACAACGCCATCGCATTTCGTGGCACTTTCACTATAATGTTGAGGAGGACGGGACCTGAATTTTCAGATATTATTTTAACAACAGCTCGAAGCCTAATTTTTGTTTAAATCCAGAGGGATCTGAGGTACCTTGGGTAATAAAATATTTTAGAGAATAATAATAAAATAATAGTTAAATATTAATACTGAAATAGTAATAATGGATGAATCCGATTTGACCAGAGTCTATGACAACAGAGGTCGTTACCCTGGACAGATATTTGCTCGGCATATTACAGCACTTAGTAATAATAATAATCAGTAAATTGGCTGTTAACTATGACGACTAAATGTTAGATTAGAATAGAAGGACCTCATTGGTCCTGCACTTTGGAATCAGTTCTCGCACTGCATGGGAGCGCCTCTGATTAGCGCGCATTATGAATTTATAGGCATACAATACAATACAATACAATGCATGACAATGCAATACAATGCAATACAATGCAATGCATTGCAATGCAATGCAATACAATGCAATGCATACAAAACTATGCAATACAATATAATACAATACAATGCAGTATACAATACGAAACAATATTGCAATACAATACCTCGTTGGTTGTCGTCTCAGCCACTCTTTGTAGACTGTGCTGTGACTCGGTAAGTAGTCGAAACTGTCCTGGTTCGACTCTCCGTCCTTCCTTCCTTTCTCTGAGACACATTGACCGTCACTGGAATTACCGTCGTCAAATTGACCGTCCTGTTCAACGTAAAGGTAGTAAAGGTGTAAGGTAACAACGGTTGGCGACAGTAGCGTAACTATACTTTTTCGTTTGTGGGGGGGGGGCTTAAGCCTTAAGCATGACGAGTGTGAAAGGATATTTAGCCGTAACCATACAACGGCTTGACTTGTTTGGGGGGGGGGGCTTCAGCTTCGTTTTGGAGTGGGGGCTTAAACCCACCCAAGCCCAACGCTAGTTAGGACTACGTTCCTGGTTGGCGATTCAACAGGTTTTCGTTAAAACGATGGCGACACCAGCGGTAAGGATACTTTGTATAGATGGCGGATATGCATGTAAGTAAAGGTGACTAAACATGTGTGTAATTCAAGTGCGTGTGTGAGCCTGTGCGTGTGCGTGCGTGCATGTCAGTGTGTGTGCGTGCGTGTATACGCCGTGTGTGTGTGTGTGTGTGTGTGTGCGTCGATGGATGGACGGACGGACAAACGGACAGACGGACGCACAGACAGATGGACAGACGGACGGACGGACAGACGGACAGACTGACAGACAGATAGACGGACAAACGGGCAGGCGGACAGACGGACAGACTGACAGACAGATAGACGGACAAACGGGCAGGCGGACAGACTGACAGACTGACAGACGGACTAACAGATGGATAAACGGACGGATGAATGAATGAATTAATTAATGGAGACTTTGCTTATTCCAAGAACCCACCTGCTGTGTACTTTCTTCCTCTGGGTCCTTCCTTCTCTTGATGGATGGAGTCGTGCTCAGTTTTCTAACACAGTAAGACGAGTATGCGCGTACTTTCGACCCGTCCTCTGAACACCTCCGTAATCCAGGGTGACTTGCAGCCACCCCGGAATAGTCCGCAATTGATTGACCCCATGGTCCTTTTTTACCTCCAGCAAAATGCCCCTCCCATGGGCGTGGCTCTCGCTCGCAGTCACCCGCCTGGGAACCGCCCTCAAGGCGGGGCTTAAGTCCACAGTCTGCAGTAGACCCGACGGGTGGGCGTGGCTTATGATCGTAGTCGTCAACCAAGGACTCGTATGATGGGCGTGGTTTAGGGCGTAGGCTTTCTCCTGGTAGTCCATCCCACTGGCGTGGCCTATGCCTGTAGCAGTCGGCTAGAGATCCCGCCCATGGGCGTGGCTTCGGATCGGGGAGGAGTATTGGAACGCTCTCGGAGCGCAGACTGGAATCCATTGATTCATTGATTCGCAATCTGTAAACAAACAAATAGCATTTGTCGTCATCATCATTATCATAATGCAGCAACAACATCATCATCGCGATGATCATTGCTTCCTATATCATTATCATCATCATCCTTCTCCTCTTTCTCCTCCTCCTCCTCCTCCTCCTCCTCCTCCTCCTCATCATCATCATCATCGCAATAGCTATTATATAGGGGAATATAGGCCCTATATATACATTGCTAATGGTGTCATTTTTTTAATTTTTTTTTACAGGATAACATCAGTTATAGGTCCATAGCAGCTCTGTGAAAACTTATACAGCCTTCTTTCGTTATAATCTTCTGAATAATTAAGAGGCTTTTAAAGTTTGCAGATGGATAATTGTGGATGGTCCTGTGTTTGTAAAGTCTAATTGTTTTAAATAATAATGTCCTCATGGATTGCAGTTGTGGGCTGTAGGCATCCACCAACAGTTTTATTGTGAATATTTTGGCCATAAAAGGGGTGTTTACAGCTGCAACATGCCACAAGCAATTTAGAATATTTTATGAAGAAAGATTTTTACCAATTGAGCATTTTAGGCTGATTTTATTACTTGGCGAAATATATGTTTCTAAGATTTCCAAACAACCACTTTCAGTTTAAATTTTCGCGCCTCATAATCTCAATATTCTTGATTTTCTACAAGTCCAAAATATGGAGAGCAAATACACTTTTGATTATGATGGCGCAGTACACCTCTTTTATGGATCCTTAGTTTAACGACAGCGTATACAATACCGTTGCCGTAGACATAAATTGCTTTTGGCATGTTGCAGCTGTAAACACCCCTTTTATGCAGCCAAAAAATTTTTTTAAGAAGGCAAAATTGTCGAATTGGCGTTTTCCAATTAAATAAGCATGCATTAACTAGGGATCAGCGTTATATTCGTTAACGGAAACGATAAGTCGAACTGAAAATAATCCATTCCGTTAACGATAAGTATAACGATAACTGAAAATATTCTAAGAACGAAAACTGAACGGAAACGGAAATAAATGATGCCGAACTGAATAAAAACTGTAACGATAATTAAAATCCGAACGGAAATTATACACATTTATGACTAAAACTAGAAATGAAGTAATTTACTTACTGACTTAAATTAGCGGTGAACCAGTCTTTCGTTGGACTATGTTATAGAAATGAAGTAATTTACTTACTGACTTAAATTAGCGGTGAACCAGTCTTTCGTTGGACTATGTTAAGAGAAAGTCATTAATCTCGCGAGATTTCTCGGTATATAACGGTATTAATTAAGAATGGTAACCTGAACTGAAATTATTTAAGAACTGTAACTTGAACTGAAATTATTTAAGAACTGTAACTTGAACTGAAATTATTTAAGAACTCGAAGTTGAAGTTGAACTGAAATTATTTGAGAACTGAAACAGAACTGAAACTGAAATTACTTCCAGCCGAGCTGAACTGAAACTGAAATAGAAATTATTTTGTGAAGTAAAATAACACTACCAGGGATGCCACTCGAAGATTTTTCCACCTTGATCTATTGGTAGTCCGCTCCTGTCTAGGTCTCTTAATGACGTTTTTCGAGATCTAGCTTTTTCCACGGAAACTTATTTCTCGTTCAAAGCTTGCATAATCAGCAATTCCTGAAACATTTTCTTACTTTTTAGACTAATTAACAAAATAGACACTCATCATTCTGAAAATTTGTGACACAGTGCGTAATCGTGGAATACCCTTATTACGTCGAGAAAATCGAATATAAAGGTGTTTAAACACCCGCTTAATTAAATGTCGACCGGCTTTATATCTATACGCGAATAGTGAAGTTTAGCTATCATCATAAAAAGCACACAAAGAGGCCTGTTTTATGCCTAGAAGGCTATAAGTATAAGGTGAACCAATCGAGTATTTTAGCGCCGTAAATTATTCGCCATTGCATGGGTTTTAACGTTGCTCGAGTGTAGGCCCTATATACAAGTCGGGCTGAAGAAAAGAATCTTCTTGCAAAACATAGTCTGATTGGTGAAAATAGTTTGTACTGAAATAGAAGTGGGATTTATGAAAGCAATCTATAGCTCGAATCGAAGATGGATTGACGAACAATAATTTTTAATTAAATAGAAGTTATTTATTTCTATTAAAAGTTATTGCTGACTAAATAAAAAAAATGGGGTTGATGTAACGAATTCTTGCCTAAGCCGAAGCTGCATGGGTCGATGAGAAAGATCCTTGCAAAACTAGAAGTTGGATTGATTAAAAATAAAATAATGCTGCAACGAGCCAATGATTTACGACGCTGCAATACACATTTAATGCATAACATAATATTTATTGCTACATGTAGATCTATAATTGTACATCCTAATCTCCATACAGAATCACTTCCTATAACCAGTCTGAGACGAAAACGAAATCTCTAATAAAATTATAGCATAGCAGTTGACAGAACATCTACCTGAACCTTTTTCCAAAAAACACATAAAGTAGGTCTATGCGCTACATAAAAATACGAAAAAAGCTAATCAAGGATAATGAATTTAATTAGCCATGTATACCTCTGCGCCATTTCGAAGCCACGATGCGCCATGCATGTCTATGGAACGCCAGTTGTCGAAATTAAATTACACCGCATTGGACGACGACGACCTCCTCGCAAGAACAGCTGCTGCATCATTCATGCAGTGGCGTTGGTTAATCAAATCAGGCGAGTTTTATATAGCGCCGCAGTTGCAGAATCGCGCAGGACAGCTGTAGTCGATTGTAACAGACGCCGCGGCCACACGCAGCAGAGGGAAGAGTTATATTATTCTGGTGCGGCGGTAACTAATGCTTTGGAGAGAAAGAGAGAAAGGCAGGAAGACAGGCAAAAAGACATACAGACAAAGAGAGGTAAAGGCAGACAGACAGACACACAGAGAGAGAGAGAGAGAGAGAGAGAGAGAGAGGAGAGAGATAGAGAGAGAGACAGACAGACAGACAGAGACAGAGACAGAGACAGAGACAGAGACAGACAGAGACAGAGACAGAGACAGAAACAGAAACAGAAACAGAAAGATACTAAAAAATGGAGAAAGACAGGCAGAGGCAAAACATACAGAAAGACAGATATGGGCAGACACAGACACAACAGAGACACACAGGCAGAGAAAGAGTGAGAGACATAAACTGAGACAGTTCGCTTCTGGATATTACACACACACACACACACACACACACACACACACACCCACACACACACACACACACACTTGCACACACGACTATATTATGCATAAGGCCATTGGTCATGGTGGTTATATTATATATTGTGTGAGTATTTTTAAATTTAGAAGAATTGACTCTGAAATTCATCCAGCAGCTAACCGAATCATTGTCTCATATGCCCTCCTCGCATTTCCCCTTTGAGCGAGAAATGCTCTTGTCGTATACCGATTGGAGGATATGGACTATTCTCCCTCTAATCCTCCTCCTCCTGCTCGTCTACCTCGTTCACCTTTTCCTTGTCCCCTTTCTTCTCCCACTCCTACTTCTTCTTCTCCTCCTCCAGCTATTCTGCCCCTGTCTCCTTCTTGTCCTTTTTAGTTCTTCTTCCACCTCCCAGGGTTCCACCATTATTCCTCTTCTCTCTTCTCCTCTCCTCCTCATTCTCTTCTTCCTCGTCTTCCTCGTCCTCCTTCTTTCCCCTATCCCTCCTCTTCCTACCCCTTCTCTTCCTACCCTCCTCGTAGTTGCTGCAACTGTTGCATCTCATCTTAGCTTCAGTTGCCGTTCTATCTTACGACCTCTTGATAAATTGTTCCCCATCCCGACCACAGAAAAGTGTAAACAGCATCGAGTGCACGCATTCTCTTGCATGATTTGCCAAGTAAGAAGTATTTATAGGCCTATAGTAGAAATTCACCACAAAAGGTTGAAAATTCTTAGTAGCACATTTGTACAAAACAGGCGAAAATCGCAGAAAAATTCACGACGCGAAATCACGTACGCTTTCACTGGGTAGAAATCGAACAAAACAATTCGGGACATTCACGATAAATGCCGAAAATCACGCAAGTCGAGGATCCCGTGACTTCCTGAATTTCTAGTGAGAAGATAAACTAATAAAAAAAATTAGTAGCCTAGCAACAACAACAGCAACAACAGCAATAGCGGCAGCAGCTGTTACAGTAGTATACAGTATAGGCTAGTATACATGCAGGTAATAGTAGTAGTATAGGCCCTACAGTAGTAGGTTTAGTATTATAATTATAGTAGCAGTATAGGCCTACGGGTAGTACAGAAATGCAATGATGTAAACATCAACTACACATGTATTATAGGCTAAAGCCGCTAAACTATAAAACGCCAATAAGCTGCAGTCAAGAGAGGAAAACCTAGATCTAGGTGAAAAAAGCTATGCGTGGCAACCCTGGTTGTTTGCCTGTTACAGCCTAAGAAGCACTCTCATTTGCGCTACACAATACACATGAATGTGACAAAAAATTTCTTCTTAAAAGAAATACTGTGCAGCATAAAAGGGGTGTTCAGAGCAACGGCAATTAATGTCTACGGCAACGGCCTTTGTTGTCATAATTATGCTGCCGTTATACTATGGATCCATAGAGGTGGGTGAGTTGACCATCCTTATCAATGGTGGAATATTATTGCTCTCCCTATTTTTGACTTGAACGAAATTGTGAATTGTCACAAGTCTTTTCCCTCTTCTTCTCTACGTGTGACCTTCAGTCTCTTCGGAAGCTTCTTCGTATAAGTTCGTGGTAGCGTAGGCCTATCCCTAGATAACTGTTTCATTAGCTAAATGGCTAGGTTAAAGAATCTACAGTCTTTCACTGTTTTGTTAACCAACAACGACGACGTGTTTAACTCTTCTTATTATACTCCAAAATCCGATATAAAGTAAAACGATCAGCAACAACACAACAATGACTACACTTGCGTTATCATAACAACTACACGACTACTATCTTCATCAGTCTACTCTATCGCAACTCAACAACAACTCTTACAGCCTATCTCAACGGCTCTCAACACGCAACTCTCCTTCTTCACTTCCACTCCCTTCTTGTACAATTAACGTACGCTCGTCTAGACGTCACGTGCTGTCCAGACAATCACCTGTGCAGACGCCGCGCGGCAGTTTGCACCTGGCCTACTTACGTCGCTGTACGACAATCGGCGTGCACTGATTAAATTAGCTGACATTACCTCCTTCCTTTCTTTTGAAGAGAGCTAATTAATCTTAAAAATTAGCGAACGTATAATGCTTAAACTAAATACAAACAATTCTTATACTAAATGCAATCACAAAATACCTTATACTACAATCTCGATAAGCAGTCTGCTACTACATTCAACTTTCCTTTCTTATAGTTCAACAGAATGTCAAAATTTTGCAATGATAAAGACCATCTGACTAACTTAGCAGACTTCGACATTGACTCAGTCAAATAAACTAAAGGATTATGATCAGTGAACACATTAATCTTGGAACCAATAATGATTTCTTTCAATTTGTTTAAAGCCCATATGATTGCATAGGCTTCCTTCTCAATCGTCGCCCATCTCCTCTGGGTATCTGTCAGCTTCTGGCTGATAAATGAAACGGGACGTTCTATCCCCTCATCGTCCACTTGTGACAGCACAGCCCCCACAGCAAAATCACTGCTATCACAGTACAAATTAAATGGTTTGCCAACCTCGAACATGTACAGAATAACATTCGATAAAACAATTTCTTTAAGAGAATCAAAAGATTTCTGGTGGTCCTCAGTCCAAATAATGTTCTCAGGTGTCTGCTTGCTAGTTAAATCTGTCAATGGTTTAGCAATCTCAGCAAAATTACAAATAAATTGTCTGTAGAAACCAAAGAATATCAATCAATTAGTTAACAAGTGTTAGGATTTTTTGGGTTCAGCACCACTTCCTGTTCTACCAATGTACATAATCCAGGTTTGTCCGAAAATCTGTCTGCATAACGGTTCAGTACATCCAGTAGCTGTTTCTGTTGCTCGCTCGTAAGATGTCCGATCGGTTCATAGTCCAATTGCAGCGATTTCTGTGTCGTCTCTGCATGGTCTTCTTTCAATGGTAGCTCTACCACTGATCCGAATTCGTCGTCCTCTTCCACGATGAGACCACACGATAATGTTCTTGCGATGAACTTCCTCATTTTGTTGGCATGGACGATTCGTCGGCCGTTTTCATTCATGTCCACCAGATACGAATACTTGGATCTTCTTTGTAGCACTGTACATCGTGAGATCAATTTATTGGTTGACGTTGGATACAGGACGATGACGTTTTCTCCTGGTTCGAATTCTTTATCCTTGGCCCTCTTGTTGTATTGACTGGCGTATTGTTTTTGCTTTTCCTCTGCACAATTCTCAGCAAATATCAAAGCTTTCTCCATGTCTGCTCTTAAGTTCTTCAGGTACTTTGCTGGTTGTACTCCAATGTTTGGCGGTAGATTTATTTCTTTGGTCCAGCTTTCCTTTAAGATAGTTAATGGTCCTCTTGGCATTTTTCCATACACCAGCAGATATGGTGCCACTCCTGTCGTTGCGTTGGGAACTTCTCTCAATGCCCATACGGTAAACGGAATGATTTTATGCCACTGTCTTGGATTTTCCACAATGACATGATGCACCATCTTCTTGAACGTCTGATTCCATCTCTCAACTAATCCAGCTGCCTCAGGATGCTCTGGTGAATCGAATCGTGGACAGCATCCCATCAATTTCAAAAATTCTCTTGTGAGACTGGCTGTAAAATTTGTGCCTCTGTCGCTGGTGATCACAGACGGCACCCCCACGTCAGTGAAAAGCTTCATCAAAGCTTCCCACACAGCCTTAGCAGTCAATGACTTCAGCAAAAAGATTGTCGGCCATCTTGTACATGAATCCACTATGCACAAGCAATACTTATGCCCAGCTGCTGACTTCGGTTCTATTGGGCCTAACACGTCCATAGTCATCCGTCGGAATGGCACATCTTCCCTTGGAATTGGTGTAATCGGCACTCGATCCATCACCAAACTTCGTGCCTTCAGCTGACACTTCTCACAGGACTTACAAAATTTCACCACGTCTCGACGCATCTTTGGCCAGACAAAGGACAACTTGATTCTCTCTCGTGTCTTCTCTTCTCCCAAGTGTCCGCCAAATACTGACTCGTGAGCTAATTCCATTACTTGAATTCTTCTCTCTTTCGGTAACACCAACTGATACACAAGCTGATCCAGCATTTGATGCTTCTTATACAGCAATCCATTCACCACGCTAAACTCTGATCCTTGGTCTTCAGCGATCCTCCACCACGATTTCAGTGACTCGTCATTTCTCTGCTGCTCCTCGAATTTCTTCGCATCTTCCAGCTGTCTTTCATCGTTCGAATTCTCTGTGAACAAGTCCCTAATACTTGTCTCCAGTTCAGCGTCGCTTCCGGAATCTTCACTATCATTTCGTTCACATGCAGCCATCTCTTCTTCAGTTTCATTGTTCTCAGATGTTGTTCTTTCGTCATCTTGGATGCTGAGTTCATCTTCGCTTTCCGTGTCATCTTCTTGCGAACTTTCGTTTATCGTTTCATCTTCTCCGTCTTCGACTTCTGCTCTCCGACTTTGTGCTCTTGTAGTCACATTCGCTTGTAGCTCTCCTTGCAATATACTGATTGGTGGAACCTCTTTCAGTTCTGCAATTATCTCTGGATGTAGCAGGAACTTTTCTGGATTTTCTTTACACAGTTCTGCTGAAATGCTGGCACACACTAAAGTTAAATATGGCGCGATATTTATTGTCCTGTCCTCTGTAGCTGTTCCTTCGTTACGACCGCTCATCCGCACTTCGATTTTCACCAACTTAGCTGGAATCGGCTCTCCAGCTACACATTGCAAATGAACTCTGCCGATTTCTTCTACTGTCGTTCCTTTCAGTAGTTCCTCGTTGATTACTGGTATCTCGGTCCCCGAGTCAATCAACGCCTCGACTTGCACAGGCTGCCCATCAGTCCCACGTATCTCCACATTTACATGCTGCAACGATATTTTCTTTATGCGTTGACACTCCTCTTTACTTTTTGTTTCTCGACAATTTTCTGCAATGGAAGTAGTCTTTATCGCTTCTTTCAGTATGGTGAACTGCGGCGTACACTTCATCACTGACTTTACTTCTGTTTCTTGGTTGCATTGTTCTTCCCAACCAGGAGGTGCATTTATCACTTGTATCTGGTTTACTCGAAGATTTTCTGCACTTCTGCTAAAGTTCTTCCTCAGATTTGCCGCTCCTGGTGCTTGGCAATGTTTTATTAGGTGTTTGTCAGAATTGCAATTGTGGCAACGCTTCTTGATAAAACTTCTTTGCTCCTTGTTCTCCCACTTGTTGTACGGCGTGTAAGATGCATTACTTTCTGTTGGGCGTCCCAGCGGCGGAGTTCGATTGTAGGCTTGTCTGTCCCACGTTGACTGTTGTTTATCTTGCGACCACTGCTTTCCAGAATAATCATCTTTCTTTGCATCATTACTCTTGGCTTGGCTTCCGGTGTCTTTGCTATCCTTGTTCCACTTGGGTTGCTTTGGACTATTGTCCCATGCTTCAAATTTCGGTTTGTCTTGGAACATCACACCAATCCGATTGTTTACATGTATATCTGCGAGATCTGCAACATTACTAGCTTCCAAGCATTCTGTGCCCTCTTTTGCTAAGACAAACTGCAGTGGACCTGGTGGTAAACATTCTTTCAGCTTATCCGCCACTAACAAATCAAACAGCTTCTCGTAGTCTTTGTCCACTCGTCTACTTCGGACATAATAATTCAACAGGTTCTTCAGCCTAGCCGTGAACATCGTATACGTTTCTTCGGCTGTCTTCTTGGCATCTGCAAACCTTGACCTGTACTCACGAGCTGTTAACTTGAATTCCTTCAACAAGTGCTCTTTCACTGCATCGTATTTATCTAAATTCTCAAATGATAATCGATTCAATACCGTTCGTGCTCTCGGGGTCATCAATGGCAACAACAATTTCACCCAGTACTGCTTTTCCACAGCGAAGCTATTGAATGCATTCTCCACGGTCTCAAAATATAATGGCACTTCCATCATATCATACGGCATCTTAGGCAATACATGCTTCATGGCATCACCAATCTTCTTGATCTTGGACACCATTGTCTCACTTTCTCTGAGCCTAATCTGTTCTGACACTTCTCGGCTCTTACGATCATCTTCGTCTCTCTTCTTCAGTCGATCTTGATCTTCGATTCTCCGCAGTTCTTCTTGTTCTATCTTCTGCTGCAACAGTTCTAACTGCTTTCTGCGTTCTTCTTTTTCAATGGCCATTTCTTTAAGTTGAGCCTCCTTGATAGCAAGTTTCTTTTGTTCTAACTGCATCTGCTCTTCTCTTTCTCTTTCTGCTTTTTCCAAATTGTCTTTTCCAGCTTGAAATTCTTCCTGACGAATTTCTTCTGCTCTCTCCAGTTCTTGTAAACGCATCTTTTCCTTTTCTTCCTCACGAGCCTTTTTGTCTTCGATCTGCTGTTTTCGTATTTCTTCATCGCTTTTTCTTGCTTTTTCGTATTCTATCATTAACTCCATCCTTCGTCGTTCTGCTTCGTCACGATCTAATTTCATTTGTTCTAACTGAAGCTGGAACTGCTGCTTCTGCATATCTATCTCTTGCTGTCTCATCCTTTCTGCTTTTTCTATCTCTTGTTGTCGCAGTTCTTTCTCTTCTTGCTTACGTTCTTTCTCTTCTTGGCACCGTCGCTCTTCTTTCTCCTTCTCTTCTTGGCGACGTTCTTTCTCTTTCTGTCTGCGCTGCTCTTCTTTCTCTTTTTCTTCTTGTTTACGCTCTTTCTCCTCTTGTCTGCGCTGCTCTTCTTTCTGCTTCTCTTCTTGTCTACTCATCATCATGAATTGTAGCAACGCCTCTATAGACATCGGTGCCTCAGGCTTCTCCACTGGCTTCTCCGCAACGCCTCCGACAGCACCTTCTTCTTCTTCTTCTTTCTTAGCCCAAACCTCGGCTAAATTTCTCATCAATTCTTCCCTAGACATCTGTTCGACTTCTTCTGCGTCTAGATCTGCTTCAATTAGCAGTTTTATCAGTCTATCAGTAGACATTTTCTTAATATTTGCTTGCTTTTTCTCCGTAAGTTTCTCCATCTTACTTCTTTACTTTACAGATGCTCGATAAATTAGTAGACTACTCTTCAAATGTTTGCAATTGACTGACTTCAATTCTTTATGCACACTTCAATAGACAAGCAAGTTTTTCTACCTTGTAGTCGTTGTGTTGTCGTTTCTCACTGTCGTACGGATGCTCGATGTATCGTTGCTTCTCCCGTGTGCTCGGCTTCTCGATAAATTCACAGCGTCCGTTTCTCCACAACGTCTGTTGATTGAATAGAATCCCTCCGTTCGTAACTTGGCACGTAGACCCACCGTTCGTAACTACGATCGTTCTCCTGCAACTTGGATCGTTATCCTGCAACTTGGATCGTTATCTCACCGCAACGACACCAAATGTCACAAGTCTTTTCCCTCTTCTTCTCTACGTGTGACCTTCAGTCTCTTCGGAAGCTTCTTCGTATAAGTTCGTGGTAGCGTAGGCCTATCCCTAGATAACTGTTTCATTAGCTAAATGGCTAGGTTAAAGAATCTACAGTCTTTCACTGTTTTGTTAACCAACAACGACGACGTGTTTAACTCTTCTTATTATACTCCAAAATCCGATATAAAGTAAAACGATCAGCAACAACACAACAATGACTACACTTGCGTTATCATAACAACTACACGACTACTATCTTCATCAGTCTACTCTATCGCAACTCAACAACAACTCTTACAGCCTATCTCAACGGCTCTCAACACGCAACTCTCCTTCTTCACTTCCACTCCCTTCTTGTACAATTAACGTACGCTCGTCTAGACGTCACGTGCTGTCCAGACAATCACCTGTGCAGACGCCGCGCGGCAGTTTGCACCTGGCCTACTTACGTCGCTGTACGACAATCGGCGTGCACTGATTAAATTAGCTGACATGAATATTGAAATTCACGGCGCAAAAATTCAAACTACCCTAGAGATCTTACATTTACTGAGTCTAACAGAATTGCAAACACACAACACGCTTGGCTTAAGTTTACGAAGTTTTAAGCCGTTCATCACTTCGTAAACTTTGGCCCAAGCCAAGCGTGTATTTACTATTCTGTTAGACTTCGTAAATGTAAGACCTCTATGTAGCCTCTATAGAAGAATTGGGTCGACTTACTGCGCATGCGCACGCGACATATTTAATGAGATGTCGAAACGGCTTAGGCTATAATATTCAACATGATATGAACTGTTGGAAAAGCATCGGCAGGACATGAATCAGAATTCATTGCAATTCAAAGCCACAATTCCTGAAGAAATAGTCTATAGTGCTGGAGTCGTCTTTCAGTATACGGCACATTAATTGTAAGGGGACGTTCTGACTTCTGAGTAAATTTTAAAAGGAGACCGGACCATGGTCGGATTGCCCCGCCCATGGATACGCCACTTGTAGCCTCTCAACAGTAACAATAATTTTACAGCATCTTTCCATCCCTCTGTTCATCAGTTCCTCTGTTGATCATTGTCTTCCTCTGAACAGATGCTAGACAAACAATCAAACCGAAACAATAAATACCAGCATTTTTAAATAACTTAGTGATTTTTAAGCAATATGAATAACTTAAGAAAGTACTACGAAGTATATTATCGTAAACTTCTTGCTCCCACTGAATAATGAATTCTTCCAAAAAGCAGACAGTAACATCATGTTAGCAATGCCTTTGACGGAAGTTCTCGGAACCCTCGCTGGTTATTTTCCAGCGTGATGCGATTGTCTCTTTGCCCCGTATGATGAATGCTGACGTCATAGAGAGATCGGGTTGCGGCAGTCGAGACAATAGCCACAAGGGATTGGTCCTCTGTCTCTGTCCCTCCCTTCCTCCTCCTCCCTTTATTTCTTTCCTCCATTCCTCCCTCTCTTCGTCCTTCTCTCTGATCATCCATGCTCCATCCCACTGTCCATCATGGTGCTCTCTTGTCTGGTACAGCCCTTGATCTCTCCATCCCTTCCACCACCTCTGGCTTTTTATGTCTATCCAGCGGAAAATTTACCGAGTATAAGTATTGGATGGAAAGCTTGTCGCAAAACAAAGCCATTCAGACTGTATAACTTTTTAAAGCGCCGTGGGCTTCGCAAATAGATTAAGATGGGCTCCCCCCCCCTGAAAATTGACACCCATTTTTACGACTTCGACCTTTCGGTTCTAACAGATTTCCTAGCACTAAAGCATCATTGTTAGCCTACTAATGATACACCAAGTGAAACTAGGACTTTTAAAATAATTTTTAGAACTGAACATCTCATTCTTTCTTCCCATCATCTATGATAAATTACTTCCAATCGGAGAACAATTACTTCTTTAGCTATAGTTTTAACTGTACAGAAGTGCTTCTACAGCTGCACGTTCTGTGTACAACTGCACGGTAAAAAAAAGCCCCGAGTGAAACTGAGAAATTTGCATTTAGAAACAATCTCTATGACTCGCATAAACATTTTTTATTTCCTGTTTTGCATTTTAAACTCCTGCTAAAATTTTAGCCTTGGCTATAATTATTGTGCTTTGCCCATCTTGTAAAAATATTGACGAGCGCCCATGATTACCGTGCATTGCGACGTCTCCTTGGCAACAACAATGAAATACAGAAATAAATACAACAATTGTCTTTGTCATTTATTTACCGCACGTGGATCAGAATGCAAGAATTCTACGAGCGGAAGCCAGGCGTTCCTACGTCACAATAATTATTGAAACATTTTACAAGAACGCCAATGACAGAAAACATAAAATTTAATCTTAACTAGGCCTACTAACAGAACAGACAACATGCAATGCACTCGGATAGGTCAATGTGATACAACAATAACAATACAATACAATGCAGTAGCCTGTAGGCCTATCGCAAGGAGCCTTTGTAGAAGAAACTCATCATTTGCACTCAACTACCCGACGGACAAACTAATTCATTTCTTGTATCGTATCCGTTTCCGGATCTTTCCATTGCCCGGCCGACTCAATTGTTGTCTTCTTCTACTGCGTGGAACCGGATTCCATTCGCATTTACTCCGTTCGCTGATGTTGTTGTTTTCGTTTTTCGAAACAATGGACGCCGCCTCATTTCTCTTTCATGGCCTGCCACACAAAGCCAAACGCAATCGCTTAATCGCCCATAACTAACGTCCCAGACGACTGCCGACCACCACTGCGAATGTATATCCAGGGAAACTCCGTCACGACCGACGACTCCAGGGAGTACTGCGTTCAGACACGGGTTCGGCCAATCGACAGATGGATTCGAGTCATTGTGTGTTCCGCCATGCATAGAGAGCGACCGTCTATGCATTTTGATGACGTCATTAGACGACGGGTTCTTGCGCCGAGGAATATCTATCGATTACGGTCATCCGGTAACATGGCGTCTGCTGCTTTGTCGTTATTGATTGCCGTTTATTTGAAATTAAGTTGAAATGATCAGTTTGTATTGCTGGAATCTGCATTTTGAAGGCAACAGATACAATGTATGGCATTGGCATCTAAAGAAAACTACCAACGCAACTAGTGTTTAGCTTGAGGAGTCCTCATTCTCTCTCGCCTTTCAAACCCAGCACTTGCCTATAGATTTGCCCTCTCTGCTGCATGCAAGGCTGAAGACCGAGCTTCATTATCATATTACGTCATTCACAACCATACATGTACGTGCATGGTACACACAGCATGAGAATTGTGGAAAAATATCTGTTAAATCAGAATGGCTGACCAGTGGGAACGCCGTTAAAAAAAAGTTAAAGTCATCCCTGGGCCGCAGGCCCATTGGCGAGGCGCTCATCTCCTTTCCTAAGCCCTTGAGCCGGCAATGGACGAATCCCAAGGTCCTGGGCACGGGGCCAGTGATTTCCCAGGACTTGCCGTTTACTTCCCAGCTTACGCCGGTACCAAATTATACTGCTTGGTGACAGAGGCACGTGTGCGTAAAAAACTTGCCCAAGGTCGTTACCCGGATTTGAACCCGCAACCTTCCGCTCTGTGAGCGGACGCGTTACCGGTCCGCCACCAGGTCGCACGGGAACGCCGTAGAACAGCTTTATTTAGAACACATTATTTTGTTTCCATCATGGTTAGGGTTGCCATGCGTCCGGGTTTCCCCGGACATGTCCTCTTTTTTGGCCTCTGTCCGGGGCGTCTGGGCTGCTTCCGAGAAATATGGCTTTTGTCCGGGTTTTCCCCCGCCTGTCCTCTGATCGATCGATCTTACGTATTTTTCGGAACAGTAAGTCTTGTCCGTGTTATATACTATTCGGTTCCGTGAACTAAACGCGCGTTCCAGCAATATTTAGGTCAATGGTATGGGTACCATTGGACTTCCGGTTCCTGAGGCGGTTTTTCAATCGCATAAATATAACGCTTGGTACACTGTAGGCCTACAATGTATTAATGATAATGGTAAAATAATTATTTGTTTCAAATTCACGAAAAATTGACATAAAAATGCCGAAACGTAAATATTTACAGACGCACAGAAAGCCCAATGCACAGGTTTCTCAGCAGCCAGGCTAATTTGTTGAAGGCCATCAGTTTTGAGGCTGAGCCCCAAGCGTAGTCTATGGCACATATGTAAGTAAGTGCGTAAGTAATAAGTTCACTGATTTGTTTCTGTGTATAGTCAGTGACAGACTGACAGTAATGTAATGTGTACTGAACTGAAGTACTGAACACTGACTCAATAATGTTTAAATTGAAACCATGTAGGCCTACAATAAGAACAATATTATTTTGTGTAGTTTAATGGGTTTTTGTACAACACTTGACATTGGTGTAGCACATTGAAGCTAGGAGCGCGCTACGAGATGGTAACCGGATGAACATTTTATTTGTCCTCTTTTTCATCTGAGCACTTATGGTAACCCTAATCATGGTGAGCAGTGGGAACGTAAGCAAGGAATTTTGATAGCAGTGGCCTCACACGTTCCCACCCACTCTAAAACCAGCCTTCTGCAGTGATGTAGTCGAGTCCAACTAAGCCGAGTCCGAGACCGAGTCCAAGTCCAGCTAAGCCGAGTCCGAGTCGAGTCCGAGTCCAAAGGGGTTCGAGTCCGAGTCTGAGTCCGAGTCACGAAGGGTCGAGTCCAAGTCCGAGTCCGAGTCAAGTAACACCAAGATCCACTGCAACACTCAATAGGCCTATTGTGGCTTAGAACAAAATATCGATACAATAATTATATGGAAAAACTTAATGTAATTTTAAATAAACCTCCAATAGACACATTCAACCATTATCCTCATTTGTCTTATCCATGAATATCTAGATAAATTAAAAATCTATGTCCAATCTGATCAGCATATCAATGCCAAGTTTATTGTGATGTCAAAATATCAAATTTGATTTCCACCGTATGCATGCCATGGACGCCTGGTTATGTTTGTGTTTATGCATCTATAGGGCCTACTCTATAGGCTCAAATTCAAATATTTCCAATCGCCCCTCCCGTAACCCCACACCGACTATACATCAAATACACCTGTAATTAACTTCCCTTGCTTTGTGATCAGCGGTGCCCAGTCATCCGTCACATTACTTCAATGTCCTGTATGAGTTCAGGTTACAAGCAGGTACAAGGGCTCCTTTGTTTGAGTTGAGTGATGAACAAAGCAGACGAAATGTCTGAATTGGTTGTGGCAATACTGGTTCTGGCCTGTTCCACGGAGAATTCGTGACTCGGAAACCGAGTCACCGAGTCAAATTTCGAGTCCAGGGCTTCGAGTCCGAGTCCAAGTCCGAGTCCTGACTGTCCGAGTCCAAGTCCGAGTCCGAGTCCGCAGAAAATCGGTCTCGAGTCGGACTCGAGTCTTTTGCCGGACTCGAGTCCTACATCACTGGCCTTCTGCCAACAACTTGGAGGAAACAGCTTCAGGTAGAACACATTTCCTTGCATATTACGTAGGATCTGCAAAGGGAAGATAGACAGACAGCGGCGCTTGTGTTGTTACGTGCTTAACGACACTGACAAGTCAAAGATGATTAGTGTCGCCACTCGCCACGCCATTTAGGTCCCTGTGGACGGACCGTGCTAGCCCGAGATGTTGAATTTCTGAAATAGCCCCTTCGGGAATCGAACCGCGGCCCGCACGCTCTTTCACATAAGTCATGTACAGACGCGCGGCCATTGATCTTATACCGATGCTTATGTCTGGAGTCTCTTCCTTGTCTAGACCTAGGGGCCTACGCGTTTAATTTCTCCTTCCCTGCTAATAAATGTTGACATAAGACATTAACTTAGATTTGTTACTGTGATTATTTTGTTCTTGCCTTGCGGTCATAAACTCAATATCATTACTTTCATCATTATTATTTATTATTGCAAATCGTTTAACGACTTAAGCCACGCCCACTGATGGAAATGACGACTGAAATGACTTCGTCAAAAGAGATTAATATATATTAGCTGTACCCAGCCACGCGTTGCTGTGGCAGAAAAGCCCTCCCCCTCCGCTCCGTCCCCACCTGCTTCGTCCCCCTCCCCTCCGCTCCTTTCCTCCCTCACACCGTCCCTTACTGACAGCGGATAGAGCCCAAGAATGTTGAAAGGCCGCTTTCATAATTGAATTATTAAGCGACTCGCTTATGACGTCACGGCACGCGACCTCATTCATGTTTCGTCACTGTGTTTCGGGTGAAGACGATTCTGAAATTTTGCAAGCGTGCGGTTTGGTTGAATTTGCAAATGGCGGTCGAACGTATTGCAAAGTTCACATGCTGTGGAAAAGATTGCGTTTTTTCGTGGAAAAATCTTAAGACACGGTGCTATTGGAATTGAAGGTTTTGGTAAATTTTCACAACAATCGGTGCGTAACTTTCGGCGTGATTGTGACATGAACTATTGGAAAGTTTCATTTTTATTTATATAGATATTAGATTGCAATTGTCAAAATGTATACGGGCGACATAATGTGCAGGCTATTCACTATTCAGACACTTTAATTTTGAGCAATTAGGTATATAGGTCTAAATCTACGATCACCGCTTACTCTAATAAACAATGAGAGCGGAGAAATAAGGGTTAAATTGAGAGAAAATAAATATAGCCTACTGTTGATTGTAGGCCTACTTCAAGCTAGGCCTACTTGTTTCATTGAGATGAACCAATAGGCTAATTATTATTAATGGCTCCAAATCGCCAGTAGGTTAACTGTTCTTAAGAAGTTAACCGTATGGATTACCAAGTGTGGAGCTATCCTCGAGAAATAGGGCCTACCACAATCTGCGGCCATGTATACCCAAGAGCGATAAGAGAATTGATGGTCACGTGGTAGTTGATAGGCCTATGATAATATTATCTGCCGTATGCCTACCTATGGAAATTGGAACACATCAACAAGGCCATCGGGAACTTTACAAACAAAGAGACTCGGAACAGGTGTGGGTATTCGTGGTGGACACATTGAGCAAACGTTGTGATGAAGCAATATCAAGTTTGTTAGAGCAGAGCTGGGACTTTATTACAACAGGCAACTCACCGGCGGAAGCCTTCACTGCCTTCTATACTTACATAACAGCAGTGCTCGATCTCTACTTTCCGCTTCGAAGCATGGTGATGAAAGATAAAGATCCACCTTATATGACTCCAGCTGTAAAATACATGATCCGCAAGCGAAACAAACTGCGCAGGAGGAATCAGACAGAGGCTGCTGACGCTCTTTCAGGCAAGATAAATATAATCATCACACGGAGCAACGCCGCATCTTTTGAGAGTCTTGAGCGGGGATCGCGGAACTTATGGACTGAGGTAAATCGACTGAGGGGTGATGGCCGACGTGTAGCCCAGACACCGATGAGAGGAGTCACTGCCACCTCGTTAAATGAGCACTTCGCTGAAATATCATGGGACAAACAGTATACACCGCCACATTTAAAAGCAACGGTTGTGGACTCAACTAAGACGGTGATAGATTCTATAACAACTTGTAAGCTGCTTGAGTCAATCGGAAAAACAGCTGCGGGCCCCGACGGCCTACCATCATGGTTTCTTGTGCAGATCGCTCCGATGATAGCCGAACCGGTGGCGTACCTTTTCAACACATCGGTCATCTTCTCTTACGTCCCTCCGCAGTGGAAAACCAGCATCATCACTCCGGTGCCGAAGGTCAAGCATCCGAAGGAGGCTAGTGACTACCGCCCTATCTCGGTGACGAGTATCTTATGTCGATTGTTGGAAAAATACATTGTACATCGATTCTTCCATCCAATTTTGATTGACCCCCAGCTTAACCAGGACTTCAAAGACCAATATGCATTTCGACCGACCGGATCCACTACAGCCGCCCTAGTGTCACTAACTACTAACATTACTGAGATGCTGAATGAGAGTCAGTATGTACATCTAATTGCACTGGATTTCAGCAAAGCGTTCGATACAGTGCGGCATTCTTACCTGGCGGAGCAACTGGCTGAGATGCCCATCCCGGACAACGTCTATAATTGGATTATTGCTTTCCTAGAAGATCGGAGTCATGCAACCAATTTTAATGGAAACATTTCCTTCACCATAAAAATAAACTGTAGCATTGTACAGGGTTCGGGGTTAGGACCAATTGACTTTATAATAACAATATCCAAGTTTAGGCCATGCCATTCAGGAAACAGAATACAAAAATATGCGGATGATACTTATCTGTTGATTCCAGCATCAAATAGTGCTACTATCCCAGCTGAACTGGATAATGTTACGCAATGGTCGGTTACATGTAACCTTAAGATAAACTGCAATAAGACATATGAAATGATTGTCAGAAGACCTAGGGGGTGTGCAGGGGGAGGGTCCGATCCAACAGAAACACCAGGTTTAACTAGGGTTCGAAACTTAAAGGTTCTTGGTGTGATGTTGTCTGATGATCTTAGTTTTGACATGCACATTGATAAGATATGTTGCAGGGCCAGGCAGTCTCTTTATGCCTTACGTGTGCTCGCTGCTCATGGTCTAGCTGGCCTTAAGCTCCATGATGTGGTACGGGCTACTACGCTGTCTCGTCTGCTTTATGCAGCTCCTGCATGGTGGGGGTATGCTAGGCAGCATGAAAGGGGCAGGCTCCAGGCCATAATGAATAGACTTCTTCGCCAGCATTATATTTCGGGTGATACTCCAACATTTGAAGAACTCTGTCGCCATGCTGATAACAGTTTGTTTTCGGCGGTTCTGACAAGACCAGGCCATGTCCTCCACGAGTTGCTTCCACCAGCGAAACAAACGGGTTATAACCTGCGCCCCAGACACCATGATCGGGTACTTCCACGAGCAGACAATCAAATGAGGAAGACATTTATAACTAGAATGTTATTTACATATTAATTAATTAGTTTGTTTAGTTTTAATAATTTTTATGTTTTTATGTTAAATCTGTATGTGATACTTGTTCACCAGAGTGCTGTTTGGCAGCTGGTTAAGAAATAAAGAATATACTTACTTACTTACTTAGATAAAAATTATCTGAGATGTGACTTTATAATTTTTTCCTCTTTCTGCTGTTTTTTTGTTTTTGGATCAAGTGATGTAACTTTTGTTCAGTCTCTCATTTTCATGTGAAATTTGGCTGTTGTGTATAATAGGAACTGCCTGTAACCTTAGAACTTGATATAAGACTTCTGACTTCAGGCTAAATATTGGCAATAACTTTTATGTGATTTGGACATTAGGCTACATTTTAAATTAAAGTTCTGAATTTAATTGATTATGTTCGAAATTGTTCCTTGTGTTGCAAGTTGTTATTGGAGCAAACTCTGAGCACACTCAGCTGTACGTGAAACGGGCCCAATGCCGTCATAAACTTCCGCTTATTTGGTTGGCTTATTTTTGTGTGTAATCAAGGTGTCAACATTTTCCAAAAAATCTTCGTTATCAATTGAATTGGTCTTTAAAGCTTCAAAGGTTCATTATTTTTTTCCTTATTTGCAATTTTCGCTTTGGCGGTTTTGTTGTAACTGTTGTTTCAATTCATTTTGAGGTTGTTTCACTTCGCTTTTATTAACGACCGAATAAGTACTTGTACATTTATGTTGCGCTACTTGTTCGAACTTCCAATCATTTCGCAATTACTGAACGACGTACAGATTCAGCTTCAAATTTTCTAAGGTGTTCCAGTACCTTTACTCAGTGAGCGTCAAGAAATCAAAAAGCTTTGTCAAAAATATGAGAGTTATTCCGCCTCAATTTAAACTGCTGATAAGAAGAATAAAGTAATTTTGCGATGCGCTCTTCTGGTACTGGACCTGCTACGTAAATAAATAATTTAGAATAATTTCAAGGTGTCACTATTCTGTTTTATGTTATCAGGAAATCTGCCGATGCTGGTGGACATGTAGCTCAACAGTTTTGTTATTACTAGGAATCAAGGAATTCTTCATTAGAAGTAATTTATTGTCTGATTTTCATTTTAAAATGATTTGAGTTTGTTAAACATCCTGAAGTTTGATCAATTTCTCTACATTGGACTGTGCATGACTGATTTTTTTATAGGCAACGTGTGGTAGACGAGAAAGCCATGGGAAGCCACGAAGCCTACCTGCGAAGTGCTTTGTCTAAGGTTGTTCAGACTCATCCTAGAGATCATTATTTAAACTATAGCAATTATATAATAGTAATATTTTTCGTTTAATTTCAAACCGACACAATGCAGTATGATTACAATTCATGATACGAACAGGTGACCACAAGTTATTACATAGTCGAATTTAACTGTCAGCAGCCAATAGGTCACCCATCACGTCCTACTACTCATGTTACCAACACCATCTGCTGAATGAAAGGCTAAGTGACCTTTTGGATGGTAGCAGGAAGCTTAGCTATCGTGCATCCGTGCGCTCTACATGCCAGAGTGTTTGCCATTACCTTGAACCCCTCCCCCTATAACTTGTATGCCTTGTATTGGTTCTTATATTGAACTCGGTCAGTTTGACAAATACTGAATTCAGCTGCACTTGTTAAGTCGTTGGTCCTGCTCCTCCATGTCTGTCATAATTGTAATTGTAATCGAACATTTATATAGCACCACTTCAAGAGAACTCCTCAGAGGCGCTCCCGACCTGACACCAAACCACAATCAAAGAGAATAGTTTTCAAATGTTTTGCGGAAAAGGGACAAAGAAAGACAAAAAGTTCATTACGGAGACTAATAGGTAACTTATTCCAGAAAGACGGGCCGACCATAGCAAAGCTTCTTTGCAGCACTGTGGAAGATCGAGCCATAGGAACAACCAGGTCACCATGCGTTGCAGAGCGAAGGAATCTACGGCCATAGTGGAGATGTAGCTCACAGGTTTTATTCATCCTTCAAATGCAACATGATTGTTTTGATTCGTTGAACTGTAGTATCGTCATCCAGATCAGACGAAGCGAGAAGTACTTGGTATCTTCCAGAGTTTCAGCGATTTACGACCAAATGTCATGAACTACGGTTAGATGATGATGCATTTGTTTGTGCGGCAGCACCATGTTTCCCTTTGTTTACATGTGCCTTTGTCTGTTGACTTCTATTGTTCTATTATCATATTAATGCCCAAGACATGGGTAGTGGTAATGGATTATTAATTCGGATTTAGATTTCACCTGATAAGTGGCCCATCACACGTCCAGTGCTAATCTAATCTTATCTTATATGATTCATTGACTTTGGTATTGTGAGGCATCTCTTGAATTTTGTTGTAAGTGGAAATCTTGTGATTTGTCCAGAAACTGTCCTGTTGGATTTGTGTTTCAACTTGGTCAAAAGATTCTTGTTTATTGATAACATTCCACGTTGTCTACACTCACACAGTTTCTTTGAAATTGGTGCTATATAAATGTATAATTACAGAAATACATTTACCATTGAAGGGACAGGTATAAAATTGGATACTTAGCTAATTTCCGATCGAAGCTTTGTATTGTATCGTATTGCATTGTTTTGTATTGTATTGTATAGTATCTGACCATTTATATAGTGCTTCTCTCAGCAAAGCCTTTCAGAATCTCTCCCAGTGCGATCGACCCTGGAAGAAAAGGCAGGATTTGAGGAGAGAGAAAGATGAGGAAAGATTATCAGAGAGAAAGGCAGAGCGAACTGAAGGTGGAAGTTCATTACATATAGAATGTGTTAAATGCATATCATATAAGTTTTTTGCAACCTGTTTGAGAAATTTCTAAATTGTTGTTAAATTAGGATTTTGCAATTGTTATTATTTTGACTTTTTCTGTTATGTCAGTCTAACATATTTCTATTGTTATCATTAAGAGTTTATAATTGTTATTAATCTGATTTCTATGCTAATGTTATTGATTCTAGTGTCATTCCGATAGGTTTCGCTTGCAGTAGCTCTATATAAATATCTCGTGACTTGTAATGACTTTTCATTTGGTTTAGTGTTCAACGATGGGCAGAAGAAGGAGTTACTCTGCCTTGAAGGAACCATACCAGTCTCCTACAAAGGCAGGTTTTTTAATTTTTTCGTTCTGCTTTATGTCTCAAGATTATCTTTTTATCCTATAGATTACTACTTTAAGCCTGTCGGTGCTAATAATACTCCTTACTGACTTAGAGAACTTTGATAAGCAATAAGTTTTTTTATATCACTCGAGTTTTTTTTATTGAAACTACAGAAAAAGAAAAAAATCCATGTAGTAATAATAATAATAATAATAGTGGTTACTACTGCTATCATTTCACCCAATTTATATTCTAGATCTTTGTTATTTAAAAAATGATCTGGAAAAATTACGGTGTGACTATTTTGTAATTGTTCTGTTGCTTTCATCGCTATTCATGACTAAATGCAGTGGCAGATAAATGACGACGTTTCAATTCGCAGGTGAATTGAGAATCACGACATTGATATTTTGTATGCTGTATTAGGTGTTAAGACAAAGACGGTTATAAATAGATGATGAATGATTATTTGTTTATTTGTTTAAATTGTTGTACAGGTAAGACATACAACATCCCAATCTGCATTTACCTGATGGACACTCATCCATACAATCCACCGATCATTTACGTGAAGCCAACGCCAACCATGCAGATCAAACAAGGAAGACATGTTGACGCAGCCGGTCGAGTCTACCTGCCATACCTTCACGAGTGGAAGCATGTGAGTCATGCATATTCATGAGCTCCATGTGATTTATGCATATTCATAGGGGTCCCTTCCTCTACTTATGCAGGATTGTACCCCAAACGTATAACGGCCTGTGTCTATGTAAGGTTGTAATCATGCATATTCATGAGGTTGTGATTTGCACATAGGCATGTTGTAATCCATGTATGTTCATTTTTTGTATATGTGCTCAAGAGCAGGCACATGAGTCATGCCAGGACGTGCAGTGAGTGGGGGGGGGTGTGGTGCAATGGTTTTGAAAGACGGCATTGGGTTCCCCACCCTACAGATGGTTATGTAATGAATTCATATTCGAGGGGTGAATAAAATTTGGAATCTTTATATATATATTGGCATATTAGTTTTATGTCTCATTTGTATGATGTATATTTGTGATTTGTTTGTTTAAGATCTCATGCATATTCATGTTTTGGCTGAACACATTGCATATGCATATTCATGATTTAGATCGTATGCATATTCATTAGATTAGGATCTCATGCATAGGCTTTCTCTGTTGTGCTGACCTGCAAACTCCTGCATTGGTTTGAGCATCTCGTTTCCATGGATGCGTATCTATCTGTATCCATAGCAACGTGTATTTGTGTTTTGCAGCCATCATCTGATCTTCTGGGATTGATCCAGATTCTGGCTATTGTGTTTGGAGAGGAACCGCCGGTGTTTTCCAAGCAGCAGACTGCTCCAGCATCTACGTCTCAGCCTCCGTACCCAATGACTCAACAATCCAATTCCATGCCACCCTACCCCACCACAGGTAATCGCATTGAGGAGTGACTGACCAAATACTGGTGGATTGATTATGGATTTTATCGATTACTGGTTGACTGATTTTGGTTGACTGATTTTGGTTGACTGATTTTGGTTGACTGATTACTGGTTGACTGATTACTGGTTGACTGATTTTGGTTGACTGATTACTGATTGACTGATTACTGATTGACCGATTATAGATTGACTGATTAGTGATTACTGGTTGAATGATTACAGATTGGCTGAATACTGGTTGACTGAATATTGGTTGACTGATTACTGGTTGACTGATTACTGGTTGACTGATTACTGGTTGACTGATTACTGGTTGACTGATTACTGGTTGACTGATTACTGGTTGACTGATTTTGGTTGACTGATTACTGATTGACTGATTACTGATTGACCGATTATAGATTGACTGATTAGTGATTACTGGTTGAATGATTACAGATTGGCTGAATACTGGTTGACTGAATATTGGTTGACTGATTACTGGTTGACTGATTACTGGTTGACTGATTACTGGTTGACTGATTACTGGTTGACTGAATACTGGTTGACTGATTACTGGTTGATTGATTACTGGTTGACTGAATACTGGTTGACTGATTACTGGTTGACTGATTACTGGTTGACTGATTACTGGTTGACTGAATACTGGTTGACCGATTAATGGTTGACCGATTACTGGTTGACCGATTACTGGTTGACTGATTATAGATTGACTGATTACTGGTTGAATGATTACAGATTGGCTGAATACTGGTTGACCGATTACTGGTTGACCGATTACAGATTGATTGGTTGATTGATTGCCAGTAGCTAACTTGTTGACTGATTGGTCAATGGATGAACATTTTGATTGTCATATTGACCATGCATTATTGATATCTTGTTTTATTGATTGATTGATTTATTGTACATATTGCTATTGTTTCAGTGGTTGCTTGACTGGTTCATGCATTCATTGATGTGTTAATTTACTGCGTTGTTGAGTGATTGGTGATTGTTTTTGTGATTGATTATTTCATTGATTGATTATGTTAAATTAGGAGTGCAGATGCCAATGCCGAATTTTCCATCGTCGAGCACACCATCCTTCCCGCCGGGAGGAAGCCAGTATCCACCCAACCAGCCGTATCCAGGATATCCCCCATCGTATCCACCCCAGCAGCCTCAGCAGCCTCCGTACCCTGGTGGATTCCAGCAACCGTACACTGCTCCGTACCCTGGTCAAGCACAGCCACCCTACCCCCCTTCAACTGGTAAGTCTCCCTGTCAAAGTAGTAAATTAACTATGTCGTTATTCATGATCTTCCCTATATGCATAATTTATATGCAAGGTTATAATCATGAATATTCATGAAATTTCCTCCATGTAGTGCGCTAGATTGTAATGCTGCATATTCATGAGCTTCCATCTAGGAATGTTAAGCAATAATATAATCAGGAATCCATTTGTCGATTCAACAAACAAATATCGGAATTGCTAAACTGTTATGGACTCGCGTGCGTTCAATACCTGTGCACCGAGAGAATGGAATCGGCTTTCACTGTCACTTTGTTGCTGAATTTCACTTCCTTAAAAAATAACTGGCGAAAACGAACCATTTCTCTTCAAGGGGCTTTTCAAGCACATGGATCTCTAACTGCATCTTCCTCTGGTGGCTGGCTATCAGCATCCCAGATTCACATAAGAATACTGTTTACAAACTTTTGATCGGATTTGTTTATACGAATAATTTTCGAAAATTCAGAGATAATTCAGGCATTTAGAGATAATTCAGGCATTTAGAGATAATTCAGGCATTTAGAGATAATTCAGGCATTTCTAGTGGGCAGCCATAAGCTTAAAGGTGTTTCTGTTTCCTTAGCAACCCAGTCGGCCGTTACCAGCGGCAACAACGCGCTTAGCGACGAACACATTCGCCTGTCGCTGATATCTGCTGTTGAGGATAAGATGAAGAGAAGACTGCGAGAGACTTTGGCTCAAGCTCAGGTCAGATTGATTGCTGTAACAGCCTAGACTGTGATATTATTTGTAAACGCTAATTTATAATGCACCTTTTTCAAATGTTCAGTGATGCAATGAATTTTGATTGGATTATTAAAGATGCTTTAAAATCGTGAATTCGTTATTTGGATGTGGTTTTCGATGCGAATTAAATGACTGATTGATCGGTTGAATGAATGAGTGATTGATTCATTCATTCATTCATTCATTCATTGATGTTTCTGAGGGATTTTGCTTTACTCATCAGGTTGTTTGACTAGAGTTTAGTTGAATGATATGGGGAATAATTGATTGACTTAATGATTGATTCATAAGTTGATTGATTGTTTGATTGACTGATTGATTGATTGTTTGATTGATTGGTTTATTGATTGATTGATTGTTTGATTGGTTGATTGATTTATTGATTGATTGATTGATTGACAGGCGGAAACGGATGTGTTGAAGAAGACACAGGAGGATTTGCAGAGAGGACGACAGAAGTTGGATGACATGTTGCAGAAGCTGGAGAAAGAACAGGTGGTTCTTTCATCAGAACATAAGTTGATGTAAAGTAATTGTGAACAGACAAGATTTATGTGGAGCATGTGAAGGAACTTTACTCTGCTTAATTGTCTAGTGGTTAGACAATCAAGCACCAAAAGGTCGTGATTAAAATCTCCAATAGGGCAGAAATTTGATTTAGTATTTCTGATTCAAATGCATCTCTAGCTAATTCAGCTGTAATGAATACACTGTGTCACTGACCATACACTGTCGTGGAAATTTGGCTGTTGGATACATTGATTGACTTAGTGATTGAATATATTGCTTATTGATTGAGTGATCGAGTTAGTGGGTTATTATTATTATTATTACTAGCTGAACCCGGCCACGCATTGCTGTGGCTGAAAAGAGCATCCAACCACCCGTCCCTACCTCCATTCGACCTCTCCTTCCTCTCACCATCCCCTTTCCCCGCCCACTCCCCCTCTCCTCCTCCCCTCCCGTCCCCCCACTTCCCCCTCCCCTTCCGCTCCCCTCCCCCTTCTCCTCTTCCCACCCCTCCCCGTCCAATCCCCTCAACTCCCCTCTACCTCCTCCCGTCCCTTTCCCCTTCCTTTCCCTTCCACCTCCCCTGCACCCTACCCTCCTCCCCTTCCCTGTTCCGATCCCTCCGTCCCTTCCTCTGCCTCCCTCCCTCGTCCATCCCTCCCTCCACTCTCTCGCCTCCCTCTTCGTCCCGCTCCCTCTCTCTCCTTTCCTCCCTCACGCCGTGTCTCCCGGACATCGACGCGAAAATGCGAACGCAACAATGTGTTGAATATCTATATGGGCGTAAATAAAAATGTAACTGCGTACGCACGAATCTTTCGGACCAAGGATGTCTGAAATTTAAAAATTGCCGTTCGAATAGGCGCGGGTTTGCATACTGCTTTTTTGGTAAAATCTTGAGAAAAAAAAGCACTTTCACTTCGATTCGGCCGATTCCGAGTTCAAATTCAACCCGTCAATAATTATGCATGCCTTGACCCAATTCGTGCGCGTTTGAAAACGGTGGTTCCGCAAGACTTGTATAGCGCATTTTGAACTCGGAATCGGTCGAATCGAAGTGAAAGTTGTTATTTTTGTTGTGAAAGATTTTAGCAAAAAAGCATTATACAAACCCGCGCCTATATTAACGGAACGTTTTGCGGCAATTTTGAAAAGAATCGGTGCAGGACTTACCAAGATCCTTTATAAGGAAGATTCCTGCGAACGCCGTTACATTTTTATTTATATAGATTGAGTTTTTATACAGCACACTGTCAAAGTAGCTGATTAAAAAGCGATCCCAGTCCAACCACCATATAATATACACTAGTTATATAGAGAACCTTTATTTCTATTTGTGTCCGCATTCTTACTTGATTAGGCGCATGTCCGAAGCTGCAGGAGTGATTTGATTGGTGTGGATTGGATTAAGACATTACTTTTGTCTGCGTAGAACGAAGTGGAGAAGAACATCCGGTTGTTGAACGAGAAGGACGAGGAGATCAAGACGATTCTGGAGAAGATGGAGAATCGTGAGGATGTGAACATTGATGATGTCGTCATTCCTACGGCTCCTCTATACAAACAGTACGTCTATGTTTCTCAGCACTCTTCCGTCGATATGGTGGTGCTATATAAATGATTTGTTGCAGCTATAATTGTAGAGTAGTGTATTTTCTATGTTGGTGTATTTATTTCTCATTTATTGTGTTGTATCTTGAAATTTATAAAGCCAACGAAAGTAAATCTTCCAACCATTTTATAAGTAATTGCCCACATTGATCAACTTAAATATGCTCAAATATTGTGTTATCAAAAAATTAAGCTTTTGTCTTCATTGGTCCTGCACTTTGGCATCCGCTCTCTCTAAGTTAACATGTTCTTCGTTATTAACTGGTTCTTGATGCACATCTTTTCTCTGAGTATTTCACACTCAGAGCACCTCTGGTTGGTGTACACGTTGTTAGGTGCTTTATAAATTTATAGATTCAATTCAATGCAAAAGAAATCAAGGTTTTGAGAAGCATTTAAATAACAGGTTGCAGTGCACATCTGAATAACCGCGACTGAATCGCTGATTGGCGCTTTATAAATTTTCAATTGTGGTTCGTTTCTTTCTCGACCAAGGGAGACCATCATTAATACAGTGAATAAATTGCTTGCTTACTTCCAGGTTGCTGAACGCATTTGCTGAGGAGCAAGCGACAGAGGATGCCATCTACTACATGGGAGAAGCGCTGCGTAAGGGTGTTATCGAGCTGGATGTCTTCCTCAAGGTCAGTAGGATTCTCCTTGTTGTCTAGGAAAATTTGCAGCTCTAAACTAGAATAAGCATGATGCATGGTGTCTTGTAATAGTTTATTGATTATTTTATTTATGTAATGCCATTCAAAGAGTAGAACTCATTGGAGTGGTATTCTTCGGTATCCCCTATATGCCGTTAGTGGGATTCTTGGTTGTGAGCATCTGAAAAGAGCAATGGAGTACACAGACATTCAAGGAACAGTCACACATATTAAACATTCTTTAAAATTAATTGTAACCACTGTATTGTTTGTTGATTTTATTGGAATTGTTGTGACTAGTTCGCACTCTTCACTTAGTACATTACCATTATTTTCCTGATAATTACTAATGCTGTTTTTAATAATGTTACTAATAGTATTGGTCATATTCCTATGGTGTTATGGATGGCCGTGTATTTTTTTGCTCTCGACTGAAAAACTACTTCCAATTTGATTTTGCTCTTAATTTTGTCTGTTCCCAATTACAGCATAAAATTTCTGTTGAATTGTTTAGAATAAGTATGCATATAATGTATCTAATTTCAAGTGTGCAGTTGTGTGTTTGTGTTTCTTACTTAGTGCCTTTTTTATTCATTTTTCCAGCAAGTTCGTGAGTTGTCGCGAAAGCAGTTCATGCTGCGTATGCTAATCCACAAATGTCGACAGAAGGCAGGACTCCCGGACATAAGCGGCTGAAACCGGTTTCTACCAGTTGTGATACGAAACGTGTAGTCTTATGACGTATTATTCTACTTCTGGTAGCTTATAATATTATATTGTGTAGAATAATTCTTGTAAATGCAGACAATCCATTTCCATCTATTTCCCTTTTCAATTAAATTTACGCGATGTCGACAATTATTATTATTAATATTATTATTAATTAAATTGTTAACCTGTGCATGGTCACACTGAAATGTGAATCTGAGATACAGAGAGAGACAGCTGCCAGAAGATGCAGATAGAGATCGAGGTGCATGAAAATTAGGGAGAATAGTGTTTTGTGTCGCTTTTTGAAAGAAGGAAAATAAATAATGTGGCTCAGTTACTGTAGATACATTTTTTTACCACACATGGAGGCAAATATCGAAAATAAAAACAGGATGTTTTTGGTTACATGCAAGGCATTTTTCATTTGTATTATTATAATAATTTTTTAAAATTATTGTTATTCTTATTGATTGTGAATTTGATGTCGGTTCTGTTATTATTCTTGTGATTACTTTTACAAGAGATATAATTATGATCCCTCAAAATTTAATAAGTATAGTTGAGTGTGAGTGCATTATTCCCAGGGAGGATGAGTGTGGTGTCATACCTGTTATTATTTATAGTTGCAGATTCTTCACCTGAGGGTTTGACAAGAGTTCATTGTGCATTGTTCTGGAATGGCTGACCATCACTGTTCGATTATTATTAGTATTATTATTGTCATTTTTATTGCTATTTGTTTTTACCGAAATAAGATTTTATTGCTGGGGAGTTAAACCAATGTTCTGTAGAAATTAAACTATTATTAATTACTATGATTTTTGCAGCTTTTGTTGCTACTCATAAGAAAGCAGATTTTCACTAAGATGGCGTTTCAGTAATCTCAAAAGTTCATGTATGTTCGAAAAGAAAATGTCCTGATGTCAAATGTTTATTGCAAGTCACAGATTCAGATGTCTATTTTTAGTTCTGACATGCCCAATTTTCAACATGCCAAGGTTAGGCCGACATGGAACCCATTATTGCTTATAATTTATAGGGCCCACACGGATCTCATACAATGCCCTTATTGCTTATATGAGACCCAGGTGGGATCCATGTGGGCCCATATTGCACGATGGCAAGGTGACTACTGCCATATTTGTGATCTTGTTTACATTGTACAATATACATTTCTTAAAAACATGATGCAGTGTTATCAGGATGGCATTTCCAATGCTCTAAGCAATAAAATTCATCATCAACTGACACTGTAAGTCATAACGGTAATCGTCAAACTTCTAGTTATGTTGTACAGAGGTAGTTAAAGATTTTTATTGCGCTAAATAAGTGTTTCTGTGACACGTGTGACACATGGAACTCACTTGCTCTGGGTATTTCTAGGGAGGTGCAGTAGGGTGGTCCTGAAAACTAAAAGTTGTTATTTTCCTGATGGTACCGTCCTCATCTGTTACCTTGCCTTAGAAATGAATAAGAGAATTTTTTCAAATTTATTCATTGATGTTTAGAGGTCGCTCTATGCTCACAACTTTTCTCTATTTGCGAAAATATTGCTATTAATAATGGCGAAAAAGTAACAAATCAGCATATCCAACAAACGTCACAGACTATATAAAATAAATTTAAAAACTGAACAATGTGGAGTTTTTGTGGACTCTAAGAGACTGAGTGATGAGCAGACCTATTAAATATTGACATAAGGTCAGTCATTTAGTCTTAAAGTAATAGAAAGTTAGGCCTACTGCAAAGGCTTCAATTTAGCAAACAATAGCTGTGCCATGATTTTAGAGAGTTTTTGACTGCTGGAGTCCCAGGAGTAGCACAGACTTCTATGCATGCGGGAACTGAGCTCGGTGTTTGATGCAGTAGTATCGAAGCACATTGCTTTGACTCTGTCTGCCAACCCCCAATCCTTCAACACACTCACAACAGCTTCACTGGTTCCTTCGCCTGTGCCACGATTTAACTTTGGCACTCCAAGTAACTGGTCCACTTCATATCCTGAGACCAGTAGGCCTATTGGCAATCTATCAACCGACTCCGTTCCAGTAATGTCAGGAAGAATTTTTCCATCCCAATGTACAGTTAGAAGTACTGGTACACCTCGCTGACTGAATCCGAGTTTAATGCTGCCATTGATCTGACGCCGATTTGCAATCCTGGCTCTGCGAATTGAGGTTCGACTGATTGCAAGCACCGCAACATCATGCCCCAGGCTTTGTGCCGTCGCTGCAAGTAAATATGTAGCATCTCGGTGACTCACATTTTTGCGGTCGAGAGCTGACGCTAACTCCGGTGAAATCATGTTTAAAGGTTTTTGCCTCTTTATGGTATTGGAATGTTTTTGCCTCTTTATGGTATTTGAAACATCATACTCAGCGTCATCATCATCATCAGAGGAAGAGGAGCAAGAGGAGACGATACTGCCTGTCTCTGTATCTAACAGGTGCACTGAATATGACGTGGCATTGTCACACCTTTCCTTGCGCTCTTTCTCCAGGTGATGCAGTTTGTGTTCTGCCATCTTCCTTCTCTTCCTACGTTCTTCTTTGCCAGCCAGTATTTTGTCCACTCCTGCCATGTATCCCTTCCTATCTGTACGCTGATCAGTTAAGAGTGAGCGATCTTCTGGGATTTTAATGAGAATCATGGCATTTGCATGCGCTATGTCAAACAGTTTATTAGTGTCCACATGAAAATTAGTTTCATTTGTCATTTGAGCTGTGGTAACTCGTTTTGAGCTCTTCTTCAGTTTGATCCATGTGTCAAACACTTGCTCCAGTTTCTCAATAGCATTTCTCTCTATGGTCGTTGGGATGCTAGCCATATTCCACCAGTTTAGCACTTCCCGGACAGCACACCTTGCACTTTCTCTAACCGTCTTTTTAAAGACCTTATGCTGGTAAAAGAAAACCGACAAAACCTGGCGCGTTGTTGGAAGTTTCATCCCTGTTAGCTTGTCATTAACGTGGCCAACGAGCCATACTTCAGATGCGTTCCGCATCTGAATTATTGCTGATTTGCTTGCACTAAGTGTACTTGCCACTGAAATTAAGTAACAATAGAGTCAATGTCACTATGATAATAAACAATAGCGTTAAAGCCAAGTATTTCAAATTGGATAAAACTTTGAGGTCATTTAGCAACAAAATTACAAATAAATCATTTCCTATTTCTTTTTTAATTAACAATCTACTATTCTACAAATTAATTTAGAAGTAATTAATTATGGTTGTTAACTTTTGATACTTACTTTGAAGCAATCGCAGGTGTGCATTAATTTGAGAATATTTGCCGCCTATTCAATGATTTGTCGTATGTTTAAAATTTAAAAACAAACTGTCATTTTGCAACAGGAAGTGACGTCATAAAACGAATGAAATAAGTAAGTAGATTAAATTAAAATGCAAGTAGATAAATTATATAAAATCGCAAGTAAGTAACTTGAAATGAATTATTAAAAAGACTAGAAAATGTTGCAAATTCCTGAAAAGTTGACAGTAATTGACCTTGTAGAGCGACCTCTATAGTTAGCGCAATTTCAAAAAAAATTTGGCAGGAATCATTGTTACATGAAGCATAACAGAAAAAAATGGTACCATAATGCATCGGGTAAATTTTATTTTTTTACATGGATTTGAGGACCACACTAAGGTGCAGCTTTGATAAACAACCTTGGGAGTTAGGTATTCTATTCTTTTGAGAATTGATACGATACTGCATGTAATGGCACGGCCATCTGAGCAATATTCGGATCCATAGATTCATAACTTCCCAGTTATCAAGACCACCACCAGACTTGGAATTTATCTGCATCAATGTTAAATACTCACACCTGATTGATAACCTTCCGATTTCCATCTGTATGTGGACACAAACTGTCACAACAAGTAGCCTGTATATTTGCTTATTGTGTTTAATCGAATATTAAGTGCTTCAGTAGTATGATAATTATAATTGTATAAAATAACTTGGGTTGCACTAGGATATGCGTGGAGTTGGGAGTGCAAAGAAGGCTTAACTATGAGGCTTTAAGAAAGACGGGTTAAAACACCCCAACAATTCTCACCGTGGGCTTTATGGGGCTTCACCCCGAAACTGCTCAGAGCTAGTCTACTGTCCCAGGTCTCTTTAATTGCCTTCTGTACGCTAGTCCCTAAGTTCTTAAATTGTTTCCTATGCAGGTAACTGCATACTATTGTAATTGTGACTGAATGGTATATAATATTAGTTGCTGAATGTAAAGAGTTTTGACAAATTTTGTGATTTTTCTGTTGGAATAAACATTAAGTAACATTGATGATTAACTGGGTAAACTAAGTCTTAAGTTGCATATTTGAAGCTACAATAATAGATATAATAATTTAGCTTAAAGGTAAATTTCTAATTCAGTGTGTTCCACGATGTGCTGAATTTTTCTTCTGTTTCACGATGGTAGAATAAATTATATCATTTAAGTTTCCTAATTCATTGGATTCATACGAGAACCTGGCTACATTGCATGAACACGTATGTGCGTGCGTGCGTGTGTGTGGAGTTTTCATCAGGAACTTTTGCCAAACTTTTGACTTAACAATTTTTTCCATGCCAGAATTTTTCCTTGCTAGAACTTTCCCTGCCAGAACTGTTTCCCTGCCAGAATTTTGCCCTGCCAAAATGTTTCTCTTCCAGAACTTAACTTTTGCCCTGCCGGAAGTTTTGCACTGCCAATATTTTTGCCATGCCAGAGAGCGGACGGTCTTGAACAGTAAGAAACAGTATGCCCAAACAAATTCTGACAATGCAAAATTTCTGGCAGGGCAATGACCAGGGCAAAGGTTTTTTTACCAGTACATTTGCCCTGCCATGCCCTGGCGTAGCGCCGCCACTGCATCTATGGACTGGTCAATCGGTCTCTTCCAACTCCTCCAGGGATCTGGGGGCATAATTATAAAATATTTGGACAGTATCTAATGATGTCACTAACCATAATCTCAACTCTAACCGACCCTCAACAAACTTAGCCTGGCCTTAACGGATTAACCGTCTGTCTCTCTGTCCGTCTGTCTGTCTCTCTGTCTCTCTTTCTATCCGTCTCTCTCTCCGTCTGGAAGGAATACCCGGTGTCATGAACATCAGTGATATGATGTGTTTATATAATATATAGTTTTAAGCTTATAGCTAGAGCTAAGGTTAGGGATATATAATATTATTATATATCCCTAACCCTAGCCCTAACTATTAAGTTTGTATGTATAATTGCGAATAATTAATGTAACCAACAGGTGAATTAAAATTTGCATGCAAAATTGCGTATAATGGGTTTCGGTGTCGTTAGGTGAATTAACCGACAAGTACCCAATTTTAGTTTTATGTAGGATGATTAATAATTCCTAATGCTGTAAATTGCAAAGGGCAAGCGAACCGAATCCTTAGCAACATCATTACAATAAGGGGTCATTGCATAATTACGTAACGCTCGAGGGTGGGTGGGTGGGGTCATTGAAAACGTTACGAAACGTTACGGGGGTGGGTGGGTGGGTGGGTCGGGTTGAACGTTACGTAACGTCATGAAATTTTTTTATTAACGAATATTAAATTACCATCGAATAACACTTCAGACAATTCATGATGTGATCGAAGTTTAAACTTCGTGACATCGATTTAGAACTTAACCCAGGTAGGTCTAGGCCTATAATTGATCTGAATAACTTATATAAGATTCAGCAGTAGCATATAGACACCAATTACATGCAGTGTGAGAATTGTGAAAAAATAACTGGGGGGGGTTGGCCTATAATAAACTTGAAATTGGGGTATGAAAAACATACTTTAACATGGGGCTCTAAAAATGACTGGGGGGGTTGAACCCCCCCAACCCCCCGGCAATTCTCACCCTGATTACATGCCAGGCCAATTCTGCTCTCCTATAGTTTTACCAACGGAACAACGTGGCAGGCCTAATTCTCCTTAAATTCTTGACATCGAACTTGACATACTTTGAAGCATGTTTTACTTACCGGACACGATCTCAAACATTTAAAATTAATGCTTAACAAAACTCGGATATATTTCTATTGATAATTAGGCCCTATGGAAGTGCCCAAACTAGGCGAATAATTATATTAGTTCATCTTAATTTTGATTAATTGCTAATGAGCTATTTTAGTCCATGAAATTTTTTAGTGGTGTAAAATTTTATTCTTGCGGTAAAATTTAGGGAAATTGCAGTTCACGCATGACTCATTTATATAAATAAAACATTGTGTAGGTCTATATTTAAGCTAGTCTACTGTCATATTAACTTATAATTCACATACTAGGCCCTATAGGTCTATATTAAATTCACTATGAAAATATGAATTATAAGTATGCACTCACATAAACCAATAATAGACCTAAATCGCAACTGATTTTTCGTAACAATCGTTACGTAACGCTTTCAAGGGAAACGTTACGAAGCGTTACAGGGTGGGTGGGTCACCGTGGGTGGGTCGAAAACGGTAATTTTTGGCGTTACGTAATTATGCAATGACCCCTAACATGACTGTATAATCAATGACTGTCATGGGCGGAGTTTATCAGGGGCTAGGGGGGGCTAAGCCCCCCCAAGAATCCACCGACATCACAATGTTTCAATAAGGACTCCCAAGGGTAAAAATAATGGCACTTGTGGTGACAACAAAAGACCTACATGCACAGTGAGTTGCTGGCCACTAGCCATGGGCCGAGTTTGGTCTCAGCTTTGTGGGGGGGGGGGGGGGGTGGCTAAGTCAATGTTCCGCGGATCTCTATATAATAGTCAAGTCAACTTCGAAACAGCAGATCGTTGATAACGCTGGAATAAAAATGACGGACTTAGAAACCCGAAAATCGTTGGTAACACTGGAATAAATAAGATGTCCTAAGACACAGAATATTAATAAATTTGACAAAGCAAAATATTTAACATAACTTGTATTGTTGATGCTATTATCAGTTAAGCAATGGTCACAAAAGACATTGAACAAAATTATTATATCATGGCTAAGTTTGCTGTTAAACAACGAACAATGATATTGTTATGACAATGTTATCACGGACGTTATGAATTCACTGTTACTGTACTGCATAAACTGTAAATTTGTCGTCAACGGCCTTTGATGCCATACGACGACGTTAAACTTTGATGAAATAAATGAAACCCGAAAATAGTTGATAATACAGAAATCAAACTGATGTCCTTAGACACCCGATAATCGTTGATAACACTAGAATCAAAATGATGTCCTTAGATACCCGAAAATAGTGGAATCAAAATGATGGCCTTAGACACCAGAAAATCGTTGGTAACACTGGAATCAAAATAATGTTCTTAGACACCCGAAAGTCGTTGATAATACTAAAATTAAAATGATGCCCTTAGACACCCGAAAATCGTTAAATCACAATGATGTCCTTAGACACCAAAAAATAATTGAATCAAAATGATATTTTTATACACCCGAAAGTCGTTGATAACACTGGAATTAAAATTATGTCCTTAAACACCAGTAATTTTTTGGTAGACACCAGAAAATCGTTGATAACTCTAGAATCAAAATGATGGCCTTAGACATCAGAAAATCGTTGGTAACACTGGAATCAAAATGATGTTCTTAGACACCCGAAAGTCGTTGATAATACTAAAATTAAAATGATGTCCCTAGACACCGGAAAATCGTTGAAACCTTAAACACCCAAAAATTATTGATAACCCTTAAATCAAAATGATATCCGTAGAAACCCGAAAATCGATGAATCAACATGACGGCCTTAGAAACCCGAAAATCGTTGGTAACGCTGAAATTAAGAAAATGTTGATAATTTTTTTAATCAAAATGATGCCCTTAGACACCCGAAAATCATTAAATCAAAATTATGTCCTTAGACACCAAAAAATAATTGAATCAAAATGATATTTTTATACACCCGAAAGTCGTTGATAATACTGGAATTAAAATGATGTCCTTAAACACCTGTAAATTGTTGGTAGACACCAGAAAATCGTTGATAACTCTAGAATCAAAATGATGTCCTTAGACACCCGAAAATCGTTAATAAATCTAGAATCAAAACGATGTCCTTAGACACCCGAAATTCGTTGAATCAAAATGATGGCCTTTGACACCCGAAAAGCGTTGGTAACACTGGAATTAAATTATTGCCCGTAGACACCCAAAAATCGTATAATATACGATTTTCGGGTGTTTACGGGCATTATATTAATATTATATTATATAATATTGGAATCAAAATGATGTCCTTAGACACCCGAAAATCGTTGAATCAAAATGATTTCCTTAGACACCCAAAAACAGTAGAATAAGGTGATGGCCTTAATCACCCGAAAATCGTTAGTAACACAGGAATCAAAAAGATGTTCTTAGACACCCGAATGTCGTTGATAACACTGGAATTAAATTGATGTATTTAGACACCTGAAAATCTTGAATAAAATGATCTCCTTAGACACCCGAAAATCGTTGATAACACTGGAATTAAAATGATGTCCTTAGACACTCGAAAATCGTGGAATAAAAATGATCTCCTTAGACGCCCGAAAATCGTTGATAACACTTGAATCAAAATGATTTCCTTAGACACCCCGATAAAAGTGCTTATTAAGTGATGTACAATCGGTTCCATCAATCACTCGATCACTCAATAATCATATTAAGCAACTACATAGAAGTATTCCGAAAGTCCTGTTATACTTTTACAAAAAAGTATGGATAACATACATGTATACTCCAGAGGAAATGGATTCAAGCAATAATGTTGCCTTTTTTAAAACCTATTAAAGTTATTGCAGCTCCTGAACTACATGTACATTTTACCAGTCAAAAGGCTATGGGTTACTATCCTACTTAGACTAGAGCTGCATGACTCTGCTTACCGCGGTTAGACGACGACTAATATAGCTGTGAAAGCCTAGTACTTATAAGGTATGCGGAAAGATACCTTTTGACACAGTGGAAGTTTTCGTGGGGATAAATGATAGTACACTCTGTCGTAAACGCTTTTGCGGTGGCTCGCTAGATATTTTAATTATCTAAAAAGCGACGGCTTAAAAATTGAAATTTAGATTACTAAATAAACATAGATTGATGATCAAGCGTCTGCTGTGTCCGAGTGTCTAAGAACATCATTTTGATTTCAGTGTTATCAACAATTTTCGGGTGTCTAAAGACATCATTTCTATTTTTGGTATCAACGATTTTCGGGTGTCTAAAGAAATCATTTTTATTTTTTATTATCAACGATTTTCGGGTGTCTAAAGACATCATTTATATTCCAGTGTTAAAAACCACCAGCTGTTTTGAAGTTGACTTGACTATTATAGAGATCCGCGGAATATTGTTTTAGCCCCCCCCCCAAGAGCCGAGACCAAACTCCGCCCATGATGACTGTACACTGTGTACAGTATAAAAGCCAGTAGGCCTATAATGCAGCAATGCAGCCGACCATCGTATGCCTTGAGTTGGCTGTTTTACAGAAGCAAGATTAAACTTCAACGGAAGATGGACGGTTTCTTTCTGAGGTCAACGCTCATGGTTTTACTGTTGAGTACAACTACGACAGGTACTTATATACAGGGTGGGCCATTAAAAAGTAACCCCTACGGTATTTTTCCATATCTTGGCCAGAAGTAAGAATTTCTAATGAAATTTCACAGGCCTAAAGACAATTAATATTTACACATGATGGCCAGATTTCACAAACATATTTCTAACAGAACAAAAGTTATATATCTTTTAGTGAGGCCACCCACCGTTTTTTGGCGATTCAAAAACACACCGCAACAAAAAGTTGCAAAAACCAAGTTAATTATTCTGGCCAATATCTTGGTCAGAAGTGAGAATATCGAAATGAAATTTTACAGGCTTAAAGATAATTCAACAGAAGTTTTGACACTGATGGTGGGCACATTGAACACAAGTTGTGGAGCACTACCCATGGGCGCCCTCAGGATTTTTTGCAGGGGGGGTCAGTCGACTCGGTCGTGGCCAGAGGAGTTAAGATACAAAATAATGCCATTAAAACCAAGCAACTCACACAACTATACATTATCTCAATGTAACGTAATATAATATTTATGAGCCTTTTATAACAAAACGAAAAAGTCTTTAAACAGTTTTCGAATTTGATATAGGCTATGGCATATATTATTCATGTATATTAGGCCTATTCATAGAAAAAAAATCAATAACACTAACTAATAGACTAACAGTACCATACAGGGACGTCATTTCTTTATTCAAATCAAATCAAATCAAATCAAATCAAATCTTATTTATTCGTAGCGATCAACAAATCAAATCAAAACAGCAAAACATATATAAAATTAGAATGTGCAGTGAAATAAGGAGCCAACGAATGATTAACATCTAACAGGTAAAAGATCACTAAGAAAGGGTCACCCAGAAAGGGAGTGATCCCGCTAAACCTGGGCAACCACAGACTGGAGTTTATATCAAGATGGTGGTGTCAGAAGAGTGATGATGTTATTAGGCAATGTAGGCAAAACGAAATCAAGTAGATGGGTTAATGTAGAGAGAGAGAGCGAGAGATCCAGGACATAAGCAGTGAAAACAGAGAGCATAATAATAAAACATGCATACAATGTTGATGCAGAACAAACTAGAGCTAATTCATAATTTAGATGAAAGTAGGCCATGGGATTGCAGACCATGGGCACTGACCACAACTAGTGGTAACAAATGTTAGCATATAGCGGACAACAATAGGACAGTAGCCAGACACGAAAGTTATGATCCACAACAGGTGGTTAAAAAAATAATTACTGTAGCTATAGTACCGAAATAATACTATATATCAGATCAACACAGAAAGACCTGTAATGACACTACGTGAATTATAGACATAATAGGGTGCAGAAAATTTCAGGGGCAAATTTCAGGGGCAAAACTTCGTCAGCTTGTAATTTTGTATTTAGTCTACATGAGCAAGAACCTGTAGTTGATTGATCAAATATTATGTTTTCTTCTTATTCTTATATATTAACATTTTCTTACCATGTGTTTGATTCAGTTAGGCTATGGTAATTATTTTAAATGCTATAGTATTCGAGATACAATTTTAAACACTAGCAAAGTATTTTGTACTTGCATTCATAGCACAATAGAATGACTGTATGCCTAACAAAAGAGCATTTCTTGTCATTTTTCTGCAAAATTTCTGATGGCAATTTTAAAAACAAGACTATAGCCTCAAACCTCAACCTGACCAGATCTAGAAGATCTTGTAAAGTTGTAATGAGACATTATATGCCTTTAAAAATTAATTCTGTCATCTTCAGGCATAAATCAGGCCCTTCAGCTTGCTAAATAATCTTATTGCAGAGGTTACTTCTGATTGAATTGTCTACAGTTGGCTTATTGTAAGCTGGCAAACATTTATAAATTACTCGGATTTAATTTTTACTATGTTAAAAAGTTATGCAGATTCAATGGGCATATCCATAATTTACCTTATGTACAGAGGGCAAATCTTCCATTTCTGTTATGAGATCCTGACCATTAAGGTCTGCTCGATATTGCTTTGACAAAGCTGAAGCTTTTCCTGCCAAATCACCTGCAGGCGTGCTTAGACATTTCCAGAAGAAATCAAACCTTTCAGCCAGAGTTTTACCAGGTAAATAAAGTATGAAAAACTAAAACTTTGACGGCAGTAGAGCAAGATTTATGAACAGTGAATGAGCTTATACCTCCACAAGCTTAGGGTCACTGTATTTTTGATAATAACATCAACACTATACATACCGGTATAATGTCGTGACAGCTTTATCCACAAGCCGAATCACCAATAATTATTCAAAAGAGGCTGGACAGCCCTGTAAATGCATAGCCTACCACAAGTCCACAGCTGAAATTTGATATACTGTAAACTTTTGTGTCCTATCTTCCTTGTGCATTCTTAGAAAAGAGAGCATATGGGTACAAGATGCCAGGCTGCATTAGACTGGCAGATTGACCATTGACCTGCATCACAGGAAGACAATTAGGGTGCCATCAAACTTACAAGTGGGGATTGACGGCAACCTCTACGAGTCTACGGCTAGCTATAGTCGGCATATCCGATTACCGTATACCCTGATGACCTGAGTGGTTGAAAGACTGTTCCTCTGACGTCTGACTCTATGCAGGCCTAATATACAATAATATACATAATTATGACTGAGTAACGGGTTAAAGTAGTACCGAATATGTAGAGATAACCACAAGATATACCCCAAAAGTTGGTGAAGTAAAAGAAAAAGAACACAATGACTGTTGGGCAAGCTGTCCCGTTTAACCACTAACATTTGCCCAGAAAGTGCTATTGCTAATATTTTGTCATGCTTTCCAGGGAGGGTCACGCGACCCCCCTTGACCTATGCTGCGGGCGCCCATGGCATTACCAAGTTCATTTGACAACAGTTATTTGAGGCGAGACATAATAAAATCGTGTTTTTGTTACCTTTGTCGTATTTCCAGTAGGCCCTGTATTTCTTGTTTAATAAACAAACTCATTTGTCTTATTGCACGTGCTTTCGTTTGGAATGATCAAAGATTAAATGTTAAATCTTTGTTTTGTGCATTGACATCTTTCATGCTCTTTTTCGCATTTATTTCTGATAACGTTCTTGAAGTTTTCATAACAATTTCAACTTTTTAAAGATGATTAAGGATTCATCATAATTTTATCGATTGCAAAGGGAATACGAACAGAATCCTTAGCAAAAGCATTGCAATAATTATTAATGACGACAAGTTTCGACTGAACGGTATGAAATCCAGTAGTTCTATAAATTCAGCTCGAGTAGGTTTACATGCAGTACAGAAGCAATAGGAGATTTCAAGAAGACTGGTGAATAAGCTGGTCTCCGTGATGTGGCTTTTGTGGGCGCTGAGAAATTCTCGGAGATTTACATTCGCATTACATTACATTACATTCAACCGAAGATGGTCGGTTTCTTTCTAGTGTCAACGCTCACTGTTTTGTTGTTGAGCTCAACTACGACAGGTACGTAGTAGGAGAATGGTTGACTAAGCTTAGGCTTGTTAGGCCCACATATTATGCTTACACTGATGCAGATAATTGAATCATAGGTAGTCTGTCCATATGTCTGTCTGTCCATCTGTGTGGGTGTCTGTCTGTCTGTCTGTCTGTCCGTCCGTCCGTCCGTCCGTCCGTCCGTCTGTCTGTCTGTCTGTCTGTCTGTCTGTCTGTCTGTCTGTCTGTCTGTCTGTCTGTCTGTCTGTCTGTCTGTCTGTCTGTCTGTCTATATCACTTGTTTACGTTTGTCCGTCGGTGTCTGTCTAATTATGTCTGTCTATGAGCAACTTGCTATGTATGACTGTATGTATGTATAACTATGTATTATGTGGGCATCTATGTCTGTCTACATGTATGTCTGCCAATGTATGTCTGCCTGTCTGTCTGTCTGCATCTGCTTTCTATGGCTCTCTATGCATGCCTGTCTATGTCTATCTGTGACTGTCTATCTATGTCTGTATTATATCTGTCTATTTCAGTCTATGGATACCTGCTTGCGTCTGTCTGCGCCTGTTTACATCTGTCTGTGACTGTCTACATCTGTCTGTGTATGTCTCTGCCTATCTATGACTTATGCACACACACACACACACACACACACACAAACACACACACACACACAATTGCGCTTAGCAGACTGTAGACCAGCAGTAAGCAGACGAAACTGGCTAACTCTGAGAATGGTTGACAACGGTGGGATGGGCGACTACACACTTGCAAGTTAGTCACACATTCTGATTGCTGCAGCGGCTGGGAGTCAACGTTTGTTTATTTCTACTGGGATGTCATCATGTCATCCAGCTTAGGTGTGCATGAGCAGTGGCTTAGCCAGAAATTTCTGATGGAGGGTGGGGGGTTATCAAGGGATTTGCATCAAGGAGCTATTCATCAAGGGACTGTTCATCAAGGGTTATGAACCGTCCTTGATGAACAGTCCATTTATGAAGAGTCCCTTGACGACTTGTCCTTTGATGAACATTCCTTTGATGAATCGTCCTTTGATGAGCATTTCCTTTGATGTACCGTCCTTTGATGAACAGTCCTGGAACCGATCGATATTTGCATAATTAAAAATGTCCACGTGCATAAAAATCCAGAAGGCGATTATAACTAATTATTGTTTGTTTTCTCGTTGCTATTTCTGAAGCTCTCCAGTGCTACGTCTGTGACGGATTCTGTCCAAGAAACATGCATAAAGCAAGTTGCTTAGACACCGAGAAATTTTGCGGACTTGCTGATTATTACCTATTGAACGGTAGGAACAACAAACACTGAACTAAATAAAACACTAAAATACAACAATATGGCTTTTAAAATAATTATTAAGCTACTAGCTGTACCCGGCCACGCGTTGCTGTGGCTGAAAAAAGCGTCCAACCATCCCTCCCTACCTAAATTCCCCTCCCCGTCCCCTCCCCTCCCCGTTTCCGTCCCACCTCCCCTTCCCACTTCACCTCCCCCTCCACACTCTCCTCCTTCCTCTCCCACCTCCAGTCCCATTTCCCTCCCCTCCCTCCTTCCCTCTGCCTCCCTGCATCCCTGCCTTCTCCATACCTTCCCTCCGGTCCCTCCCCTCCCTCTTCGTCCCGCTCCCTCTTCCTTCTTTCCTCCCTCATACCGTTCCTTCCCCACAGCGATAAAGTTGGTCATTCGCGACTTTTGGGCGACTTTACAACGTGATTTCGGGACAAAGTGTTTCGGAAATCTGGTAACCCTGCGGTTTTGTTGAATTTGCAAATGGCGGTCGAATGGAATGCAAAGTTCACTTTTTGTGGAAAAGATTGCGTTTTTCCGGGAAAAACATATTTCAACACGGTCTTATTGGAATGGAAGGTTTTGGTAAATTTTCAAAACAATCGGTGCGTAACTTTCCGAGAACACTGGCAACAAACTATTGGAAAGTTTCATTTTTATTTATATAGATTAACCCCAGTTCCATATTAATTTTAATGGCTAATGCAATGCTCAGCGGCGCCGCCAGGATTTTTTTCCTGTACGCACAACTTGCACAAAATAATATGAAGCGAACAGCGATCGATACGAGCTTATATATATACATATATATTTATATATAATGTATGTATGTATATACATAGGCGCCGAGTTGAGCCGAAGAGTGGGGGTGCCCCAAAAATGTGAAAATATGCGCGCGTCAGCGCGCGAAAATTTTTGGGACCCTTTTTTATAGGAGACTTATTGAAATCACCACTGTTCATATAGGCGGAGACTTGGTCCTGGTTTTAAGGGACGAACTCGCGGCCAAAGTATGATCGCCGAGAAGCACAGCGCCAAGCAGGGAAGGGGTTTGGGAACGGGATGTGCTCCTCCCCATTTTCGATATTTTATTGTCACACTGCGGTGGTAGAACCTTAGGCTATAATTTTGACGTCATGACATCCTTGTCAAAATTTCCTGTTATCTCATTGCATAAAGACATGATTTAAAACTTCAATAAAATAATGTTCTTCCCAATTTAATTTTTTTGGATCATTCTTTGTGTTTGATGTAGCCTATTTCTCTTGGAATCCACACAGAAGAAAGCACAATCTTCGTTTTCATGGGCGTCTTGGAGCACTCTCCCTCAATTAGGTCAACATACTCAAATTTTGCACAAGAAATCAGACAATTGGCCACTGTTTAGTGAGCCAATATTAACACTGTGAAATAGTTTTTCAAATAGTATTTCAAGTGGTTTTTAAAGACAAAACATTATCCCGATTTTATGATGCTGGGAGGTGACTCTCGAGCACTGAAGAACACTATTGAGCATGTATACACTATAGGCCTAAAGAAGCATGTATTGTATACACTATAGGCCTACAGAAACAATGTCATTCAAATCGTCGCCTTCGTCCGTAATAAAAAAAATGACGGAAGCGGATCGAATAAGCAGGATATCGGGGTTAATTTCCTCGCATTCGCTGATCGGCTTAGGACCAATGGAGTTCAGACTGCCAGATGGGATAAAGCTGGAGAACTTGTAAGGTGAACTAACTAAGATTTTAAAAAGTAGCCTATACTAAAGAAGGAATGATTTTTATAGATACGCAATCCCAACAGAGAAAAAGTATCTTAAAAGCACATCTTGCCGGCTGATTTCAGGTGGTGCCCATGCATAGGAGGGCCTCGCATGGCCAATTTCTGGTGGTGCTGAGCACTCACGGGCCTCGCAGAGTCGGCGCCCCAGTATATACCGTAGGCCTATATGCCTAACTGGCGATTATGAGTATCACCAGCATAAGCTTTTTGCTCCATTTTGAGTATATATATACGCATATAGAGGTAATTTTTCACAGTTTAAACAGGCCTAATTTTTGCCCCCCCCCCCCTTCCCGTCCAAAGTTTCTGTATCCGCCCTTGTCAATAGATTCAATAGAATTTCATCGCTTAATTCTTTAATTTACAATTTAAAAAAAATTTTTTTTTAGCTTTTCCGCGCTGTACGCACTTGCGTAAGTGCGTACGCCTAACGGCGCCCCTGGCAATGCTGATACTAATAATTATAAAAATGAATATAGTGGTACTATAGCTGCAGTAGTAGTAGCAGTAGGTCTATAGTAGCAGCAGCAGTAGTAACAGCTCCCCCGTGGCCGCTCGATGGACTGCGAGCCGCGAGGTCGGAGGCAGGACTGGTCGACAGAGGCTAGACCAGTATGATATGTATAGAGCTATATTATATTTTATTTTCATTAGATGGGACTGAACGATTATATGCAAAGACCAGATTTTGCATGAATGCGGTTGGTCTGAACCGTACATGCGTAAAGCAGACGACATACCCGTACTTCAAAGTGTGCACTACACCATGCGACAAGGATCTTTGCAACGGGTATACATACATGTATTAGCGATCGATGTTGATCGTCTAACTGAAAGGAAACGACAAAGAAGAAGAGTCCGATGAATTGCGAGTCCAACTATCTACATTATTACTCAACATTAACTTAAGTTTCAACATTTCACGCATTCGCATCACGTGAAGGTTATTAATCTAAGCTTATATGTAGGCCTACTGTACCCAGTATATCTGGATCCAGTTAAAGTTGCTGTGGAAAAATCACTGTCAGTAGAGTACTATTTCGAATCACTCCCACATAATTATGGACGATTTAGATTCAAAATATATACTTTTAGATCCTTATTGGATCTTTATTTCTTTATAAACAAATTCGAAATTTGACAAAATAGGCCTACAGTGAAATAAAAAATAATGCAAGACAAGACAAAAATTCAGTGGAAATAAGAATTGTATTTCAAGTAGGATATACTGTGTATCCAATTGTCTTGCCTTACCACATAGGCCTACACGTGTCGTTCGAACACACCATGTTTTTCTGTTGTTTTTGAAATAATATTGGCGATGCATGATTTCGGAGAGTTTCAATTAGGTCGTATGCTCTAAACTTTAAAACCTACATGTATTCTAACATTATCTGATTGCTTTTGCATCGAGGTAACAGGATCAAAATCTTAGTTATTTTGGTGTCATTTGCATCCGCACCATCACTATGCGTTGAACGGAGTACTTTGGCTATTTGGCTACGAACTCGATTTCGACTGGGGATGTGAGTTCAATTCCATAGACGAATTCATGGGATTACTTCTTTACCGAGTTAACAGAGTTGAGGTCTCATTATTTGGCGCAATCGATCTGTATTGCAATCAAAGCAATTGTTATTTTTTTGTCTGTGTTGCTTCTGCCCCCTCCCGCCGAAAAGAACAATGTAGATCTGACTTCAATTACGATTACTAAAGCCTGCAGATGAAGGTAATGCTCGAGACAATAGCATTTTGGATTTCAAGTACCTGATATACGTAAATAGTGTTTGTTACACTTTTATGCAGCTGTCAAGAGTAGGCCACACACATTTGTGGGGCGCGGTGGTGTAGTGGTGGCGTCGTTGCCTTGAAGCCGGAAGGTTCGAGGTTCGAATCCACCTCTCCGCGTAAGGACCTTGGGCAAGACCTTCACTCACAATCGCTCAGCGTGAAACTCCGATGCAGTGTCCGCGCTGTAGTCTGGAGCGCCTCTGAGTAGCGGTTGAGAGCTGGAAGAGGCGCTATAACAAGTGCACATACAAACAGTGTTTACACCATTTACACACTTTACACACTGAAAGTACACAGACACAGATTCTTTCACTTGATTCATTTTTATCCAGATGCAGCATACAAATGTCTTTCAGTGATATATGTACTTCTAAAATATAACATATAAAACATAACCTAACAAATTATATATATATCAATAGTATTAAATTATTATCAATGCTATCATTAATTTTAACAGTTTGGATTAAACAGCATAGGCCTATGCTCGATTGTTGTCAATGACATTTGAATGTAATTAACGATGCACCAATTACCAATACTATCAAGTTTAGATTTTTTAAACACATTATAGGCCTACTCGATTGTTGTAATTGACATTTAAATATAACTAAAGATGCACCAATTATCAATGATGTCATTTAAAAGTTTATATTAAACAACATAATTATAATAGCCTACACATCGAATCGTAATCGTAATCGTAAACTCAAAATTTCTAAAGCGCCACTCGAAAGCCAAGCGTGGGGCACCAGCTTATTCACGAGCGCTGCGTTGAGTCATGAGAGTTGTCCGAGAGAGTATTCCGTGACTCCGTGGTGGTCCGGGTCGAGTCTAACCAATAGGTCTACACATTGAATGGCAAAGCTGCTATTAAAAGGTGTTAAATTAGAGTCCACATCCATAATATAATCCTAATAACTAATGCATCGAATTCAAAGCTAATGCAAAGGTAAGCTTATAGAATCAATGGTTACCATTCGAAAATTGCACTTACAAGGATTTTTAAAGACACGTCGTCTATTAAAAAGCTATTTCAAACGGTTTAGATTTAACAACAGTTGCTACGCACATCAAAGCATTATTAAAGATACGTCGTCTAGAGACAGAGTTGAGCTTACTTCTCAAAGGTTGAAATTATCAGCGCTAAACTATAACCTTGATTGAACAATGAACAGTAATTACTTGCGTATTAGAAATGTTACGTTTATACGATTACGATGATGTCTTGGATAAAATAGAAGCTGCTTTTGTGTAGAATGTTAATTATATGCGGCGAATTGTTTGCACTTTCAACTAGGCTGTTTAATGGCTAATTTACAAGAAAAGGTAACAAAAGGCAAATAATAGACATGTTGGTCGTCAAAGGACGTCTCAAACGAGTATAGGTTGAGTGCGGAATGGCACATAAGATGGCATTCCTAACGCAAGCCCAGTCGAAAATGCCTTAACCAATAAACTCTTGTGTTTCGGATGTTCTGAAGCGATAGAACCCTCTATAGCTGGTACCCAGGAAATCAAACGCCACGAACGGAGGTATAAGGACCTCTTCCTCTCCGAAGGACGACAACCTCCCGGTTTTCACTGCGTAACGTGAATGCGGTGGTTTAAACTTCAGTATTATTCCGTCACGTCCGGCAAATCTTTCTGCGGTCCTCAAGCTCATGGTAGTCGACGTGAACGTCGTCCAGAAAACTCGATTGGCTGCCGGCGGATCAAGATCGTATCGGATTCCACGATAAAGTGGTCTATTTGAAGGTGGGCGGTAGGAACGCTTTCTGCCCAGTTTTCTTAGGGCGGACAACAGAAGTCTGGTGTAGGTCTTGTACATTCTCCAGTCTTTCGCTGCCGAATCCAAATTGTACTGTCTGTGGAAGGGTCTTCTAGAGTCAGCCGTGTACATCAGCAATGCAAGGCATTCCGCTCTCATCAAACCGTGTACATGTTCGTAATTGTCCTTCGCTTTTCGCAGGTACCGGCGCATATTGTCCACACGATCTGCATTCCTTTCCAGCTTTCCCATGGATTCTCTCTTTTCGATTGGAGTCCTGACCATATCATACCATCTCCGGATGGTGTGATAATCGCGTCTGGCATGGTAGTAGTCAATGCGGTCGGACCCAAATACCTCAGACACCGTATCCGTAAAGTTGTCGAGGGACATCTGCATCAGCCCTGACGTCATTTCGTGCACATCATCGTATCCAGCCATTGAGACTTTTTTACTGGTTGAATCAAGGACACGCGTATACAAACAAATCCGCACACATGCATATTTAAGGACACATCGTGCATATTCATGTCCTGTACTTCTACAGAAGATTATACACATATTATAATACAGGTTATATACAACAGGTTATATACAGCAGTCAGCAGGTATAGCATGTTAAACTTTCAAATATAGATATAGGCCTAGACATATTACTTATCGGCTATGCATTAATATTAGGCCTACTAATTTGTATTATCATAATATTGATAAACGGTAGGCCTAAACGGTGCCCCGAAAAGAAGCCGTTTATCTTATTAAAGCATGTCTCACGTGCTTTTAGGCTCATTGCCCGCCTTCCTCGATTCTCCCACATTTCTTCATTCATGACTGAACAGCTTCACTGGCTTCCATTCTCGACCCGTATACAATTTAAGGTCCTAATTTTGGTCATCAAGTCTCAAATGGGTCTTGCTCCGAAGTATCTGTGTGATCAGATACTTCGCCCCCTTTCTGCCACTTCCCTGCGTCCTCTTAGGTCCTCTGATCGGCTTGACATCTTTGTCCCGCGAGTCAGGACCACCATGGCGCAATCCAGATCATTTGCCTGCATTGGTCCCTCCCTATGGAATGGGCTTCCCCCATCAGTTCGCTCTGCCATCCTCTCTGGTAGTGTATCCTCATCTTTCTCTCGTCTAAAAACTTTCCTTTTTTCTCGGAGATGAACGCACTGGGAGCGCTTCTGAAAGGCTCTTGCTGCAAGAAGCGCTTTATAAATTGTCAGATAAGATAAGATAAGATAAAGTCGTAGTCTAAATTCGGTCTCTTTTAAAATCGATCTGCCAAATCTATGCCCAATAGGCCTATCGCTTTCCTGTCATGACTTTGTTTTACCATCGTGCATGATTTGGGTGTCAATCTATAAAGCCAGGAATTGACCCTTTTAGAACACGTTAGGAATGCATGTCTCACGTGCTTCTACCATCTTCGTCAGGTTTGTTCGGAACGTCGCTGGCTTATAAGTTCCAGTCGAAGCTGACACAACACTGATGCATGCATTTACATGCCCGAGAGTTGACTCACTAAGCTTATAATATAACAATGCCATATTATGGCAATGCTATCTTTACGGGCTAAACCCTTTCACACATTTTATCAGTTACAATCTGCCTTTAATGCTACGGCTTTCCTGATTATCGGTTTCGGTGGTTCGCTTTAATTCGTTAACTAATATTTACGAATATTTACGAATATTAAGACTTCGAGTCACAATTAAAATACTCGATCTTGAAGTTTGTAACAATAAACCTACAGTTACTGTCGCTTGCCGATATGGGCCTGTGCGTAGGCTAACTCAGTTTTGTACAATTCATTCAATAACAGTTAAACATTTTTATAAATAACAAAATAAAAATTAAGAATAAAGAATTTCTTGAAAGAACATGTTTACAAATATAACATTCGTTGACAGTTTTAATTTTCGTTAATATTCGTAAATATTTGAAAATCTTAACATTCGTAATATGCGAATACTCGATCAATGATTGGCGGCATAACAAAGTTCGGGCGTGTGAAGTTTTATACAGGAAGAACTGCACAGGCTGCCCATTGAAAAACGTTTTGAGTTTGAAATTGTAATGCTCATGCGCAATAATTGTCTAGCAGGCTGCAGAACAAGTTCCGATCTATCTTTACGGAACTTTGTGTGCCTGTGCTATCCGTTCCAGGCCATAGATTTCTTCGCTCTGCCACACAAGGTGACACGGTTGTCCCTAAGGGTAGAACTTCCACAGTAGGCTATTGCATAAAAGCTTCTCTATGCATGGTCACACTGGTCAGTCCTTCTTTCTGGTCTAAGTTATCTAGAAGTCTTCGTAATGAAGCTCTTGGTCTTTGTTTGCCCCTTTTGGCAAACATTTGAAAATCATTAAAGACAATTCATATTTAGGCCTACACAATCATGACGGCCAAGTTTCCTCAAAATAATTATTTCAAACTTAAAGAAGTTATATTACTTTTAGGGTGTACGGACCATTGCTCATAGGCTGATTGCTCATAGGCTTATTGCTCATATGGCTCATTGCTCATAGGGTCTATTGCTCATAGGTCTTTTTGCTCATATGGCTCATTGCTCATAGGGTCTTTTGCTCATAGATCTTTTTGCTCATATGGCTCATTGGTCATAGGGTGTATTGGTCATAATAAAATAGGCTACAAGTTAAATTAGTCGAATGAAGGTACAGAAAAGAAAACATTGATTGAAAATATAAACATTTACTAGGTCATAACATTGTAATTGTTCACATTTGAGAAAAAAGTTGAACTGTTCAAGTAAAAGCTTGATAACTAACCATGAGAGATGAAATTGTTCAATTATAAAAAAAACCTTACACTTAAAAAAAGATTGTTCACTACTTCACATGCCAAACAACAGGTTTGTTCATTGTCTTATATGTCCACTTCCACATAGTTGACTACTTAATTGATAAGCACAAACTAAGGCGTGAAGACGGTCACCCATATTGCCAATGGTTTATTTGTTTTAAACATAGGCCAAAGTTCATTGCTTTTAGGCATATGACCGATGAGCCTATGAGCAATAGACCCTATGAGCAATGAGCCATATGAGCAATAAGCGTATGAGCAATCAGCCTATGAGCAATCAGCCTATGAGCAATGGTCCACCCACTAATAACGAAACCAGATTGAAACTGACGATTTCAGTGCTGCTTTTGAATTAATTATTAACGCGAAGGTGCTTGAAGACCCTGCGCGACTACTACTACTACTACTACTACTACTACTACTACTACTACTACTACTACTACTACTACTACTACTACTACTACTACTACTAATAATAATAATAATAATAATAATAATAATAATAATAATAATAATAATAATAATAATAATACTAATAATAATAATAATAATACTAATAATAATAATACTAATAATAATAATACTAATAATAATAATAATATTAATAATAATAACAATAATAATAATAATAATAATAATAATAATAATAATAATAATAATAATAATAATAATAATAATAATAATAATAATAATAATAATAATAATAATAATAATAATGGCGGGTGGGCCGATGCCTAGTCTGGGACGTGACGGTGACCGACACCATGGCCATGTCTTATCTGCCAGACACCTCTCAGACAGTCGGAGCGGCGGCCGAAAGAGCGGCGGCCCGCAAACACGAGAAATATCACCAGCTCTCCACAACGCACTATTTTGTCCCACTTGCATTCGAGACCATGGGACCGATTAATAGTGAAGGCCATGACTTTCTATCTGACCTAGGACAAAAGCTCAGTATGGTTACGGGGGACCCGCGAGAAACCTCCTTCCTGTACCAACGTATCTCTTTAACGATACAACGTTTTAACGCGATCGCATTTCGAGGCACATTCGAGGATCAAGATAACGAAGAGTAGGGTCATTCTGGACTGGCTTTTATACTGTAGTTAGCAATAAGTCCCTGAGGGATCATAAATACCTCGGGGCACAAAAAAAATAATAATAATAATTATAATAATAATAGTAATTATAATAATAATAATAATACTAAAAGTAATATAACTGTGATTTTATATTAGGCGGTAGATAAGTCCCTGAGGGATCCTGTATACCTCGGGGCAAAAAATAAAATAATAAAATAAAATAATAATAATAATAATATTATTATTATTATTATTATTTGTGAATTTTTAGTTTTTTTATTAGTGTTTAAAGCCTGAGGGATCATTTATACCTCGGGCGCTAAAAAAAATAATAATACAGAATACAATTTGCATTTTCATAATTTTGTGAATTTAGTTTTTCAGCCAGAACTTATTAGAAATGTGTGTAGGCTATGATTGTAGTCTCTGGAGCCTCGTTTCAATTTGATCTGCTGACTGACTAGACTGACTAGACTCACTATTGTATTACTAGACAATAAGAGCATTAAAATTAGAATATTATTAAATAATAGGCACAAATAGATTTTTAAAATGTTGATTATGATTAAGTGTGCCGCGAAATTTTTTATTCTTTCTTGGTGTGCCGCAAGCCAAAAAAGGTTGGGAATCACTGAGCTAACTACTGTAGGCCTACTGCAATACAGAAGTAGGCTACCGGTAAGTGGTAGGCTAAAACGACGCGTGGGCCTATACAGTAAGTTTCCAAATTGGCTTACTCAGCCTAGTAATTAACTTACCGTAGGCTATAAAATTATACGGTCGCTTCGAGTGTCACATAAAATTGACTGCATAACCTGCATTAGAGTTTGAACTTTCAAGCAGGCGGTTTTATGGAGTGGCTATACAATGGGCGATTGTGCTACGGTATACGTGCTTGATGGCACTTGATTCTAGGTATTCTGAACGATGTGGCGATTTAATGCTGCCTATAGCCTAATGTTGGCTTGAAGTGTTAAAGATATAGTATTAGTTATATAATTATACGCAGACACAAGCCGACATTGCTTGGCAGTTTGTGTGGCCTGGTTTTGAAGTGCCACCAGTTGATTCCATGCGCATTAGACATGCACTTTATGACGGGAGGGGTTATGACCGGATGCCCTGGTTTTTTATATAAGTGGATAAATAATCTTTAAAAACCTGTTTACCTAAGCCAATGGAGGGTTTAACCTGATTGAGGGTTAAACCCTCCATTGGCTTAGGTAAACAGGTTTTTAAAGAATCCCTCCTTGTCTACGCCACTGCCTTTCATCATTTGACCGATTCTTCGTGGTTCACTTTAGCTTGTTTCTAATCTTCGCTACTGGATGTCGACAAACCGACTCTGCCTGATTGCCGCAAAAACTAGATTGAACTGACTTCGGGCTACAAGCAGGCAACAGCTAGTTAAACTTGACTTTCAATTACTGACTAAGGAATTATCTACATGTGCCTGTCATTTTCCTCCATAGTGTCCGTAACCTGAGCGACACACTCGACTATTTCCTCACATCATGGAGCACTTGCATGTACTTAACGGTCTTAACCTGATCCACTCATGCTCTTTTTCACACGAGGTGGTCAAGAGCCATCAGGCGATCGGTCTCTCCCTCAGTTTTTCCAACATAGTTCGTGCGTTTTTTTGTTACCGTCTGGAATGTTGCAACTCGCTTCTTATAAGCCTACCAAAATAACGTCTTTTCTCACATCTAACCGGTTTTAAATATTTCCGCTAGGCCTGTAGCCTGAGTCTACTGTCTACCTGACTCCTCGCGATGCGCGTATACTTCTAGACAATGTGGCACGCGGTGGCGTAGAAGGTTACGGTCTGTATGCCGGGGGTGTCAAAAAACGGGACCAGGTCTTTTTTTATGAGACTGTTGAGAGTTGAAAGCTACACATGATGAAAAATAATTACCAACACGTTTTGAAACTGTCCCTAGAACTATTCAACTGGTGTGAAATGAAAGATTCTACGCAAGGAATTCTGTGGCTTCTATGAGTGGTAATGAGAAATACGTATATACTCGTATATACCCCAGTTTTTCAAAAGCATGTTTGAAGATAAACGTTGTAGAATAGTCAGAGGCCTACCTTGCGACTCCGGTTAGTTGAAAACGCTGGTTAGCAGGGAGCGGTTATAAGGCAGAAATACAAGAGACGCGTGTGTGCTTGTTCATTCGTCTATACGCAGGTGCACGTAAATTTGGGTTTCCGGGAAAAATTCCCTTCCCAACCCCATCCCCCCAACTCACCCCAACCCACCACACTGACCTCCACCGGTACGCCACCCGCGATATTTGGGTTTCGAAAGATTTCATCCGACCACCCCACCCTGCCCCTGCGGGCTGAGGTGCGGTGGGTAGAGACGAGGTGGCAGGTGTCAAAATCTGTCATGCTATAACGTTTCCGATGAATTTTATAAGTGTGAAAATATGCATGGCAACGGCAGAAAAGTAGCAAAAATAAGGGTTTTTGCCCCCCCCCCACCACCCTGGCCCCCATGGTGGCACAGATTCGCGAAACTCTCCACTGGGTGTTCAATGCCGAGACGGTCACAGTAGTGAATTTTTGGAGTGAAAAGGTCCAAAACTGTGAGCGTGTATTCTGGGCAAAGTAGCATACATACATAAGTTATTTACATCCTTTCTTATAGATATAGATTTTAAAAAACTGCAAGTTTCGTTGAATATAGAAACATTTCTGTGTAAGTAGTAGATTCCGGCCCGAAGACCACTGGGATATTTAAAAAGTGCCTTTTAACACGGGATCACGACATCAGGATCCAGGCACTTAAACAGAACCAGAGATACCGACTGACTTGAACCTTTAATAACACTAAAATTCAGCTTTGTAGATAATTATTAGTCTTAACCGACATTATTTCCATTTGATTCTTACCCTTCACCGGTAGAAGTTTATAACAGTTGAGTTCGTAACTCGCTGTCAATTTTCTGTTTTCACTTCTGTGGTTCGGTAGCCCGCTAGTAGTGATTGCGCAAATATGAAAATAAACCAAAATTGAAACCGCTTCTTATAGAGTATAGACCTACCCGAAGTCACGTGGTGTTCATACACAATAATGGAGTGGTTAGTAGGCCTAGTGATGGTGCAAATACGAAAATAAACCGAAATTGAAACCGCTTCTTAAACTCGATATCACGTGGTGTTCCTACACAATAATGGAGTGGTTGGATGATTAATTAATAAGATAACAAGATAAGAAAAGCAATACGACTTGTATTGAAATCAGCTCATCAATGCATCACTTGAGACGATGGTATGTCTCTTACAGATAGGCCTAGTTGTGATATCCTTGGCGCCGTAACAAAAGCGCGCAGACAAAAGCGCGCGCGACAGACTAGGTTTATTTTCGCAGTCTATCATTATTGTGTGGTTTCGCATTGAACTCGTTGAAGATCTCTAGCGCCGGTGTCACGACATAAAGTCTCTTCCCCCGATACAAAGTCTCCTCCCGAAACAGAGTCTCCCTCTGGCTGAAAATCTGTTTTAAAAGACATTTTCTGGTGTAAAAGTAGGCTATATTATAATTATGTTCGTGTTAAATGACGTGTTATCGTGTTAGCAACGCAAACTAATGGTTTTATATGCTTATCTATTAATTTTATGCGACTGTAGCCGATTTTACGCCCAACGGTGGAGACTTTGTTTTGTGGACGGAGGAAATATTCTCTCCCCGGAGACTTTATTTCAGAATATAGTCTCCGGGGGCGAATTTATTCTAGAACAGATCCTCCGGGGGAGAATCTATTTCGAAATAAAGTCTCCGGGGGTGAGACTTTTAGGGGGAGACTCTGTCACGCGACACCGGCAAAGTTCAAGCGATAGATCGATTGATTGTGAGCATATAAACTAATTTTACTTTGACTCGCTTAGTTTATAGTTTATACCGTAGTTTATAGTCTAAATTTTCGAATTTGCACGAGGACTTGTAGCCTAGTTTCTCTACGTTCTAGTTTATATCTGTAGTCTACTGTAGGCCTATGATTCGCTTCGTTTATAGTCTAAACTTAGGCATATGTAGGCCTATTGTTCTTTAGAACCTGTTTCGCATTTTCCAAAAAAGGTCATTGTCAAGGTCATTGTGTTGCGTCAATAATGTGGATTATAACTTGAATGAATGCAGCAGTAGAGACGGGTGTTATAACTTTAATTCAGCAAATTTAGTCGGATAATTACGATATGTTATAAGTCAATTCTGCATTATGTCATTTTTCAGCGCATCAATAAAGGTTGTCTTTGAAATATAACCATTAATGTGTACCAGCAAGTTTGCGTCTTATGTTTTTACAGGACGATTTTTGTCTTCCCGTGACATCAGGCATCGCAATTATAGGCATTGACAGATACAGACCAATTCCTCATCAACTTGAAAAGTTCTGGGCATCGCTGGATAACAAGCGGAATCTGCAGCTTCTGGTTAAAGAGATTGCTAGCAATCGAGCCTATGGCAATGTTACAGTCATCGCCAGCACTCGTGTTTCTGAAGGTGAAGCACTTCCCGCAATGTCGACTGGCGGAGAAGAGATCCCAGACCTGTTGAACTGTATCGAAGAAGCGGATGCTAGGCTGGTGGTGCACGTAGACTGGGATATTCGTATGCAACGGTGCAAGAGACTTGTCGTATAATTATAGCCTCAAACATCACGAACACTTTCGCATTATTGCTTCACTACGCAACATACTTCATTGACATCCATGGGTTTGCAGGGGATGTGCCTGCAGTGTGGCACTGGTGAACATCGGCGTATGCTTCCACTTCATCAAGCGGTTTCTGAAATTGGAGCATCTCTGGCCAAAGCAGACATCTAGGCATTGTGTTGACATTACTAGACGTAGTAGATTAATAGCTATCCCGGGAGACACTCGACTTCAGATCCTCCAGCTGTGGCCGTCCTGTAGTCCAGACTTTGATCCGGAGTACATGTACTGGAGGAGCGCGTTTTTTGTTCACGCGTAAGCTTATTCATGACATCGATAACCGTAGGGTGTAGGGCGCGTCTGTTTGAAGATTGGCAGTTGTTTAACCAGGTGATCATCGACAGGACCATCAAACAGTAGCGTCTAAGTCTACGGTCGTGTGTCCATGAACAAGATGGACATTTTGAACACCATATTTAGCTGAATTTCACTTCCTTTCAGGTTTCCATGTTGGAAAGTTCAATTTTTCGGTGCTCCAACGCAAACGCTCATAAATTTTACAAACTCACGTATATTTCTAATCGGTTTTAGGATCTCGTGTAAATATGGTCGCTGTTGCTGTGTTTAAAATTGCACACAGATCCTAAAAGTTTTGACCGAGTTATGACGCTTCTTTGTGAGGGCTACTTTTTAACCGGACACAGTGTATTATCATTATTATTATTATTACTCTTAATTATTATTTTATTATTATTATCATCATTATTATTATCATAAGTAGGCTAGTGCTATAATAATAATAATTTTTATTATTATTATTATTATTATTATCATGAATACTATTATTATCATTATTATTATTATTATTATTATTATTTTTTTTTTTTTTTACCCGAGGTACCTAGGATCCCTCGGGATTTCAAAAAATTATGATAGGAGCTGTTATTCAATGTAAAGAAAATCAGGCCTCGTCCTCCGTGACAATATTAAAGGGACCACGAAAAGCGATGGCATTGTAGCGCTGCAGACAGATGGAAATGCGCTGGAAGAGATGCGCTATTATTATTATTATTATTATTATTATTATTATTATTATTATTATTATTATTATTATTATTATTATTATTATTACAAACCTTTTGACGCGCGCATGGTCACAGATAAGTGAATTGGGGGGGGGGCGTAAGTCAGTTACCAGTGTAATAATATTATAGATTATGCAGACGTTTGAAACACAAAATGAGAATTAATGGCTTTAGCGTTGTTTCTTAAGGAAAGATAAACGGATTCAGATAGAACTTCAGACGCATCTCCAGGACCGCCATTTGAATAAGAAGGTCCTTACGACAACCGAACTGATTATTATCGTATAAATATATTTTCGCTGTTATGAATGACATTAATCATCCAAACCTTTTCAAATATTTTGCGAAAATATAATAAGATCATAACAAGGTTCGTGGTTAGGCTAGCAATTTGGTGCTTGTCACCATTGAAGATTGCAATAACTTTCGCAGTCGTTGAGTTGTCTGTGTTGAAAGAACGATTTATTATTGCCACAAGTTGTGTTTTAATTGTTGACTTACTTGACTTATGGGTCAGCCGATGCCCTTACACGCGTCAGCCGCTCTCATATATGGTGGCTCTACATTTCTCCCTGTGCTGTGCCCTGTAATTAACCTCCTGAATCGCCAAACCCAATTCATCACAGTCTTCCCTTATCGTGTCTATCCACCGTTTCTTTGGTCTTCCTCTTGTCTCGTGTACATACATGTAGCCATCTAGTGCTATCTGCAGGTAGGCTATCTTTCTTTCTTCATTCTAGATTGCCTATGTGTCCAAGGTATCGTAGACGCCTGGTCTGCACTCTGTATAATTATGTCATGTGTGATGTTCAACGTGTCGTACATTTCCTTGTTTCTTATCCTGTCCCTTCTTGTGACTCCCTCTATATTTTCGGTAGACATGCCATTTCGAAGACCCTCAATCGTCGCTTCTCCGCCTCTCATCGTCCAAGTCTATATATATAATAACACGCTCAGGACCAGAATGAGTGTCTCGCACATCTGCACTTTTATTGCGTTTCCCAATTCTTTTTAACTCCGTACCTTAACAGGTTTCCCTCTGTCTTAATTACTTCAACAGAACTCTAGCTAATTTTTTTAGCCAATTGCATTCTCACTATCACTGTGTATTCAACGGAGCACTTTAGCTATAGACACTATTTCGACTGAGGATACGAGTTCAATTCTTATGGACGAATGCATGGGAATACTTCTTCACCGAGTTAATAGCGTTTGGTCTCATTATTAGGCGAAATCAATCTGTATGGTAATCAAATCTATTGTTATTTTTCGCCTGTATTGCTCCTGATTCGGAGAAGCGCTATATAAATCTGACGACAATTACGATTAGCCTACCAAGGCGTCCAGATGAAGGTAGGGTATTGTCCTGGACAATAGCATCCGCATTTCAAGTAATTAAGTAGGTGAGTATTCTTTATTTGCATCTGTAAAGAGTACACGCGTTGTTTAAACCATTGCATGCATGCACGCGCTGAAAGTAGCCTACACAGGACCAGAATCTTTCATTTGGTTTTCTATTTCCAAATGCAGTATAGAAATGTATTTCAGTGATGTTTGTTCTTCCAAATCTAACTAGAGACAATCATTTTCAATTGTTGTCATTCACATTCGAATATAACTAAAGGTACATCAATTACCAAAGCAAATATTTAACAGTTTAAATTAAACAACATATACTACTCGATTGTTGTCATTCGCATTTACATATAACTAATGATACACCATTTATCAATACTATCATTAAACAGTTTAGATTGAATAGGATATATTCTCTTTAAAGTCATTCACATTTAAATATGACTAAAGACACACCAATTACCAATAACATCATTTAACAGCTTAGATTAAACAGCATAATTATGCTCGATTGTTTTCATTCACATTTAAATATAACTAGATATCCACCAATTACCAATAGGCAGTTTAGATTAAACAACATTATATTGACTTTTTTCATTCGCATTTACATATAACTAATGATACACCATTTATCAATACTATCATTAAACAGTTTAGATTAAACAACATTATATTGACTTTTTCATTCGCATTTACATATAACTAATGATACACCATTTATCAATACTATCATTAAACAGTTTAGATTGAATAGGATATATTCTCTTTAAAGTCATTCACATTTAAATATGACTAAAGACACACCAATTACCAATAACATCATTTAACAGCTTAGATTAAACAACATAATTGTGCTCGATTGTTTTCATTCACATTTAAATATAACTAGATTTCCACCAATTACCAATAGGCAGTTTAGATTAAACAACATTACATATTGAATTTTTCATTCAGATTTAAATATAAATAAAGAATACACCAATTACCAATACTATCATTTAACAGTTTATAGATTAAACAACATTATAGGGGCCTGCCTACCCCACACGTTGAATCTAACCAAGACATATTGAATGGCAAAGATGCTTTTAAAAGGTGTAAATTAAACTAGAGTCTAAGTTCACATCCATAATTATGGTTTTCATAACTAATGCATCGAATTCAAAGCTAATGCAAATGGTATAGAATTAACGGTAGCTTAATTATCATTCGAAAATTGTACATCCAAAGATTTTTAAAGACAAGTCGTCTATTAAAAAACTATTTCAAACGGTACCTGGTATAGAATTAACAGCAGTTGCCACGCATATCAAAGCATTACTAAAGATACGTTGTCTAGAGAGTTAAGCTTGCTTCTTATAAGGGTTGGAATTATGAACGCTATAATTATAACCTTGATTGAAAAGTAATTACTTGCGTATGAAAAATGTTACGTTTACGATTACGATGATACCTTGGATAAAATAGAAACTGCTTTTGTATAGAATGTCATTCATTATGCAGTGAATTGTTGTACTTTCAACTCTGCTGTTTAATAGTTTATTTATAAGAAAAGGTAACAACAGGCAAATAATATCAGACATGTTGACTGTCAAGAGACGTCACAAACTAGTAGGCTGAGTAGGGGATGGCACTTAAGGTGGCACTCGTAACGCAGGCCAAACCAAAAATGCCTCCTCCTAAGCAAGAAACTCTTGTGTTTTGGATGTTCTGAAGACATAGAACCCTTTACCGTCGGGACCCAGGACACCAAACGCCACGAACGGAGGTATAAGTACCTCTTCCTCTGGGAAGGATGACATCTCCCCTACTTTCACTGCGTAACGTGAATGCGGTGGTTGGAACTTCAGTATTATTCCATCACGTCCGGCAAATTTTCTTGCGGTTTTCAAGCTCAGGGAAGTCGACGTGAACGTCTTGAAGAAAAGTCGACTGGCTTCCGGCGGATCAAGATCTTCTCCGATTCCACGATAAAGTGGTCTATCTGAAGGTGGTCGGTTGGCAGGCTTTCTGGCCAGTTTTCGGAGGGCGGACATCAGAAGTCTAGTGTACATCCTGTAATCTTCCCAGATTCTATTTGCCGAATCCGTATTGTACAGTGTGTAGAATGTTCTTCCAACGTTACCCGTGTACATCAACACCACTAGGCATTCCGCTTTCGTCAAACCGTTTACAGGTTTGTACTTGGCCTTCGCTTGTTCGAAGTAGTTGTACATATCTGAAACATTATCTACGTTCCATTCCAGCCTTCTCATGTGTTTCTCTTCGTCTATTGGAGTACTGACCATATCATACCATTCCTTGATGGTGCGAAAATCGCGTCTGGCATGATAGTAGTCAATGCAGTCGGACCCAAATACCTCAAACCAGTTGGACACTTCGATGTGCGTATTTGCCATCATTTCGACGGTCTCTTCGTATTCGTATTCGTATTTGCTTTCGTATGCGTATGAGTATGATGTGTATTCGTATTGGTAGTCAGCCATTGAGACTTTTTAACTGGCGACACACGTATACAAACAAATCCACACACATACATACAGTGTATTTGAAGACACAGTTGCATATTCATGTCCTGTACTTCTACATATGATTATACACATGCTCATACACAAGTTATATATAGGTCTACCAAGGTACATAGCAATTATAGCATATTAAGCTTTCAAATAGGGGCCTATGTGCTGATGGATATGGACATACTTATGCAATAATATTATTAATTTGTATATTAGGCCTACTCTATTGGTAAACGGTTAACGGTGCCCCGCTAAAGAAGCAGTTTATTTGATTTGGAAGTCGAAGTCTAAAATCGGTTTTCTAAAATCGACTTCCAATATCGCTTTCCGAGTATGACTTTTTCTGCTACCGTACATGATTTGGGTGTCAACCTATAAAGCCAGGATTTGACCCTTTCAGAACTCGTGAGGAATGCATGTCGCACGCGCTTCTACCATCTTCGTCAGATTTGTTCGGAACGTCGCTGGCTTACTAAGTTACAATCAAAGCTGACACAACACTGATGCATGCATTTACATGCACGAGAGTTGACTATGGCAGTGCTGTCTTTACGGGCTAAACCCTTTCACGCATTAATCAATCACAATCTGCCCTTAATACTGCAGCTTTCATGATTGGCGATTTGGTGGCATAACAAAGTTCGGGTATGGAAAGTTTTATACAGGAAGAACTGCACAGGATGGCCATTGAAAAAACGTACTGAGTTTGAGATTCTAATGCTCATGCGTAATCATCTAGCAGACCAAGCTTCGATCAATCTTACGGAACTTTGTGTGCCTGTGCTATCCATTCCAGGGCATAGATTCCTTCGCTCTGCCACGCAAGGTGACCCGGTTGTTCCTAAGGCTCGAATTTATAACACATTGCTGCATAAAAGCTTCGCTATGGTCAGTCCTTCTTTCTGGAATAAGTTATCCAGAAGTCTTCGTGATGAAGCTCTTGGTCTTTGTTTGCCATTTTTGGCAAGCATTCGAACTTCATTATCTTTCATTGTGGTTTTGCGCTGTGATATTGGGAGCATCTATGAGGAGTTTGTCTTGAAGTAGCGCTATACAATTCGTGATTACGATTTGCCTTTGGAACGCATCAACAGAGCCATCAAGAGCTTCGCAAAGAGACTCGTACGAAGTTTGACACTAGTGGTGGACACATTGAACACGAGTTGTGAAGCGATATCAAGTTGATTACCCGGTATTTCTAAATGATATTTTACAGGCTTAATGACAATTCATATTTACACATGATGGCCAGGTTTCCTCAGAATATTTCCAACAGAACAAAAGTTATATTACTTTTAGTGAGTCCACCCACTAATAACTAAACCAGATTGAAACTGACGATTTCAGATCTGCTTTTAAAATTATTTTTAACGCGAAGGTACTTGGAGACTGTCACGTATTCGAAGACGCCCATCCCTGCAATCATTTCGGTCACTGGTGTCCTCTGGTGTTCACTGATGGTAGCCAAAGCCTCAATGGGACCCCAGTGATACGACCGCCGCCGACCAGTCAAGACGTACTCTACCTGGGGAGGGGGAGGTGTCGAAGAGTGGAAGGACTGCAGAAGAAGGAAGAACGACGAATAAAACTATTAACTGTTATTGTGTTCAACTCAACACTCTGGTTGACGAGAAAGAATACAGAATATTAATTTATTAACTCGTTGAATTTCATTCGTTCTCTGAGAGGTGACACGAATTTGTGTGTGTTTGTGTCACAATTAAAGACTCTGCGCGACTATTAGGCTATTGTCCTGCAATAGGCCGACAGGAGTAAGTAGTAAAACGACGCGTATAGCATACATTTTCCAAATTGGCTTATAAATACTGAGTCGAGTAATTAACTTGCCGTATATTCGGTCGCTTCGAGTGTCACATACAATTGACAGCATTAGAGTTTGCACTTTCAAGTAGGCGGTTTTAAAGAAGGGCTCTACAATGAGCGATTAATTGTGATATGGTACGTGTCTGATGGCACTTGCATACTATAGGTACTTGAATAGACTTGAATACTAGGTATTCTGAACGATATGGCGATTTAACGCAGACTAATGTTGGCATGAAGTGTTAAAGATTATCATTAGTACTGTACTCTGCTTATCTCGATATATTGCTGGAGTAGGTTTGCCTTTAAGATATATGTATATATGTATAAATAATTATATAGGCCCAATATATACCATCTAGCCATGCCTTGTCGTCCTCATATCTTCTGTTCTCCCGTTATCCTAGTCTCTATCGCTCAAAAGTTCTCCAACTGCCCCATGTTCCATGCTGGAGATTGAGAACACGGGTATTTTCAAAGAAGTTTCTCAATGCAAATTTCTCCGTTTCATTGTTACATCATTTTTAATTCGAATAGTTTCCATAGTCTGAATAAATATGTTAAAAATTTTAAAAAATTATGCTCAGATGTAGGTTCGTTTAATGCGAAGAAATTTGTTAAAACCCAAAAGTAGTAGTTAGAAAAATAGGTGTCACTTTTATAGAGAAGCAAGTGCCCCCCCCCTGCCCCTATGTTCGGGCGCCCATGCGTGGTGGGAGACCCAATGACATTCCAAAGAATAGAAGGGATGGTTCTGTGTGGCATAGTAGACAAATCGCCTGGCGGGGGTGGTTTATTAAATTGAGAACGGCACATTGCTCCATTACGCCGTAACGCCAGATAAATGTAGGCCTATCAGCTGTTACAAGAGAGCAGATAAGGCAAGTGTACAAGAGACGCGTGGACTCTTGTTTATGACATTGTGTCTGCGCATGTGCATAAATTATAAAGGACAAGATTGTGGTTTTGTTAGGCGAAAGTGAAAGCGATTAATTTTGTGTAATTAGGACGACTAGTGTATATAAATCTAGTTAACTAATTAGCTTTCGGTATCACTGCCCGGCAGTGGCCAACCGAGCTGCTTCATCGATATCTATATCTATAATTGACTATGTTTGTATGTGGCTTTGTCCACAATGCACGCCCACAGTTTCGCAGCTATTGATCTAAAACTTTGCACCTAGACAGGGGTCCATCAGAATTAGATAGTGCCGGGGTTGGCAAATTCCTAACACAATGGGGCCAGTGTGGGGCATTTTTTAGGGGGCCGCATTTTTTGGCAGCTATTGATGTGAAACTTTGCATTTAGATAGAGAACCGTCAGGTCCACCCAGTGGAGCAGTTGGCGAATCTCTAAAACCAGGGGGGATAATGGGGGCGAAACCCCCAATTTTCCTATCTTGTGCCATCGCCATAGTTTCACAGCAATTAACCTGAAAAGTTAGTTAGATAAGATGGTATACCGGGACTACCTCGCCCCAACCAACACACAACTCGCCCCGCAGGTGCCGGGTGGGGCATGGTGTTTTTGAGGGGCGAATTGTTTGGAGGGCCGAAATTTTATTCAGCTATTGATGTGAAACTTAGCATTTAGACAAAGGACCGTCAGGTCCACCCAGTGGAGGAGTTGGCGAATCTCTACCACCAGGGGGAGAATGGAGGGAGCGTGGCTGGGCTGGAAGCGCCTCTGAGTATGCTTCTTGAAGAGGCGCTATATAAGTATTCGGAATGAATGAATGAATGAAAACCCAATTTTCTCAATTTTTGTACCATCGCCATAGTTTCACAGCTATTCACCTGAAAAGTTGCCGCTAAAGTATAGGGTGCCACCGGGACCACCAGGGTCTATGACAACAGAGGCCGTTACCCTGGACAGAAATTTGCTTGGCATATTACAGCACTTAATAAGCGTTATTTAGCAATGTTCATGAATCAAGCGCAATGTCGAATCAAAGCGCAATGTTCATGAATCAAGAGAAAGCGCATAATGATAAGCAAAATGTCACTCCTGCGTGTAATGGTTAGATTAACGCTGATCAAATTCATCAATTATTGTCATGCATGTTTAATAGTTACCTCTAATAAAGATTTAAGCTGTGCAGTTAACATGGCGAGTTTATTTAAATTGTGGCGCAATATAATACTGAGCTACATAAAATAATATCATGTTCTGAAGCCAAACGCAGCGGTGGAATTTGAAGGAACCCTAGGACGCTTGGCCTATCCACGACGTGCATTGCTAAAACGAATGCCGTAACCGAAGAAAATGACGGTGATCTTCCATTAAAATAAACTTTTACATTGTTAACGTAAGAGTCGCTGAAATGAAGGTCGGCGAATTGCATAGGCCTACGCGCTGTGTTGTGCGGCGGCGAATTGAGGTCGCTGAAATGAAGATCGGCGAAATGTGCGCGCTGAATTCAACGTAAACCCGAGGTTAAAACCCCCTTTGGCTTAGGAAAAAGGTTTTTAAAAGGTATTTATCCACTTAAATTAGAAAAAAAAATTGTTTGTAGTAACAGTTGTTTTCTTCCATTTGTTACTTTATTCCCTTTTTAATTATTTAATTTATTTACTGTAGATCTAATACTGTTGGGTTGGTGTCAGAAAGAGCATCCGGCCAACCATCCCTCCCATCAAAAATTCCTGCTACGCCACTGACTTTAATAACATTAAAATTCAGCCTTGTAGATAATTAATTATTAGTCTTAACCGACATTATTTCCATTCGATTCTTACCCTTCACCGGTAGAAGTTTATAACAGTTGAGTTCGTAACTCGCTGTCAATTTCTGCTTTCACTTCTGTGGTACCGATAGACCTCTTGTCACTGTAGTGATAATGCAAAAATGAAAATAAACCAAAATCGAAACCGCTTTTAAAACCCTATGTCACGTGGTGTTCCTACACAATATCGATGGAGTGGTTGGGTAATTAATTAATAAGATAAGAAGTTTATAAGAAAAACAACCCGACTTGTATTGAAATCAATGCAATGTATCATTATTCATGCTCAATGATATCACAAATAGGCCTCTCTGAAAGTCACAAAAGTCATACTTGTATTGAAATCAGCTCATCAATGCATCACTTGAGACGTCTCAAGTGATGCATTGATGAGCTTATTTCAATACAAGTATGACTTTTGTGACTTTCAAAGAGGCCTATTTGTGATATACTTGAGCATGAATAATGATACATTGCATTACCAGTTTAGAACTACATTATTAAGTAAGTAAGAATATTCTTTATTTGACCACCAGCAGACGCACAGTAACTGTTGTTTATAGTGAAAATAAATTATAATAGAAAACATTTAGTCTATGCAAGGTTATAATTATAACATTCGCATAATAAAACTTCTTTTGGCAAAGAATCAACTCTTGGAAGGGTTAGATGTCGCCTATAGGTCGAGTATTGTAAGGAGTAACCTTTTGAGGAGGGAGGAGATGTACATGTACATGCATTTGATAGATTGCATGTCATTTGATTATAGGATAAAACCGTTTCTAGATATTTCAGGGGACAGGTTGACCTTTATAATTATGCCAACAGTACAAAGGTTACAACATTATGCAACGCGGAAATGTTAATAGGCCTATTCAACTAAACTTTTATCACTTTCAATCTCTCATATGTATGATGCCATCCTCATGATAAAGTTTAGGCATATGTATTGTTCTTTTGAACCTGTTTCGCGCCTTCCAACAATATATATTGCCTTAGTCGACACCGTGTTTCTTCCAAGTGTTTGCAAAATAATGTTCATGCCGGTAATCTATGGTCACCCTGTCAGTTTTCTTTTTCTATAAGTGTGTTCATCATGTAAAAATTTATTGGTCCTATCCAGGCGGTCACCTACATGCCTTTTCATCACGATGATTTGCAGGTAAAATTACTGATCGCCCATTTTGTCAAAACAACGAGAACGAGTCTCCAAAACAGTGTGATCAAAAAGAAAATTGAATTTAAGACCAATACTTCGATGTTTCAACGCGCATGGGAGTTGAAGCCCCATAATTGCCTTCTGACTTTCGCACGGATGACTTTCTCCTTGGGAGCGTCGCCATGTCTGTCCGGCGTTCAAGATGAGACAGCAATGGACAAGCAATAATAATTATTGGCATTATCTACGCTAAGAAACTGAACGAACACGGTGGCAGACAATAACCAGAGCCGGACTTGGGGAAATGCAAGGCATGCAGCTGCCTAGTACACCGCGATCTAGAGCGCGCCATTTTAAAACAAAATAATGCGTTTAAAGTTTTACGTGTTTCTCATTTTTGACCATTTTTCAATTCCTATAAATTTACTCGGGCAGCAAAAAAGCACAAAAATTGTCGTCATCATCATTTTGTCTCTCTGACAAAACAGACCTCGTCCCAGGTTTCACATCCATCCTAGTTATTATTATTATTATTATTATGATGATGATGATTATTAGTATTATTATTATTATTATTATTATTATTATTATATTATTATTATTATTATTGTTATTATTATTATTATTATTATTATTATTATTATTATTATTATTATTATTATTATTATTATTATTATTATTACAGTAGTAGTAGTAGCAGCAGCAGCAGCAGCAGCAGCAGCAAGCAGCAGCACTAGCAGTAGAGCAGCAGCAGCAGTAGTGCTACAGGTTGCTGTGCGGTCAATCGTTAGTAGTTTAGTCGTCCTGGCCAGGAAAACCAAGATGCTTTTTCATTGATTGGTTTAGACATTGGAAACGACCCCCCGGTTGTACAATGCAGACTTAACTGTGGGTTATTTAGGAAAGACTGGGATCTGAGAAACCACAATCGTCACAATGGGCAGCCGTTGTCGTGTGCCAAACATGATTACCTCAGACTTACAAGTTATCATTATTTTAGAGTTTAGACTCTAATGAACTCCATGCAATTTTTCAACATCTCAGCTGCATAATCTGACATTTCGGTAATAATATTACTGCTGTCTTTAGAAATTAAGGACGACGCAGATTATACAGTGCTTAAAGTGTAGAAAAAGAATTGTCTGCATGGACGTCCCTTACCTTTCCAGGCTGTGCTGGCCTAATAAGTGACAGGACGGAGTTCAGATTTAAATATAAATGCGTGGACGCCGTCAATGACCGTCCGGTCACACTTTGAACCTGCGGTCAGACTTATTGAGCAGAACCATGCATGCACTGAAAAAACTTCAAATATTGTTTTCCCAGACTGATCCATTGGTGACAGAGAAATGTCAAGCTGATTATCGTCGGAGTAAGTGCTGTAAGTGGACTCCAAAGTGATTGGTTACAAGAGTGGTTAGTGAAGTGATGACTGTAAACAACAGAGGGCCGAGAACGTGTTCTAGGGGTATAGCTGTATAATACATTGGCCAATCAATTCTCTATTGCTGAGTTTGACTGAAGGGGTAAAAAAAGCCAGTCTGTATCAGACGCACTGAAATTTTTGCTGATTCTAGATAACAGTAGGTGGTGGTTGACAATGTCGAAACCAGCACTAAGGTTTGAAAGTCTAAGTATACTGAGAGAAAAGCCTTTCCCTTATCAATGGGCTATGCATAAGTTCAGAGTTAGTTTAATTCTTTATTCTTACATTCGTTCAAACATTCATTCATTCACTCGCTCGTATGCTCTTAACTCTAAAACCTATTCTAACATTAACTGCTTGCTTTTGCATCGAGGTAACAGGATCGGACGCTATTTTCATACATATACTTACACAATTTTGCTTCAATTTGTCCTGGACTTTAATAATATATGAAATTTTTTTCACGGCTAATTTCACGGCTGTCTGCTCTGACACTTCGGCACTTGCGGCTCTATTTAGAAATTAGAGGGCGATGACATTTGCTGATAATACAGACAGTTCTGACTGACTTCTCAGTATAAGACGAGCAATGGCTATATATACATTGAGACAGGGCATTGTTTATGTCTCGTTTTACGGGAAGCGGTTTCGAAAAAACGGACCGACCCTCGATTCTTGTCCCACAGCATCTCTTTAAAATACATTGACGTCTTAACTGCGCTCCCGTGACGTCACTGCAGACGATCAGCGGACAAGCAGACGACGACAGTGTAGCGTGTTTAAAAACGGCGTTGTGTGATCTAAGATGGCGAATTTCACAGAAACTCTGATTGCACGACTTGAAATGAAAGCCGGATTCTGTTGTTAGAACAGGGCAGTGAATGCGACCAAGTAGGTGGAAATTTCCGAAGATTGTTGATCTTTTGTTTGGCGATTCTTGTCCGATTAAATGTCTGCCGAAACCGTTGTCACACCCACTTCCGTCACAACATCTTGGTTGAAAGAGTTTGAAGAGGCGCAGAAAATGTTGATTGTAGTTTCCCAGCGGACTTTTTTGACTGCAGTGTGGTTCCTTGCACGATAGCGGCAGCGATTCGGGAAAGGTTCTGAAAAATTTACTATAATTAGGTAACGAAATATGCATAATTTTCATATGTTAGGCTATATAAACATGTAGGCCTATTATAGCCTGACCGAAACACAAAAATTTAAAACTATTGCCTAATTGCGCATATAAATTTTCATCTTCACTATGTAAGAAATAACCGAGATTGCTTACCTCAGAGACCCAAGTTCTTGATGTGCCAGTAGGCCCATATTTATATCATACTTACTGTTCTCGGTCTCCAAACATGATCGTCAATAAATATTATACACAATCACAGACAGGAGAATTGGTGCCGACTTGCCAAGTTCATGTTTTTGAATATATACAGTGACTCGAATGTCCTTCATCAAGTCAGGAAGGCCTAGAAGTAGCTTTATAATTGACAAGTTGTTTTGTTTGCAGACGGAGGTCATAAGGATTTCGGTTGAGTGGCGCTTGGTAAAGCCGCGACTGGTGTGAGATAAGAAGTTAGTCGGAGGTCAGAGACAGTGTAATTGATCAAAGACAGGACTAAGCGTTCAGTTTACAGTAAGTTTCGAGATGCACGATAAGTTAGAGACAGTTTGAGAGGATTTCTTTATGAATATTGTCAATAATTTCTTTTGAATTGGAGTGACTATGGAGTGTTTGAAAAGTTGACAAGGAACGGTTGATAAGTTTTGGTATAGTACCGATGAGTACAAGGATATGCCAAAATATCTCTCGCTCAAGTTATTATTAGCCTATGTTAAATTATGTGCTTGAATTGCGCTAATAACACTAAAATAATAGCGAGCAAAGTGAAGCTTTGGCGTAGTTGGACCGCCCACATGTATGGCGCTAAAGACCAAAATTATGTGGATGGATTACTTATAGGCAATATAACTCTTACACAGGCCGTTCAGAGCCACATCCGAGTTACAGCACTTATAAGATGACACCATTTTAGTGCATCATACCTGACAATATTGCGGGCCGCCAAACAATAGATCACTTACCTCCCTTGAGCTTCGATAAAATGCCCTACAAGAATAAAACAGAATGTGTTGAGCAACGTAAATTGCTATCATTCCGGTTAAATATAATGTATTGCATTGTAAAATAATGAACAATAATACAATATTATGCGCAGTTAAATGCAGAACTATTTGTGTCCGTGTTTTATATCGAGGTTAGTGTAGTATAATTGGTGGTCAATTACACAAACGATTGCATGCCTACTAAAATCAAAGTTGGGCAACCAATGCGATGCCCGATAAAGGTGCTTATGTCAAAAATGCGGCGGAAACAGTAGAAATGTTCAATGGCGTAGCTACTTTTTCAAGTTCCTAGGTGCAGAGATCACCCTGCTCCTGCATGACCCCTGTTTGACCATGTAAAGCCTGTCATACCAATATTTTATTATCTTATTGAGGCCGCGAATCCGTGTGCCTTGCACCCCATGCACATACAGTGTCTGCGGCGCTGGAAGTGTTGCTCTCGAATTTACTAATTTTATTATATAATAGAAGTATTTCGAATATAAAAACTGCACAAAAATTATCATAGACACAATCCATCATGCAATTCACATCATGATGCTTTGAAATGCAATAGAAATAACCTAGGTCTTTTGTATATCTGTGATATTATGTAGGCCAATCATGTATGTACATTGGCCTCGTTTATATAATGATCCATAATATGGACATTTATACTGTAGCAGTAAGCTTATCCCAAGACTTCTTCTCATGCAAATACATCCTGCTATCATCGAACAACCTCTCACGCGATGAATAATATGAAACGTGAATGCCTTAATCGATGTCGTGGCAAAAATCTGGATTTAAACTTATGTGCCTTATAGGCTACTGGTTTATTAATCGATCAAAGAAACAAAGTTACGCCAGGAGGGCGTATGGTTTCGGCTAAATATGCAGAAAAATATTATTATTATTATTGTTATTATTATTATAACTATTTGGATGGTAGGCCTATCCAAGAACCTGGGGATAATTCGTATATCCAATAAAAACAAACTAATGATAGGAAGTAGCTTCTATATCGGCGAGGTCTGACGCACAAGTATCAACCATGGTGTTCCATAAATCCATAGCATAGGCCTAGTTGTTATCAGGTCCTTAACCAGAGCCCAGACAACCAAGCTTGAAGTGTGGATATTTGCATTAAAAAAATACAAAACTACAGGCGCATCTAAATGGACTACAGATGCCAACAGGATCAATATGGATGCACCACGGTTTAAGCCTAAACGTGTCAATACATCATCGTCGTCTTCATAGTAATACGGAGATATCCACAGCGCCCAAGAAGAAAAGTTTATGGAACAAACTTATTCAGAGGCGCATAGCTAAAACAAGCACGAAAGGCAGTTAAATCCATGGTCCCAGATAGGTAACCATAGGGTACGATCAAAGTGGTTACGTAGTAGTAGTAAATAATAGTATGAGTAAGTTTTACCTTTGTTGGAGAACGCGAAGAGAACCGCTAGAATAAGTAGACTCCAAAAGCCATGCATGGCGGCGAACCTCCGTGTCACTAATGACGCTGCAAAGACTCCGCGCTATACGATATCAATGGTCGTATACGCGCCCTTCGTTAGTTTGATAGCTCAGTGCTACGCTGCGCTTATATGGTAGCACGGCTCTATTTATATGACTCGCACAACAGAAGCCTCGAAACTGTCCCGCGGTGGTCAAATCAGGCGTTTGCACTGTGCATAAATATTTATGTTGGCGTTGGAGCTATTTATATAGCGCAAACGTCGATTAAAACGGAGTTTTGCGAAGCCTTGGAGAGCTGTTCATGCTGGCGGTTAAGTAACCCGGTAATGGTGTCATGTGTCGGCGTTTTGGCGGGAGTTAATTTAGCGTTTCGCCGCTAGATGGCGATGGCTGATAGAGGAGATACATGACTGTCATAAGGAGTACGACGGTTTGAAGGAATGGCCAATGCATGTTCGTGTGTGCGCATGTTGTAGGCCTATGCATTAATAATATTAACTCTCGCGGCGAATGCGGTCGATTGTGACCGCATAACAAAAACGCACCCGTTTGTCGGATATTATAGATATTTTTAGAATTCTATTTATATATTTCACTTTGGGACATGCAGGAGATTCAGAAATACCCTAATATAGGTATTCCCCAATGGGTGCTTATGGGTTAGTTCACCTGATTTATTTTTGCAGTGCCGTCAGCGTTGTCATTGCACGTCTTTTCCGTGAGGGTCGGTTAGGGCCAGGTTAGGCATCGTGAGGGTCGGTTAGGGTTAGTGTTAGGGTTAGTTAGGCCATTAGAAACTCGGGTGGATTCATGGCAAATGACAGTGTGCATTTTTTAAAAATAAATCAGGTGAAATAACCCATAAGTACCCCCCCAATGGTTTGGTGAAGTTATAAACGAAAATTATGGCCGTAAGTTTGTGAAAATTTACATCCAGCCATTTTGTATAGCCTACTTTCACCCGCGCCTGTGGATTTTTGGCCGCTGACAATTTCACTGTAGCCTAATTATGTATTTTTCATCAGCCAAGTTCAGACAAAATGAATTATATAGGGCCTAGTTCAACAAATGCGATAACAAGGTCTCAGGCACATTTATTCTAGTTAATATAAAGGTTTCGGATTTGAAGACCGCACATAATTTTACCGCCCGTCCATCAGACCACGCCGATCTCATAATAGATTAGGAAAATCAGTAGCTCATTTGATCACTTCTCTGTAGTTAATTTTTTTAAATTTAGGTCTTTCAGCCTAATTATAAACATAAAATTTATCATTCAGGCAAATTTTGTAAAGGATTTATAAAGAAATTATATATGTTTGGACATTTTGGGTTAGAAATACGGCCACATCGCTGCAGACCTAATATTTTGTTGTTGTGAGTGTCGTTGTCATTATCTTCTAAGTGGAAGTAGGCCTAACATAAAATAATTTTAAAATTAAATTCACAATTTTCTTAGCCTTTCACTGTTTGCTACAAGCTTGTCATGCAAGTAAGTATTTGCATTAATTTTATTTTGTTTACAATATTTTAAATTAATTGGTTGATCTGCTTTTTCAAGACAGAATATTGTTGAGGAATCAAAACAAAATGATATGAGACATGTTAATATTTCCACGGACTTTAAGTGTTTTTCTATTATGAACAAATTATGACTCTATTTATGAAAAACAACTTAGCTGCGATAGAGTTAATTAATCATCCGTTTCATGACTTTCATCGACTTAAGCAACAACAAAAATATCGGGTAAAAATTAGAAATGAAACAGAAAGAGAAAGTTCAGAATTACTCTACAGATGTCATCTACAGAACAACAACAATAAAGGGCAAAAAGGATAAGAAAATCCGCTAATTTTCAGAGCTGTCCATTTTTTCATTGATGTGGTTACAGATGGCTAAACAATTCATTATGATCAACGTTGTAAACGTTATTAATGTGGTTAGGCCCTATAGCCTAAATAAGTTCCTCTGGTTTGAATTAGGAAGACGGAAACCTATCTTTTAAAAGTCATATGCGTCACATTTAGGCTACACGTATAGCCCACAGACATTGGCGGAGTTTATCAGGGGTAGGAAGGTCCAAATTCAACTTTTTTACCATGAAAATGGTATCCTTTTTCGGGGTTAGCCACCCCCCTAAGAAGGCTCAGACTCAGGGGCAAGTGGCAAGTGCCCCCTCTTGCCCCTATGTGCGGGCAGGGCCGGATTAAGCAATGTGGGGGCCCTGTTCCGGAAATTTTTGCGGCTGAAAATTTTTCGGGAAAATCATACCATTTCATTTCATCCGCTCAAAAAAGTTGACGGCCTTTTTTTTAGTCATCTGGCCAAAATTTTCGGGAAATTATACCATTTCATCCGCCAAAAAAGTTGACGACCTTTTTTTAGTCATCTGGCCAAAATTTTCGGGAAATCATACCATTTCATTTTCATCCGCCAAAAAAGTTGATGACCTGTTTTTTAGTCATCTGGCCAAATTTTTTGGGAAATCATACCATTTCATCCGCCAAAAAAGTTGATGACTTTTTTTTTAGTCATCTGACGAAATTTTCGGGAAATTAGTCGTTTCGTCGAAATTTTGTCCCCAAATTTTTTTCTCACATTTGTGGGGGTCCCCCTAAAGTGTGGAAAGTGTGGGGCCCCTGTTCCGCCGAACATGTTGAACATGCCTTAATCCGGCCCTGTGTGCCCCATGGGCTCAGGATTAGCCCCTCCAAGAACGGAAACCAAACTCTGCCCACGCCCACAGTCACAGAGTAAGGTTCCAGTATTCCACGATCCGCGCAGTAGGCCCTAGGCTATATTATCAATTTATCATCCTTGTTCCTACGTTAATAAGGTCAGCCGAGTCAAACGCCTGGAGAAGACGCCAGGCAACGTAATGCAATACTCCATTAATCTTTGGACGATATACATGTATCTAAAATTCTCACGTCGAAGTAAGACGAGATACGCCTCGTCTTCCCTCTTCTGGTCAATTACCCCGGCTACAGGTCTATCCCATAGGTCTACAGTATGTGGGTTGTAGGTAGTAGGGTGGTCGGCTATATGCAGCAACGTTAGCTCTATTTGAGGAATTGATGTTTAGCCCATAGGCCTACAGTATGTGGGTTGTAGGTAGTAGGGTGGTAGGCTTTGTGCAGCAACGATAGCTCTATATTTTGATGTCAGTCTGTCATATTGTTATACACAGGCGTTCGATCCGTCATCGGAATTCTCTCATTTTTATGTGTATAATTTAATTGTAGCGCTGGAAAAATTATTATCCGCTCAGCATCATGGGACACGAACGTCCCACGTCTCCCTCCCTTAATTCCCGACGTACGAGATCTGCTGCACAGACTCATGCATAGTCTCGACAGTTTTATTATGATCAGACACGCACCCATAGGCGGAAACCTGGGCGGAGACTTGGGGGGACGAACGAGTGTGGCCGAAGGAAAGACGCGAGATTTTTTAGTCATCCGGCCATAAAGTCAAGAAAAGTTTCTATTTTCGCCTCAAAAAATTTCCAATTTTTCGCCGCCCAAAAGTTGATGACCTTTACTTTTTAGTCATCCGGTCAAAAAAGTCAAGAAAAAAATTTCCACCGCCAAAGTAAAAAAACGTCTATTTTCACCGGCAAAATTTTTATGCCTTTTTAGTCTTCACGCTCAATGATTGGGGGGAACCAATGCATGGGCCGCCCCCAACACTTTTATTGGGAGGACCGTCCCCCTTGTCCCCTCTAGGTTTCCGCCCATGCACGCACCTGCTGCTTTGACTTTATCGATAGCAGTGCCAACAGTGGGTAACTAATAACGTTTGACAACCATACAATATGACCAAATTCGCCTTTTTATCTTACGAGCCGCACTAGGATGAACCTATAGACCTCCACCGATGAACGATGAACGTACGCCTTAACCAGGGGGGATACAGGGGGGCCAATCAATGCCCCCCCCCCCCATTTCAAACTGTCATGGGACGTGGCCCCCCCATTAGGTTCGAAATTAGCAATAGGAATAGGTGTGTCATTGCATATCGCCCCCCCCCCCCATAAAGAAAATTGCATTGGACGTGCCCCCCATTTAGTTTTCTGGTGGAGGACTAAGAAAAAGGTCATCAACTTTTTTGGCGGATGAAAAGTACTTTTTGGGCGACCAACGACGAAAAAAAGTTCCTGTCTCAAGATGAAAGATTTTTTTGGGGCCCGCCAATTTTGTCCACCTTCGTTACATTGTTGTTACGCCACTGCTTACGATTCTATAATCGTTTCAAAAACCAACAAACAGGCATAATGATTATTAACTGATGCAGTGTCATAATTTAATGTAGGCCTAATTGGTTAACAGCCGATAGGATAGCTCTCCAAATCTGGCATTTCCAAGGTTGCTTTGTTACCGTTGGTCTATACTCGTTTACTAGGCATGACCTATATGCTACATGTTTGAACTATCTTAACTATCTGGCTGCCGATTTATTGCAGTTTGCACATTGATCAGCTTCTAATACCACAAGGTTAATATTTTTCGGTGGGCGGAAGCAAAATGTTGAATGACATAATATTATAGTCAGTGCATGATCACAATTAGCCTAGAATGACATTCGGCCTATAGGTATACTAGGCTATAGGGCATAGGCTACATATTGGTTTACATTATTTCCACCTTCAAATTAATTCCAGTACTGTTTAAAATAATGATAAATTTTGAGTTGGTCAGCTGCCCGGGTTAAATTTTGACCTTAGCTACCCACAGATAACATTATCGCATAGTTACATGTAAATATCTTACAAAATTATTGCCTTCTCTGCATTGCACACTAGATGTTGGATATCATTTTTCACTTGACGGGTAAACATCCAGTTATAAAACAGTGCACAGTATTAGCTGAATGAGCCAGTAATGACGGACCCACGCATACTTGTAGAGCCAACCAACGGATTTCTGTTGACAGGTGGCATTGATGCTCAGATGATGACAGGTTAGACGACGGTGACCGACAGCAAACGCTGACATTTATATAGCGCCAAAGTGGTCGTTTATAATTGTCTGACTGCATGATTCAAATTCATGTCTGTGTAGGAGGAAAATGATGGTCACAGCTTATTTTCGTTGTCATATATCTGTCGAAAATGAGCGACGACAGACGGGTAAACAATTAAGGTCACCTCATATCAGGACTAATTCTAAGGGATTTTCGCAACTGCACATGAATAACGTATTATTATGGGCGTGGGCACTGCGGGCCTGTGCCCAGTAGGATATAGGCTAGAGGTAAGTTCTTGGTCATGAATTTGTCCCGATGCTGAAAGGATATTAATATTATGGCATTCAATTGATTTCAAAGAGTGAATTCGCTTCATTTTTGGCTTTTAAGATTAATTTATAGGCTAATTTACTTCAAAGGAGCTTTTAGTGAGCGGCGCCGAGCGCTCGTGATTAAGGTTGGGCCCTGCGCTTGGACTTCGAGAAATGCTTTGAAAGTTTGAAGAACAAGATTTTTCTTGTATGCAAGAGTAAACGTTGCATTTCTGCTATGAAACCTAGACCATTAAGGTCAACATGATAGTTAGTTAGTCAGACAGATAAAGAAAAACTTAGCTGAATTTCACTGCAAAAGTCTGCTTCTGTTGCTGGGTCTGCGGCCTTAACCTCTGCACGTCACACATGCCTAGAATGCCGTCCTGTCCCCTATCTTCAGCACCAGTATACACACCCGAGAAGTTCCTGCATTGATAAAGGCGTGAAATTCTTGTGATTGTTTAATCCCGTCTTACCTTACTTGCTTCCTGCTGTTTAACTATACTTTGTCATATCAAATATTATTTGTTAGCTGCAAAAATAAAGCAACATAAGGCCTACTCAACTGTTACGAAGATTCGAAGGCTTTGACTTCCTCGGATTACAATATAAGAAACCAGTTTCAGACGCTCGTCACTGGCGTCTCCATTTAATACCATTGCACAATTAAAAACAAATAAAATTCAAAACATTACAAATACTTCAGATTTGATTAGAATTAAACTTCAATATAAATTAACAACAACTAATTAAACAGATCGATCGGATTAATTAGTTTAAGCTGGACAATCGATAACAACAGCAAATAAAGAAAAGAATAATAATCACAAACACAAAACATCTTCATATAACATATTAAGTTACATAACATCTTGACCAATAAAAACGTGTGAAGAGCTCAGCATTCTTAGAATTCTTGCCTGAAGATGGCAAGACTGATACTTTAGAGTAAGAACGAACTGCTGTAAAATGCGTAAAATTTGCAACCAAGACCAGGGACGCCGAGAGGGGGGAACATAGGCCTATAGTATTCTTAAGCTAGCCCTGAGGCAGACATTGCCACGAAGACGTGTTAGCTACATCATTGACCTATGCATGAGAGCTGATGGCCAGTCCTCTCTCTCACCGTCATATCTTCCCACAGTCAGTGTACGGCCATTGTACTCATTAGAGCTTAGATGCATCGGGGTGGGGCAGCCTGAAAGTGAAGTAGACAATTAGCAACCAAAATAAAAGTACTGTGAAAATCAACAAACATAATCACGTTATCAGCAGTAACAAACACTCAACGCAACACAACCATTCAATTCAAACTAAAGGTCCATAGATGAAGCATGGATGACGTCAGCACATACCATCTGCTTGGTAAGACACGTGGGCAGTGTTTAATCTGGACGTCTGTGGGTGTGGTAAAGTTGCCCCAGGAACGAGATCCAACCAAAAAAATTCGCGAGGTATTGTTATACATGTACATATAAATGAGTACCATTCTCCCCAGAAAAATTAAACGTAGGCCTATGAAAATACTTCCTTCCAGGAAATAGGAGAAGTCTTGTTACGACATGCTCATGTGAAAAATAATGGTATGGTTAGAAATCTAACCGAAAATTTCAAAGAAAGACTAAAAAAGGAAGGTCGCCAGTTTTTAAATTGGCGAAAGTTAGGCTATATTTTAACCCGCAGCGAAAATGATATTTGCATCGAAAGACTAAAAAAAGGTCGTCAGAAAAATTACAGATCACAGGGTGTTGTCAGTGGCTCAGCGCTGTCGTCCGCCTAATATGCCCCCCCCGCCAACCAGAAACCCTAATCCCCCATCCTCGAAGCACGGAACACGTGCAACTGAAATTCTTACGACGGCGCTATATAAATGCCAAAATTGCATCTGTCATAAAGTATTCTGCTTTCCGATGACGTTTCGTAGTTTGTTGAGGTTCGTCGTCGTGATGACGTCATTTGGCTTCAGGCGCAGCGCCATCTCGTAACTGCGTTCCGCTTCTTTCAGCTTTCCATTGTAGTGAAGCATTGCACCGAGGTTCATGTGAGCGACCGCCATCTGGCGAATAACAATGCATCTATGAATCAGCCAACGGCCACCTGGCGAATCACAGAGAAATTACGCGCATCGAAAATAACGGCTTCGCATGGAAGGTTGTGATTTGGATGCGTTCTGCTTTTGTGTGGCCCATTAGCAGAGAGTTTTCTCGCTGTCTGACCGTTGTGACCACTGACCACTTATTAACTGATTAGCATTCTTAGAAAAAAATCATCATCTTTTCACCTTTGTGACCGTTAAGGCGATATATGAAGTATTTAGGTGAATTCTGCATAGTCATCCAGATATAAATGTCTGAACTCAATTTACCCTTAACATGTAAGCTTATACTCGTTTAATGAGCAAAACAGGCTGACAAACCGCAACCTGGTAATAGTAGGAAAAGCGCATCTTATCTGTCTAAATTTCTAAAATTATAAATACTAAAAATCCGCAAATTTAATGAGTCCAAAAATGATTGAAAAACTACGTTAAACTGCGCCATCTAGGGAGTACAATCTCAAACTTCAAGCGTCAATGTAACCATGACAATAATTATCATAGTCACCTAGCGAAAGCTCCAATACTAAAAATCCCAACATCCTGTACCTCAATCCGCATGCTCGATTAACACGGCCACCTATCGAATAATTGTGAAACAAAGCTTAATAGTTCCACCTAGCGAATAGCTTCTGAAGCTTTATATCAACAGAAGAGAAATAATTTCTTACACTGGGTTTGAGCTGAACGGCCTGGCGGTAGTACGTTTCAGCCTCCGTGTTAAGACCCGCTTGTCTGAATAAAACCGAAAACCAAGATTATAATTCGCACGCTGCATACTTACTCCCTGACTGAGTTAGGAGTAAGTCCTCTCTATTCTCAGCTTAACGGCAAATAACAAAGATGGCGGCCGTCGTGATTCGTTGCGTGCAATGACGTTTTAGATGTCAAAGGGTTTAAGGTTTTGCAGTAAGCCTAACTCGTTTCGTTCACTGACTGAAAACTTTATACTGTTTTTTTTTAAATTTCACAATCACAAAATGTAATAATTTGACGAGATGCCTAACGATGTTACATTCAAATTGCGGCGTCAGAGTAAAGTCTACCGTTATGGTGGATAGTCACTGCTACCTTTGACGTGTTTAAGCTTGTTCCTAATAGTATCAGCAGCAGCAGCAGCAGCAGCAGCAGCAGCAATACTACTACTGCTGCTGCTGCCGCTGCCGCTACCGCTACTACTACTACTACTACCAAGGGCGGATACAGAAATTTTGGACGGGGGGGCCAAAAATTCTTGGTCTTGGGTTCGGGAAAAAATTTAGGCCTTGGGAAAATTTTTCTTTCTCGTATCCGCCAAAAAAGTTGATGACCTTTTTTTTTTTTTTTTTTTTTTTTTTTTTTTAGTCATCCGGCCAAATTTTCGGAGGGAGGCCACAATGCATGGGTATTTCTTAATAGGGGGGGCCAAATTGTACAATATGTACATTGTTCCACAGCATGTTCAATCCAAATGGGGGGGGGCCACGATACATGGGAATTCTAAATGGGGGGGGGCCATGGCCGGATAAGCCCCCCCTGGATCCGCCCCTGACTACTACTACTACTACTACTACTCATAGGCGGAGACCTGGTCCGAACTTTGGGGGGGGACGGTCGAGCGGCCGAAAACATTGTGACGACTAATGAAAGAAATTTTGACGACTAAAAAAGGTGTCTTTAGAAATTTTGATAGACCTAAAAAAAGGGTTTATTCAGAACTATTCATGACTAAAAGGGTGTCTATAGAAATATTGATAATTAAAAAAAGTCCAGAAATTGTGATGAATAAAACAAGGTGTATAGAAATTTTGACAACTAAAAAAGGTGTCTTCAGAAATTTGGATGAATAAAACAAGGCGTATAGAAATTTTGACACTAAAACGAGGTGAAAAGGTGTCGCCAGAAATTGTGACAACTAAAAAAAGGTGTTTTCAGTAATTTTGACAGACTTAGAAAAGGTTTATTCAGAAATATTGATGACTAAAAAAGGTGTCTACAGAAATTTGGGCGAATAAAACAAGATGTACAGAAATTTTGACAACTAAAGAAATTTGTCTTCAGAAATTTGGACAACTAAAAAAGTTGAAAAGTCTCAAGAAATTGTGACACCTAAAAAAATGTGTTTTCAGAAATTTCGACGACAAAAAACGGGGAAAAGTGTCTCCAGAAATTGGGACATCTATAAAAAGGTGTTTTCAGAAATTTGGACGACTACAACATGGTCGTCGGAAATTCTACGCCTAGGAAACACCCCCTAAATCAAATCCTGGCTACAGCCTTGAGGGGGACGAAAAAGATGGGAAGAATTCGATGAAATTTAGTGAGCGAATCGAAAATTAGATGGTTTGAATGATTATAATGTTAATTGGTTGTGATTTAATTATAGATCTGAATTAAACCGATCTTATCTTGTCGAATCTACTCTAGTTAATTAAAAATTAAACTCATTTCATGATTAGATCGAGAGGTTTGTTCGAAGATTATTTTGTTCAATGTTTTCTAATTATTTGATGGGTAAAAAAAATTATTTGAAATTTGTATGTTTACTAGTTTTATATAGCATTGTAGAGAAAAAATTTAAGGGTGTCCAAGGAAGGTGTTTTCAAAAAGGGACGATGTATTAATACCGGTTCTATTATGGCATCGCTTTTATTGCGTGTAACAGTTATTTTTAGTAATTTGATCAAAAATATCTTCTTGTAACGTCGTCATTCGCCTGCAGTGTGTTCATCAAGTGTCCATTTCCTGACACATAACAATTGGGGGGACAGATACGTGGGCCGTCCCCCCACCACATTCATTGAGGGGACCGTCCCCTCTGTCCCCCTTTAGGTCTCCGCCCATGCTGATTCGAGCCTGAATGGAAGCTGAAGGGAATTTAGCAGATGCACGATATGACGTTGTGAATTTGTGACGTTGGGTGCTGGCAAGGTTTTTGTAATAATTGATAACAAGTTAAAAGAGGTGTCTTATCTATGCAGTATAATGCTCGCAAACTATCCAACGTGGGACTAAATAACTTTTAGTTAGAGCCTGGATTGCCCTGGAATTCATATCATTATAAATATTTACTTCATCTGCTAAACTTTTTTACTCTAGTTCTCTACTGAAGAGTGTGTACATGTTCTAACGCTTGAACATTGGGGGGGGGGGGGACAAATGCATGGGCCGTCCCCCCCAACGCCTCCATTGGGGGGGACCGTCCCCCCCTGTCCCCCCTAGGTCTCCGCCCATGCTACTACTACTACTACTACTACTACTACTACTACTACTACTACTACTACTACTACTACTACTACTACTACTACTACTACTACTACTACTACTACAACAACAACAGTGGAAGTAGCAGTAGTGATGGTAGTAGCAGTCGCAGTAGCAGCAATGAATTAATAAATTACTTTTTAGATAATCGAATTAGGATTTTTCTAAAGCACCGCCACCGCTCTGAAGCGCAGAAGTCATTCGAGAGAGGGTTTCGCCTCTAGGCAGAAGGGACTCCATGCAGCTACGTCAATGACAACTATATATAGGATGATGGATGGTGGACCTGAGGGAGTTGGCGGTGGCGAAGACGACGTCGAAGTCGGACGAAGCGATACGAACGGCCTTCAGAAACGTTTCCGCAGATTCCATGGGACGACCAACGTCACCAAGAAACTGGCCTACCCCGAAAAACAAACTAGTATTATTATTATTATTTAGTTTATTACTATTATTATTAATAATATTGTTATTATTATCATCATCATCATCATCATCATCACCACCATCATCATTATCATTATTATTATTATTATTTTATTTTATTTTTTATTTTTATTTTTACCCGAGGTATCAATGATTTCTCGGGATTTCAAAAAATTATCCGGAGACTTAAAAATTTTATTATTATTATTATTATTATTATTATTATTATTAATTATTATTATTATTATTATTATTATTAGTAGTAGTATTATTATTATTATTATTAGTTTTATTATTATCATCAGTCACAATTGCATTTAGGTTTTAGGCCTAATGCAGCTCAATTGATATTTGTCATGCATGCAACTTGTACGACATAAGGCTAGTATTTCATTTGTACACTTTTACATAAGAATTTAACCGTCACAACTAGCCTTGAACTATTATAGGCAATCTTATCGTCAGATATGCAAAATAACTACAAGATGACATTAACTATGCTAAAGCACAAATGACCTATTTATATCATTGAGAGCTGGCTTTTTCAGAGGTGTCTAATTTAAGTTATTTCTCCAGCATTTAACACCATCTCCTCCTGCTGACAGTGCTGAGCTGCTAGTAGCGTCTAAAAACTAACACAATTCTTAGACGCGATATTCGTAAACGTCCAGACAGACAGACAGACAGACAGACAGATAGACAGACATACAGACAGACAGACAGACAGAGACACACAGAAACAGACAAGCAGACAGACAGAGACACACACAAACAGACAGACAAGCAGAAAGATAAAAGTATCGCTAACCATAGTGCTGGTAGACGCTTGGGTCATCTGCATCCAGTAGCACGGCCTTCTGAAACCATTCTTCCGCCAATTCCGTCAAACCCTGACAACACGAAGCAACGAAGTCAACGCAACACAACTTATATAGCGCAAGAACACTAGGAAGCATCACCCAGTGGACCCCATGGTGCCCCTTTGTTCTTTTGTCAGCAGCTGAAAGGCATAGAGTGCGACCCTATATATAATAGGCCTACGTTACTTCTCGGAATATAGCGTATACACGTACGTTATCGAAAGGGAAAAAAATTGCAAACCATTGGCTTCAGTAGAATTACCATAGTAGTTTGTAATAATAAGTGCATTGCCTTTTCATAGAGGTTAAAAATTGCCATTTTAACCTCTACTAATAATTGAATTGTGATTTCATAGAGGCTTTAAATGACCATAGTAACGTTTTTTGGATAATTGCATTGTGATTTCATAGAGTCTATACATTGCCATAGTAACCGCTTATAATGCTGTCCCATAATACTGGCATTATGATTTGATAAAGGCTAAAAGTAGCCATAGCAACCTCTTATAATAATTGCATTATGATTTCACAGAAGCTATAAATAGACATACAAGTAACCTCTCAATAATACTGATTGCATTGTGATTTCATAGATGCTGTGAATTGCCATAGTAACTTATTGCAATAATTAATGCATTCTGATGTCATTATAGAGGCAGTGAATTGTCATAGTAACTTAATATAATAATAGCTTTGTGATGTCATAGAGGCAGTGAATTCCTATAGCAACTTAATATAATAATAGCTTTGTGATGTCATAGAGGCAGTGAATTGCCATAGTAACTTAATATAATAATAGCTTTGTGATGTCATAGAGGCAGTGAATTCCTATAGCAACTTAATATAATAATAGCTTTGTGATGTCATAGAGGCAGTGAATTCCTATAGTAACTTAATATAATAATAGCTTTGTGATGTCATAGAGGCAGTGAATTGCCATAGTAACTTAATATAATAATAGCTTTGTGATGTCATAGAGGCAGTGAATTCCTATAGCAACTTAATATAATAGTATATAGCTTTGTGATGTCATAGAGGCAGTGAATTCCTATAGCAACTTAATATAATAGTATATAGCTTTGTGATGTCATAGAGGCAGTGAATTTCTATAGCAACTTAATATAATAGTATATAGCTTTGTGATGTCATAGAGGCAGTGAATTCCTATAGCAACTTAATATAATAGTATATAGCTTTGTGATGTCATAGAGGCAGTGAATTCCTATAGCAACTTAATATAATAGTATATAGCTTTTTGATGTCATAGAGGCAGTGAATTGCTACAGTAACTTAATATAATAATAGCTTTGTGATGTCATAGAGGCAGTGAATTCCTATAGCAACTTAATATAATAATAGCTTTGTGATGTCATAGAGGCAGTGAATTCCTATAGCAACTTAATATAATAATAGCTTTGTGATGTCATATATATAGAGGCAGTGAATTGCTACAGTAACTTAATATAATAATAGCTTTGTGATGTCATAGAGGCAGTGAATTCCTATAGCAACTTAATATAATAATAGCTTTGTGATGTCATAGAGGCAGTGAATTCCTATAGTAACTTAATATAATAATAGCTTTGTGATGTCATAGAGGCAGTGAATTCCTATAGCAACTTAATATAATAGTAGCTTTGTGATGTCATAGAGGCAGTGAATTCCTATAGCAACTTAATATAATAGTAGCTTTGTGATGTCATAGAGGCAGTGAATTCCTATAGTAACTTAATATAATAATAACTTTGTGATGTCATAGAGGCTATGCCTCCTATAAATTACATTGTGATTTCATGGAGGTTATGAATTGCCAAGACACCTTTTTTATAGCTACATAATGATTTTATAGATTGTGTAGCGTGATTGAATGCTAGATTGTATACATCATAATGGCTGGCAGGTTCAATAAAGAGGGCGATGTGGATTGGATAGATTATCCGCTGTCGGCTTGAGCCTAAAACATTACATAATAATGTAGACAGAGTTCTTTCATTTATCTGGTTTTCGGTGCGCATGATAATTTTTAATAATGAAACCATTTTCGCCTTGCACTTATGTTAATGTAGCCTACGACAACGTGCGACGTCATCGCGTACGACATACGCGCACCGTTGGTACTTTATGGAAAATTTAACTTAAGTCTTACGTATCGTATACGTGTGGTCGCACCATTGACATTGAGAGCCATACAGTCATCCTGAAGACAGTGGTCGAAATGCAGTAATACGTATACAGTATTACTGTAACCTATACTGCTATATAAACTAGAAACACACAGAAGGACACAAACAGACAGACATACAGAAATAGACAAACGGAGACAGGTAGAAAGACAGAGACAGATAGAGACATACGGACAGAGACATAGAGACGGTCAAGGGGAGACGGACCTGTCTGTGGTAGAGTTTGGCCATTGTGAGGTGAGCTGGGATGTGATCGGGTTTGACCTTCAACGCCAGACGATAGTAGAACTCGGCGCGATCCAAATGGTCCAACTTCGCATATGATTCGCCTGCAAGAAAAAAACATCCGAATTCACAACACAAAGAAATCAGACTTTATGGTCCATAGTGCTCACTGAAATCTATTAATCTCACTAGCAGTTCACAAATAATTGTAGTTTAGCTCAACCGACCCATTTCTGTTTTGAGCTGACAACTCAATACAATATTAATGGATACCAAACCTCGTCAATGTGGCTCTTCATGTGCAGACTCGCAACACCTGGAACCGTATTTATGACGACATCGTAAGTCTTAATCGCTGACTAATTCTTGCTAGTTGCCAACTCGTCATGAATACGGCCCCTGGTTCTATAAGTGAAGAATTTGCCATCCAATTCACCTCGCAGTGTTCTGGTACAAATTTAACATTCATTTCTTTCAAATAGCAGATATATGCACCGTCGACTGGCTTCCTGTTTATGTCCCATTTTTTCATGTCGCGACATCAATGTTGCAACTGTAATCTCTTTGAGTATATATCATGCATAGTGCGACCTGGTTTGTCGTCCTGAGACCTGCCGCAACTTTTATGTTCAAAGTTTTATGTAGGTCTGCGATTACTGGCGTCTCTCATTAACGATATCTGAATGGGAAGGATGGGAAGAAATGGACGCGGATCAAAGAACTACTCGAGACTGCCTGACGCCATCTTGCGATGATGCGTCATCGACCATCTGCCATTCTTTGCAGAAACAAACACTCCACGCTTAGGTCGTCCACTCCACTCGCTTCGCGACATCGCCTTCCTCTTGACACACTACTCTCCACCTCTCAAGTCCTCCTCCTTCCTCTTCTTCTCTCAAGTCCTCCTCCTTCCCTTCCTCCACTTACGTCATCCTACGCCCCTCCTCCTCTTAAGTCCTCTCTCTTCCTGCTCCTACTCATATTTTCTCCAGCTCCATCCCCTTCCTCCTCTGAAGTTATACTTAGTCCCCTCATCCTTCTCTTTTCCACCTCTAATTCATCCTTCTCCTACTCCTCCTTCTCTTCCTCCTCCTCCTCGTCGTCTTGAGTGCTCCTCCTCCTCCTCCTCCTCCTCCTCCTCCTCCTCCTCCTCCTCCTCCTCCTCCTGCAATTCCTGTCACTCATACCAAACTATACCCGCCTATTCCGTACACTCCTCCACCTTCTCCTCCCAAACGTTTAAACCCTGCCTCTTCATCAAAAAGACCTCCTCCTCCATCTTCATCTTATATTCTCTTCAAGCACTACTCCTCTTCCCTTCACTTTTCATCCACCACCTCTTCCTCCTCCTCTTCTTCCTCCCATCTTCTCATCTTTCCTCCTCCTCCTATTTCATCCTTCCTCCAATGCTTCATCTTAAATTTCTCTTCTCTATTGTCATCACTCAAATCTCATATCGCTGTGCTTTCCTATCACGATTCTCCTCTGCCTCCTTTTCACAGTCTTGTCCTCCTACTCCTCCTCCTCCTCCTCCTCCTACTCCTCCTCCTCCTACTCCTCCTCATCATCCTCCTCCTTCACTTCTCGCTCTTTTTATATTCATAATCATCCTGCTTGTCACGATCCACGTTCCTCACGCCTCATCCCGTGATTTCCTCCCCGTTGTTATATCTCACCCATGCCTTCGTTTATCCTTCACAAATATGAGAGTTTCAAAGAGACAAGACATATGAAGCTGTAGAGTGTAGAGGGTAGACCGACCAGTTACTGGCCATGCAACACCGAAAACGAAACCTAGCGCCAACTCAGCCATCAATTTTCCATGAACAGTTAATGAGTAATTCAAGTAATGGTTTCTGTCATTGCATTTCATTGATTGCCGGGCTTCTGTGGAAGTCTCTATACGCGTGTGTTGCATGTATTGTAAACCACATTCGTGATTGTAATCATAATCTCCATATTTCCCATAGTGCCACTCGAAAGCCAAGCGCAGGCCACCAGCTTATTCACGAGCGCTGTGTCTAGTCAAAAAATATAAATCCGAAGGGGATCGTAGTCCGTCATTTAGTTTAACATATTCTGCCACATTCCCATTCTCAGCGATTTTGCTGTCTCACAATATTTCGCATTTGAGTCCGATCCCTCCCATTCATTTCTTTATGCACGTCTGTCTCTGTCTGTCTCTGTCTGTCTTAGTCTGTCTCTGTCTGTTTTTATCTGTCTCTGTCTGTTTTTATCTGTCTCTGTTTGTCTGTCTCTGTCTGTCTCCTTCCCTCTGAAAATATTCATCTCGGAGTCCTCTCCGTTCTCCTCTTCTCTATTCTTTATTGTTCCCGCTCCTTCTTGTCATACTCTGCTTCTTTCAGATCTTCCACACTTTCCAAATGCTTTTCTTAAATGCTTTCTCAGCTTCTTCTTAGTCCTCTAAGCTTACACTCTCTCCTAACCGACCTCTTCTCTCTTTCTCATACTCTACTCCTCCCAATCCACATCTTCTTCCACATCCCTTCTCCTTATCCTCGTCATCTGCTTCTCCCTTATCATCTACTCTCTCCAAATCATCCTCATCTGGTTCTTCCATATCTTCTATAGTATACTCTCTCCGAATTCAACTCCTCAATTGCGTCTTCCTCTTGTGCTTTTTTTATCATCCTCCTTTACTAACTTTCAAATCCGCTTCTACCCGTTCCTTTTCTTCTGCTCTCTCACAATCTTCTCCTGTGCTTCTTCCATATCTGCTATCTTTCCCCATCCGCTTCTGTCTCGTCCACATCTCTCTCTCCATAATTATATCCTCATCGTCTGCCTCTTTCCCATCGTATACTCTCTCCCAATTCCTCCTCTTCTGCTTCTTCCTCATCCTCTCTCCTGTCCACTTCCTTCTCCATCCCCTCCACCCCACCAACCCTCGACCCTCTCTCCCTGCGGCTCCACGCAATTCCACATAATCCACCGAACGAATAACGGCCGATGTTCGACGATCGCTTTTTCTGCCAACACAAACTGAGCAGTCGACGATCACTCCCCGCGCGTCCCTCCGCCTGTCTGCCGGTTCACCCGCCCGTCCTTCCCTCCGCCTGTCTCCTTGTCCTTCCATCCGCCCGTCGGTCCGTCCCGCCGCTTGCCCGCTCGTCCGACCGATTGCTCGGCCACACGACCGCCCGACCGACGACCAAATTCTCTCATCGTCTGAATTCATCGCCATATTTCATCAGCCGATTCGACGACATGAAACGATCCAGCGAACGCCAGTCACCAGATGGCGCTCGCACACTTTCCCGCCCTTCGCCACCGACGTCGACGTCGTCGTCTGCTTTTATAGGCGCGCGATAAAACACGTCCAACGTCGTCTGCTAGAACGACGACCGCGAAAACGACAGCCAACAAGAAAACGGCACCGCGTGCAAGACGTAAAGGGTTGGGGTGGGAATGGATTGATGGAAACTTATAGGGTTAGGGTTAGTGGGGAAAAGGTCGACGCGAGAAGGTGATAGAGTTTGATTGCGTTATATTCTGAGTTGGCAGATGCTAATCGGGAAATGGGATCGTGTCTGGAAAAGGTAAATCATTTGGGGATAGGTTTAGAAATTTTTCTAAGGATTAATTAAAGGAATGTCAGCGTCAGAAAAGGAAGGATGCATGAGGCGCCCTTGATAGGATTAGGAGCCGTCAATACATAATATGGCATCATCGCCCGCGAAGAAGTGATGAAGGTGTGTGTGTATCGTGGTGTGGGGTTTGGTGATGGGATAAATATATAAATTAGCCATAAGAACCGAACTAGATTGGTATGGAATCCCAAACCTGTTACCTAATCTTTCTCTAGCCCGGACAGTTTACCCGTTTAACAGGAAGAAGAAAAACGGGGAGCACGGCAGCATAAATTTACGGAAGTGTAATGCCACAAAAAACGTCACAAAACGACGCCAATGACGACATTAAAGCAGAAACGAGGATGTCGACAAAGGACCCACCAACAGGGGGCGTAACAGTCATGCGCGGCTAGCAGAGCGTCTCAGCGGTCCGCGCGTAAAAGTCGCCATTAGGCGATTGGTTTGTGTGGTCTATAAGTAACGTACGCAACAACATCTCGCGGTGTGACCACGGCGACCAAGCATTTAATGCAGGACGGCTAACGCTCAATGCGGTGGCCGCCTGATGACGATGGACCCGTCCGTGCAGACCGTATGTTTCCACGGGGCCGGTCAACGCCAGGACAAATGGTACCAGAAGTGGGGTAATGGCAGCCAACCACGCAACGAATTATTAGAATGTATTGATTACTGTCAATTTCGTTTACGACTTGCGGCTGATGGAGGAACGGTCGGTGGTCGGTCTGTCGGTCGGCCGCCCGGGCAGATGACCAGCTAGATACCGTCATGTGATCTGCCAAGTATACGGTCTGGCGATGTGCAGATATGGTGGAACGAGGGTGGATAGAATGAGACAGGGATAAATGGAAAACTGAGTCGAGGAAATTGTGACGGACGGATGGATGGACGTAGGTAATCACCGATGAGGAGGTGGAGGCGAGAAGAGAAGAGACAGATGCAACGAGGTTTGAGGCAGAATCTCGTTACGTCCAAATGACGAAAATCGAGTCGAGATTTGCACTGATGAGATTGACGGCGGTAGAATCCTGGTCTCCAAAGTTGGAATCATTTCCTGCAGGAACCGTTGCTGTACCCGTTGCAGTGTTTTCTGCTGAAAATAAGATAGCCCTCCCCACTTCTGGCTTGGCCGAACCAGGAGTGATCCAGCACTTAGGTCTCTAGTGTTAAGCTACCGAACCCACTACTGTAAAGCCGACTTGCGTGCCGTGCTATAGTGGACCGTATTTCGTTTAACCTCTACCTGTAATCATTCTGCGGTCAATCAGATTGAATCATTAAAGGATATTATATAGAACTGACATCATAAGAAGACATTACAAGTTTATTCTCTTCCCGTTTGTCATCTGTAGCTTGAAGCGATGTGGGAAACTCGGCGCAAGAATTGCAAGACACGGAATATCCATTAAAACAGGGAGTTACCTGAGGCAGGGAATTTCTCCCTTTTCTTACTTATAATAATATACATGTGTAATGATAATTATGACAATTCATATGGCGCAGTTACAAAGCAGGTTTTCACTTTCCTTAACAGATCAAACACCGTGGTACACGAGTAGCAAGGTCAGTCCCTTGCCACGCCTTGTTTCGAGGACAACAGGGTGTGGCAATATTCGCCACACTATCCTCCTCCCAAAAATTTGTAGCCGTGATGAGATTAAATAAAGGATGATTACCTGATGGTACTCCATTGGTTGTTTCCTTGCGCATTAGATATGACGCGATATAGAAGCTAGTTTAAGTTACCAATTACAATTGATATATAGTATTAGGTCTACAGTCACAGACTCACGGAAACGGCATTTCATATTTCGCAGCGTGCAACTAGGGGAGCCAATCCAAGAGTCGTGTCTTAAAGCAGTGTTTCGGCCTCAGCAATCATGTGCCATGTAAAAAAAACAGTTGCAATCCAATAGAAACCACTCCGCATGTTGCTGATTTGTTGAAGACCTGAAGGCATTTCGGTTCCTAGCCATGGCAAGGTCTTTGCGATGATGCGGTGATACCTTTCAACGCAAGTATTCGAGGCATTTTCGTTGAGTCTTCTTTCAAGACGCCATTATCACGTTACACGCCGACAATTCGTACAGGAAGTGCGTGTAAAAGCGCCGTGCGCCCTATGCGACAACGTTTCAAACACACCCGGCTGGATAAGATCCAGTGTCTTCTTTCCGTAATCATAATAAGCCATACGATAGTCGACTATGTCAGTCTCGTGATATCAATTCTTACCGAAACCCGTGCGGTTTGTCCGTCACCGGTTCTGCGCCATTTTCTCGAGCAAAGTGCACTCCAGTCCGCGACAGTAATTACGGACTCCGGAAGACCGCGGCATTATGGGAAGACCGGAGCATTATGAGGGAAGACGGGAAGTTATCGTCGCCTAATGGAACGACATTTATCTTGCGGCTCAATTTGCCGCCTACAAAGCCCCATCGTCATCGTCATCGTCATAGTCATCGTCATATGGCTGCGAATGCAGAGCATACCTGGTCAGTTGGAGGGGATGTTGTGGGGAATTGCGGATGGAGGATATATTATGACGGGTAATGCAATAGTGGCGATATATCGCATAACACGCATGCGGGAAAGATAGGAAGACTCATCATCGTCATGCACTTTGTCGAATATATAAATCAAGAGCTATATAAATAAATAATCGAAATACATTTTCGACAGAACGTCTCTACCGCCATTGTCATATGTGTACAATAGTGTATGTGCAATTTGTGCATGCCTAACACTGGTTTTACGAATATATTTGAGATCTTTATGGATGGACGGTTGGATGGATGGATGGATGGATGAACGGCTGGATGGATGGATGAATGGATGGATGGATGGATGGATGGATGGATGAACGGCTGGATGATTGGACTGATGTGTGGATAAGAGAATGGGTGAAGGTGAAGAGATGGATTATTTGAAGGACGGACGGACGAATGTCTGGATACATGGATGAAACAATGGATATGTACATTGTACACATTCACGCATTTTTATGTCTCGAAATTTATATAGCGCCCTTCAAAGGGTGTCTCAAGAGATGTTTACACAATGTATAATTGTATATCGTATTCATTCTAGACATCGAGATCATTTGCCTGCATTGGTCCCTCCCTATGGAATGGGCTTCCCCATCAGTTCGCTCTGCCATCCTCTCTGGTAGTGTATCCTCGTCTTTCTCTCGTCTAAAAACTTGCTTTTTTTCTCGGGGTTGAACGCAATGGGAGCGCTTCTGAAAGGCTCTTGCTGCAAGAAGCGCTTTATAAATGGTCAGATAAGATTCTAGAGATCGATATATATTTATATCCAGCTCTAAACCATGCAATACGATGTACTATTATAATGGATGTAGCATAATATCCATATCCTCGTACCGAGCATGTTGTAGAGGCTCTGTGGTTGGTAGTGGTTCGGTCGTCTCTCGATCGCCTCCAGGTAGACTTCCACCGCTTCCTGTTTCAAGTGGAACACAACATCCGGTTATCATTTGCACCACACCGGAAATGAAGAAACAGTTAATGAGAGCCATGACGATGTAAACAATCGGAGATTGCTTATGAGGATGAAATCACTCAGTCAGTAATCGCCATTGTCACTGATGCAGACCTGGCCACCCGCCCTCGTATGCTGAGGCTGAGGACGTCGCTAACTTCATACCAATAGTTCCCCAAAAGACTAGCTTCAGGAACTTCCCTTGCCCTTCTTCTTCAATTTCCTCCTCCACCTACTTCATCGCCTCCTCATCCTCCTTCTCCACCTCCTCTTCCTACCTTTAAATTTACCATTACAATAGCTCAGCAGGGACGAAAGAAAGGGTGCTGCACCCGAATCGAGAAAGTCAATCATTGTTTAACAAGATATAACATGATGTGTTGAGCCTTGATTTTAATCGCCTACAAATGTGGTGCATTCATCACATGTTTGGAAAGACTGCTCCACGCATAACCATACAACAGCTGACACACGAGAGAAAAAAGAAATAGTCTCTGCTGGTTGAAGACATTATTCAGCCACACTAGCGTTGCGATACACCCACATGCCGCCAATCTCCTGTATCGTTTCTTAACGCTACCATGACGACGACCACCACCTCCACCTCCACCACCTCCACCACCGCCGTTCTATATCGTCTGCTGCAGTCCGACCGTTGGCGGGAAAGGCGCATAAAGGAAGACGAATGGCGGAACCGGAAGCCGATTAAACCCTCCATCTGTCCATCCATCCATCATAATCTTCACAAATGATGATCTCCGACGATCAATAAACCAATATCCCGCACCGCTGATTAAAGCCTTTCCCTCACCAACCCACCCAACTTACCCACCCACCCCACCTACCCAACCACCCCACCTACCCACCCCACTCACCCCCAAACTCCGCCTTCGACCGGCGACCGACAGAGGGGAGACGGGGCCGATGGAGGCATTCGCCTGTAAAGCCCATCAAACGACCCTTTTATGTCGTGCTGCCTTATGCTCGGCTTCTTCCGCGTGAGGTGCAATAAAGTTTCCTTTGCAGCGCAATTATTCGACTGGAAACAGGTTTTACAGCTGCATGGATCTATCCATCGTCTCGTGGTGTCCAAATAGATCAATGATCTCATGGTGTTCCTAGAGATCTAATGGTGTCCCTAGATCAATGATCTCATGGTGTCCCTATAGATCAATGATCTCATGGTGTCCAAATAGATCAATGATCTCATGGTGTCCCTATAGATCCATGATTTCATGGTGTCCAAATAGATCCATGATCTCATGGTGTCCCTAGATCTCATGGTGTCCCTAGATCCATGATCTCGTGGTGTCCAAATAGATTAATGATCTCATGGTGTCCCTATAGATCTAATGGTGTCCCTAGATCCATGATCTCATGGTGCAAATAGATCAATGATCTCTTGGTGTCCAAATAGATCAATGATCACATGGTGTCCAAATAGATCAATGATCTCATGGTGTCCAAATAGATCAATGATCTCATGGTGTTTCTAGATATCTTGGTGTCCCTAGATCCATGATCTCATGGTGTCCAAATAGATCAATGATCTCATGGTGTCCAAATAGATCAATGATCTCTTGGTGTCCAAATAGATCAATGATACCATGGTGTCCAAATCATAGATGTAAAAAACGATGAAAAAAAATTTTAAAAACGGAAAAACGTCGTTTTTTCAGAAAAAACGACAAAAAACGATATAAAAAAACGGAAACGGAAATTAATTTGCCTTTGCTAAATCTGAAACTTCATTTTAAGCTCAAAAACCTTGCTTATGCAAGTTTATCTTAATCTGCAAAGAACACAACTTCATTATTAGGCCAAAATTAATTGGTATTAGTAGGCCTAACATTAATCTACCACAGTTATTTTTCTTATAACTTTAGTTTAATAAGAAATCCAGAAAAATCAAAGGTATTGAAATCTTTTCAAATTTAAATTGGAAACCGACATAACGCAATTAAAATCTATTCAGAAGCAAATACCATATAATAGGCCTAGATGTGCACGAAATTATATATTGTAGGCTACATTTTTACTCAAAATTGTTACTTATGAATATTAATTATATTATAGGCCGAAGAATTTTAAACCAAAATAACCCTTACAAATTTCATTTCTGATGGGGACCTACTGCATATATTTCTCAAATGATGGCTCAAACAAAAATTATTACATAATGACACTATACATGTAGTTAGCTGAATCCTTGAAAGTACGGTGAAAACTTATGGAATATCAGACAAAAATTAAATTAAGGAAAATAATTATAGACAAAAAATAAACCAATAAAGTTACATAAAAATAAAAAACGATAAAAACGATGGGAAACATTAAAAAACGGGGAAAAAACGTTTTTTGAGAGAATAAAAAACGGAAAAACCTTTTTTACGAAGTTCTATGGTCCAAATATATCAATAACCTTATGGTGTCCCTAAATTGATTCCTTGGTGTCCGGGTGTCGCTTATTCAATTAGCTTATGGTGTATCGTCCTATTTGTGGACGCGGTGATGTAGAGGTGAGTTCGGTGCCTTAGAACCGGAGGGTTACAGGTTTGAAGTCACCACGTAGGGACCGTGAGCAAGTCCTTCACTCGCAATTGCTCGTGCGCTTCGGCGAGAAACTCCGATTAATTGTCCGCGCTGTAGTAGTATAGTGGTACTGTGTGTGTGTGTGTGTGTGTGGGTGTGTGCGTGTGTGTGTGTGTGTGCGTGTGTGTGCGTGCGTTCATGTGTGTATGTGTGCGTGTGCGTGTGTCTGACCTGATGCCTGTCATCGTCTGCCAGGAGTCGACCGAGGTTGTAGAGCGCAGAGACTTTCGTCTGATCGTGAAGTCGAGGATCCTTCAACCCAGCAGTGTCCAGTTCCGCACATCGACGATAGATCTACGAAAATAATAATAATAATAATAATAATTTTTTCAAATAATAATAATAATAATAATAATAATAATAATAATAATAATAATAATAATAATAATAATAATAATAATAATAATAATCACATCGAGTTCGGCACATCGACGATAGATCTACGAAAATAATAATAATAATAATAATAATAATAATAATAATAATAATAATAATAATAATAATAATAATAATAATAATAATAATAATAATAACATCGACGATAGATCTATGAATTCAATGAAGAAGACAGGAAATAATGTTACAGAACGAAATCTTCATCTCTAAACTTATAAAGCGCAGTACGAATAACAGGCGTAGGGAACCAATAACAGGCGTAGGGAACCAGCTTATTCACGAGCGTTGCGCTAAGTCCTTGAGCGTTTTTCATCAAAGATCCGAGTCCGGTTGCCTGAGGATCAGAAGGTTGTCTGGGTAGGGATTTGGAAGGAGATAGTAGTAGTCAGTGCTTGAAGTGTAGAAAAGAAGTGCCTGGACGCTCCTTAGCTTTCCCTGTTGTATACGGGCCAAATAAGAGGCAGGACGGTGTTCAGATTTTAAAATAGTGCCTGGACGCCACCATCCATGAACACTTTAAGCAATTGATAATAGTAGTACAGTACATAGGATAATAATAATAACAGTGACAATAGTGCTTGCGTTGGTCCTGACGGTTCAAATGAAGAAAACTAAAGACGGTCAATATATTTTGTATTGACTTGAATAGTGGATGATATCCAAAACACCATGGACATTGGACACACTAACGTCTCTCACTTCTCTAGACATTCTTTTAAGTCGTTTGAAACCCGACGACAGGCGTCACATCAACAGTGGCCTCCGAGTCGTGACGCGCATGTCAGAACGGAAGCCGAATGCATTGTGGGATCGGATGACAAAAGCAATCAGAACTGCTGAGCGATAATGAAGGACGCAGGCGTGGAGGTCGAACGAAAGTGGAATTGGTCGCAAGAAGAAAAACATTTGTTTGCAGACAACACATGGTCCAGTTCTGCGCGAATAGAATATTTGACATTTTGATATTTATTACCAACGGAAAGGCGCTACACTAATTCATTATTATGATTTGCAATGCATGGCAACAAATACATACATACATACATACATACATACATACATACATACATACATACATACATACATACATACATACATACATACATACATACATACATACATACATACATACATACATACATACATACATACATACGTGCGTGTATGTATGTATGTACGTACGTACGTACGTACATACATACATACATACATACATACAATGTCATACATACATACATACATACATACATACATACATACATACATACATACATACATACATACATACATACACGCACAGAACTTTGGTCACACCATTGATGACATTTCTATTTCTCTGCAAATTGCTTTGCCTGCTAATGACACTTCTGCTCTCGATGACTTCTGACAACTCACAGACTGACGCCGCAGACTTAAACGCAATTATTCGTATAGCCTACATCATGCATGCATAATTAGACCTACGCCGACACTCGATAGGTTTTTATAAGAGACTGCTGCTAGTACTACTGATACTGCAACTGCTACTTATACAACAACAACAACTGCTATTACTACTACTAGCACTAGGTCTACTACTGCTACAGTGCTACTACTACTGCTACAACTACTACAACTACTACTGCTACAGTGCTACTACTACTACTGCTACTATACTTCTACTACTGCTGCTACTACTACTGCTGCCACTACTACTACTGCAACTACTACTGCTACAACAATAACAACTACTACTGCTACAGTGCTACTACTACTACTACTACTACTACTGCCACTACTGCTACTACTGTAACTGCTACTACTGCCACTACTGCTACTACTGCTGCTACAGCAACAACAACAACTACTACTACTGCTGCTGCTGCTGTCGTCGCTGCTGCTATTAGATACGAGATGATGAAACACACAGACACACACACACAATGTCATTTAAGCAGAGAAGCAAAAACATCCATGCATATAAATCAGACAGATCAGCCGTGAGTCTTAACCACAAGCGACAAGACAGCAGCAATTCACATGTACTCCCAAACTCCCGACGACGTCATGGCCGATTCCGTTGCATACTAATTGGTGTCTGTCCCCATTTCTCCCGAAATTCATTGCGACCGTTTATTACGCCGAGCACGGCATCAATAGAACGGGCTGCGCACGGAACACGACAATCTGATTATCGGTCGTCGGAAGCGAGCGTGTTGCGTCGACATATCCGGCTTAGCAACGAACATATTAGTTCTGATTAGTGTCAGATCTGGTCACGAGTCCCTTCCGAGTGGTCGTGGTTGGGGGTTTCAGAACAGGGGCTGAAAAAGACAAGTGAGCCCTTCTACACTTTGAGTGCGTGAGTTTGTGTGTGTGTTTGTGCTTGTGCTTGTGAATGACAGAGTAGCAGATTGCGTGCTCGTCTTGAAGTGTTCTGGTTGGAAACCTTTTCGCTGCCACTGCTATAATTGTGTATGATTAACTCACAATTTTTGTACAGCACCATCGACTTACGCTTTTCCAATAAAATTGGCTTTTCATAAATGCGTAAATAATCATTATTATTAATAGGGATCGACGGTTTATCCAGGTGATATAAGTATTTTCTCACTAATCGCAAAATTGTGTAAATTCGGAACTTCTACAGCGCCCACAAAAGCTAAGTCGCGGGAACAAGCTTAATCACAGGCACTCAATCAAAACAAGGTCGGTACCGGTAGGCAGAGAAGTTTGAGAATATCAAGAGATGCGTCGCGACAGAAAATTATGCGATTGACGAATAATTTGTTATTATTTACGCGGAGTATACACGTACAATTTTAAACATGAATACCTACAATTCTTCAACTGAAGATGACAGGAAACAACTATAACAGGAAAGACAGTGACTCACCACTTCTGCTTCTGCCTTCCTTCCAATCGTCGAGTAGACGATTCCGAGATTCAGATGAGCCACTGATCGACAAAGAAACAGATGAACAGCGTCTTAGACTTTGTGGTCAATCGTCCACTGAAGACATTTAGACCAAATTCCTCCATAAGTCGCCTGGCTGTCTAGTCTTAGTAGAATAATAATAATTATTGTAGGCTACTGCATGCAAGCTCACACATATGATTATGTGAATCTGAGACGCGGATAGTAAGTGAGTCGCCAGAGCCCAGAGGAATATGTCAAGAATAAAAATTGGGTTTGAGGGACTTTGAAGGGATTGATTTTAAAGTAGCCTATATACGAAATGAGAGTGAAAGTCGATTCCATTCCCTAGGAGCTGAGTCATGAAAATGTCCGCGAGCTCTTAGAAGGCAGGCCTATACAATTGCCTTGAGGGTCAATGAGAATGTGTCTTATTATACAGGTACAGAATCTTTGGTTCTGTTTCGTTTGTTTGGCCGTAAATCCAGAAGGGCTGAAGCAATGTTTTTCAGGACACACCCACCCCCAATGCCTGTGTTCTTTCCATTCACTTTCTAGCATTGATCTCAATACAATAGAAATGATATTTATGATGCGACATACCAAACAAAGTCTCATTCGGGAGGACCCGCTATATCGGCTATGCCGCTATACAATGTAGTCTCTAATCACAATAAGTAGAGAGAAGAGATGAGTTTTAAGTTTAGATTTTAGAATGATACACAATACATACACATACAAACACACAATTACATGCACACACACACACACACACACATATACACAGAGCACACAATGCAACATTAATGTCTGGCCACTGGCCACAGAGTCGGCTTTTTATTGCAACAAATAATCGTCTTTATAAATATGTGTGTATATATATACATATGTATATATATAATATATATATATATACATAATACATATATACACTGTATACATGCTCTGCAGTGGTAACATGATATAACATGAGGAGGAGAGAGTGGTACATGTAAGTTGGCAGAGACGTCCCTCTCGACTTAGGTTTCTCGACCTGACGTGTTTCCTTTGAAACCCTCTCCCCATTTCCTCCATTTCCTCCCATGGGGAAACACGTCAAGTGATTCCATGACCAAGCGGCGCTATAAAAATCGGCCGCGTTCTACGTCTCCACTTCCAAACGAATCATCATGGAGCGATTGCATTAAAAATACATGACGGAATAATTTTTTTATAGGACAAAAAAATTTCTCCATGGAAAAGATGCATTATAATCGGACGGAATGGATCACTGTTCGCATTACGACAACCTCACTGAAGCTCACTCGCTCACTCACTCATTTACTCATTCACTAACTCACTCTCACTCACTCACTCATTCATTCATTCACTCACTCGCTCTCTCACTCATTCATTTACTTACACGCTCACTCACTCACTCTCACTAACGCACTCACCCACTCATTCACTCATTCATTCGCTCGCTCAATCACTCATTCACTCGCTCATTCACTCACTCACTCTCTCACTCACTCATTCATTCACTCGCTCAATCATTCATTTACTCACTCACTCATTCACTCATTCATTCGCTCGCTCAATCACTCATTCACTCGCTCATTCACTCACTCTCTCACTCATTCATTCACTCACTCAATCATTAATTTACTCACTCACTTATTCACGGATTCATTCACTAACTCACTCACTCATTCACTCACTCGCTCTCTCACTCACTCATTCATTTACTCACTCTGTCTCCATGGCTGTTTTTAAGGACTGCACAACCTCTGTTTCTTTCCTTTCCCATCCTCCATAGTAAATTACTTCCAATCGGAGGCCAATGACCTTTTTGCTAGTTTTAACTGTGCAGAAGTGCTTCTACAACTGCACACATCCACTTAGAATTGTACTGTGCGTATGAGTTTGGATAAATGCATCTACAGAGGAGGCAGGTCCCAAAATGACCCACCCAACTGTTTTTTGACAAGATCTTGTCCAGAAGTAAAAACTTGCAAATCAAGTTTAACAGGCTTATAAGAAATTAGTTTTTGGCCCACCCTGTATATATAAACAGTATAAATAATAGTGTGATGCTTTTACTTGTTAGCCTTGGTCGACATTGTATGGCCATTCGATAGCTGTGAACGGCCTCATAGTATCTTCCCTGCTCTTGATACAGGATTCCACTAAAAGTCATTAAAACCGTCATTAGCAACAACGCGCGCACACAGTGTGTATGCATCCGTCACTGCATTAGCTTAGACGAAGAAATGTAATTACTTGAAAACACTTTTAGTGTTGATAATACAATCAAAATCGATAAATTGATTTCTTATCTGAGGTAAAAAATCTCAGGAACGCATGCAAACACATCGATATTGTTACCTATAGTGATAGTAGCAGTAGTAGTAGCAGCAGCAGCAGCAGCAGCAGCAGCCGCAGCAGTAGCAGTACCAGTAGCAGTAGTAGTAGGAGCAGCAGCAGCAGCAGTAGCAGTAGTAGTAGTAGTAGTTGTAGCAGGAGTAGTAACAAACAATATAATCAATAATAACATATAATAATTCAAAATAATAATAATAATAATTCAAAATAATAATAATCACTCTACTGATAACTTTTCAAGAATATAGAAGACAGATAGCAGCTATAGGACATTACCAGACTATTACCGCCGCCACTCTCTCCATGCACCACCTTAATCATCACAACCAATCCTACCTACATGTAGATGACCACCACACCCTCCAAACACCACCAACAACAACAACCCCACCCACCACCGCCACCACCACCACCACCACCACCAGTGTTAGCGCCATGATGACCACCAGTTGTTTTGGCAATTGGCAATCTTGGTTCCTTGGATGTTGGACCAAATGAACAAATTCGTCACTCCTCCTCTTCCTCTTCCTCCTCCTCTTCCTCTTCCTCTTCCTCTTCCTCCTCCTCCTCTTCCTCCTACTCTTCCTCTTCCTCCTCCTCTTCCTCCTACTCTTCCTCTCCTCCTCCTCCACCTCCTCCTCCACCTCCTTTTATTCCTCCTCCTTCTCATCCTCCTTCTCCTACTCTTCATTCTCCTTCTCCTCCTCCTCTTCCTACTCCTCTTCTTCAACCTCCTTCTCTTCCTCCTCTTCAACCTCTTCCTCCTCCTCTTCCTCCTCCTCTTCGTCCTCCTCCTTATTCTTCTCATTCTTCTCCTCCTCCTCCTCTTCGTCCTCCTCCTTCTCCTCCTTTTCCTCTTCCTCCTCCTCCTCCTCCTCCTCCTCTTCCTCCTGATCCTTCTTCTTGACCTCCTCCTCCTCTTCCTCCTCGTCCTCCTTCTCCTCCTCCTCTTCCTCATCGTCCTCCTCCTCCTCCTCCTCCACCACTTCCTCTTCCTCCTTCTCCTCCTTCTCCTCCTTATATCCTCCTCCTCCTCCTTCTCGTCCTCCTCGACCTCCTTCTCCTCATTCCCCTCCTCCTCCCCCTCTTCCTCCTCATCCTCCTCCTCCTCCTCCTCCTTCCCCTCCTCCTCCTCCTCCTCGTCCTCCTCCTCCTCGTCCTCCTCCTCCTCCTCCTCGTCCTCCTCCTCCTCCTCCACCTCCTCTTCCTCCTCCTCCTTCTCCTCCTCTTGACGACAGTCGACGACAGAGGTCGCCTTCACCGGAAACCACTTCATCAGTGGCAACGGATTAACGCTTGGCGACGGCTATTAACGGTTTCCATGACAACGCCGTTGCTACGGTAACGACGACAGTCGGATGACGGGTAATTACGCGAGACAGACGGGACCAGTATGCACCGCGCCAGATAAGGCGCCGAAGGATAATCGCATTGGTTCTGGGTAGGTCAGCTTCGGTGACCAGGGGGTTATAGGGTTAAACTCACCTCTGCAGCTGCCACGTAATCGCAGGGTTAAAGTGTTTGACCAACTTATAACCACATTTAATCATTAATGCAGGGTGAGAATTGCAGGGGATTGAGTGTTTCATTCATTTCAGGAATTTATATAGCGCTCGCCCCTTCAAGAAGTCCACTCAGATGCGCTCCCAGAAGAACCACGGTGATACAAATTTACAAAAGCGTTTTAAGGAGCCTGTATAACGCTTATAAGTCAACCCTAGGTAAGAAGCGAATATCCAATGGGAGACTATTCCAAACAGATGGACCTACAACTGAGAAAAACGACGCTGACAGGTTGAGGCTCCAACACGATGGACCAACAGCTGCCCGCTAGATTCAGAGTGAAAGTTTTTGTGAGTAGAACAGACTGCCGAAGAGAACAGAGGGACCACACGCTCTTAAGAGTCGAGGCTAAGAATATATTCATATATTTATACTCAAAGATGTCTCTCGCGACTAACTCAAAGGACTGCTATTCTCTGCTTCTGTTCTTCCTCCCCTCCCCTCCCCTCCTCTCCTCCTCCTCCTCCTCCTCTGCTGTTATTAACTCCGGTGGTCAAAAGAACATGTAAAGTTCAAGGTTTGGAATAATCTTGAACACCAATACGAAAATTATCGCCACCTGTTTGTTGCCCGAGTCTTTGGACAAACATGTGTTTTGCTTCTAAACACCTTTTTAAAGTGTTGTAAACGAGAAGGTTTAACTTTTTTATTCAGTGGAAATTAAAGCTCTACTGAACTACACCGACATACATGTATAATGCAACTTGAACACGTTTTGTAGGTGTCTTAATAATAAAAATCATAATATTATTATAGTCATGATCACACCAAAAAATAAAATACCATACAATGTTATTTTGTGATAATATTACTAATTTACTGTCATATTTTTTGAAGAATTAACATGCTTTGCCAGTTCCAGTTCCGAGCCTGGATAACGGACCTCCTTCTTCTCCTTTCCTCCTCTTTCCTCCTCCTCCCACTCTCCTCCCCTCTACCTTCTTCCCTTCTCCTCCTTTCCTCCTACTCTCCTCCTCCTTCTTCTCTTTCTCTTCTTCCTCCTCCTCCTCTTCCTTCTTCCTTCTTCCTCTTCCTCCCTCCTCTTCCTCCTCCTCTTTCTACTCCTCTTCCTCCTCCTCCCATCTTCTTCTTCTTCCTCCTTCTCTTCCTCTTCCTCTTCCGGTGTTATTAACTCCGGTGGTTTGAGAAACTTAAAGGCCAATGTTTGGACTGATCTTGGACATCAAAACGAATATGATGGTCGCCTGTTTGCTGCCAGAGTCTTTGGACCAGCAAGTTTCCAAAAAATTGCTTTAAAACACCTTTTTGAGTCTTGTAAACGAGAACCTAAATTTAAGAGATGCAGTTTAGTTTAAAATAATGCCCAGTGAAAAAGATGGTTACATAAAATGCGGCGTAAACATGTTTCGAGGTGTTTAAAAATAAAAATATATAGGCTAGATATATTCATGATCACACTGAAAAATAAAATATCATACATTATTATTATATAATTTTACAGTAATATTTTTTGAAAAATTAACGTGTTTGCCAGTTCCAAGCCTGGATAACGGACCTCCTCTTCCTCCTCTTCCCCTCCTCCTCCTCTTCCTCCTCCTTCTTCTCTTCCTCCTCTTCTTCCTCCTCTTCCTCTTCCTCCTCCTCCTCCTCCTCCTCCTCTTCTTCGTCTTCTTCATCTTTATCTTCATATTTTATCTTTATCTTCATCTTTTTTATCTTCATCTTCATCTTCCTACTTCCTTTGCTGTCCTGCACGTAACGAAAACTGTACTACATGAGCGACCAGATTAAGAATGATTTGCTCGCTCAGCTGCATGTTCATTCGTGTCAATCGTGTGTCATAGTTGGCCAAATAAATGCCAGACTTATACATGTATATCCAAGCACCAATAAGGCCAGTGCAGCAAGTCCGGGTGCTACGATTACCTTCCAATTCCATCCAAGAAACAGAATCCAATGCGCATGACTCTGAGGTTGCGTTGTCTGAGCGCCGCAACGCCACAAAGAACCCCACTTCTGATACCAATGCACAAGCGATAGGTCTTCTAACAACGCACCAGTTCACCACGCACATACATGTTTTATGGCGCTAGCACCTCAACTACAATAATTATTATAGGCAGCGTTTCACATTCTAGATTGTTGGCCCTTCCACTTAGAATGGACTTCAATTGGAGATCACGTGCCTACTCTCTATATAGAAAGTTGAAGTAATGCCAATACCTTTTGCAAGTTGCTGAAATCTTAATTGTATTGCAGTGGTTGTGCTGAGAACGCTTCTGAGTGGGTATCTTAAAGAGGTGTCACACAAAGTTTTGAAATGAATGAATGATTTTATTACTTCGGGCCCCCACTTAATAACCGCGGGGGCCTGAGGCTGCGTCACCCAAACCGTCCACCTTAAATTCGGGTCTGCTTATAGCACTCGATGTAGTTTGTCCATTCGAGTGCAAGCTATAGACAGCAAGAATGCTTTTCGTCTGTTGGTCGAGGGATAAGCAACATCAGTGAAATGCACCAGCTGCATTCACGGCATTGCACGTATACAGTCATGCGGAACAAAACGATCTGTGCCGCCGCTGCCACCGCTGCAAGTCATGATTGGTGAACCGCAAATAAAAGGGTAACGGAATTGGCAGTGGACTGCAGCAAGACTAATCCAACCAACCAGTCAGACAGAGGTCAGTCAGTCGGTCAGTCAAGCGGTCAGCCAATCAATCGGCAAGCAAGTCACTCCGTCCTCCATCAACGAATTCGTTATATATAGTCAGCATCCGGCTAGCTAGCCTATAGTTAGCTACACCGGTAAGCGAGAGCGGCATACGTGTGTTGGTTGCAACGGACTGCGGTTCAAGTCCCGGGCTGGGAGTTGACATTCAGAGATTTAGATATCTCGGGCTAGCACGTGTGGGACGCAGGGGTGCAAGCTGCTGGGAAGCGACATTGGGCAAGTTGCTTACCCATCATTGTCTGTGGGGAAGGCAACGGGAAACCACCTCACTCATCTCATCCCCTGGTGGCGAAAGTCACAGAACCTGCCCACGGGCATATAACCATCATCATCATCATCATCATCATCATCATCATCATCATCATCATCATCATCATCATCATCATCATCACCATCATCATCATCATCATCATCATCATCATCATCTTCATCATCATCATCCGGCTACTCAGTCATTTTGCTAGCGCTCCTTAATAAGCTTGTGCCCTGCGCTTGGGTCTGGAATGTGGGGATTTAGAAGTTTGGAGTTTACGATTCAAATCAGTCAATCAAACATTCAAACATCAGTAGCCAGTCAATCAGCCAGCTAGCCAATCAGTAGGCAAAACAGTAGATCAATCAATCAATCAATCAGTCAAGGCACTTCCCTTCCAAACCAGACTGATTTAAACTTTGAAATAATTATCGGTACCTTGGCCCGTCGTCGCTTTATACCCTTAAAAAAATAAAACTATAAGAATAGATTAGATCTTCTTCGAGTAAATCAACTCCAAGACTCATCAGCGAATATTTCCAATTAATTTCTGAAGAAAACTCATTGCTTACAGGTTGTAGTGAACGTCAGCCATGTTGCTACGGTGTTCGAGAGCGGACTTGTACGCTTCCTCGGCCTCTACGATTCGACCCTTCGAGTAGAGCACGTTCGCCAAGTTGCCCCATGCTAAACAAAGGAAACCACGAAATCGCATGTTTGCTGTCAGCAAAACAACTCGCAAGTTGGTTAGTGAAGTGCAGGCTCTATTTGAAAACACTTTATTAACGGTCTTTTGAGAGAAATCATAAGTATTCTGATTAGATTAGATTAAGTATGAGTTATGCTTCAATCCAAACGGCCGGAAAGTGCAACCTTGATCTAATCTTCTTCTAATCCTCACAATTTCAGCGCCGTCAAAGCTTCATGATTTTCGGGTTTCAGTGTCATCTGGTACACTAATTGCCAATCAACGACTTAATTGATACTCCAAATGCAATTAAATAATTGTCATGTCATGTCACTACGCCGACGTCGCTACGCGACAGTTGCTACATGATAAATAATTACCCTTGCAAATTATTTCACTACATAACGACCAGTTAAATTTAAAATGCCAGTAAACAGCCACTCTTACCAATTATAATGCCGCATAATGACTAATAAATATTTCAAATGCTATCTAAATAGTTACTCTTACCAATATTTATAATTAGCTCATAATGACTGATTAGTATTTAAAATCCCAGTAAATAGCTTTTCTTGCTCAACGCTTTATGCTAACTTCATAATAAACACCCCCTGCGCTCTGGTTTCTCATAACCCATTGGATGTCAACGGTGGTTTGTCAAAGGACAATGCCCTTGTCAACAACAGTCCCATTTGTGGAACCAACATCTATTAATGCCTTGCAGAATATGATAAAGACGCCATAGAAGTCATTTAGTCAGACTAAATCAGAGAGAGAACATCTGAAGTTCATTTGATTCAATAGGAGTCGTGACCTTTGGCCGGGTTAATGTCAATTCCAGATCGGTACAAAGCCTCCTCGGTTCTCCAGTCCAAATTCCTCACAACCGTTCGCAGACTGAACACTCCGATCAACCAGACCGTCCCAAATCGAACGGCCAGCCTCGCCCAACGCCGACCCCGGCAGCGGGTGTAAAGCAATTCGGCTCCGTGTGCCACCAGTACGCAGTATCCCGTGCTCGGTATGTACAGAACGCGCTCTGCGACCACAAATCCGACGTAAAAGAAAAGATTTGTCGCTGGCACGAACGGAAACACCAGCAGACACAAACCGATGAGCAGGACTTTGATGTTGCGCTGCTTCAGCGCGGCGACGCTCCCAACGGACCCCACTTCTGGTACCATTTGCGGCGGGTGATAACTCGCCTTTCGATGACCGTTCGTGTTAATCCGATCGGTGTAAACACTTGATCCGTTTCGGTAGGTGCCTGGTGTTCGGTTAGTGTCCGCAGTGTAATCCTGACAATACAACTGGTCCGTCGTTTTCTCTGGTTCGCGGCAACATGCTGAGTCCGAACCATTGTGTAGTCGGTGGTTTTCATCGTTTGTCGGTTTTATCACAGAATTGAGCGACTGGAAAAGACGAAACAATGCGTACGTCATGGCTGCGTAGAGCAGAACACTGAAGAGGTTTCTGGGGTCGGTGGGGGACTCAACCAATCGGATTGCCCCCATCGACCAATCAAAGTTGAGGCTGAGCGGAAAGACGAGTAGATAGAAGTTAACGATTGGTAGATAGAGAAACGTCAGTGTTCGCGTTATGAGGCTGTCGGAATCTGACGCTGGGTTATCCGATGGGGAGAAGTCGGGAGGTTTGGCTCCCATGAGGTGGAGTCGGATGCCAAGCAAGACAACTGTGGTTGAGGAGAGTACGAGAAGACCTTCACGCGGGCCTCGATAGCGTGCCTGTACGGAAACAGAAAACAGTGGCATCATCACAGCTGTCATCTCATGCACTGAATGTAATTAACATGCTATTCATGCATCGCTTAATTCAGGTATCTGCTGCATGAGAAGCGCACATACCAATAAGTACTGACATAGCAAGTTCGTAAGTATAAAGTATCTTGAACCACATGTAGTTGCTAAAAATCACAGAACCTGCAGCTACAAATAACTTTGGAAAGTTTATGTAATGCAATGTATTGTAATGTAATTCAGACAATATATATATATATAGCATCGTCAGTATAGCTTGCCACTTCTAGGATGCTTTACGCGCATATTGTCAACTGTCAGAGTAAATGTCATGAGCTCGAAAGCAAGTGCAACTTAATTTTTTTAAAGGTGATTCAGTCTTGATTTTTCTGGATAGTTGCTGGAAGACTGTTTCAGGCGCGTGGGCCTGCGACCAGAAAGGCGGGATCACCCATTTTAGTTTTCGTCGCACGCATGGACAGTGGACACGTCTGCGGTCTTGTACGATCGCAGTAATGGACCATACAACTACATTACTTTTTCTTTTCCAGTAACTAGCAACTCTAACTATGGTTACCTATCAATCGTGATCGCATTCGTAATCATAATCTCAAAATTGTTAAAGAGCCACTTGAAAACCAAGCGCAGGGCACCAGCTTATTCACGAGCGCTGAAATTTTAAGCAGCTTTCTAACACTACAGTTTTAGAGATACATATAACTGGACCTCTAAGCCTGACAAGCGAGTCGACCTTTATCCTACTTAAACAGACAAGTCGAAGCAGCGTCGTCCAGAGATCAAAATACAAGACACCGACAAAGAAACTCCGTCTCGTGAATTATATATTTGCGACTTTTCGAGCAATTCCACAAAAGCGCTGAGCTGCTGTAGAGGAGCGGTGCTTTAACCCTTTAATGCCGAGATGGCAGTAAATGGTATGGGAAATCCTATACCCTCCGGCATAAAAGAGTTAATGAAACGTCGGATGAAAAAGAGAAGGCTACATAATAAGCGTCCAAATACTAATTGTATATTTGCGGTAGCATGCTACATAACGGACTGAAAAGGATTGTCAAGTCGTCACTCAAAAGACTTGGCTGAAAGATTTCTTGTTGGTTTCCACGCGATAGACGAACTCAATAGGAGACATCGTCATATAATATCACATAGGCCTATAATAGGCCTACTTCTCATTGCGACAGGGATGTGTTATAGAGAGTGTATAAGCACCATAGCTGCATCCTTTGTACATGTATGACTTCTATAATAAGACGCCTGGGAATACAGGCGAAGAAATATAGACAGCGGGAAAGCCATGTAGTGACTGAAATGAGGTTAGTTAGTTACGTATCTCTACCTGCAGTATAAAAACCAAACCAGGTGAAAAAGCAACAGGTATAACTAACTAACTCTCTGGTCTCTTATTTCGTATAGCCAGCTGAATAGTTGTACACATAGACCGTAACAGACTGAACAACGTGTATACAGAAAGAATTCCCCAGACGAGAAAATGGCGAACACACAAAGCCTCGCGACGACAACGACATCTCAATCTCCACCGGGCTTATGTATCCTTACGCACCGCCAACGACACCACAAAAAGGAGATTGTCCCCAAAGCGTCTCATTACACCGGCGACAAGACTGCGTCGGGGTCAGAGGTATACGGCCGTCCGGGCTGTGATTTAGGGCGACCCGCTGCCACCGGTTCAACGCTACGAGAACATCAAAGGCTGAAGCCGAACGGACGTAGATGGCAGCACTGTGCGAGACAGAAAAATTGCCCGGATGACAGGTCTAAAGACCCGGATGATTGTGTCTTAATTGATGGTTCGACGACGGTTCGCATATTATTACTCATGCATCGTCCGAGGGACCAACGCAAGAACGGAGCGTATACTATAGTCTATAGGGTTTGTAACACCGGCAGAGGCAGGTGCAACAAACGCCATGCAGCTGGATGGTAGTAATAATGTAGGGCCTAGTTGTATGTGCAAACTGCTACTTATATAGCGCCTCCAGAAAGAAACCCATCATTGGACCCCTTAAGACTTAATGACGAAAGCCAGGATACAAAACATTCAATGTAATGTAATAACAGATTTATATAGCTCATCTTCAGCAGAAAGTCTAACAGTCGACCAGTCATCAAACTACACAAGCAGTCATTCAGCCAGTCATTAACCAGCCAGTACATTGGCTAGCAGACCTATCAGTAAATGAAATATTCAACTATCCAGCCAGCCAGCCAGCCAGCTAGTCAACCAAATGATCAGTCAACAAGCCTGCCAATCAGCAAGTCAATCAACCAACCAATCAATCAGCCAGTCAATCAATAAACCATTCAATCAGCAAGTCAATCAATCAACCAATCAATCAACCAGTCAAACAATAAACCATTCAATCAGCCAGCCAGTCAATGAACCAATCAGTTAGCCAGCGGTCAATAAACCATCCAGCAAACCAGCAATACAAAACAATCAACTAAACATGGCTGGACAGTCAACCAGCCAAAGAGCCAGTCAAAAAATCATCTAGCCAGAGTGTATACCAGCCGTAAAAGCAGTCAATGAACAACCAACTAGCCAGCAGCAAACCATTAAACCAATCAATGCCATCCAGTTCCGGGGGTAAGTGCATGTCTACCAATTGTTTTAGTTTAACGAAATTGTATGATAACAAAGATCATTAGCGTCGCCCTCCTCCTTTATCCAGGCTTGGAACTGGCACTGGCAGAGTGCAAACCGCAGCGGTGTGATGCGTGCGTAAGTGAAATTACTGCCGTGCTTCCCGGCGCTTGCCTTTTCACTCCCGCCTCATAAACATCGTTAGCTGTTGTCGATGAAGCTGATACAATTTTAATGCAATCTATGATACGAGAACAGAACCCATGACCTCAATACACGGTCGTTGCCACTCTGCCAATCAATCATCTTACTTATTAACAATATGGCGTCTAATTTTTATTGCATTGCACGTGCGCGAAAAGCAAAATCAATGTCGTGATATACATACAAAAGAGAAGAGGACCAAGAGGGGGATTAGGGTAATGGTAATTGTTTCTATGTATGTGCACTTGCTATAGCGCCCCTTCAAAGCTCTCGCTACTCAGAGGCGCTCCCGAATGCAGAGCGGACACTGGTAATTGGTAAACACTCTGGCACGAAGAGCGCACCGAGTCCACGAACCCCGATTCGCTTCCACCTACACTTCCAAATATCGACCCAGACCTTAATTCGGGAGGCGGTCGTGGTTGGGCAGGGAGCGCCTTTGAGCAAGCTTATTGAAGAGCACTACATAATATTGTTTAAATGAATACAGGGCCGGATCAAGAAATGTAGGGGCCCTGTTCGGAAATTTTCGTGGGGATCTTCGAGCGAAAATTCTGATGACCTTTTTTAATCAGTGAGTTCGAATCTCCAAAAAACATACTATTTTTCGGGCCAAAAAAGTTGATGACCTTTTTTTAGTCGTTTGGTCGAAATTTCGTCAAAATAAATAAAAACTTCTTCAATCATTTTTTGGGGTCTCGTGTGTGGGGCCCCCTAAAGTGTGGGGCCCTGTTCGGCCGAACATGTTGAACATGTCTTAATCCTGCACCGATTGAACGAATGAGTGAGTGAATGAATGTAGCAGTATACCTTGTAGAGCCGCAGTAGGTCGTAAGGTCGAAGTCCTTCGTGGACGAAGACATCGTAAACTGCACATACGGCCACCACCGTTATTCCCTGTTCTTTACTCAACATGGCCGCCGCCGTAAACACCACACATCCGGTCATCGGAAGCAGCCTTTCCGCCGGAAGCAGCTGCGCCTTCCCCCCGGCGGGTAACCGGAACCGGAAGCCATTGCGACGATCGCCGCCGCCGCCAACGGAAGTCCCGTTCGACACTTCCGGTTGTTGTTGCGTCGTCACGTGACGCGGGCGTCGTGCGTCGCAGTAGCGGACGTACGTCACGAGGGCGAGAAGAAAGAAGAGGCACGAGAGCAGATCGGCGCGACCCACGACCCCTGCCACTGCCTCGGTGTGGATGGGGTGCGAGGCGAAGAGCAGCCCCGCCATGAAGGGCAGTCGTCCCACGGGACCCCCACTGTCACCGCCCTCACCACCACCGGCGGAGTTTCTAAACACAATCGTTACCATGACGACGAAGGTTGCCGTGGCAACGGCGTGCAGCACGGCGTTGCCAAGGTGATATCCGAACGGTGAGAGGCCGTTGACGAGATAGGTAAGGCGGAAGGAGAGGACGCAGAGAGGGCGGTAGGACTTGTGAGAGCCGCTGTGGGTTAAGGGTGTGCCCCAGAAGTCGTCGAAGAGGAGGTTCGTGAGGGGAGCGTCGGGCAGAATGTCCGGATTCTTAAGGATTGCTCGACTGAAAATAGAACAATAATGCACTCATTATTAATATTATTTTTTGTTTTATATTATTATTGTTATTATTATTTTAATTTTATAATTATTATTATTACTTATTAATTAATATTATCGTTATTATTATTAGATGTAGTAGTAATAGCAGCAGACTAGTAGTAGCAGTAGTAGTAGTAGCAGTAGCAGTAGTGGTAGTAGTAGTAGCAGTAGGAGTAGAAGCAGCAGCAGCACTAATTTATAGTAGAGGTAGCAACAATAGAAGCAGCAGTAACAGTAGCAGTAGTAGGCTACAGTAGCAGTAGTGGATAGATATATTCTACCTATATATATATACAGGGGCGCCGTTAGGCGTACGCACGTACGCAAGTGCGTACAGCGGGGAAAGGCAAAAAAAATTTTAAATTGTAAATTAAAGAATTAAAGCGTGAAATATTATAAGCGATGAAATTCTATTTAATCTATTATCTGGTGATACCTCATAATCGCCAGTAGGCATATACGGCAGGGCTTAAAGTGTGTCAGGACGGTCATTGACGGCGTCCAGGCACTTATTTTCGAGGCTGGACGCCGTCCTGCCACTTATTTGGCCAGCACTGTCTGGACGGTCGTCCATGACTGCATGGACGGCGTCCATGCAGTTACGGACGACCGTCCAAAAATGGCTCCATTTGAGGTCGACACAGCCAAAAATGCGCTGGTCGCTGGGGCTCCGCCCCAGACCCCGCTGCGGGAACTTACGATCAAGACAAAAACCTTTCTATTTTACACTAACATTTTGATTTCTATTGTTTCTAATCTCCCCTCAAAATTCAACCTCTCCTCCGCTTGCACTCACCTCTGCTGCTTTCCATTCACGACTGAAACCCGAACTCTTCAAGCTATCTTATCCAGATTCCAATCAGTTTTTATCACCCAACTACCACCATCACCGACAACCACCGTAGCACCATGCTGTCTCCTCGGCTTGACCTCCCCGGATTTTGACCTGGCACCGGACTTGATTTGATATAGCGCCGGTGAATAAGCTGGTCTCCCTGACGTGGCTTTTGTGGGCGCTGAGAAATTCTCGAAGATTTACATTACATTACATTATCCTGGTAGTATAGCTTGCGACACTAAAAAACACTTATTTTTGAAGTTTTCGCGACTTTGTCGTTCACAAATAGCTGGCAAAAAAGCCTTAAAATGGCTCAATTTGAGGTCGACACAGCCAAAAATGCGCTGGTCGCTGGGGCTCCGCCCCAGACCCCGCTGGGGGAGCTTACGACGCCCCCCAGACCCCCTAGTCGGGACGGGCTTCGTGCCTTCGGCACTCGCGACTTCGAGCCTTCGGCGCCGCCACTGACGACCAATTACAATACAGCGTCCTGGCACTTCTTTTTTACACTTTAAGCACTGATATACGGTATATATATAATATATAAGCTCGTATCGACCGCTGTTCGCTTCATATTATTTTGTGAAAGTTGTGCGTACAGAAAAAAAATCCTGGCGGCGCCGCTGTATATATATATATATATACATATATATATATTATATATATACCGCACGAAGAGAAAAGCGGTGAATATTGTATCTATATATAAAAAATATATCTACATTCAGGCAATATACAAATACTATATATACATATATATATATATATCCTCGTCATCATCGCTTCCTCCTCATTTCCTCCACCCTCGTCCCAGATATAAAAATAATCTGAACAGTGGACCAGCAGCAAAACTTAGAACTGTCATATAATATTCGCGTGCATGCAAACCGTATTCTCTCCATTCTGTCAAATGCACAAACGCCACATGCATACACCCTGTCTTCCGCGTGGTCTGACAGAAATCTTCAGGAGCCATATAAATTCAGATAATGTATGTAGGTTCTGTTTAACGATGCCATGTAATGAGATGATAGTCGTAACCCTCCTTTTTCATCCAGGCTCTGGTCTGGCATCACCTCATTCGGCAGTGGCCGAATTAACGAGAAATGTACGTCCATGGAATTAACGATGAAGACATGATATAGTGACGATTAGAATAGGAGGATTTTGAACAATAAAATTGAATGCCAATCAGTCGCCTATATTATAGGCGACTGATTGGCATTCATTAGTTGCCTCTTTTCGCATTGCTACCAAAATAGATCAAACTCTGCGCTCGCTGTGGATCGTTAGTTTTGGATTGTACCTTCCGACAACCGTCTACGTTGCTCTTCCTGCCTGCCTGCCTATATAGATGTGTGTGTGTGTGTGTGTGTGTGTGTGCGTGTGTGTGTGCGTGTGTGTGTGTGCGTGTGTGGGTGGGTGGGTAGGTGTGTGTGTGGGTGTATGTGAGTGTGTGTGTATATATAGCCTGCCGATAATTACCAGCAACACTCCATCTATATAGGCCTACAGCACATTCCCGTTGAATCCCTCCCATAGCACTCTGTGTCTCTTTCCATTATGTCCATCTAAAGATATATCTCCATACCACATCACATGTATGCATACATACTTCACTGATGTGTACATAATACTGATTGCGAACAAGAGCTCGTCAGCATTATATTATATATATGTATATAATATACTATATAATATATATATATATATAATGCATGTATTTAGAGCACCACAAATTGTAATTCTGGATGCGAGCGGCACTATATAAATCTCTATGTATGATACGATTATGTATATGTATATATAATACAATTTATATGTATTATGTGTAATTATACATAATATGTATTATAATTGTATTTCCATTACATAAAGTCTATTAATACAATCTCATTTAACGAATGTCTCTGCCAATCTTTGTCTCTGTCAATCTGTCTCTGTGTCTCTGTCTGTCTGTCTCTGTCTCTCTATGTCTCTATCTATCTCTGTGTGTCTCTCGCTCTGTCTCTTTCTGTCTGTCTGTTTGTCTCTATTTCTCTCTCTGTGTGAATACATACACATATATCAAGCGGATACACAATCCGCACAAATACGTGTGTACAAGTACATATACGTGTGTATTTTATGGAGCGCCGATCCATCGCTGGACATGTCGGATTCTGTCGGATTCATTGCCAGCAGCAAAAGAGCCACACGCGTTGCATGTGCACTGCAAAGCTTTCTTCCTCCTCCTTCCACCATTGCAACAGCTGCTCGTTGCAAGACGATGTTTCCATGGACGAAGGACGAGGAGGAAAAGGTGAACGCGTTCAGAAGGAGCTGGAGGAAATTTCTCATTAGCTTCGGATCAATTTCAAAGTCCCGAGGACAAAATAAAAAAGGCCGTTGTTCAGCGACAAATAAGCACCATGCATAGATGACGGTCATGCATTGCGCGCGATTGTCTATAATTATAAGCTTATGTATCCACTATATAGCTTGGGTATACCGGCGTTGCTCAGTAAATTTCTTTCTTTTTTGCCTCACCCTGCTCCAAGGGTAACGGGTGGGGTAAGGTGAGTGTGGGTGGTACCGTGGACCCACTGTCTAGCTGGGAGCACTGGAAGGTGTGAGGTAAATAGGTGACCGTAATTTAGGTTTTTTGGTCACGCACCCCGCATGAGGTGTTGTTATGGGCGGAGTGATAGTAGGGTGATAGTGGGGTGATAGTGGGGTGATAGTGAGGTGATAGTGGGGTGATAGTGGGGTGATAGTGGGGTGATAGTGGGGTGATAGTGGGGTGGTCCTGGACTCCTGGTGGCCCTATGTCTAGCTGGAAGACTTGATGTGAAGTGAATACGTGCCAAACTATAGCCGTAAAAGTAATTTTGGTCTCTGGACCCGCACCCTGACCCCAGGTTTAGGGTTGGGGCGGAGTCAGGGTATACAGCGAGCGGTCCTCTGTCTACAACTGGTATGGAAGGTTTGAGATGAATAGTTACGAAACTGACCAAGGTGTGGAAATACAGCCACACCAAAAGTGCTCAACTCCAGGGCTTTTTTAACGTGCAGTTGTTCACAAAGTGTGCAGCTCTGAATGGATTTGTGCAGTTCTGTTGTAGAAGCACTTCTGTACAGTTAAAACTATAGCACAAATGGTCACTGTCCTCCGATTTGAAGTAATTTACCATGCATGGAGGATGGAAAAGGATAGAAGAGGTTGTGCAGTTCTAAAAATTTCTTTAAAACAGTCCTGCTCGACTCCTCACGGTTTGTTTCAACGTGTTTGACGTTGCATATTATAGCAGCAGCAAAAAGCGTATTGCAGTAATCGAAGCGTCCAAAAACCATCGCGTCTGCCGGACATATTCCCGCTTTCTAAACTTCGCAGAAGACTTTAGAGCCCGTCTAATTTTCTGCGCATACGGTTGGCACAGAGAAGGCTTCCGCCAAAACACAACCCACTTATCGACGGCCATTTTGCTGGCAGAGAAATCGAAGATCATTGTGCCGACGTTTACTCTCAGGCTTCGAATGACATCGACAGCGAACGCTAAGTTGCTGTACTTAACCCGGGTCGAGTGGGATCGGAATACGGAAGAGAACTTCAAAGAGACAGCGCCGTGCCGCGCTGAGTGGTCGGCGGCTCTTTTGAAGTGTATACGCGCCGGTGGCACTCGCTGCTGCTGGCAAAAAGATCGATTGTCTGTCTGTCTGTCTGTCTGTCTGTCTGTCTGTGCACGGCTGGTCATGTCTATCTGTCTGTCTGTCTGTCTGTCTGTCTGTCTGTCTGTCTGTGCTTGTCTGCGTGCTTGTATGTTGCTGTGAGATGTTTACACTTTCCCCAGGCAGGATGTGTCAGTCTTGGGTTTTTTACGTTCACAAATAGAAGTTGTATGGTCTTTCTCTCGTTCTCTGTCTCACCCACACGTCTGTCTCTCTCCTGCACGCACACGCACATGCAGACACACACACAAACACACACGCGCACACACACACACGCTCCTACACGTGCATGCACACACACACACACACACACAAACACACGCGTACACACACAGTTCTTCACTGACGGGAGCTGTCACTCTCTCCTTTACTATGTCGCTTCCATCTCTTGCAGTTTCTGTATGCGCAGTTATTTCTGCCTGCATGTGTTTGTGTCTTTCTGTCTGTGTCTGTGACTCTGTGTGTGTGTCGGTCTGTTTCTGGCTGTCTGTTTCTCTGTGCATTTCTGTGTCTATGCGTCTACCAATTAGAAATTTTGCTATAGTTGTGACCCTTCGTCTCTCCCTCACTTTCCATTTTCCTTGCTCCAGAAATTCGTGCGTTCGTTAATTTCTCGTGGGAGTTCCGTCGCCATTCCACCATCAACACCAGCCACCTCCTCTACTATATCCACCATCTCCACCACCACCACCACCACCACCACCATCAACACCACCATCATCTCCACCCTCACAACCACCACCACCACCATCTCCACCATCTCTACCACCATCAACACCAGCCACCTCCTCTACCATCTCCACCATCTCCACCATCTCCACCACCATCTCCATCACTATCACCATCTCCACCACCGTCTCTACCATCTCCACCACCACCATCAACACCAGCCACCTCCTCTACCATCTCCACCATCTCCACCATCTCCACCACCATCTCCATCACTACCACCATCTCCACCACCGTCTCCACCACCATCAACACCACCATCTCCACCACCATCTCCACCACCATCTCCACCACCATCTCCACCACCATTTCCACCACCATCTCCACCACCATCTCCACCACCATCTCCACCACCATCTCCACCACCATCTCCACCACCATCTCCACCATCTCCTCTTCCTCCTGCTTTCCTACCATCGTCTGTGGAAGATGGAGCTGATGATTCTGTAAGGTCAATCCTTCTTTCTCATTTCCGCGCACAACGAGAAAACGAGAACTCGTCAGCACAGATATACCGCACATGATAAATACACTCTGTGAGTCTCTGTCTCTCTGTGTCTTTGTCTGTCTGTCTGTCCGTCTCTTTCCATGTTCCTCCCTCCCTCCCTCCCTCCCTCTCTGTCTGTCTGTCTGTCTGTCTGTCTGTCTGTCTGTGCACGGCTGGTCATGTCTATCTGTGTGTCTGTCTGTCTGTCTGTCTGTCTGTCTGTCTGTCTGTCTGTCTCTCTCTCTCTCTCTCTCTCTCTGTATTCCTCTCAAACTATATATGCATATATAGAGAGAATGCATATACGCCTCACAAGCACTGTGTCTTTCTGCTGCATGCATCTGTCTAAGTATGTGTGGCTGTCTGTCTATAATCTATGTTTTCTCTGGCTATATACTAGAAGCAGACCCATCACCACAAACTAATGGGATACATTAAGCAAATCATGTTCCATTATAATCATCTGTGTCTTTTATTAGAATACATGTACATGTAGATGCTTGCGCTATAGAGTCGATAGTGCTGATCTCACGAGCAGTATATAGTCTTGAAGAAGCGCTATAGAAATTCTGAAATGAATCCAATTAATACTGACATGTAGGGTCTTTTGTATGGCTGCCCGTCAGCCTGTCTGTTTGCCTGCCTATTTGCCTGTCAGGCTTTCTGCCTGTCTGTCTCTTTGTCTGTCTGTCTGTCTGTCTGCTTGTATGCCTGTCTGTTTGCTTGTATGCCTCTCTATTTGTCTGTGTATGCCAATATGTCTGTGTGTCTGCCTGCGTGTCTGTTTGTGTCTGCCTGTCTATCTGCCTGCCTGCAGCGGAATAGGAACACAATGAGGAGATGAGAACACATTTCCAGAGGAAAGCGTAAACGGAGAATAAGGAGAAGGACGAGGAGAAAGAGGACGAGAACGAGGAGGAAGAGGACGAGGACTAGAAGAAGGACGAGGAGGAGGAAAAGGACAAGGAGAAAGAGGACGAGGAGGAAGAGGACGATGACTAGTCGGAGGACGAGGAGGAGAAAGAGGACGAGGTCTAGGAGGAAGGGACGAGGACTAGAAGAAGGACGAGGAGGAGGAAAAGGATGACGAGGAGGAGGAGGAGGAGAACGAGGACGAGGAGAAAGAGGCGAGCGAGAAGGAGGACGAGGAGGAGGTGGAGAGGAGGAGGAGGAGGAGGAGGAGGAGGAGGAAGAGGACGAGGACTAGAAGAAGGACGAGGAGGAGGAAGAGGACGAGGAGGAGGACGAGAAGAACGAGGGGAGAAGGAGAACGAGGATGAGAAGAAGAAGGACGAGGAGGAAAACTAGGAGGACGAGAAGGAGAAGGAGGACGAGGATGAGAAGGAGGACGAGGAGTAGGACGAGGATGAGAAGGAAGAGGAGGGATGGCCATTTCCGCCGAGCTGCAGCAGCGGCAACGAAGGGATTAGTCTGGACGACGTTGTAAACAATGCAATTTATATAGCGCCGCCGTTTCGTTTCGGCTCAGGTGAATCGGCGACCGACGATTCATGATGAATCACCCGCCATGGATGCATCGTCGTCTGCTATCCTCATCGCATCGCATCGTCGCAAGGGGAGCCACCGTCACCAAATCCGGTTTAAGTTTGCGCGATAAGCCGAACGACAAACAACGTCCGACCATCATAGTATCATGATAGTATCATGATAGTATCATGATAGTATCATAGTATCGTGGTATAATGGTATCATAGTATCATGGTATCATGGTATCATAGTATCATAGTATCATAGTATCATAGTATCATAGTATCGTGGTATAATGGTATCATAGTATCATGGTATCATGGTATCATGGTATCATAGTATCATAGTATCGTGGTATAATGGTATCATAGTTTCATAGTATCATAGTATCGTGGTATAATGGTATCATAGTATCATGGTATCATGGTATCATGGTATCATAGTATCATAGTATGCAGAGTATCATATCATAGTATGCATAGTATGCAGATATGGCGATTCACCGCGCAACGATACAATTGCTGTGGCGCTGCCTGATGTCTGGTCCCATCAGACACGACAATGTGGCCAGATTTTTTCGTGACTTGTAATTTGTAACCGAGTAATTTTTTGCTTGCATTGCAACTTGTGTTTGAAAATGTAATTTGAATTTGTGATTTATAGCTGCAATTTTGTTTGAAATGCCCAACCAGACACGACGTCATTAAAGAGGTCAGAGATGTGATGTGGGAGAGAACGGAGTATGCCGCCCTGTTTGTTCTCATATTGAAACCGGAAGTAGATGTCGCGCCAGTGTTTGCAGACTAACCACGAGGTACGTCCCCCCCGTACCTGAGATCCCCTCCCCCATCTACAGCGCTCACCCCTCCCCCAGCGATAGGCAGATCCGTGCTGACCAACCGACACGCCCGCACCCCCTCCAGACCTCCATTACCCCCACCCCTCAGCGATCGCCCATTCCGACCGGATATTGTGCGACCGGAAATTGCTCTGCCGGAAGTCTATGGCGCACTCTGGCGGCGATCGTCGAACGAACGTAATGTAACGATAATGTCGCAATTTGTCTGACGTTTAAACGACAACGAATGTTGATGCCACACTGATTGCCATGGTGATTACGTGGTGCGTCAATTAAAACCAAAATTCATTCAAGTGTAGGCCTAGATCGTATAATTACTTCTTTATTATTATTATTATTATTATTGTTATTATTATTATTATTATTATTATTATTATTATTATTGTTGTTGTTGTTGTTATTGTTATTATTGTTATTATTACTGTTATTATTATTGTTATTATTGTTATTATTATTATTATTATTATTATTATCATTATTTTTTTGCCACGAGGTAAACATGATCCCTCGGGGACTTCAACACTCTCGATAAAAACAACTGTCTGGAATGGACCCTAATCGTTATTATTATTATTATTATTATTAGCACTGTTACAATGGCAATTATTATTATTATTGCTATTATTATTATTACGATTATTATTATTGTTATTGCTATTATTATTATGATTATTATTATTGTTATTGCTATTATTATTATTATGATTATTATTATTATTATGATTATTATTATTATTATTATTATTATTATTATTATTTAACTATCTTAACAGCAGGATATGCTTTACAAGAATAAATAAGTCTTGAGTCGTGATTTGAATAAGTCAACTTAGCCGCATGTATGGCAGAAGAAAGACTAGAATCGAAAATCGATGGCTTTCTGCCATGCGTATTACGTAAAGCCAACTCAGTGTGAAACGTAGAAACAGAGATAACAGCGAGAAACTAGCCAAAGATCGGAATATTATCCGTCAGCAGTCATGTATAAGCAAACGATGAGCCTCGATAAAGAAAGTCACGTTAACTGTCCATACTTTCTATAAGGTCGGAAATAATCCCAGAGAGAAAATCTACAGTCTGATTAACTGTACATGTATAATGTACAGTTGCTAAATCCTGCAGAAAAGCCCATTCGATATCGGGTGGCAGCTGCATGGCAATCCCAAAACTACTTTCTAAGGTATATAGGGTTAGGGTTTCCTATACTTCACTCATATAAGTCCATTCTGAGATCTGGGGTTCAGTCAGAAAAGCCCTGTCAGGGATTTGGTAAAAATTTCCAATATATCACAAATCTATTTTGTAGAGTAGTTTAACTTTACACTATAATATACATGTATAATAGCCCACCTTGAAAAACTCTATCAGAGGCTTGGCATAAAGATTCGTTTAGAGTAACATTAAGGCTAGGTAGGATCATGCTAAATTTATCACTACATAATACTATAGAATAGATTAAACCTAAGAATAGATTGGATTATATTATAATATATTTTTATATTATTTTGTGTTGTATTGTATTGTATTGTAGTGTATTGTATTGTAGTGTTTTGTATTGCATTACATTATATTTATTATATTACAATATATAGACTAGATAAAACTTATGATTAAATTGAATCATAGACCCTGTTATATATTAAATTCAAGATAGATTAGAATAAACATAATATTTGATTGGACAATAATTATAATCTTTATGACTCCCCTCATTCATACTGCAGCTCACCCACCATCTCTCCCCCATCTCCTCGTTCCCCATGCATCCCCTCCACTCTCCATTCCACCAACCATCTTCTTCTTGAAAGCGTATGTATATATATATATATATATATTATAGATACATATAATTATATAATTATATATATTATATATACATATTACCATTCCTTAATTGCAATTTCATTTGATGCAACCGTATACGCATTGACTGATGCATTGTGTCGGCCATTATGATAAAGAAGCTATAGAAATCATTATACATTAGATTAGATTAGATTGAATTGGATTCATCCGTGTATACTCAGTTTCTTGGTCGTAGAGACGGTGACAGACAGACAGACGAACGGATGGACAGACAGACGAACGGATGGACGGACAGACATACATATACAGAGGCAGACATATAGACAGACTGAACACAAGACAGACATACATTAATGAAAACAGACAAATAGACGGACAGACTGACCATCAGACATTCTTGTGTACACATAGATACATACATAGGCAGACAAACATCTAGGCATATCGACCTATATATAGGCTGAAACATTTATGCACAGACAGACTTATACGCATATAGACAGATGTACAGACAAATTTACAGACAGACAACAACATATACAGACAGACAGATGGAGAGACAATGCAAAAGTCGCAGGCAAACAGACAGACACAAAGACAAAGAGACAGACAAACAGACAGACAAACAGACAGAATCACTAAAAGATTGATTGATGGTTGGACGAATATTGAGCAGCGAGACATGAGAAGCACAGATAAGCAGACAAGCAACGGACAGACGGAAACCGATTAACAAACGGACAGACAGGGTTGCAGAAACTGACAGAAAGAGCCACACTCACACACACACACACACACACACACACAAATATGCATACACATACACAAACACCCACGAACATACACAGATACACACACAAACACACATACACACAAACAGACACACACAGACACACAGACACTCAGACACACAAAAAGACACACACAGACACACAGACACACGGGCACACACGCACAGACACACACAAGCTGCAATTTGATCGGTCGCACAACAGAGGCAGAAACGCAGAAACGCAGACGTACGCAGAGATACGCGAGAGGACAGGCAGGCAAACGGACATCTGATAGGCACGGCCTGTTGGACGGCCATGTTTATCGAGGACTTGCAATGGAGGCGCAGGGCATTCGCTACACGCTCCAGATAATCAATATGCCCGGATTACGGGCAGCGATACGGGCAGTACGACGACGAACGGCTGGTCAGGAAATAGATGGAGGGGAGGGATGGAGGTGGAGAGGGAAGGAAAGGGAAGGGGAGAAAGTGGAGGGCGGAGGGAGGAGAGGGAGAGATGGTGGAAGAATAATCGTCCCTTAACGTATGGAGATCAGTGCGTCTGATTGTCGTACATGGATGACGGATGGGTTGTATAGATGGATGGATGGATGGATGGATGGATGGATGGAGGGATGGATGGAAGGATTGATGGAAGGATGGATAGTTGGATGGATGGATAGTAGGAAGGATGGATGGATGGACGGATGGATGGATGGATGGATGGATGGAGGGATGGATGGGTGGATGGATGGAGGGATGATGGGTGGATGGATGGATGGATGGGTGGATGGACGGATGGATGGGTGGATGGATAGTTGGATGGATGGTTGGATGATGGATGGATGGGTGGATGGATAGTTGGATGGATGGATGGATGGATGGTTGGATGGATAGATGGATGGATGGATGGCTGGCTGGCTGGGTGGACGGATGGATGATGGGTGGATGGATGGATGGATGGAAGGATTGATGGAAGGATGAATAGTTGGATGGATGGATAGTAGGAAGGATGGATGGATGGGTGTGATTGATGGATGGATGGATGGATGGAT
>OX243822.1:25365684-25683184 GCA_945859605.1 Lumbricus rubellus | reverse complement strand
GCGGCGTTCAATTAATCACCGGCAACAATTGCATTGGTGCAAACACATAATATGGCGCAACACGAATCACAACAGACGATGCACGTTCACGTTCACAGTTCTATCCGAACATTTCTGTACATATTATAGAGTAAGTTAATTTTTGTATCTGAATAAGTACATGTATACTGAATACTAGGTTGGTCCATACAAGAGGCTACACACAAAGCTCAAGAAAGAAAGATGTGGAGATTTTCCATTGCTGGGCGGCTGTCACGTGCGAAAGCATCGTCAAAGCCATAAGTCATACTGAATACATCATTATTACCAGTATGAGAATTGTGGAAAATTAACTGGGGGTTGGTCTATGATAAACTTGAAATTGGGGTATGAAAAACATACTTTAACATGGGGCTCTAAAAAAGACTGGGGGGTTGAACCCCCGCCCCCAACCCCCCGGCAATTCTCACCCTGATTATTACTACTCAATCATTGCCGGGTACTTACTATTGTTAATACTACAACTACTACTGCTACTACTACTACTACTACTAATAACTTTACAACTATTAACTACTACTGCTGCTAATACTATACTACTGCAGCTACTACTACTACCACTCCCACTGACAGTATTCCACCACCCTTATTGTTATTATTACTACTATTACTATTGTAATTATTAATATTTTTATTGCCTCGATGTAAGCTTATCTTCTTCTTTGGTTCTCTGCCGTCAGGCAGGTTCATATGTCCAATGACGCCACGCATATCATTCTGTTCTGTGCATCCATCTTTAGCCCTCTGTAACCGTCCTTTGTCATCATCCAGTCCAGTAGCATTGTTCTTGGTCTTCCTCTTGTCTTTTTCCCCTCCATTCTTCCTTCGATGATATCTCGTACTATAGTGTCGCTCCTCATGATGTGGCCAATCCAGTTCCTCTGTCGCCTCCGTATTGTCTCCAGCATTGATCTTTCCTCTTCCACCATTTGCAGTATTTCTTCGTTCGTCTTGTGCTCCTTCCAGCTGACACGCTTCAATCTTCGCCAAATCCACATTTCGAAAGCCTCCAATCTTCTTATGTCATCCTTTCTCATTGTCCATGTTTCCGACCCATACAGTACCACACTCCACACCAGCGTCTTGACCATTCTCTTCTTTAGATTCATATTTAGTTTTCCTCTGAGGAGTTCCCCTCTTTTGTTGAATGCATCTTTTCCCATGGCTAATCGTCTTTTTATTTCTACATGACATCTTGCATCATCTGTGATCATACTTCCTAGGTAACAGAATTTCTCCACGTGCTCTATTTCCTCTCCGTTTAATGTGATCTTAAGAATTGCTTTCTTTCCTCCTTTGCTTATCCTCATAGCCTTTGTCTTTTTGATGTTTATTTTCATGTCGTATTCTGATGATATCATGTTCAATCGATCCATCATTCTTTGTAATCCTTCTTGAGTGCCTGCCAACATTGCCTGATCGTCCGCAAACCTCAGAGCTTTTATCAGTCTCCCTCCTACCTTTATCCCCTCATTCACTTCTTCCAGTGTTTCTCTTACAATTTCTTCTATATAGATATTAAACAGTATTGGGGATAGTGGGCATCCTTGCCTCACACCTCTTCCTATCTTTCCTGGTTCCGAGTATTCTCCATCAATTCTAATTTTCACCTTCTGCCCCATATATAGATTGCCTATCAATCGCCTTTCCTGCCATTCCACTCCTATTCTTCGTAGCGCAGTCATCAGCTTCTTCCAATCGACCCTGTCAAACGCTTTTTCATAGTCAACGTAGCATGTGTATATGTCCTGTCCATGCTGGATGCTTCTTTCTGTTAGAATTCTCAGTGCTGCAATCGCGTCTCTTGTTCCTCTTCCCTTTCTGAAGCCAAATTGATCCTCTCCAATGATTTTATCATTTTCTGCTTTTGTCTGCAATCTTTTCGTGATCACTCTTAGTAGAATTTTTGATGCATGGGTAAGGAGACTTATAGTGCGGTGGTCCTCGCATGTTGTTGCGTTTGGCTTTTTCTTGATTGGAATCATTATTGTTTGCATGAAATCTTCTGGCCACTCTCCAGTATTGTAGATGTCCTGGCACAGCCGCACCAGTTCCCCCATTGCCTTCTCTCCTAGGTTCCTCAGTATCTCAATAGGGATGTTATCTATACCCTCTGCCTTGTTGTTTTTCATATCACTGATTGCAGCCATGACCTCCTCTTTGAGCACCTCCAGTCCTCTGTCATTTCCATTCTGTGCCTGTTCCTCCTCCTCATTCTCTAGGCTACTGTTTCCCATGTATAACTCTTCCACGTATTCTTTCCATCGACTCCTTATCTCGTTTGGGTCCTCCAGTAATTTGCCGTCTTTGTTCTTGATTGCATTTCCTCTATCCATATTCGGCTTCCTTCCCAGTGACTTGATCCTGCTGTAAACTAGGTCGTGTCGACCTTTTTCCTGAAGCATTTCCATCTCCTTGCATCTCTCCTCCCACCATTCCTCTTTTGCTTTATCCGTTGTTCTCCTTAATTGGTTGTTCAGTCTTTTGTATTCTTTCTTTGCCACTTCGGTACTCTGATGCTTCCATTTTCTTCTTTCTTCCATGTCCTCTAGCATCTTCGGTGTTACCCATGGTTTACGAGGTTCTACACCTGTCTGAAATCCCACAATCTCTGTCGTCTCACTGATCACAATCTCCTTTAGGTTCCTCCATCTAACTTCTGTTGTTACATCCGAACTTGACTCCTCTACCCTTTCATCTATTCTTTCTGACAGTTCGTTACTCTTTGTCTTCATATTTTCCTTATCCCACTTCCTTTTAACTATCCTTTTCTTTTTGACAAACTTAAGTTGCAGATTCACGGTCATGGCCACCAAATTATGGTCTGTATCCGCATCAGCTCCCGGTAGGGTTCTTGAGTTCTTTACACTGTTCCTGTATCTTTCTCTGACCATGATGTAATCTATTTGATACCTTTCCCCATCGCCTGGTGCCTTCCATGTATATCTGCGCCTTTTCTCCTGTTGGAACCACGTGTTTGTCACTATAAGCTTTTGTCCTTTGCAGAATTCCACCAGCTTTTCTCCTCTCTCGTTTCTGCTCCCCAGTCCAAAATTTCCTACAGTACCCTCCTGTCTTCCTTCTCCAACTACTGCATTCCAATCGCCCATTACAATCACGTACTCGCTGCTTATACAGGAACATTATCCCCTCGGACATTATATAGAGCGTCATCACCTTCTGTAATCTATAGGACAGATACAACCCGAGACTCGACAAACTCAACTCGACAATCTCAACTATAGATACTCGATACCAACAACTCATCAGTGTCAACTCGATACTCGAAACTCGATACACCGAATCGATACTCGACAATCTCAACTCGATATTGCTGACAATCTGAGGCTTAATACTCGACTGCTTCTACTCGAATTTCGAAAGCGTCGGCACAACAAACTCAACTCTATACTAAAAAAATCAATGCTACATGTACACTCGATATTATCAACTCGATATTATCAACTCGAAATCTCAGTTCGATGTACGAGAATGCATTTGAGAAGGAACGGCCGGAAGTTATACTCGGCCGACCATTAGTAGAATTAATGACAATGCATGGAAACAAAAACAGCTACAGGCTGTCGTCAGCAGTACAAGAACGCAACGCAAGAACAATATGGCCGACATAAAGTATACACTATACACACACAAGCACACATATACACACCAAAACGTGCACACATACACTCACACACACACACACGCACAAACACACTCACAAGCAAACGCATACAAACACACACATACAAACACAAACACATCATGCACATACACACACAAACACACACGCGTGCGCGCACACAAACGCATACAAAAACAAAAACATATGCACACACAAAAACTCGCACAAACAAACGTTCACACAAACACGCGGCACGCGCACAAACACAGATGCACAAGCGCATATAGACACACATGCACACACATAGACACACCAAACACACAAACAAACACGCGCACGCGTGCAAACGTGTGTGCAATACCAATTCATGTGTGTGCTGTGTGTACTCGCGCTTGTGCGTGTGTGTATGTGTGTGTGTGCGTGTGCGCGCGTGTGTTTGTGTGTGCGTGTGTGTGTTTGTGTGCTTGTGTGTCAACGCATGCTATTTTGGTCAACATTATTTTTAAGCATAGAAACACAAATGTAAGCCTTTAATGTGGATTATATATATTCTTATAATATATATATATATATACATTACAAAGAAATGTCGTCTATAGTTCTCTATTCGTCCATACACACACAGACACACACAGACACACACACACACACATATATATATATATATATATATATATATATAATATATATATATATGTATGCCGGAAATCATGAAATAAACATGGCCGGATTTCGAATGCTAATGACCAACATCGGTCGACCAAAGGATCGAAAGACATTATATATACGTATATACACATACATATATATATATAGATATATATAGATATATACATATACGTATATACATTATACACTTATATATTATACACGTACACAACAACCTGATCGCAAAGGTTATATAAACGCAATGGATACATATATATAATTAAAATGATACGCAAGTATATATATATATATATATATATATATATATATATATATTGTACACATATATACGCAATCTCGTATGCAATCCATATATATATATATATATAGTTATATACTTATTGTGTTCGTGTATTTGTATATAATGCCTTTTCGAATACGGAATAATTACGATATTGGATATCTGCGGGGACGGCCGAAACATTAGCCGGCGATGGAGGGACGTTGGCAGCCGACCGAGTGCCAGGCAGGCAGGCAGGCAGGCAGGCAGGCAGGCTGGCAGGCAGACAGGCCGGGGCGGTGGCCGTGCTGTCCCGGTCCAGGGTTGATTACAGTCCTCGCATTTCGAGGAAACGTGTCAACGTGAACGAGCGGTGTGGCAGAAAATATGATCCAGCAGAAAAGATGATCCGCCCGAAATACATTCCCGTTTGGCATGACACATGCGATTACTTCAACAGTGCGCATGTCTAATGCACAAGTCATGCAGGCAGTAGAAAATAGCTCGCAAGAACAAAACTGAACATCAGGTCAAAATTTCGAGTTTTGGGGAAAGATACATACGTGCAAAGATACCGGATATACATCTCAAGATATATCTATAATACTGTAATCTAATACCAATTCAACGGATTGAAAACGCTATTGGTTGTAATCTAAATCTCTTACATTTCTCAAGACCATGTGAAAAACATTTCTCAAGACCATGTGAAAAACATTTTTCAAGACCATGTGAAAACTAAGGTCGAAAGCGAGTATACGATTGTAACGATGATCTAAGGATTTCTCCCGGGCATCATGCCGCAAACTCTTCTTCGTAGACGTAGAATATCTATACATAGTCAAACATACATACGTACGTATACCTAGTCATATATGTATATATATATATATACATATATACACACCTAGTCATACATTTATTCATACATACATGCATACATACATAGATACATATATACATAAATATATATATATATATATCCATACATACATACATACATACATACATACATACATACATACATACATACATACATACATTCGCACTTATGCATACTTATGCATAAATACATTGTATTACATAATACATACATATACACTTACGTACACACATACATGCATACATGTACACACACCGAGTCATATACATATAGGCTACATATATTCATGCATCCTACATACATACATGATTAAAATGATGTTAATAATTCTTTCACAGGAACTAATTTTTCACCGCACAGAATTTCCTTAAATGCTTCACCATGTACAGGTTTGCGGCATTATAAATCAAACTGAACGGGGTCCATATTTCCCGGAAGCACATTTCCCAGTGCCACCAACCATCGAAAGAAAGAACAAAGAACAGCGCCTGAGAGGAATCGTGCGCCGTCTCCCTGGTTTGCATCGTTGCCAGAGAAGACGCGTGGGCGGAAAAGAAAAGCGCAGAGCATGGAATCAGCGTAGCATTGAAACGTGGACGACGTGAGCCAGACAGAAAACTGATCATCGTCTGATACACAACTTCTTGCATCGATCAGTCGTTGCGTGTCCCACAGAGGGAGTGGTGGGGGTGGGGGGAGGCATTCGCGAAATGACTACTTCTTTATGATAATGGTAATGTAGCGTAGATTGGTTTCGATGTACAATACGTAATAATAACGATAACGATGATGACATTAATGCTGCTACTGCTGCTACGACGACGACGACCACCACCACCACCAACTGATAATAATTAATAATAATAATAATAATAATAATAATAATAATAATAATAATAATAATAATAATAATAAAAATAATAATAATAATAATAATAATAATAATAATAATAATAATAATAATAATAATAATAATAATAATAATAATAATAATAATAATAATAATAATAATACCAGACACCTTGGCCGTTTCATACTTGCCAAACACTTCTCGGACGGCCGGGGCAGCAGCCGAGATGGCGGCTGCTCGGAAGAACGCGAAGTAAACTCATCTCGCAGCCGTCCACCACTTTGTTCCTCTGGCCTGCGAAACCATGAGCCCGGTGAGTGATGAAGGCATGACCTTTCTTTTATCTTTGGGCCAGAACCTCACCGCCATGTCTGGAGATGCTCGCGAGACGTCCTACTTATTTTTTTCTATTCTATTTTTGGATTTATAAAGCGCCTCTCACAGTACAAACTAATCAGAGGCGCTCCCAGCGCGAAGAACTCCTGGAAAAAGAAAAGTCTTGAGACATCTGGCAGAAAAAGTAAAGCCTCCAGATAAAATTTGAGCACGAATAATAGTAGGAAGGCCATTCCACAGTAAAGGGCAGACAGAGGCAAAGGCGCGGTGTTGGGCTGTGGCAGTCCGAGATCGTGGAACAAGAAGATCATGACGATCTAAAGAGCGGAGAGGACGACCAACGGTAGCTGAGAAAGGCTTCCTAATGAGATCACAAAGGTATAGCGAGGCGCTAGACCCAAAAACATCTTATAGGTGAGAAAAAGAATTTTATATTGAGTCCGGGCAGTCAGAGGAAGCCAGTGAAGGTGTTCAGTCATGAAAGCCGAAATGTGAGAGAAACGAGGGAGGAGAGCAATCAAGCGAGCAGATGCATTAAGTACCGATTGGAGAGGAGCAAGGCGGAGTTTAGGTAGCCCAATGAGTAATGAGTTACAGTAGTCAATGCGGGAACAGATGAAGGCATGGACCATAGATGAAAAAATCGACGAAGAGAGAGATCGCCGAATGGCACGTAAACGACGTAGATGATAGAAGCTGGACCGAGAAATATTAGCAATATTATTTCAACGTCTTTCTCTCACAATCTAGCGATTTATTGCGGTGACATTCCGCGGCTCTTTTCCTGCACTGGATTTCAACGACGACTAGGTGCCGTTCCAGATGTTTTTATTTTAGCATTAGGGTGTAAGTCCCCGAGGGATCATATGTACCTCGGGGCAAAAAATAATAATAATAATAATAACAACAACACAAGCAATAACACTACCACCACTAACACTAACCAATGACAATAACAATAGCAATCTTTAAAAAATAGCAACCACAAAGACAACAACAACAACAATAATAATAATTGCTTTCAATGACAAATCTACATATAGAGAGAACTAGTCATTGCGTGCAGTACCATTCCATGAAATAACTGAACAGTGAACACATGGTTTTGCGTTCATTTCCCACAACACAGAAGTCCATGACCAATCACTTCTGTGACAGATGGACGGCATACGGCCACCGCCGTCGGTATAATCAGCGGTTGATTAATAATTTCTGCGAATAGAAGACGGCAATGCATCAGGAAATGAATGCAAATATGGCAGCAGACGAAGAAGTAGTCTGTAGCATGCCAGAGAAAATTAGCAACGCAACAGTCCGTGAGTTAGCAACGCGGAATGTTGGCACCACAAGGGATATTATGAAGGCAGATGATTTGGCAAAAGAGACGATAGATATTGCTAGAAATGCAAACAGAACAAAAGATTTTGCTGGAAACAACAAGAGATGTATATAGTTAGAAATGCACAAGACACACGATATTGTTGGAACACAACAGATATTGTTAGAACACAAAAGGTATTACTAGAAACACAAGAGATGTTGTTAGAACATAACATTATATTGTTAGAGCACAACAGGTATTGTTAGAAACAAAAGAGATGCTGTTAGAAACGTAAGATATATCGCTAGAAACACAAGAGATAGTGTTAGAAGTACAAGAGATATTGTCAGAAACACAATAGATATTGTTAGAACACAACAGATATCGTTATAGTAAGACAGTAGGCATTGTTAGAAACACAACAGATATTGTTAGAATCACAACATATTGTTAGAAACAAACATATATTATTAAAAACACACGAGATAGTGTTAGTAAGAAAGAAGATAATAATTGTTAGAAACACAACAGATGCTGTTAGAAACATAAAAGACATAACTAAAAACACAACACATGTTATTGGAATGCAGCAAATATTGTAAGAAACACAGCAGGATATTCTTAGAATGTAACATATATTGTTAAAAACACAACAGCTATTGTTAATAAGACAGCTCAAACTGAGGACATCGAAATGATATCTCTGGCCAAACAATAGTTTTATCTGTGGGCAAGACAAAAGAAATTGTTAGTAACCCAAAGATCACACCACAGGGATTTACAAACAGTAATTTGTGTTAGGCTACATTATTTTCTGTGTCTGACGTTTTATTGTGAGAACAAAAAATGATTTAATTTGATTTGGGTACCATGCTGCAATGTCTGTCAGAATGAGGCCAGTCTTTAATGTCAGTTCACATGCAATTGACCAAAAACACAGGAAATGTCTATTTTATAATTAATGAGACCAAGCTTTAATGTTTGTTTATAATTTAAAACTGTCTGTCTATGATGTCAAAGATATCACTTGTGATGTCTGTTCATAATGATTTCAAGCTGTTTTATCGCTTTTTATCACACATACCGTGCGATAAAAAGCGATAAAACATGCAATTACCGTCTAAAATGAAACAACCCTATAATATCAATGCAAAATGAAACCAAGTTGCAATGTCTATTCATAATGAGACCACCCTGTAATGTTTGTTCAAAATGATTTAAAACAGTACTGTAAAGGTCTATTTATGATGTGAAAGATTGCACATGTGATGTTGTTCATAATGATTTCAAACCGGAATGTCTATTCATGTTGAGACCATCCTGTAATGTCTTTTCATAATGAGGCAACCTGTTAAGTCTTGCATGACGACACCACGCACACCATGCATGTCCATTCATAATGAGACCACGCTGACGTTATAATATCTATCACTGCCAGACATTTGTGTCGTCTATTCACTTGGGACAATTCCCAACGGGCAGCGGCATTCCATTTTGCCGAAATCGTCTTCGTGCAGGAGGCCATCATCCACCGACTCCATGCATGCACTGGCTTCCTCCTCCTCCATCATACCCCAACCCCTTCGACCGCCCCAACCCTCGGCCCCCATGGGAGTCAGGATTGATGGGGTTCCCGGTCTCGCGAAGGCCCCGGTCCCTCGACTGTGACGAACCGACGTCGCCCGTCGCCATGGAGATAGGGTGGTCATGGCAACGGCGGGTGACGTCGTCGTCGTCGTCCATGCCTGCAGCGACTGTTGCGGTCGCGATAGGGGAAAAATGGCCGTCTGGGGATTTCCGCTGCTTCGCTTACGACTCTCCCGATGGGCTTTGCTGCTGCTGCTGATGGCGGTTGGTTATGAGGCGTTTTACGACCGATAGAAAAGGCGCTATATTATCATGATTATCCGAGGAATGAATAGCCTTTATGACCGATATTAAAGGGGCTATTTATAAGAATATCCAAGGAATGAATAGTTGTTATGAATGTTTGGACAATGGTGATCGATGATACAAGATGGCATGCACAGGCTCTATATAAATGTTCCTACCCTATATAATCGTCTAAAACATTTAATTAATTTAAGTGCAATCTTTGGTAGCGTAGTATAATCCACTTCTGTAGGTCATTAAAGAAAGACATATACGACATCCATTGAGAAATTACTTCTACAAGAAACAACCAAATCTGGTTTAATATTCAAAACACCGTGAAGAGAAACCCAGAGAGAACAGGTGCCTCGTGTATTTTATATAAGCTTATGCAGTATAATATACGTAAGTTCAACTCTGCACGTATCTCACAGGAAACTGAACCTATCAAGTGCAACTCAAAATTAATTTGCACTAAATACACGCAGCTGGATCCATAGTAATCTGTTGTTCGCCTCGATGTATGAGAAAGTAATTTTCAACGGCCGAAAAGAATAGGGCTTAGAAAACCCTAGATGACTGTTATTAAAACTCCCGAACGAAAATTTATTTGAAAAACAACACCATTATTCAGGTGTCCAAAAACATCAGCGCACAGCTCAATAACCACACCAATGCTCGTTAATTCTACGACTTCTTTCCAGATGTAACGTTCAAACTCATACGAAATGGCTAGAAGTATAATTTCCCGTGTTTAACGACATTCTACGGGTGCCAGGACAGCGCACGTCGCCCTCCTCTATTTCCAGGCTTGAGACTGACACCACCAGAGTAAGGGTAGCGGTAAAGTTGTTAAAAGAAGCGTAAAACGATCCCATCTTCCAGCATTCGGATCTCAATGACGTATAGGAAAGGCAATGGATTCTGTATGCATGGGACATCAAGCCTCAATAGCGGTTTAACAAGTGGAAATGCAACCACATCAAGATCAGATACAACGGCGCTACAGAAGCTATTTGGATTAGATTGGATTAGATTAGACAATCAACAAGGTATACTCTAATCATAGCCAATCAAGTGAAGTGTCTGATCCTTCAAGACATTACTTCGAATTGTGTCTGACAGCAGATACTACCATGCAGATCAGCGGTGGGCTTATCCGTGGGGGATTATCCGCGCCATATACACCGAGGGATAAGCTGATTCTCGCATGTATATAATGTCTGCTATGTGGAGACACTGCTAAACGCATTGGTGCAACTCTTGCCCTATAATAAGGTTGAGTGCATCAGGGTAAATGTAATCTGTGGGATGAGGATGAGGAGTTCCCTGACCTACGGCTGCCAGCTGCAGGTCCATTGGTCCATTGGCTTAAATGTCACCCGCGGATGATGATGATAATGATGAGGGGAGTGATTCGGTCTCCAACAATTCAACTGCCTTCCATGCACCATGCACAACACTGCAGACAATAATTATTGTGGACAAGCAACCTGTTAAAGGTCGCAATGCCGTGGCCATATAGACGTATGTAGGCCTACATGTATACACAGTGTGAGAGTTGTGGAAAAATAACTGGGGGGTTGGGGGGTTGGACTATGATCCACTTGGAATTGGGGTGAAAACATAGGCCTACTTTATTATATGAAGCTCTAAGAAAGACTGGACTGAGGGGTTGAAACCCTATATGCAGTGCATGAAAGAATTGTGGAAAAATAACCGGGGTTTGGGGTTGGACTATGATCCACTTTGAATTGGGGTGAGGAAAACAGACTTTATTATGGGGCTCTAAGAAAGACTGGGAGTTGAAAGTTTTAAACCACAACCCTCCGGCAATTCTCACCCTGGGTAATACATGAAGGCAAGGGCATCCTCTTGCTTTTTATATATACTTAACCAAAGATCAGGATGTTGAGATTTTTCCAATGATCTGTCAAGCTCGGATCATGGATATCTTCTGGAGTTTCCTCCTCTTGAGATTGAATTTGAGTCCATGGATAGGCCTACGCTCCTGGCCGTGGCTGAAGGTATGGATTGGGATCTGCGACCATCCGCGGTTACAAAGCACAAAAAATACCTCTATATCGCAGGGTCCAACTCCGCAACTGTCTGCACTCTGGCAGTGCCAGTCCCGAGTCTGGATAAAGGAGGAGGGCGACGCTAATTATCTCCTTTATCACAGTCGTTAAACTGAAACTGCTCTTATCGCAGCTTCCCACGCTGTGTAGGCCTATGTCATCTAAAGAAGATATTAATTAACTCCTAATTATTGCTGATCAATGATACCCAGTCAGAATACTTCAAGAAATGCAACAAATCTTGACGATTAATTAGCGGATTATTCGCTAAAAAATTATATCGATTACTTTTTTACATGGCCGAATAATTTTCTGTTTATTTTATTCAGTAATTCGTGAAGGCCTGTTTTATTTCTTGCATGAGTAAACAACGTGGCCAACAAATGATAATGTGAGACTTCTGAGTATAGAAAACTAAACGATCATTTTGCACTTGAGATAAATGCTAAGAAAAATCCAACATGGCGACAAGATTAATTGTAATATAACACATAAAAGCAATAGAACGAAATTTAATCTGTAAACAAGCAAAAAGGAAACACCTGTTTCTGCTTGAAACGTTGACCTATAAGTATAATACGTTGTTCTCTCGCAGGGTGGTCGCTGTAAAGTTTGCATTGTATATACAATAATTTGACAAAAGCTTGTCTCTCAGAAAGACTTTCTTGTATAATTAAAAGCATTAATTGCATGCATACCATCATTACATGGACCATCGTTTATCGACGACTTGAGAAGGACATTTTATCTACAGGGTGGGCCATAAAAAAGTAACCCCCTACGGATTTTTGCCCATATCTCGGCTAGAAGCAAGAATTTCGAAATGAAATTTTACAGGCTTAAAGACAATTTATATTTACACATGATGGCCAGATTTCATCAAAATATTTCAAACAGAACAAAAGTTACATAACTTTTAGTGAGACCACCCACCGTTTTTTGACGATTCAAAAACGAAACGCAAGTTTTTAAAGGTTTTTTGCCAATATCATGGCCAGAAGTAAGAATTTCGAAATGAATCTTTACATGGTTAAAGACTATTCATATTTACACATGATGGCCAGATTTCATGAAAATATTTCAAGCACAACAAAAGCTATACCACTCTTAGTGGGGCCACTCACGGTTTTTTGACGATTCAAAAACGAAACGCAACAAAAAGTTAAAAAAAACACGATTTTATCAAGTCCCATCTCAAATAACCGTCGTCAAATGAACTTGGTAGTGCTTCACAACTTGTGTTCAATGTGTCCACCACCGGTGCCAAAACTTCTTTTGGGTCTCTTTGCAAAGTTCTTGATGGACCTGTTGATTAATCTGACAGATTCCTTATTTACCAATTTAATTGTCATCTTGCTAATTGACTTCTCAGTGATGTGCAGCTATGCTGGTGCCCTTTTTCTTTTTTAAATAGTAATAATGATGATCATCTGGCAATATCAAGGCTACTTGATAACAAATATTTGAGATGAGACTTAATAAAATTGTGTTTTTGCTACTTTTTGTCGCGTTACCCTTCTGAATCGTCAAAAAACGGTGGTGGCCTCACTGAATGTGGTATAACTTTTGTTCTGTTTGAAATATTTTGATGAAATCTGACCATCTTGTGTAGATATGAATTGTCTTTAAGCCTGAAAAATTTCATTTCGATATTCTTACTTCTGACCAAGATATTAGCCAGAATAATTCAATCGATTTTTGCAACTTTTTGTTGCGTCGCGTTTTTGAATCGTCAAAAAACGGTGGGTGGCCTCACTAAAAGTGATGTAACTTTTGTTCTCTGTGAAATATTTTGATGAAATCTGGTCATCATGTGTAAATATGAATTGTTTTTAAGCCTGTAAAATTTCATTTCAAAATTCTTACTTCTGGCCAAGATATGGACAAAACACCGTATGGGGTTACTTTTTTATGGCCCACCCTGTACATGTGTACAACCCGTTGCAATGGAACTGCTGAAAATTTCCGTTGCTGAATGTATAAAATGTTTCACGTATTATTTTTTTGTGATTCTGTGGAGTTTGGGCCTCATAGTTTTCCTGAACATGTTCATCCCACATAATGTTATGTTTACCATGTTTACCCTGTGTGTAAACATAAATATATAATTGTATGTGCGTGGGTGTGCGTGAGCGTGTGTGAGCGTGTGTGTGTGCGTGTGTGTGTGTTTATGCGATGCATGTATACGATCAATGAGCGTGTGCTTGTAATCATGTGGACTTTTATATAGCGCATTTGTATAGAACCTCGCAAAGACGCTGGCAGTGCTACAGATGGCAGTCAGAGACACTTAAACAGGTGCGTAATCTTAACACACGACAAGAATGTAAGGAGCGAGCAAGTTTATGCATGCACCTAATAAATACACGTGTACATGCACATACACACGCATACATACTATAGAGCCTACATGTATACTGTACATATATATATATATAAATATATATATATATATATACACATATACAGTATATGCATGTGTTAGGCGCGTGGGCGCATCTCGAGACATTTATATAGCGCCGTTCGGAAATAAAAGCGCCACATAACCGCCTGTGTTAAGACGAGAGCCATCATCCACACGAATTGTAAAGGCGTGTCTTGTAAACATTACGTGTGTCACGCTCGACCTTCATAAAACCAACGACGACCACGACGACGACGACGACGACGCTGAGCCGAGCAAATTGTTGTGTGCTAGACGAACTGGTCGTTTGTCCACTAAAGCACTCGTGGTCACTGGTCAGTTGGTCAGCTTGGACCGGTCGCACTGAGAGCCAATTAGCTGCAGCGCGGATAATTGGCTTGGATGGCTTGGAGGAGATGGAGGGATGGAGGGGAGGGGAGGATGATGTTGACAGCGAAGCCGGAAAGGAGAGTCTGGAGAGAGGGATGGTGGAATGGGTGAGGGGAAGAAATGCTGGAAGGATGAAAGGATGGATGGATTGATGGAAGGAAGGAAGGAAGCAAGGTGGAAGCGAAACATATGCATGATTCAAAGGGTCAAGGGGGAGACCCGGGGGCAGGGGGTGGAGTCGACGGTGAAGTCGGAGAGGAAAGATGGAGGATTGGACAACGGGAAGAACTTCCATGGGTGGATGGATGAATGGATTGATGGATGGATGGATGGATGGATGGATGGAAGAGAAAGCTAGGACAGAAGGAAGCAAGGAATATGCATACTTCAGAAGATGAAGGATTGAAGGTTAAGGTGAGGACGGTGACATAATAAGAGGATCTTCCTTCTGGCGGTTCTTCCGAAGAGGGATGAGTGACATGGCAGCTGGAAGAATTGCTGGATGGGTGGAAAGAAGCAATTGGTATATATGGGAAAGAAGGAAGCCAATAAGGAAGTACAAAGGATGAATGTATCAGAGGAAAGATGGCGGAAAAGATGAGATGGACGAAAGGAGAGATTGAATGGTAGAATTAGGAAGGAGACCTGGGGTGAGGGATGGATGCATACAATGAAGTAAGATGGATGTATATATAACGAAGGGTGACAAGGAAAATTAAATAATTTATGGTAGAATTAAGAGACAGATGTAGATGTATGTATGGATGAAAAGAGGAACGGAACGGGAAATGACGGACAGGCCTATGCAGACGGAATGGGAATGAATGGAAAGGCTGGATGGAAGAAAGGAGGATGGGTGGATGAGGATTGGATAAAAGAAAGAGGTAGACTTATCAGGGCTTTTAAAACGTGCAGTTGTACACAAAATGTGCAGTTCTAAATGGATTTGTGCATGCATGCAGTTGTAGAAGCACTTTCTGTACAGTCAAAACTAAAAAAGGTCATTGTCTTCCGATTGGAAGTAATTTACCATGGAGGGTGGGAAAGTAAAGAAGGAGTTGTGCAGTTCTAAAAATTCCTTAAAAACAGCCCTGAGGCTTATAGTGGGAAGAGGAATGAATAGAAGGCGTCATGTAAGGAAAATGGAGTGGTGATTCATGCATAAGTCTGCCTCAATTTCAGCTTCCATGAAATTAATGTCATCGTGAATACTCCATGGCTCCGTGTTTCCCAGTGAATCGAGCATATACAGAATTGATGAGTTGGTTTGGCATTGTCCCCTTGGCTGGCTGCGTGTTCCGTGAGCTCTGCAGCATTAGACTGGTCCACAATACAATGGCAAAAAATTAAGTTTTTAGAATTCTTTCTCCACAAGGCTTATATTTGTCCACTTGGGTTAGATAGTCTTCCTGTAAAATTTCAGCCTGATTGTGCAACGTTTAGAGGTCAACTCATTCTGAACATTTTACTTGAGTGCTAACAATGTCTTTACGTCATGTTAACCATCAATTGTAGACTAATATGGCTTTGTCTAATCTGAGATCAGACCCAGAGTACTGGCTATTGGGAAAACCAGTCCCTCGGTTATCTACTGTAAGATTACCACAAGCCTGGATGCACAGCAACTGCTTCAGTTTCATCATATCACTAAAGGGAGGCCCCATTCAGAAAGTTGAAAAATGGCCTGTGATGCAGTTGTTTGTATTTGGGTGCTTGCCAGAATACCAACACAGCTGGCTGTCCGGTGTGTCAGGAAACTGTCAAAGCTTTATCAGAACTACCTAACTCTGAAGACTCACAGACCATTATAAAGAGCAAGTGACAAGATAAAGAATACATGTTAAAGAGTGACCTTCAAAAATTGTTTGTTATTGCCTCAAAGGATATGATGACAGAAATCCAGCAAGAAGGAGAATTCCTTCGAATGCAAAAAGACGTATTTTCCAGTAGCATGAGAGGAGTAGACCTAAAGACAGCAGCAAAAGAGAGCAGAAAAAGGCAACGACAAGAGAATGGTGAAAATTGATATGAAGAACGCAAGACAAAAGGCAGTAATGAAGCAGTAGGTGAACTTTCTGTTTTGTCGACTAGTCAAGATTCAGAAGAAGAATAAGCTTAGCCTACTGTTCGATTTAATGCAATGATGAGTATCAGACAACATAGTCATCGTTCGAGTACATAATGTCTACACTCTACAATGTATAAGCAGCTGCTACTAAAGTCTGCCTCATTATCAAGAAAGATCCAAGAACATCTTCATTAGTTTAGTTGTTGGTGCTTTGTATAGTGTTGGCCTTCCAGACCGTTATGCTGTGTTTGTAGATGGAGCTGCAAATTAACCTGGCAATTGGTTATGACAATAATTTCAGAAATCACATATTCTAGAAGTTCATAAAAGAAAGACAAGAAGCAGCTGCAATGAAAGAACAAGAGTGCACACTGGAAGACCTGCTATTACCTTTCTGAGAAATCAAAATGTTGCCCATCGACGGATAAAAGGCAAACATGAACCGCATAGCTATTATTATAGTTCTCACTGGAAATTGCCAGGAAAAACTGTTTGGCAATCCCAAAAATGGTGAGCGACTTACAAGGTGACTCTCATGCCAACACCAGTGTTGAAGTAATTGAGAAATGGAATCTCCCCAGACTCAATGTCGCTCAGGTCGTACATTAACCATTGCGGAACAATGTATCTACTTCTGTCCCAATAACATAAAAAGTGTCAAATGGGTTGACCTCTAAATTTTATTTATTTTCATTGAAATTTTTTGTGATTATTATAATCATGATAAGGACGAAAACAAGCCTTGTGGAGAACTGAAATCTGCAAGATTATTTTTTTGGACCACTCTACTGCAGCATGTCCATCTATTTAGCAAGCTTGCAAAGACATTCGCTCTAACGCCAGTGCATGGGGAAATGCTGCTGCTGGTCCCTCGTGTTGGAACCTCAACCTGTCATGAGCATGCATCGTGCTTCTCAGTTGTAACTTGTAGGTCCATCCGTCTGGAATAATAGTCTCCCGTTGGATAATGGGTATACTATACACACAATGTCATGGTATACTCATTGAAGTCTATTTGTATCACCGTGCACCTGTTGCATGGACTGCATGGGAGCGTCTCTGATTGGTCTTCTTGAAGGTACCCGAATTAGGGGATATACTACATCAATTCTTTAAATGAATGAAAGAATGAATTAATGAAGAATAACAGACTATAGTTATAAATGGGAATAAGAAGGAATGGATGGATAGGTGCACATGCATGTATTTATGCATGGATTGATGGATGCGTGGGTGTATTGATTGGTGAATGAATGAATGGATTGATGAATGGATTGATTGATGAATTAATGAATGGATGTATGAATGAATGGATGCATGTAGCCGATGTATATGGATTGATAGATGGATTACTGGATGTTATCTAATACAATTCCCCTGTAGCGCCGTTGTAATCATAATTCAATAGGCATCAGTCTTGTGAACTACAATCAAGAATCAAAATTTGCTGAAAAGTTAAAATGGTGAACTGAACTATCGCACTGTAATGAAGTCTCGAACGGCGCTATAAAAATATTCCCATCTGCACGGAAAAAATATTCCCATCTGCATGCACAAATTGCACAGTGTAAGAATTAGGGAAAAATAACTGGGGGTTGGACCATTATCCACTTGGAATCGGGGTGTGAAAACAGACTTTAACATGGGGCTCTAAGAAAGACTGGGGTGAAACCCCCAACCCCCCGGCAATTCTCACCCTTCATCTACATAGGCCTAGCCTACAGGTCCACCAAAAGGTCCGCGTTTAAGACTGACCCACCAGGGCCGGATTAAGCAATGTGGGAGCCCTGTTCTGGAAATTTTTGTGGGGGCCCTGTCCGGGAAATTTTTCCGGGATTTTTTTTTTGTCGGGAAAAACAAATTTCGGGAAAATCATACCATTTCAAAAAAGTTGATGACCTTTTTTTTAGTCATCTTACAAAAAATTTCGGGAAAATCATACCATTTCATCCGCCAAAAAAGTTGATGACCTTTTTCTTAGTCATCTTACCAAAAAAATTCCGGAAAATAGTCGTTTCGTCGAAATTTCCTTCAAAAAATTTCCCCCCCCCCCCCCCATTTTGTGGGGCCCCCTAAAGTGTCGAAAGTGTGGGGAACCCTGTTCGGCCGAACATGTTGAACATGCCTAAACCCGGCCCTGTGACCCACTCACCGTAGATAGTCACGCCAGTTAGAAGCATGGCGAGTTTCGTCCATTGCTATTACACAGAAGTAGGCTACATGTATCGGTAGGCCTATCAACGCTTACAATGCGGTAGATACCTCGAGACGAGATTTTGCTTTACTTACCTATCGTCGTAGGCAAATTCGGCCGGAAGCGTGTTCAAGTAGAGACCAAACGCCAGAAAGAAGGGAAGTAAAACGTCGGCGGCGTCCATGACAAACTATCTAGACGTCCGAGTGAATTTCCGAAATTGATCGAATCGACGATACTTGCTCGTAAGTCCAACTGCAGTGTCTGCCATCTTGGCGTCTCTCACGATAGCACAAGCCTACCTCAGCGACCATCAATCATCCTCGCAATGGGCGGGGCTTTCAGATCATCGTTGCTCGTCATTGGTCAATTTAATCACCCCGATGCGACCAATGGAACAAGTTTCATTGGGTGCGTTAGCTAATAGTTCGTAAACGAGCTGCCAAGTTTGTCACCAGTTTAAAAGTGTAAGCCTATTGACATTCCTTCAGGAATTTTTTATTACAAATTCAAAAGGTAGCTTTCTGTCAATTGACCTGTTATGAGTAATGGTGACGTCAGTGTGGACGATGATGACGCTGATAACGATGATCATTCTGACGAGGACGAATTCACATTAGAATTGTTTACATTTATTCGGCATCTAGATGCCATTAATTCAACTTCTCAAAATGCGCTAAAGAAAGAGTTCGGTATCATGTAGGACTCTTAAATATAAGAGGTCGTTGTGTAAAACATGGCCGCCATCGCCATCGCCATTGTTATTTGTCGTATGATCTACACCAACTGACGATTATTATTCGCATCTGATCTCCACGTTGGCTGTCCGTTCGGTCCGAGCACTCTTTTAAGTGATCCATCACTGATGGCGCACGCGTGGGACCCAGACGGACTTGGATTCCCTTCCTTTCCCCCTTCCTCCTCCCTATATCCGGTTTCTCTCTTTCCCGTCGTCATAGCCTATCGTCCGCCATCCATCCTATGTTGTCCATTCGTTCAGCCGGTTTTGCCGTTGTTGGAAGCAGAGAGACGTTTATGGCGAATCAATACTTATCGTTTTCAGCTTGAATATGCCCCGTAGACCGATTTCTCCTGTCCGTTCGTCGCGCTGTATACGTATACGCATTCACTATAATACATGTGGACATTTATATAGCACCATTATTCGCCGCAGAAATCTGCATCTGGGCGTATGCCTGTCGTTCCATGCCGTAGCGTATACGTCTCTGGTACATGCCTAGTTTATTGCCAGCCGTGCCAGCCGCGGATCCACTGGACGGACCGCTGACCCACCACCATGTACAGTTGTACACGTACATTGGTCTATAAATGTAAATATAAGCAGTTAGTAATCCCATGCGACATGTTGAGACTGACTGAATAAGCAGACGACATCTTTGTATTATACCGACGTCTACCGAATACTGACAAAAATACTAGCGTAGGCTATATACGCCGTCGCCTATTATATCGTTCTTCGCAACCACCATCCAGTGGCGGATTCAGAAAGTTTATATAGGGGGGGGGGGCAAAATTTCGGTGATCTTTGGGCGGAAAAAATCTGATGACCTTTGTTTTTAGTCATCCGGCCTATATGTGTGAAAAATATACCATTTGCCCTGCCATCCGGTCATGATCTCTTCGTAATATGCTATGACCTGTATAGTCGTGCATTGATTTTAGGGTTCTTGAAACCAAAGGGGGGGTTTCAAATGCAATTTTGAAATGGGGGTCATGGCCGGATTGTCCCCCTGGATCCGCCGCTGCCACCATCTATCTGTACCTGTAGGTTGACGGATGTGAACCCAATTTGTCCTATAGTATACTTGCCTGCAGGCCTCGTTAGCTACACCGGTAAGCGAGAACGGCATTCGTCTGTTGGATACAACGGACTGCGGTTCAAGCCCCGGGCTGGGAGTTGACATTTACAGATTTAGATTTATCGGGCTAGCACGTGTGGGACGCGGTGGCGCAAGCTGCTGCGAAGCGACCTTGGGCAAGTTGCTTACCCATCATTGTCTGTGGGGAAGGCAACGGAAAACCACCTCACTCATCTCATCCCCAGGGGCGTAAAAGCCAATGAACCTGCCTTCGGGCAGAGAACCATCATCATCATACTTGCCTATATATACTGATAGACACGGTGGCCGAGTGGTTATAGAGCGGTCGGTCTGAAACGTGGAGAGTATACACTATACGGGTTCGTTCCTCGTCCGAGGCGGTTTATGCGTATACGGATCTTGAGCAAGTCATTCACTCTCATTCTGAAATGTAATTGCAGCAGCAACATCGAGACGTAGGCCTATACGTGCACTCCTGCTCGAGCTTTGTAGAAAGTAGGCTACATGGGCGCCCACTAGGGCGGATCCGGGGGGGGCAATTATCCGGCCACGGCCCCCCGTTTAGAACTGCCCATGTATCGTGGCCTTCCCCATTTGGTTTCAACAAGCTTTTGAACAATGTATAATAATGAGGACGTTTAGACTGGATGACTAAAAAAAGGTCGTCAACTTTTTTGGCGGATACGAAAAAATTTGTCCACACCAAAAACCAGGAATTTTTGACACTCCCCCCGGTCCATAGTTTCTGTATCCGCCCCTGGGCGCCCACAGGATATTCGCTGGGGGTCAGCCATTACAGACGCGCGCCCTTCGAGAAAAGTGACGTCACTCTGCATGTGTCAGGTTTGAAGGCAGATCTTGCGTTGGCCTCGCTAAGAAGAAACTAAGAATATTAAGGATCATTCGTACTTTCATTTTTTCGCGAAGTCAAGAAGCACCACAAGCACAACATTTTTAAGTAGTTACTTTGCGCAGTTTCCCATTTTAACGTTTTTGTGTAAATTGTTGTTTTAAAGGTTTTAGATGGGATTATATAACTGATAGCGTCAACAGGGACGTAACTAGGATTTTTCGTTTGGGGAGGGCTTAAGCCTTAAGTGTGACCAGTACTTAAAGTGTAAAAAAAGAAGTGCCAGGACGCTGTATTGTAATTGGTCGTGAGTGGCGGCGCCGAAGGCGCGAAGTTGCGAGTGCCAAAGGCACGAAGCCCGTACCGACTAGGGGGTCTGGGGGAGCGTCGTAAGGTCCCCCAGCGGGGTCTGGGGCGGAGCCCCAGCGACCAGCGCATTTTTGGCTGTGGCGACCTCAAAAGGAGCCATTTTTAGGCTCTTGTTTGCCAGCTATTTGTGAACGGTAAAGTCGCGAAAACTTTAAGAACAAGCCGTTTTTCAGTGTCGTATACAAGATATACCAGGATAACAATAAAAATGAAACTGCTACTGTAAAAAAGAAAGGTTTTGTCTTTACCGTAAGCTCCCCAGCGGGGTCTGGGGCGGAGCCCCAGCGACCAGCGCATTTTTGGCTGTGTCGACCTCAAATGGAGCCATTTTTATGCAGTCATGGCCGGTCGTCCGTAACTGCATGTACGCTGTCCATGAGGTAGTCTATTTAAATTAGCCGTAAGCATACAACGGCTTGATTTCATTTGGGGGGGCTTCAGCTTCGTTTGGGGGGGCTTAAGCCCCCCCCCAAGCCCAACGCTAGTTACGTCACTGAGCGTCAACGTTAATCACGATTTTGATAAATGATAGGGCCTACATGAGTATTGAGTAGTAAGCAGTCGCACATTGTAAATTATAATGACGATTGGAAATTGTTTAAAAGGTGTTCAAGGCATGAAATTTTTCAACATGATTTTTTCAACATGATTTTTTTACATTTTATTGCGTTCTATCATGACACGTCTACTCTTCCTGTGAATGTGTTTGCTTACATGAGAGTGCTCCAGAGTAGTTTTTAAGTGGCGCTCTATAAGTCCAAAGAATGAATGAACAAGTAAATAAAAAATTATGGACAACAAAACTACAGTGAAATTGTTGTTGCAGATTGTTTATTTATAGTGTCAAAGAAAACCCTTATGAAGGTGTTCAAAGTGATCATATCGAGAAGCGTAAAAAGATCTATTATTTTGTATGTGCACTTGTTATAGCATCCCTTCAACGTCACTACTCAGAGGCACTCCCGAATACATCGCGGACACGTTGGAGTTTCACGCCGAAGCGCTGAGCAATAGTGAATGAAGGACTTGGCCAAGGTCCATATATACGCGGTACATGGCATGAGGTGGATTTGAACCTGTTCTTTGCTGCAAGGCAAAGAACATACTCGGTAGGCCTATACACCACCGCGCCCCACAATTATTAATTATTATTACCACTGTGATTTTTTAAAATTATTATTGCTGGTATTAATATCACTATCGTCGTCGTAGTCATCATCATCATTATCATCATCATCATACAACAACATTTTAGAATATATATATAAATATAGCCTACTCGACGTCAGTGCCATTACTTTGTTGACGATGACGTCGACGACGAAGACGATGATAGTCATGATTTTGGTACTAATCGACATGTACAATAATATAGTCACCATTATCATTGTCGTTGTCGTCAATGCATGGGGGAAGGGTACGTTAGGGTAATGTTTTGAATAAAACTGTAAAACACCTTTTTTATTCCACAGTTTAACGTCGTCCTATGATTTCAATGGCTGTTGACGATAATACACCTTTATTTCTATATCCTGCCTATAATATAGGCTCATTATGAGTCAAGTGGAACTCAATGAATAGGTAATTCGTTTTGCCAAACAAAGTTTCGTCGACAGCAACGACCGTTGATGTTATATACAATCATGTAGGCCCTAGGCTAAGCTGTCGTTAAACTTTGCAGGATCACCGCAGGCAACTCCATGACAGGAGAACGCAGAGAGATTTGGTAACCTTGGAAGTAGGCTAACATGAAGTTTGGCCTAGAAAAGGCTACAAGAGCGAGGGGAAAGAACGAATTTAAAGCAATGGAAAAATTTGGAAAAGCAAAGCAATTCCCGTGAAAAGATTTCGGATTTTCAACCGCGGTCTTCAAAAGGGTAGGCCCTATGTCCTTCCTATAGAACGGGCAATGTCAAATAACTCAAATTGCATGTTTATTGTATTGTGTAGAATTTTTACCAACACCCGTGAAGATGTAAGTCCCTATACGAAAGGCATGTCACATGCATGGGCGGAGTTTGGTTTCCGTTCTTGGAGGGGCTAATGCCTTCTTAGGGGGGGGGGGGGGGGGCTAAGCCCGGAAAAAGATACAATTTACATGGTAAAAAAGCTGAATCTGGGCCTTCTTGGGGGGGTTTAGCTCCCCCTAGCCCCTGATAAACTCCGCTTATGATCACATGATATAACTGATAGACATTACAACGCCTTTTGGAGGTTATATGCAAGCGCTATATAAAAGCCCATATCCGCCCCATACGTGTACGACTGTACGTACGACAGCCGAACAAAGCTTTTGCGGTGGTCGAACTACATGTCTGCATTCATTCATTATCAGAATTGATATAGCGCCCCTTCAATGACTGCCATGCTTTCGGCTGTCGTACGTACAGTCGTACACGTATGGACTTTTATATAGCGCCTGCATATAACCTGCATGCGATGCAGTTGCAAATAACGACGTTGGTGACTAGCCTACATCTGTAAGAGACCCAGTGTGACCGGAGGGTAGAACGGGGTGAGATGTGGTCGGGTAGCTACAACGGATGTGGAAGATACCTGGCGCCAGCCGAGGAGGCGACATGTTGCTCGAATATTCCACTAATGGATATTTATAACAGACTGGCCACCGTCAGCCAAATGAATGACCAACCCAACACACAAAAATTCCACCGTGGATTGCTACTTAATAGCATATGGTCGCAAACCACCGCCATGGTCTCACCAAGGTATTCAAAACTGCTCCAAGGCGTATGATTAATGTTAGGAACTGACCATGATCAGAAACGTTCCAACACTGCATAGAAAACAGTGTGTGATGGACAGGGTGAGAATTGTAGGGGTGGTTGGGAGTTTCAACACCTCCCAGTCATTCTTAGAGTCCCATAGTAAAGTCTATTTTTCGCACCCCCAATTCCAAGTGGATCATAGTCCAACCCCCCGTTATTTCCCCCCAATTCTCACACTGGTGATGGACAAACAGTTTGTTGAACGTCACACAGTCACACTGTGTCGCATTTGAAAATTAATGTACAGTGTCAGTGTCACGTTCAAATAATATCATTGACATCTATTCTGTCTATATAAAGCTGGTCACAAACATATAACACCACACTTTGCATCTAGTCATACAGAAGCCATTATCACAAAATGACAATTTTTAAGCGTATTACTGTGTGGCTGTTTGCCTGTCCTAAGAGGCTAAGATGGTTAAATTAAAGCTGAAAATGTGTCATTGGTTTCAATGTGTGTGATAAAACTATTACTAAATACGTTGAGCGTTCAGAAATTTGTGAAAATCTAACTGTAAACAATGTCTTGCAAAAAATCTGTCATTGTTTTGAAACTTCCCTGACAAGAACAACAAAGAATTCCATCAATGTCCATTCTTAATACCGGTACTGTAAATTTGTAATAACTTCTTTCAATTATAGGCCTATTAAAGAGCCTCAAAACCAGAACAGCTTTAATTAACACTATTTATTTGCAGTTCAACATTTTCCTCACATTGTTAACATGACTTTGAAAATTGCCTAATGGGCGTAAAATAGATTCTTGTCATTGTAAATATAAATTTGCAATATATATATTATATTATGTGCAATATATCCACTATAGGGTTCCTATTCATAGACGATCTCGTGCTAGATTGAACGATGATAGATGTCATTAAGTAATAAATAGAGAATATTTATCAGATATTAAACAGTACTTGGACAACTAGAAGGGTAGCTTCCCTGCTAGAATTGTTAGATGACAAATGCTGACAAATTTGCCATGATGTTACTAAAGCATGAACAGAGAAGTATGATTAATCACAATGATCAATGTCACCCGAAGTGGCACCTCCACTGATATGTATGAAGTGCATAGGCGTACGAGGCGGGGATCCAGAGGGGGCAACTGCCCCCCCCCCAAATTTCGGGAGTCTGTTTTTTCGGGCAAGTAGACCAGGGAAAAATACTAAAAAATAGTATTTTTCACGACATATTTGAACTTTTTTGTGTGGGAAAAATAGTATTTCCCACCACGAGATCTATTTTTCGGGCAGAAGTAAAATCTTTGACCCCCCCACTGCTGAAATCTCCCGTACGCCTATGATGAAGTGTTACAGTAACAAAACAAGATCTACAACATTAGCTACTGAACTTCAAGAGATTATATAGCACCTGTACAATGTTACCGTGAAGTAAAACACTTAAACAGTCACGTAAGATCGATTTGAGCAAATGTGCAAATGCAAACTGTGATCAGTCTTTGTCAGAAAAGCACCAACAGTTCTGCCATGAATGTGCCAACAGCAGCCTATTGCAAGTAGGCCTATACTCCAGGCAGTAAATAGCACTAGGCTGGTTTAGACTGCAGTATATTTATACCACAGGTTTGTTCAGACTGCGGCCTGCTTTGTCCATAGCACTAGGTTGGATAAGGCTGCAATATATTTACTATTTATTACTAGGCAGATTTAGACTGCAGTATGTTTAGTCCAGCGCCTACACTTCGGGACCGTCTATTAGCCAACTGCATGCCATTGGTTGAAATGACGCCCAACACAGGTTGGCCATTACTTGTCACAGTCTAAAAAGAAACAAGACAATAAAATACGACACAATGACAAAAGCTGTAATACATTCGTCTCAAACATGCAACCTGTGGACTCGATCCAGCCAACCACCGACAGCCACCTGGTCTGGGTTTTTTTTAAAGAAAGAAATCGGTTAAGACACTTTTCATCCCTTTAGCAATTTGCCCATGCTGGAAGCAGGGCTTTTTTAACGTGCAGTTGTACACAAAATGTGCAGTTCTAAATGAATTTGTGCAGTTGTAGAAGCACTTATACAGATAAAACTAGCAAAAAGGGTCATTGTCCTCCAATTATAAGTAATTTACCATGGAGGATGGGATAAGAAAGAAGGGGTAGTGCAATTCTAAAAATTCCTTAAAAACAGCCCATGCTGGAAGGGAACAATCTTGTTTATTTACGATTTTTGCACCACTTAAAAGTTTAATATTTACAGGAATATATGTGAAATTTTCTCCAGTACAACATTGATACAAATGAAAATAAACAAAATATTTCAACAAATATAACAGTAAAGTCATTAAACAACATACTTTTACATCCTGAGATGTGAATGGCGCTAATTCCTCGATAAAACTTCCGGGCACCAATCCCCTCCTTCCACGCACCTGTCGACAACAAACATTTCGTGATTTGATTTGATTTTGATTTGATTAATAATTAAAGTCAATTAAATTCAATAAATTAAACAAAACATTGAGAGAAGTAAAGAAACATTAGTTTAAAAAATTCTTAAATATTGAGTACACTGACTGTACACTGTCAGTGGGAGGATCAGACGGTAAGGAAGATGGCTGGCCAACTGCCCTCATAGTCCGAGGCTAAGAAAATGAAGTCATTGACATCTACGGACACGACTATCTCTCAGACTAGCTATAGATTACTGCTCGCTAATCTTTCATAACTCTGGATAAATTGGTATATAAATATGTTAAGGCTTTACTTCAGGTCAATTACCATATCAAAATTCGGCTGGAATATTTAGGAGTAATTAAGGCTGGGCTTCAATCAATCAATCAATCAAAATTTATATAGCGCCCCTTCAAGGTACCTACTCAGAGGCGCTCCCAGGCGAGATACTTTCTTCAGTTTGGAGTGGAATAGAGAAGGAAACTTGAGGCAGATTCAGAAGGATTATCATTTATCATTATTATATCTATAAATTTACACCAATCAGAGGTGCTCCCAGTGCGAAAGACCCAGAGAAAAGAAAGTAGGCTATAGCTTTGAGACAGCGAAAAGATGTGCCTGAGACAGTATCAGTTAATAATGAAGGACGTGTCAATGGATTCCAAAAGTGAAGGCAAAAGCTCGAGTTCTGACCAAAGCGTCCTTGCTCGCAGATAAGCAGCTTATGTACACCGCGGTTAAAAAAGTAAGTCAAATTGTTTTGCATATATCTCTAATACCTGATGACATATCAAGCTGAAATTTTCCAAATATTTAGAGAATTGGACCACGAACATCTTTTTATCCATTCAACTTTATCGCTTGAAATTTTTGAATCATATTCTTGGTACAATTCTCTAAATATTTGGAAAATTTTAGCGTGATGTGCTATCACACATTGGAGATATTTGAGAAACAGTTTGGCTTACTTTTTTGAACCACGGTGTATGTCACGCGAACGTAGCAGACGAAGAGAAGATGCTGAAGTCGGCAGCTGGTGGATAAGAGATCATGAAGATATATTATAGTTGGGTGCTAGGCGAGAGTAAGACCATTATGTCATCATTGTCATGGTAACGGTGAGAACTGTTCAAAATAATTTATATGCGCACATCAACAGCCTTTGTTGCCATAAGTTGTCGTTAAACTCAACACCCAATCCATCCATCCATTAAGAATGGTTAGTTGCAATCCTGAGTATGCTGCTGTCGCCCCAATGTCTAATCTAGTCTCCTCTGCTTTTGGGGGGGGGAAGGATTTTAGGTTTCTCGGGGCGAGAAAAATGGTCGTGTTGGCTAGACACCCTTTGACAACTGACAGGAAATTTCTTGACAACCTTTTTTGAAAAATCAATCAATGCTTCGCAGTCGAATTCTTCTACTGACAGAAAAACTTCACATGAACAAACCTGTCATATTTTTCTGGGTAGGGGTAAAGGGTAGAGGGAATTGTTGCACATATACATTTGAGGGGCCCGAGGGGAAATGCTACGTATATACATGTGTACAGCACCTCTCGATTTTTTCTGGGGATTTTTCATTCCTGGGGGGGAACTTCCCTCCCCCAGAGACGTCTAGATTAAACACTGTACTGTGGTCCCAAATACCAATGAACGTGACAGTCTCAGCTGCTCACCTTGCCTACATAGTAGCCGTCTGAACGCATTGGTCCATAGGTAACGATGATGTCACCAGTTTGAAAGCTAAGCTCCGCCCCTTGACCTTCAACCCTCGCCACTGCAGACGGATTGTAGTCGTATATCGCCAGGAACTGCAAAGAAGACCAGAAATTTGAGCGAAATCGGTAATTATTCGACCTTTGAAATTTGGGAAATTCGTAACAAAATCAGCAGTTTTCTCTTCATAGTAGATTTTTCCAATTATTTATAGTTTAATAATATTCTTTTGATTATTATTCATGATCTATAATATTCTTTAATCTTAAGGTGTTATGCACCCATGGTTTATGCACCATCGTGCGTTTTAAATAACTTTCCTTCTAACATGCACACGTTGAAGCTCATGCATATATTCACATGGCCAGCAAGCTCCACTGTTGAGTCAGGTGCCATATGAATCATCCATTATATTACATCTTATATAGCAGTGGCTGGGTCGGGAGCGCTTCTGAGTAGTCTATCTTGAACTACTTGAAGAGACACTACATAAAATTTCCGAAATAAATAAATAAATAAATACATAACACATGAAAGGTTTACAACCTTTCAGAGAGCAAGGCACCCTCATTCCACTTATCAATTTTTAAAGATGAGCTATATTTTTTAAAATCTAAACCACACTGCTGCAAATATTTCCACACTTTAAGTCTTAAAACTTTCAGCAGTGATAAATAATAACCTTCTTAATAATAGTCTGTCACATTTTGTAACTATTCCACCATAGAACTGTGGCACCCACAGAGCAGAAGAGTCATGCATCCTTGGATTTCTTGGCACCCAGGTAGAACACCACTGCCTTAATTCATCTGACGTCAATGTAACATTCTTGCTCTACATTTGATCCTCTCTAACAAACGAGACTTCTAACCAGGGCTGTTTTAAAAAAATTTTAGAACTGCATAACTTCTTTCCTTTCCCATCTTCCATGGTAAATTACTTCCAATCGGAGGACAATGGCCTGTTTTTACTAGTTTCAACTGCACGGAAGTGCTTCTACAACTGCACAAATCCAGTTAGAACTGCACATTTTGTGTACAACTGCACGTTAAAAAAGCCCTGCGTAAATGTACACTTGATCATCTCTACCAAACAAGACTTCTCACCATCTTGCGATGACTATTGACTTCATGTCGCAATGGACTTGAAGTCGCAGATGACATCACGATGTCGTCGCTTGCCACCGACTCCACAAAGTCATCGGTCAGACATTTCTTCAGCAGAGCATGGTCAAGATATATATCGACTGGTTGTGACACATGACCGCTTTCTGTGACAGTTCGTAACGTGAAGCAGAGTGGAATGGCATTCAGGTTGAGCGACTTCAGAAGAACTTTTGTCGCGAGATGACTGCCAACAAATAAAGTCTCCCTTCCATTCACGTAAACCTAAAGTTGTAAACGTAAAGAAACATAACCATAATCAGGTTTTTTTAACGTGCAGTTGTAGACAAAATGTGCAGCTCTAAATGGATTTGTGCAGTTGTAGAAGCACTTCTTTACAGTTAAAACTAGCAAAAAATGGTCATTTTCCTCCGATTGGAAGTAATTAACCATGGAGGATGGGAAGGAAAAGAAGGAGTTGTGCAGTGCTAGAAATTCCTTAAAAACAGCCCTGACCATAATTATAATTTTACAAAGGATATAAATTTTTTGAAAGCACCTTGTATCCTGCGACCGAGTTACCGCGACTGTGTGTCACGTTATCCGTGACGGGAGGCGTCCAGCCAAGCAGAATGCTTCCGTTTCGAGAGACCTTCTCGACGTGAAAGTCACCAGGAGGATCTGGATTACCTAAGACAGATTGGCGGTCGAAGGAGTATCAACATAAACATCAAAACTAATTCAACGATCATCAATATCTTATTACAGATACCACTGACAAACTCAGTAGTGCAGCAATGCAGATATTGTATTGTGTTGCATTTGACTATTTATAAAGTGCCTCCTGCAGCTAAAAGCCTTTCAGAAGCGCTCCCAGCACATCGGCAGCCTGAAAGACAAGGCAGATCATAGTTTCAACACTGTGGCTGAATGCATTGAATGTCAAAAGCAGAGTGTTCTTCGCCATTAAATAATTAAAAGATTAAAAACTAACTGGACGAAAAGTAAATGAGACATTAAGACCACTGACTGAATTACTGCATGACTTTTAGCAAGGGTATCTTGACCTGAAAAAGTTTGAAACCTTGAATGTATAATGCAATGTGACAGGTCATAGAAACATAGGCTACTCTATAAATTATAGGATAAGGTTAAATCGGACTTATCTTCTTGATATTCGCCTGATCAGGTCTTTGTTGTTCTGCTTTGTACAATGGTTTGTTTATAGATAAGCAGAGTATAAAAATTATAGAAAAATAACTGGGGAGGTAAGGCCTTTGGTTGTGCACAGTGCAGTGCAGTGTGCAAAGCTCAATATTTAATCTAAGATAGACTGTGGGTTGTAACCCCTCCCAGCAATTAGCTCCGACAATTCTCACCCTATAAATACTGAGCCTATAAAAAATCAAAACTTGTACAGGGCAATTTACTCACTTAACGCATTTGCAATGCGGCTTTCTCTAGCTATGACGTCCACACCTGATTTCTTCTCTGCACGTAAAAACCTTCCGACCTCGTGACCTTTTCCAGTGGAAAAGCGACCATCGTCGGCTTTCTCTTCCGAAATTCGTGCAACCGAAAACGACCGATAATTATCGGAATTGGCGAAATCATTCGTCACTTTTTCTGTCCTCGTTCTGTCACTCGGCGTGACATCGTCGAAATCTCCAGAGTCCAAAAGCGTCACATGACGTCGACTTGACATCGATACAACAAGATTCGACGGTCTGTCGTCAAGGTATCGTGTTGTTTGACTTCCGGTCGTGACGCTGTTGTGACGGATGTCACCAGCCGTGTTAAGTAGTGTCACGCTGCCAGGGAATTCCCCTGCGACGTTGTTGTACGAGTTGGGTGGAATGGACAAATTTGGAAAGGAGTTGTCGTTTGACGTCAAATCCAATTTCAGAATTTCATGCTGAAATCAGACAAAAACCTTGTTTTTTAAGGTGGTATATTATAGGCCCTATGATCTTTCGTGGTTCAAATATTTTTGGAGAATTGTTAAACGTCTGGGTTTGCTATAGCATGTCAAGTTCATCTTGTTTGTTTCGAGTGTGCCATGTGTCGCATTGATCAACCTTCGACCTATATGCATGTCCACCACAATGTCCAGTCCTTTTGAGCTCCAAGAACCACTGGACTCCATTGCCACCACCACAAAGGAATTATAATTGTTAGTATTATTATTACAATTTTATTGCTATTATTATTGTTGTTGTTATTATTATTATTGCTATTATTATTATTATCACCATTTTTATTATGCCTCGAGGTGTTTAGGATCTTATAATGTGTTTAATAACCATTATTATTGTTATTACATGTATTATTAATATCATTATTATTATTAATATTATTATTATTATTACTATTATTATTATTACTACTATTAGGCCCTACTATTATTATTATTAATATAACCATTAATATTAAATTGCTCCTGGAACCGGCCGTAAATAAATACTTCTGACTGTAGAAGATGTCTTCAACGTACGTTGATTTGATCGAGGTGTGAAACGGTGAGAGGTGAGAGTGGCCTCGTGTAGTCGTCAGTCGATGGTCCCATCACCTCTCGCTCAACCTCCGCATCCAACGAGGATTCGCCGTTACCATGACGACGCAGCGCCTTCAGCATCTTCCGTATCAGCTCATCCTGAAATGACAAATCAATCAATTAATCAATCAATCAGATCAGTCTACCAATTCAACTCAATTTATTTAATTCAATTTATTGCTTCCAAAAAAACCAATAGCATAGTACATAGTGTGTCATATTTACACAGTGCTAAGTCACAATAATGAGGTGTTTAATCACAATGTTATACTGTACATGTATATCATCGCTTTAATCATAACAACTTCATCTGCCAGAGTCTCATTTGGATAAATTCTAAAACTTATGACTCATCTCTCTTAACTTGTTTATCCATCACTTTGTTGTCTTTAATTTATTGTTGTGATTAATTAAATAAATTGTTGGTGATTGTCAATCAAATCGTATGCCAGACAATCAAAGACTCAATATACCGTCATTCCGTCACTCCCTTTATCACTTACTCAGGGATGAATGAATTGCATGAAGTGTTCAGCAGTGACAGGTGTGAACATACCTTGGTCTTGCACCTGAGAGCCAGCCTAGCAATTCGTGCCTTCATTGGTGCAACTGCGGTCTGGAGGCGCCTTGTCAGGTTGCCCAAGTTCTCGTACTAAAAACAGCATATAAAAAATATTCGTGGGGTGAAAACACAGTTTTAAAAGAACCTCTGGTCTCAATTTATCGTCGAGAAATCTAAGAGAATTACATTCAGATTAATGCTTTAATCAAATCATAAGCCACTCAATCAACATTTAATCAAATCATAGTCAATCAAAATTTCAATCAAATTGTTCAATTATTCAAACAACACTCCAATCAACATTTTAATCAGTCATAAGTCAGCCACCAACAATCAAGAAATCAAACTATTCAGCAAACATTAAGTCAACTCAAAAGCCAGTCTCTAATCTCAAGCAATTCAGAATCCAGTCAATCGATGCTTCATTCAAATCACAAGCCAGTGAATCAGCAACATTCATCAAATTACAAATCGGTCAATCTTCTGTTCATTCAATCATAAAAAAGTTAATTAGGAATTCAATGACTTTGTCAAAGACAATAGAAAGAACCTTCTGTTCAAGTGATTGAAAATCGAATTCCTTTTCTTGAAGCAGTTTGAGAGACGACTGCAAGTCATCAATGCGATGTTTAAGAGATGCAATCTCACTAATCAGACTGCTCTCCGACTCGCCCTGAAACACCAGATACAATCTGTCAATTGCCACTATTATTATTATTAAAAATTATTATTAATATTATTATCAATGTTATTATAATTAGTAATATGTCATCATTGTGATTATTTGATCTGAGTTAGAAATAATCCCTCAGAAACAAAGCTATTAAGTCAGGAATATAATGCTATTCTCTGAGAAATCAGGTCTCGTTCAAAATTTATTATTCTTATTTTCATTCTTATCATCATCATCATTATTATCATCATCATCATCATTATCATCACTGACATCATTATTGTAACTATAAAAATACAATAATTACCAAATGTCATCATTGTTTGTTTAATTAGCAATTCTTGCCTTTGCAAGTTTTTAGAAAAAAGCCGTCATTCAGTGTCAAGCTACTCAGTCCCAAGATCATAATAACAGATGTCATCATTGTCACGGCATCATCATTGTCAAAGTCCTCGTCATCATAATCATCACCAACATCTGGCAATTTCTATAGCACCACATTTTCAAAATCATCAAAGTCAAACCTTGAGTCGAAGGCTATGCTCAAGTTCATCCATTCTTTGTTCCACGATTTCCTTCTCCCGTGTGATCACTTCCTTCTGCATTGATTCCACCTTGAGAGTGGCCACAGACTCTTCCAGTTGGTCTTTCTCAACCTTGAGTCGCTTCTCCCTTTCTAGCACCTCCTCTAAAGCCTGAAACAGCAAATACAGTCTGTCAATTGCTATCATTATTATTATTATTATTATTATTATTATTATTATTATTATTATTATCATTATTATTATTGATTGTTATTTTCATTATTATTAATTGTTGGGAAAATGGAAAGATTCCACAGACAATCAATCATTCAATCACTTGTTTGCATTCTTCCAACCAATGTATGATGTATCAATCAATTTAACAAATAAACTGCTTGATGGTGCTAATAAACCAAAAAGAAAGCAAATTTAAGCAACTAATAGGATGCCAAATAACAATACAAATAAATAGCATATAATTTGATACTCATTTTTAACTAATTAAAGGTCTATTACTAACTAACAGCAAATAATTTGATACTCATTTATAGCAAAGTTTTAGACAACTAAAGATATATAATTTAACTTACTGTATATATTTTACAAAATTCCTAGTTTCAAAGCTAAGTCACACAAAAATAAAACTCCAAATTCGAACTACTGCAAACAAACATATTTAGGATAACTAAATAAATTCACAGGAATTAAACACGAACAGAAAAATGGACAAATAATAAGAACAAATAAATGAGAACCTTAAGTGAGAACACAAAATTCAGTTAAACTCTTGTTTCACGCTTCAAAAAAATTATTCTGACCATTCTTGCTTCTCGTTCTTTGTGAGTAATTGACTCAAGTTCCTTTCGAGTGGAATTGAGCAATTGAGTCACCTCATTGTCTTTCTCGCCAGCCATTGTCACTTTCCGCTGCCACTCTCTCATCTCACGACTCAAACTGTCGGCTTCATTAGCCTATACGTAAGGTACGGTAATGGTAAAGTAAATGTAAGGTAAGTTAATATTATGGTAAAGTAACGAAATGTAAAACTTTGGTATGTTAAAGCAATGGTATAATAAGGGTGAGGTATGGTAAAGGTAAATATAAATATAAGGGAATGGTATGATAAAGTAATGGTATGGAAATAACATTGTAAGGTAGCGGAATGGTAAGGTAATGGTATGGTATGTCAATAATATGGTTGCATAAAATGGTATGCAAAATTAAAGATATGTTAATACAATGGATAATATAATGGTATAATAAGGTAATAGCGTGGAATAGGTAATTATAAGGTAATGGTATGGTAAGCTAATGGCATAACAATGACATTGTAAGGTAACGGAATGGTAGGGTAATAGAATGGGATGCAAACAATATGGTTAAACCAATGGTAGGTAAAATTCAAGGTATGATTTATAAAGCAATGGTAAAATAAGCTAAAGATATGATAATGGTATGGTAATGGTAAGGTACTTGCATTGTACTGTAAGGTAAAAGTTAATGATAAGATTAGGTAAATAAACATAAATCACTGGTACTTTAATGGTATTGTAAGGTAACAGCAGCAAAAGGTGATACCATGGTAAGGTAAAGATAAGGTGCTGATACGATAAGGTAATAGGTAACGGTAATCTAAGTAATGGTAAGGTACAACAATGGTATGTTAGAATAATGGTAATGTACTAATCTGATAAAGCATTGATATGATAAGGCAAATTTATCAATGTGTGATAGGCTAATTTACTCAAGCAAAAGAAGAAATTCAGCAAATGCTAAAACAGCAAAACAATAAATATTACTATAACTAAAATAAGAAAACTATACATTTTTAAACAGAAAACAAACAAAACTAATAAAATAAAAGACTTCAAAACAATTGTTACCATGAAAATTAAATTCTATCAATAAAACTAAATCTCAAAAAGGCAGTGGATTTTCTACAAAGCTATAGTAAGAATTTCAAGAAAGTCTTGCCTTTGCAGTGAGTTCCCTGTCCTTAACCTGAAGCAGATGTTGAAGTTTGGCGACTTCTTCGTCATCCGAAGTCTGAGTGGCAGAGTCTATCAAACGACTTCTATCAGACTAAGAAGAAATACACTGTATTTTATATATGGGGTGATTTTAGGCAAGGTATATACGGTGTTCAATATTGTCTACCACATAACACAGTGTTTTATGTAGTCCCCTGCTTTGGGGAGGGAAGAATTCCGGCTTCTGGGAGGGGGAAATGGTCTTTTTTGGTGGACAACAACTGCTGAGGCAAGGTAAAAATCCTGATGACCTTTTTTCAGTCAGTTTGTGTGCCAAGCTATTTAAGGTTCATTTAAGCTATCTACCTCGGTTTACAGACTGGGGTAGAGAGCATCAACCCTGTTCATTTTCAATGAACTGATCGGGTGATATCCTTTAGAACCGTAGCCTGTCAGAATGGCTGGCATGTCAATTAAAGTCACCATGTACATTCATTTCTGCTTAATTTATATAGCACTATTCATTATTTAAATCTCTCTAAAAAAACAATATTAACGTAAACAACTGTAGCATAGGAAACTGAATACGGATTTACTTTAGCTGCAATCTGCAAATTTTTCTCGCTTAGCAGTTTCTCAAATTCTTTCTGCGCTGACTTCATTTCTCGGTCTTTATCTTCGATAATCTTTTTGATGCGTTCAAAGTCGCCTGACAGGTTTTCTTTCGATCGGATAACGTTAAGGCACTCATCTTGCTAAAAGAAACAGCAATACCCATTATAGCAAGATGCTGTGTAACCATGACGATGTTACCAAGATGATGTTACCATGACGATGTTACCATGACAATGTGTCATGACAGTGTTACAAGGATATGTTGTGTGTCTCGGTGAACTAAATAAATGAGTATCTATTCAGTCAACTGATAGGAAGAAAGTAATTTGAGCAACAATTTTAAAACCGAAATTGTTTTTAAGAACTGTAATGAATAACTATAAATAACTGAAAATGTGTTCAGTTTCAAGGGAAAGTGTCCCTTACAATAGTCCAGTCCTGAGCAAAGTCTATGATCTTCACAGTGACCCAATGTAAAGTCTTACTCTCAACAGTGGAACTAAATGACTCCTCTAGCGCAATATAAATATCGGCTCACATTGTTTTATTACACTACAGAGTAGGTAACATCACATTGAGAAACTTTAAGGCTTTGTTCTCTCGAGGAATAATGTTGTGTATCTTACCGCAGCAGAAAGTTGCTTTTCCAAGTCCACTATTTGTCGTTTCAGTCTTGCTATTTCGCTTTCGTACGACGCAATATCCTTTCCACTGTCATGGAAATCACCCACAGTGGCGCCATCTATCCACTGATGTAGTTGATCAGCCAACGCAGTCGAGTCTGACTTAGACTGTGACTTAGACTCAACAGCCAATGACTCGACATCATTATCCCGCAAGATATCTGATTTTTTTATCTCCACGACCCCGACTTGTGTAAAATCGTGAGATTTTGTGTTGCCAGCATCTTGTGATGACGCCTCTACCACCACCGATCGTTCGCTTGGACTTTTGTCGCGCTCGACTTCAACAGGTGGCAGCGAAAGAGGTAGAGGCGGAGGAGGCAGGGAGAACGAGTCGTCGTCATGGTCTGACAGAGGCGTTGAGTCTTGTGACGTATGTCGAGCGCTGGTGTCGTCGACTTCGTTTGGAAATGAATCTTCGAACTCGAGGATCAGGGTGATGTCATCAACATTAACTGAAAAATAGTTACACAAACCGGTTTCAGATTCTAATAGTTACACAAACCGGTTTTCGTTTCTAATAGTTAGGCCTACACAAATCGACATCATTATCCTGCAAGACATCTGATGTATGGCTCTCAACGACTTCGACTTTGTTTTTTTCAGTTTCTAATAGTTGCACAAACCGGTTTCAGTTTCTAATAGTTACACTAACCGGTTTTCGTTTCTAATAGTTACACAAATCGACATCATTATCCTGCAAGACATCTGATGTATGGCTCTCAACGACTTCGACTTTGTTTTTTTCAGTTTCTAATAGTTGCACAAACCGGTTTCAGTTTCTAATAGTTACACTAACCGGTTTCAGTTTCTAAAAGTTACACAAACCGGTTTTAGTTTCTAATAGTTACACAAAGTGTCCTGGGCACGACGTTAAACTGCATCCATCCTCTGCCACAGGGAACCAACAACGTCCCTGTGCCGGTCCTAAGCCCGGACAAAATGAGGAAGGTTTGCCAGATGGGTGGCGATACTCTGGCAGTAAAAAAAAACCAAGACGATTGTAATCCGCCAAAACCACGACACAAGTGACATGGCTACCCAGATGCTTCAAGGTGTCATGATGTGAAGCAGACATGCACAGGTCGGTCAGGACAGACTGGTGGAGATAGTCGGGGGAGAGAGCGTGGGACACAACGGGCATTGACCCACGTTGTCCTTCATGCCTCTTTCCCCACGATTCTCTTCAATCAGACAAGGTGGTCTAGGTGCTCCAAGATGTTACTGGTATGGAGCAGACCTGCTGACCGGACCGGTTGAAGCTGGGCAACATGGCACGAGACAGACTCAGACAGAGAGTGGCGTCGGACTCCTACGGGCATTGAGCCCAAGGTTATTGATGATGATGATGATGATGAGTTACACAAACCGGTTTCAGTTTCTAATAGTTTAACAAACTGGCTTTAGTTTCTAATAGTTACACAAACAGGTTTCAGTTTCTAATAGTTTAACAAACCGGCTTTAGTTTCTAATAGTTACACAAACAGGTTTCAGTTTCTAGTGGGCAGTTTTTGTATGGCACCTCTGTGTAGATAAAATAGTTGCCTGTGGTATAGTCATTGCCGCCCACCCTCATATGCCGAGGCTAAGAACATGGAGTTGCAACTGCTTCATACTCATGGCTGCCTCAAGGCAATAGCTAAAGGCACTGCTCTTCTACTTTTGAGCAACACACGTAATGGTTATGATCCAGTCGCTATAGGATAGAGGCTACATACTTAATCATGTTTCATAAAAAATTTGCTAACAATCATTTATTGATCCAGAGACATAGAGACTCACATTGCATACAAAGAAAATGGTACAGCTTCTCAGAATACAAATGCTCCTGTCCCAAAGGGACAGGAGCCCCGTTTAATAAGGGTAAATTATTTATCTTAGAAACATTCGGATGACACAAATATCCATTGGTTTCAAAGTAAAGTAAAAATCAGTGGAGCAAAAGAATGAGAAACATAATGCACATACAATCCAACATAATAACACAAACATATGCAATTACCTAAACTGAAACATAAAAAAATAATTATCACTGTAATTTCTTATTAAGCATTAACTGATGGTGCTGAGCAACTGCTAGTGAAGGTTTCCATGCAAAAGCTGACTCACACAGCCCGTATTATACTCTCAGCATTTTTCATTTTGATACAGCGCTGCTAACTGTTGCTCACATGAGAGTTTTATCCTGTTTACTTTCTCTGTTTCCCCATTGAGTCATTAAAATTCACTGTTGTTTACAAATACGGTAACTGTCTATTTAATTATAATCTGAGTACAGTCATTGAAACTTACATCCCATTCTCTCCTCCACCTCTTTCCAGAACTCAGATGACCTTCCCAATCCAAGGTCGATGGAATTCTCCGGATCTTCCACGGTCGCCCACAGAGAGTCGTCAGAGTCAATGGACTTGTCACGAAAGTCGATGTCATCGTTTAAATGAGTCATCGTTCCGTTGGAAGAACTCAATCCGTGAAACTTGAAGTTTTTGCTCTCTGGTGGTGTAATCATGGTGGCCAGTTCAGAAGTGTGTGGCTCGACATGTGTATTGCTGAGACCTGAAAACAAACAAATCACTAGGTACCTTTAAGTTCTTCATAGTCATTGCATAGATTTGTTTGATTTACCGTAGTACACTTCATAGGCAACTGTAGGGCCTCAGTGTTTCTGCAGATGTTGCTGCTCAATAACTTGTCTATTTTCACAGTCAAAGCATATTCCATTCAATAAAAGAACTGGCAACTGCATGGGCGGAGTTTATCAGGGGCTAGGGGGAGCTAAGCCCCTCCCCCAAGAAGGGCCAGATTCAGCTTTTTTACCATGAAAATGGTATCTTTTTCCGGGTTTAGCCCCTCCAAGAAGGCATTAGCCCTCCCAAGAACGGAAACCAAACTCCGCCCATGGGCAACTGTGTCAAAACCTGCTCAATGTCCCTAAAGACTTACCATCTCAGAAGAGCCTCAAACCTGCACATTGTAATGTCAAAGAAGAGAACCATTTGTATCTTTGTATGTATTTATGTGCTACAAGCACTTAACAGATTGCCTTTGACTTTTACAAATTGCATTTGATTTTTACAGATTGTCTTTGACTTTTACAGCTTGCATTGAAATGAGTGGGTGCGCACAGAAATTGGTAGCGATATGGATGAGTCGTTACAGCAAACAGTGCTAAGAAGAAAGTTGGTTTTTTTTGGTCATGTTATGCGTTCAAATGGTTTGGAGAAAGATATGATGCTGGCATGCGGTGAGGGAAGGAGAAAACAAGGGCGATCAAGGAAAAGGTGGTTGGACGATGTTCAAGAAACAACAGGAATGAATCTGGAACAACTAAGAGAAGCGACATCAGAAAGAAAGCAATGGAGAAGGCTGGCCTTGTCGATCGCTAGAGTTCAACGAACTGACAGCAGAAGGTGACAAGGTGATTGACTTTTACAGATTGCCACAAGCTACACTACTATTTGTTTTCAATTGTGGTTCTGTCAACTCAAATTTGTTTCTAATAAACGAATATTTGATGATGCTTTTAGGAACACCTCTATAGTGCCTCTGAGTATATCTTAGTCCCAATCTATCAGCATTGCTATCAGAGGTGTGTTTATCATCCCACCTGTGGAAGAGGTGTGCTCAAAGTGAGTCTGGCTGATTGTGCTTGCTACCCTCTGGGTCTTGTTAGTGGTTTGGTTGACCAAAGAAGAAGACGCTGATTCCAGTCCATCTCTTCCATCATGTGCCTGAAAACAGTTATTCAGCTATTTATTGTCTGTGCTAGGGGCAGCTGTACTAGGATAGCCAATGTATAATTATGCTGCAATTAAATAAACAACATTAATTACAATAACCCAATAAATGGGAATATTACTGGAAAAACAACAATGATAAATACTGCAATTCCCATCTTGATGATGATGATGACTATGATGATGATGACTATGATGATGAAGATATTAATGAAGCTGTTGCTGCTGCTAATGATAATGATCTTCACAACAGCAGAGACTTTAATAGTACAAAGATAATGACAGAGATTATAATGCTGATGGCTACGACGATGACAATGAGTATAATGACGATGATCAAAATGATGATGATAATAATGATGATGATAATGGGTAACCACAACAATAGCCGTTACCGTACTTCACCTATAAACAACCAGCAGCCAATCGAAAATTCAAACCCACTACATATCCACTATAATACTACAGCAATAGACAAAGCCAACGCGTTCAAGGCCGGTTTCATCTCTACACTCAGGTAGACGTCACACATGACGGCTCACAGCGATCGATTTCCTCAATTCAGCCAATACTACAAATGCCAGGCAGCAGCTCGACCCAGCAACGAGAGAGGAATGCCCCACTCACTCATTCAACCATCCCTCCCTCGCTCCCTACCCCCTGCCATCTCATCCTCTTCATTCTCTTCATTGCCTGCCAGCTGCTGCTGCAGCCGGGCTATGACCGGTAAAATGACTGAGCCAGATATTATGTCAATCATTGTGGGTCGATCCAGAGAAAGTTACAACAGACCTGCATTCATTCAAAGCGTACACACACAGAGAGAGACACAGACAGACAGACAGACAGACAGACAGACAGACAGACAGACAGACAGACAGACACACAGACAGACAGACAGACACACAGACAGACAGACAGACAGACAGACAGACAGACAGACAGACAGATAGAGACAGAAACAGAAACAGAAACAGAGAGGCAGAGAGACACAGAGAGAGACACACAGACAGAGGCAGAGAGACAGAGAGACAGAGAGACTACGGTAACAGCTCTTGTTGTGGACTTGTGGTCACCCATTATCATCATCATTTTGATCATCATCATCATTAGCATCATTATCAGACAGACAGAGACAGACAGACAGGCAGACGGACAGAGACAGACAGAGACAGATACAGACAGAAAGAAACAGGGAGTGAAAGAGACACACAGAAACAGACAAAGAAAGACACAAAGACAAAGGCAGAGAGAAATGGATAAATACACAAATGCACATTGCACACGGATATGCATACACAGCCCTCGCATGCGTAAAAACAGACATCTATGCACCTGCAGTGCCCTGCACATTACCATACACATGTTATGCAACAAAACTATAAATATACAGAAAAACATAGAACACCTCCCACAACTGCTACCCATCTGATCTAAATAACTCGGAATAAAGGCGAAAGGAAAAAGTAATCTAGGTTGAATAGAAGTGAACAGAGTAGAAAGATTTGTTTACGTTAAGCATCACAAAACAATCTATTAGCGCTCAGTGTCAATTCTACTGACTTCTAGGACTTGACTTAAACAAGGAATACATATTAATTTTTGTCAGCTTGTCTCCATTGAATGAACGAATACGGATTTATTAATTGAATATTAATTGATTTATTGATTGATTACGTGACAGCCCATCGAACGGAATGATAACAGTGTTCTATAGAAGCCATTGGACTAGATTAGATTAATTATAACCCTTGCTTAATCAAGTAGCCTATTAAAAGTTTCTTTCAGTTTCTTCTTCAATTCACAATAAGTATGGCTGAGCAACTTTGTCACTGTCGGTCAGCATTGGCTTATCATCTGAAATGCAAACAGCTTGCATGACATCAAACAAAAAAAAGAGAGTGGTGAAGTTCCTGTGTCCCTTTTTACCGCTTCACTGAAATTCAAGTCCAGCTTTCGCATGCGCTTTTTCTTCATCTCCTGGCTCCGACATTTCAGCAGAAAGCAGTGCGTTCTAAAGACTCCATTGTTTGACAGCTGATCCTGAGTTGAGTCATCGGCAGAACTCAAACTCTGGTGAAAGTTCTCCAATGTCAGTGCATCACTTGCTTGTGTTTTCAAGCTGGAACAGTCGTCTTCCGTAGCATACTGCTCAAGGCAGCTTTGCTCACTGTCTGAACCACTTGCATCTACATTGCTACCTGGAGCAGTTTTGTGATTTAAAAATTTGAAACTGGTTTCAACTGCACCAGATTTTCCAGCAGCTATCAAATCACACAAGGAATCGGTGTCTGGAAAGACAGATGCACAATCATCTGAAAGTGGAGTCGTTCCATTGCTGTCTCTTTGCATCCATCCATTCCAGGAAGAGATATTTTGAATGCTGTGAGCGGCAAAGTATTTCTCTTCCAACCCAGACAAGGAATCTTCCGCTCCAACCAGGTCGTCTAAGTCAGTGGGTGAGTAACTCGTCTCCGAAGTGTTCACTGAATTGGATTTCCAACCCAGAGGTGACTGACAGCTTGGAGAAACCTTTCTGGTATCCTGGAAACGTTTCTCCCACTCAGAACCTTTGACAAACTTTGCACCACCAACATTTGGTGCTTTCGCCAGAGACACATTGTCAACAACTCTGTGTAGCTATTCAACCTTATATTTTATTCTTCGGTGAAAATCACACTTAATCATGCTTTGTGTGCTGTTGTTACTATTTTGGTCCACTTCATCTGAGATGTAGACTGTTTTGTAAAAATCTCGAAGTTCATTGACCTCAAAGAAATCCTCCAAATCCGAGATCCTTTCCATCAACGAGTCATCAACGCAATCAATATCTGTATCTGAACTATCCACCTCACTCCATATATCCTTCAAGTCTTTGGAAGTATTCTCACACATCACAGAAAAATTCTCTTCCATCTCATCCTGGAAATTATCCTCTTCCTCCTCGCTCCAGTCAACCGAGCTTCCATCCACAATCTGAGAACGTCCTTCATGAGTTAGTAAATAAACATCGTTTCTTGTTAGTCCTGTTTCCTTTCTAGTTTTAGCTCCTAATGCACACCCTGAGAGATCACTACCTTCCTCGCATTCTCCCTCATTTCTCAGACACCCTTTCCCCGAGTCCCAATGTTGCACTTCTTCCTTCAACGGCAACTGATCAACTACATTTGCAGTGGAAGAGTATCTTCCTAAGCGACCTTCCAAATCCTCCGCAGTGGGGTTCCAGTCTTTTTCCTTCAGAACGAAATGCTCAGCCATTGAAGCGAGACTATCATTACCTGGACCAGCGATTTGGTTATTCAAACGACACGGATCAGAAAAACCCGTCAGAGCAAAATCGCCAGGATACAGAAAAACAGACTTTCTAGGAACCTTTGAATCAGTAATTCCAGTTCCGGATGACACTGGAGATCGTTTGTCGATGACTTTGGATCTTCTCGATGGCAAACTGTAAAACATGTCATCCATTGAGACTGGCTCCGATTCTTCTTCCAGCAGATTCTAGATCAGAAAAAGAAAGACATAATGGGTACACTGCAGACGAACACAGGCTAAGCGCAACATACACCAAATAGTCACAAAACAACAGAAATGTTTGACAGCAAAGCACATGCAACTGGACATCTTACAAATATTCACTGGTGTGGTGCGGATAAGTCTGCTACAATGTGGAACTGTATTCGGTGAATGAACATCGAATGGTCAGGATGCAGGAATTGAACCTTAATAATATCCTGACTCTTAATGGCATAATGAACACATTACATTACATTATATCAATTTACCACTCAGAAGTTTTGCAAGAGGTGCAAACAATCTTTGAGGATACACAAAACACAAGCATCCAAATTAATGTAATGTCTTATAGAATCACGTTCTGGTACAGTAAAGTTACCAGACGACAGAAAATCACGGATATTATATTCATATCAATTGCTCTAAATCAACAAGTTGAACACTAAATTGCAAAGAAATATTTTATTCAATTGATGATAATACTCACCAGAATCTGGACAATTCTTTCGCTGACATTAAAACGTTCTCGCTCAGGATCTTTAACGCGAAATTTTAGATTCTCCAATTCCTGCATCCTGACCATTCGATGCTCATTCACCGAATACAGTTCCACATGTGGCAGATTCATCCGCATCATACCAGCAGCAGACAGGTGTGTTAATCCCAATATACGTCGATGCTTAATCCACACCTGCTCCGTATATTGCTGGTGGACTTAAATCTGCAAGCTTAGCATCCGCAACTAACGCATGGTCAAACGCAGCTAAATCATCTACAGTTCATCCATGGCTGAACAACACCAAAAAACGAGACTTGATAATTCAAGTCACGGACGCATCTAGTTCAGGTGATCAAAACTGCCAATGAATAAAGAGAACTGTGTGGGCTTTAGCATCATGAATTGGATCATACTCTTGGAACAATTTCTCTTTTTAGACTTTGTAATTATACTTCTGCTTTTCCCACTAATTCAGTGAGTGGTCAATGGTGCAATGGTTATCGTGCTAGAGAGTCATTGCGAGGACAGTGGTTCAAATCCTCCACACGGCAGAACATTTGGTTCGACTTTCCACTACGCATGTATGTATGTATGTATGTACTATGTATGTACAAGTGCACATTTTGTATATGCACTTGTTATAGTGCTCCTTCAGGAACTCTACTCAGAAGCGCTCCCATAACAGTGCAGACACTGATTCGAAGTTTCATGCCAAAGCACACGAGCGATTGCAAGTAAAAGACTTGCTCAAGGTCCCTACGAGGCGACTTGAGGTGGATTCGAACCTGCAACCATCTGACTACAAGGCAGCGAACATACCCACTACACCACCGTGCCCCACAATGTACTCCTAGCTAACTGATGTAATTATCTGTTGTAATGATATTCAACGTCATATTATATTATTTAGTAGACATCCTCAAGAGGTGCTATTATGCTATATAAATTCACTCATTGCATCATACTAAATAACATCACATAACATTACATAACATTGCATAGGAAGGCTTCAAAGCTTTTAGTCCTTGATGTGCCATGAGGTCCCGTATGCACTTTGGTGTTGGGGGAGTTTCTCACTTCCAATCAGTCAGTGGGTCCCTGGACATGAAAAATCACCGAGGTGCTTGTCCGCCATGACGGCACGAATGACGTAATTGACAAATCCAATATGGCCGCCGCCGGCCATATTGGAAAATTTATCTTCTTTATTTCTTACAGCATATGCACGTGCAATACCTCTAATGGTACTGATTCAGGTATGTAGAATTCATTTATGATATTGTTTTTGTCATCAGGGGTCATCTTGAGGTCATAAGGTCATGGTCAAGGTCATTTTTTCATCCTTTTCATTTCTTACAGCTTATGCACGTGTAGTACCTCTAATGGTACTAATTCAGGTATGTAGAATTCATTTCTGATATTGATTTTGTCATCAGAGGTCATCTCAAGGTTATAGAGGTCAGGGTCAAGGTCACCGAGTTTCATCATTTTCATTTATTACAGCAAATGCATGTGTAATACCTCAAATGTTACTGATTCAGGTATATAGAATTCATTTCTGATATTGTTTTATCATTCGGGTCATCTGAAGGTCATAAGGTCATGGCCAAGGTCATTTGTTGCATCAATGATGTCGATTATAACTCGAATGAATGCAGAAGTATAAACAGATGTTATTGCTTTAATTGAACAAACGTAGCTAATTATGACCTGTTAGAAGTCAATGCTGCTTTAATATGTCATTTTTCACTGCATCACTACGGCAGCCGAATGGTTCTTTGCCAGTCGATACTCTGAGGATGGGAAACCAGTGTTGGTGGAGGCCGGGTGTCGCAATGTCAGCGACTGGGTAGAAACAGCAAAGTTTGATCTTCTGTAAGGGGCAGGCATTGAATGGGAAGAGGCCGAGTCCGGTTCGGGTTCCACCGCAGCACGGGTCAGCGGAGTGGTCCAACTTGCATGATTCGATGTACTGAAGTTCGGAAGTCTTGACGGATGAAGGTCAGACGGAATCCGATCTTGTGGCTGGAAATCGATGGTCTGAGCAAATCGTATCGAGTGGTTTGCTGACATGTGTGAAGAATCAACCGGATGTCTTCTTTCGAAGGCAACTCCTGACGATTGATACTTCCACGAGTTGCTGTTGCCCGTTTCCAAAGTTACTGCACCGCCATCTCTGATTGGTTCTCTGTTTCTACGAGTAACGTCCTGTAGACAGAACTTCGTTTCTTTCGGCCGTTGATCGTTTTGCTTTTGTTGAAGTACGCCGATGGTCAGTCCAGAAAGACATCGTTGCTTCTGCTGTTCGGCTACTTCCGGGGTTTCCTTCTCATACCAGAAGTCAGACCAGCCTCGTCCTTGAACGTCGGTCTCCGTTATAGAACGGAAAGAGGTCTTCGATCTAGTTGCTTTCACTTACTGAAGCTGTCCAAACGTTGTTCCGTGCACTGCCTCATAACGGTTTCCAGTCGCCTCGATGGCCTCGAGGTGCTTGCTGAGGCTGCCATAAACTGTGCCATTACTGTTACTCGAAGGCAGAAGAAGGCCATCGACGAGCTGCGGGCACACCTCGAGCGGCGGCAGGAAGTCAGATCAACCACCACCAGTAGTGGCACAGTTTATGGCAGCCTCAGCAAGCACCTCGAGGCCATCGAGGCGACTGGAAACCGTTATGAGGCAGTGCACGGAACAACGTTTGGACAGCTTCAGTAAGTGAAAGCAACTAGATCGAAGACCTCTTTCCGTTCTATAACGGAGACCGACGTTCAAGGACGAGGCTGGTCTGACTTCTGGTATGAGAAGGAAACCCCGGAAGTAGCCGAACAGCAGAAGCAACGATGTCTTTCTGGACTGACCATCGGCGTACTTCAACAAAAGCAAAACGATCAACGGCCGAAAGAAACGAAGTTCTGTCTACAGGACGTTACTCGTAGAAACAGAGAACCAATCAGAGATGGCGGTGCAGTAACTTTGGAAACGGGCAACAGCAACTCGTGGAAGTATCAATCGTCAGGAGTTGCCTTCGAAAGAAGACATCCGGTTGATTCTTCACACATGTCAGCAAACCACTCGATACGATTTGCTCAGACCATCGATTTCCAGCCACAAGATCGGATTCCGTCTGACCTTCATCCGTCAAGACTTCCGAACTTCAGTACATCGAATCATGCAAGTTGGACCACTCCGCTGACCCGTGCTGCGGTGGAACCCGAACCGGACTCGGCCTCTTCCCATTCAATGCCTGCCCCTTACAGAAGATCAAACTTTGCTGTTTCTACCCAGTCGCTGACATTGCGACACCCGGCCTCCACCAACACTGGTTTCCCATCCTCAGAGTATCGACTGGCAAAGAACCATTCGGCTGCCGTAGTGATGCAGTGAAAAATGACATATTAAAGCAGCATTGACTTCTAACAGGTCATAATTAGCTACGTTTGTTCAATTAAAGCAATAACATCTGTTTATACTTCTGCATTCATTCGAGTTATAATCGACATCATTGATGCAACAAATGACCTTGGCCATGACCTTATGACCTTCAGATGACCCGAATGATAAAACAATATCAGAAATGAATTCTATATACCTGAATCAGTAACATTTGAGGTATTACACATGCATTTGCTGTAATAAATGAAAATGATGAAACTCGGTGACCTTGACCCTGACCTCTATAACCTTGAGATGACCTCTGATGACAAAATCAATATCAGAAATGAATTCTACATACCTGAATTAGTACCATTAGAGGTACTACACGTGCATAAGCTGTAAGAAATGAAAAAGATGAAAAAATGACCTTGACCATGACCTTATGACCTCAAGATGACCCCTGATGACAAAAACAATATCATAAATGAATTCTACATACCTGAATCAGTACCATTAGAGGTATTGCACGTGCATATGCTGTAAGAAATAAAGAAGATAAATTGTCCAATATGGCCGGCGGCGGCCATATTGGATTTGTCAATTACGTCATTCGTGCCGTCATGGCGGACAAGCACCTCGGTGATTTTTCATGTCCAGGGACCCACTGACTGATTGGAAGTGAGAAACTCCCCCAACACCAAAGTGCATACGGGACCTCATGGCACATCATGGATCATTTGGTAGGCACCTCTGGTGAACTGGAAATCTTGGAGGGTGTTAGTCCTGAGGAAGACTGTTGTGAATCTGCATCGCTAGAACATTCCAACTCCTGCAAAAACCATTCCAGTATGTGACAATATCTGCTTTGCAAAGGTAAGGTAACAAGAAAAGGTAATGTAAGAATGAAGGTTAATCCGAAAGGATAAGCCTATAAGGTAAGAAAAACTTGAAAGTATGTACAGAAGATAAAGTAAGAATGAAAAGGTAAGATGAAACTGTACCATAAGACTGAAGGTCCCATCGAGTAAGTTAGGATAAAGTAGGAAGGAAATTAATGTATGCAGAAATGGCAATGAAAGAAATGTAAGTAGCCTAGACATGGTGATAAAAGAAGAAATAGTGAGTACAACTGGCATAGTCAGTGGAAGAGTAAGGTAATGAGAATCACAAAGAGCAAGGTAACAAGAATGCTAAAAAGAATGCACAAGAATGTTTTTAAATATAACAATAATATTTTGTTCAGTAATTCAAACTGAACAGTACACAGTAAGATTACACTATATGCAAATGACAACAGGTTTGACAGGAATCAAATTTAGTTGTATGGCAGCCTGCAAGGCATCCATCTGAACAACTACTCATTCTACAGTTGCCCCTATGAAATGAAAGGCTAAGTTAACCATATGGGGCTAGTGGGTATCAATTCCAATCTTTGTGCCAGCATGTTACCATTCAACCATCAATATGAAATTACTAAGCAATCAGAATGGTATGGTAAGTAGGAATGGCAATGTAGCAATGTATAATGTATTCCTGCAATGGCTACTTGCCTCTTCTTTCTGGACCTCCATCTCCAGAACCTGAAACTCCAGCTGCTCGTTCTCCAGCTGGACCTCTTCCAGTCTCACCTGGAGATCTTCCTCACGAAGCTCTGCCAGGTCCAACTGGAACAAACAACATGGAACTCGATTTTTAACTCAACTTATAGATCATACTTATAGTATAGCACTGTTGCATTATACCATGTTGCATCAATCTTGTGTCATATTTTGTGTTCATAATGACACTTAACATCAAACAGGCCAGCGCAGAGAGTGCCTCTGAGTAGGTATCTTGAAGAGGTGCTATATAAATTTTTGGAATGAATAAATGATTCAAACATATTATGTAACATTTATGTCACGTTATATATTAACTGTGACTACATTATACTACATTACATTACACTATGTTGTATTACAACAAGTTACATTGCACAATGCTACATTACACTATAAATGTTGAATTACAATTTCATCATAATAGCATGATACCATGCTGCATAATATTAAACCACATTACATTACATCATGTTACAATGCACCATACGACACTTCTCATTAGATTTCATAAAACTAAAAGAGAGAATTCAGACTGACCTGTTCCCTCAGTTCTTGCACAGTGTCGGCCAGTAACTTGACTTTGTTCTGATGATCCTAAAGAGAGTCAGATATAAATAGTTAAATATTCAGTTCACTAAATCAGATTATTTCCTAATCCATTACCCTAATGATCTAATCTTGAAACTTATATAGCGCCTTCATCACAGTGATGGTTGCAGCCATGGGCGGAGTTTGGTTTCGGCTCTTGGGGGGGGCTAAAATAATGTTCCGCGGATCTCTATAATAGTCAAGTCAACTTCAAAACGGCAGGTCGTTTTTAACACTGGAATTAAAATGGTGTCCATAGACACTCGAAAATCGTTGATAACACTAAAATCAAAATGATGTCTTTAGACACCCGAAAAACGTTGGTATTACCGGAATCAAAATAATGTACTTAGACACCCGAAAATCGTTGATAACACTGATATTAAAATGATGTCTTTAGACACCCGGAAACAGTTGCAACATACGCTTCATCATCAATCTATGTTTATTTAGTAATCTAAATTTCAATTTTTAAGCCGTCGCTTATTTGATAATTAGAATCTAGCGGCCACCGCAAAAGCGTTTACGACAGAGTGTACTGTCATTTATCCCCACGAAAACTTCCACTATGTCAAAAGGTATCTTTCCGCTTACCATATTTTATGAGCAATAGGCTTTAACTGCTATAATTTATTAGTCCTTTTCTAACCGCGGTAAGCGGCCATGCTATTCTACCGACTACCGTTGGAAAAATAGTGATGCAGCTTTAGTCTAAGTAGGCTAGTAACCTATAACTTTGTGACGGGTAAAATGTAGTTCAGGAGCTGCAGTATCTTTAACCCTTTGGAGGTGAGGTGACGCATTGTAACGTTAGAGGTGAGGTGGGGTCTGACAAACCCCAACACATATTTTTATTTTCAAGTCGCGATATCAAATGGAAAACATTAATTTGAGTTAAACTATTCTTCTATGATCAATTATCAACTAAACAGGCGATTATCACGAACAAATATCTGTTTTCAATCCATATTAGATGGCCAGAAGGCGAACCCATCAATTGTGTACTTTGCCCGTGTACGTTCCGTTTGTATACAAAAATCGCAATTTCCTTCAAATATGCATTAAAATTAAAAAACTGTTCGTTCAAAATTCCTGAAATTTTGGTAAAGTGTCCGTATTTCATACTCACAAAGGTAGAAAAAAATAATCCAAGCTGGTTTGACGTTTTCCACAACAAAATTAAAGTAGAATACCTCTGGGGTGTGACACACCCCACCTCACCTCCAACGGGTTAATAGGTTTAAGAATAGGCAACATTATCGCTTGATTCCATTTCCTCTGGAGTATACATGCTATCCATGCTTTATTGTAAAAGTATAACAGCACTTTCGGTATACTTTATGATTATTGAGTGATCGATGGTGATGGATGGATCTGATTTGACCAGGGTCTATGACAACACAGACCGTTACCCTGGACAGAAATTTGCTTGACATTGTACATCACTTAATAAGCACTTTTATCGGGTGTCTAAGAACATCATTTTGATTCCAGTGTTACCAACGATTTTCGGGTGTCTAAGGCCATCATTTTGATTCAACTATTTTCGGTTGTCTAACGCTATCAATTTTGATTCAATAATTTTCGGGTGTCTAAGGACATCATTTTTGATTCCAATATAATCAACGATTTTCGGGTGTCTAAGGACATTAATTTAATTACAGTGTAACCAACGACTTTGGTATATTTAACGACATCATTTTGATTCAACGATTATTGGGTGTCCAAGGACATCATTTTAATTCCAGTATTATCAACGACTTTCGGGTGTCTAAGGACATCATTTTGATTCTAGAGTTATCAGCGATTTTCGGGTGTCTGAGGATATCATTTTGATTTTAGTGCTACCAACGATTTTCGGGTGTCTAACGACATCATTTTGATTTAAAGGTTATCAACAATTTACGGGTGTTTAAGGACAACATTTTGATTCTAGTGTTATCAACGATTTTCTGATGTCTAAGGACATCACTTTGATTCCTGTTTTATCAATTGTTTTCGGGTGTCTGAGGACGACATTTTGATTTCAGTACTACCAACGATTTTCGGGAAGTAGAGGCCCAATAAGGCGGCTGACTCATTTGACCAGTACAGCCTTGACCTTCGCCCATTTGACCAGTACAGCCTTGACCTTCGCCCATTTGACCAATACAGCCTTGACTTTCGTCCATTTGACTAATACAGCCTAAAAAAAGTAAAAAAAGTAAAAAAAGTAAAAAAAGTAAAAAAGTAAAAAAAGTAAAAAAAGTAAAAAAGTAAAAAATATTTTCTCTGGCGTATGTAAAATGGACTACTCGAAAAAAGTTACAGAATTACGAAAAATCGCCGAGCCGAGCGGCCGGGATGGATATTTTACAAGACGGTGGAAAGCGACGTTCATTGCTAAAATTGACGCGCACATCCGCGAATGCTACGACGATGAATGCCCATGCAAGAATCCACGGCCGGATCGACAACAAGGGCCATGCGAGACCATCGTCGTTCGTCGCCGGCGCAATGGCAACCCACCCCCGTGTGATGCAAGGGCGTGAGCGGACTACGACGTAGATATGGGATTACAATATCGCAAACGATTTTACACCGTTGGTTTATAATCGTCTTTGGATCAATCGAATATTATTATTTTTTTCTCCGGCGTATACAAAATAACTGAAAAAATGGAATATACAACTCGGCATAAAGACAAGATATCCCAATATAAAATGGACTACTCATCGTATAATCTGAAAGAATTACGACAAATTCCTAAACAGAGAGGACAAAGAGGATACTCGAGTTTGCGAAAAGCGGAACTCATAGCGTTCATATCGCAGGGAGATCGACTAGGCGCTCGGGCCCAGGTCAACAAAGCACAAGCGCATACTCCCGCCACTGTGCGAGAATTGCGTGAAATTGCGAAAAAGAGAGGTGTGCGAGGATACTCGAGATTAGCAAAAGCGGAACTTACGGCATTCTTGTCTACTACTTGGAAATTTTTGCATCCGGGGAAAAATAAAATAGTTTTTTCGGATTGGCTGACTCGCGAGATTAGTCAGTTACCCCCGCAAATAAAACCACCCATTCATAGGTTCAAACTTCGAGAGACTGCGACGGCCATCAAAGGGTTTACAAAAAGATACACGATCGATGGCGACAACGGGATCGATGTTGCAACTTTTCTCAAGGCTGTAAGACCGCATGTAGTTAGGCTGCTAGGGAAAAATCGCGGGGTAAAAGTTCAATTCGATCTCATGTGCGAAATGGAGAAAGTAGATATGAAAACCGGCGAAGTAGTAACGGCTGAGCCTAATTTCAAATCAAAGAGTGATATTATTTTAGAAGCAACCGATGTGAGGGAAATATATGCCAACGCAGCGGATAAAATTAAGGAGAGCATGGCAAGTTTTCAGATGCGGGGGAGTAATTGGAGATTCAAAACCGTTTTGAAGTTGGATATCGATACAGTGGTATACAAACCATTGAAAGGAAGTTCTTATATTCCACTTCCAGATTATTTAGCGAATAAAAAGGCTATTATTAATATGAAGAACGAAGACGATGAATGCTTCAAGTGGTGTGTAACGAGGGCTGTAAACCCAGTCGACAAAAATACAGAAAGAATTACGAAAGAATTAATTAGACAGTCTGAGGAACTCAATTGGTCTGGTATCGAATTCCCCGTAGCAGCGGATGCTAATGTGATGAGTAAGTTTGAGCGAAATAATAATATTAGTGTTAATGTTTTTGGTTACGAGAAAGATGTGAATGTATTCCCACTATATATATCAAAGCATGAGAATGATAGGTGTGTAGATCTATTACTCATTTCTGATGGGGAAAAGAAGCATTATTGCTGGATCAAGAATTTTAACAGATTGCTGGCACTACGAACAGAAAAATCCCATAATTCAATGCACTATTGCAAAAGATGTTTAATCGGTTTTAGAAAGGTAGAATCGCTTCACAAACATACTGAGTACTGTTCGCAGCAGGACGCCCAACGAATAGAACTTCCAGAACCTGGGACTATGCTAAGTTTTACACATCACTATAGAAAGATGAGAGTACCGTTTGTGTACTTTGCCGACTTTGAGTCGTTCATCAAACCTATCGGTACATGCCAGCCCGTTCCTAGCACGTCTTACACCAACAAGTATCAAAAACATACGCCCAGCTCGTTTTGTTATCATTTGAAATGCTTCGACGACGATGTTTATTCTCAAGAGCCGGTGAGGTTTACAGCTGAAAACGAAGACGATGATGTCGCTCAGAAATTCATAGACAGTCTCGAAGAAAATGTGAAACGAATATATAACCAGTTCAAATTCCCAAAGAAAATGATATTCGGAAAGAAAGAGCAGGAGCTTTTCGACTCGGCTACTGTTTGCCATATATGCGGGGGAGAATTTATAGACGATGAAAAACGAGTTCGAGATCACTGTCATTTGACTGGAAAATTTAGAGGTGCCGCTCACAACCTTTGTAATCTGAAATACAAAGTCCCCAAGTTCTTCCCCGTCGTATTTCACAATTTGACCGGTTATGACAGCCATTTATTTATCAAGAAATTACGAGGTGAACACGGCGAGAAAATCAAATGCATTCCCTGCAACGAAGAAAAGTATATCTCATTCAGCAGAGAGGTCGTCGTCGATAAATTTGTAGACGCAGATGGAAAAGAGAGAGAAGTCAAGCGCGAATTACGTTTCATCGATAGTTTAAGATTCATGCCCTCGAGCCTCGACGCGTTATCGAAAAATCTTCAGAAAGACCAGTGCAAGAATTTAGGGAAATTTTTTGAAGGTGAGAAGCTGGATCTTTTACTCAAAAAAGGCGTTTACCCATATGATTACGTCGACGGTGTTGAAAGATTAAACGAAACCGAATTACCATCGAAGCATGCCTTCTATTCAAAACTAACCGATTCGGGTATCAGCGAAAAAGATTACGCGCACGCGAAAACGGTATGGGACAAATTTGAATGCAAAACATTACGTCAATATCACGACTTGTACAATTTATCGGATGTTCTATTATTAGCGGATGTGTTCGAAAACTTCAGAGACGTCTGTATGAAGCACTACAACCTAGATCCTGCGTGGTACTACACTAGCCCCGGACTTGCATGGGATGCGGCGTTGAAGACGACTGGTGTAGAGTTGGAGTTGTTGAGTGACTACGATATGTTACTGATGATCAAGCAGGGAATACGGGGAGGTGTCAGCACGATTTCCCATCGATACGCGAAAGCGAACAACGAGTACATGGGAGAAGCTTTCAATCCCACCCAACATTCAGTATTCATTCCATACTTGGACGCGAACAACTTGTATGGATGGGCGATGAGCAAGCCGCTACCGACTCATGGGTTTGAATGGATGAACGATGACGAATTGAATGATTGGAGAAACATTAGCGAACGAGATGGAGTGGGATGTGTGTTGGAAGTCGACTTAGAATATCCAAAAGAATTGCACGACCTGCATAATGATTATCCACTAGCTCCAGAGAGTGTAAAACCTGCGGGATCAGATGTAGCGAAACTCATTCCAAACTTGAATGACAAAGTAAAGTACGTCGTTCATTACGGAAATTTAAAATTGTACGAAAGTCTCGGATTGAAAATCGTAAAAATACACCGAGGAATAAAATTCGTGGAAAGTGCCTGGCTGAAAAAGTATATCGAACTGAATACTAACCTGAGAACGAAAGCTACGAACGATTTTGAAAAAGACTTTTTCAAGCTGATGAACAATAGCGTTTTCGGAAAAACAATGGAAGCTATCGAGAATCGGGTTGACATACGATTGGTGAGTGATGAGAAGGAAGCTATCAAGCTAGTCGCGAAAACTAATTACGACAGACGAACTATTTTCGACGAAAACCTCATCGCCGTTCACATGAAAAAGACCAAGTTGTTTTACAACAAGCCGATATATCTGGGGATGTGTATATTAGACGTCAGTAAGACGCTCATGTATGATTTTCATTATAATTACATCAAGGCCAAGTACGGAGATAGGGCCAAGCTATTATTCACCGATACTGATTCTTTGGCGTATGAAATTAAAACGGAAGACTTCTACAAAGATATTTCCCCCGACGTCCAAAGTATGTTCGATACTTCAGACTATCCGAGCGATCATCCGTCAGGTATAGAATCTGGCGCTAATAAAAAAGTGGTTGGTATGTTCAAAGACGAAGCCGCGGGAAAACAGATTGAAGAATTTGTCGGGCTGCGATCCAAGTTGTACTCTTACAAAATGGCGGGTGAAGACTACAAGAAATGTAAAGGTGTGAAAAAGAACGTCGTCAAGAAATCAATCACTCACGCAGATTACAAAGACTCACAGAAGAACGGGTATTACCCCAGCTGTAAAATTTGTAAAAATGCCAAAGTGAAAGAGCTTGCGCACAAATACGCAAGACAGGAAATTAGGGAGACAAAAGACACAAAAGTTTGCAGCCGGTGTAAGGTAAATCAGAACATATCGGAATACGTCAACAATCGATTTCAAAAAGATGGAAAGGCGAATGAATGCAAAAATTGCAGACATAAATATTATCTAGCCAACGCAGAAGCTCGAAATAAATATCAAAAAGCGTATATTACAACCCGAAGGCAGAATGACCCGGAGTTTAAATTACTAACAAATATGCGCTGTAGGCTTGGCGACGCACTAAGAGGCAAATCGAAATCACAAACGACACGACAACTTGTTGGCATTGACTTTGAAATATTCACCAAATGGATTCAGTTTCAATTTGATGAAGAAATGACCATGGAAAATTACGGATCCTATTGGCACATCGACCATGTTCTACCCCTATCTTCGTTCAACTTACTCGATGAAGAAGAACTCCATAGAGCCATGAATTGGGTGAATTTACGCCCTTTGCTACCGCTGAAAAATTTGCAAAAAGCGAGCAAAATAGATCGTTGGTCATATATTATGCAGGAAGTAAAATCTCATTACTTTTTGAAACATTTAGAAAATGAGTTTTGAGACAAACAAAAACATAAATGTTGAAGGCATAGTTCTACCAAATACCCCTCTGTCAAACATACAGCTGATCGATGCCGCGAAAAAGCTCAATATCCCTAATTTCCGGGGAGTATTTCTCAGAGACGAGCTGCCGAAGAAACCTAGCCGGACTGAATGCGGGATATTGAATCTAGACGATTCTAATGGAACCGGCTCGCACTGGGTTGCTTTTTTGAAGAACGGCAAGGATAAAATATATTTCGACAGCTATGGCCTGCCCCCTCCTACAGAACTGCTAGAGTATTTACAGAGTCCCGTGTACTACAATAGCGAGCGCGTGCAGCCCGACAACGAAGTGTTTTGCGGTCATTTATGCCTGCACGTCCTGAAAAAAACATGCAAAGATGGGGCGAGTTTTCAAGAAGTTATAAACCGCCTGCATTAAAAATTATATTCAGATGTAAAAAATGCCTGTCGATAAATTTGGACATACAGATTCAGGATCTACTCAAAGAGTAATTGCTGGCGGAGTTACTGAAAGTCAAGTAAACAGTACTTTTCTAAGGCTGGATGGAGCAAACCCCGCGACCGGCGATCTAAATATGAGTGGCCATACTATTAGAGGTCTGCCTACAACGAATACAGCGAATACAGCGAATACTCCGGAAGCGGGGATAGATGAGGCCGTGAGTCGGGGGCAAGTAATAGATTTACTGCGGAATCACGACGACGTCCCGACCGACAATAATCATTTGACGAATAAGAAATACGTCGATGAACAACTTACTTCGAAAGTGGCGGCGGTGGTAGGACCCGCGGTTAGCGCTTACAGTTCAACTCAACAGGCTATACTCGCTAGATCTCACACTGCAGTTACTTTTGACGTAATAAGATGCGGTACCGCAAAACACGGTATTGAACAGGGTATCGGAACGACTTCTTTCTTCCCCAGTAAAGCCGGGTACTATATCGTTTCGGTGTACATAGAATTTTGTAACAATAATGCTTCCGCGTATGGTACCGTCCACCTGTATAAAAATGGAGCGACGTACATGCAAATTGCGGGCGGAGGGAGCACGAAAGGTTCGCACAACCATTCAATCGGTAGTAACATAGTTTTTCTAGACGAGTTCGATTACCTCAGCATACACGCTTTTTCATCCGTCGCTACGAACATTTTGTGTAGGGACTTTTCAGCGGTATTCTTACGGTCCTAATTAATAAAAATTATTATATTCAAAATGCCTGTTGATAAATTTGGACATACAGATTCAGGATCTACTCAAAGAATAATTGCAGGGGGCGTTACGCTGTCCCAAGTAAATAGTACTTTTCTAAGGGTAGATGGAGCAAATCCGGCGACTGGGAATCTAAATATGAATGGCAACTGCATCAAAGGCCTGCCTGTAACAAATAATCCGGATGCGGGAATGGATGAAGCGCTAAGTTGGGGACAAGCTATTGCCCTAGTCGCCGATAAAATCACTAATAGCGCTGAGCCTACCGGTATTAGAGATCACGTTTCGGGTATGAGGGTATCTCCAGGCAATCTAGTGAGAAATACGGCGAGCGGCATTACATATAGGTTTGAAGGAACGGCTGGAGCTATAACAGCGGCACCAGCATTGTCCCCGAATTGGAGACCTACAACCGGACCGGCTATTTGCGTGTTGAAAGAGTCGGCAACATCGGGCGCACCCGCAAGCTTGACTGGCGGATTCTCAGGCGCCTATGTGAAGCACGACCAATTAACGACCGTCGTTATAAATACGGATTCGGCGTATACGGCGGCTGAAGGGGTAATAACTATTCCTCGTACGGGCGTATATCGACTTAGCGGATTCGCGAATTTCATGATCGGAAATGTGCGGAGTGATGATGTGGTAAAAAAAATAGTTAGGGTTGCGTATTTCAAATCCGAGTTACATAATAACGAACTTGTTGGATACATGGCAGGCGGCCAAACAGGCGACAGCAGAGTATCGCTCGTATTACCAACCGCCGCCATGTCTTTAGTCGCTGGCGATCGGCTCGGTATGAGAGTATATTCTGCCGAATTCGACAGTTCACCGGCTACCTCCCTTCTTATTGTGGCTGGATGTGGATTGCAGGTTGAGTTTCTATACTAAGTCCGTATTTTTCCGTTGATACCTATCGTCTGAGAACACACGATAGGTATCTACAAGTCTCAAAAGCTCATTATTCAGAACTGTCATCGACCATTCTATCATGAACTTCAATATACCACACTCATTTTCTGGCCGTCCGATTGAAACCTCAGTAACTTGTCTGAAATCACCATTGCGTACGCTTCCGTATTAGCTGGCGGCGCCGTATTGAACGTGCCTTTGATCTGGATATCGACCACCGATGACTTCAGACGCTCGGATTGCTTGCTCACGTCAAACACCATAATCGGAAACAGATCTTTGAAGTCCGAGGGTGTGATATTGCATTGCGTCATTAGTTCGTCCATTCCATAGTATTTTTCACTGAACGCGGCTGCTGCTCGGTACGCCCGCGCGAATTGTTGATTTGGAAATGATAGGTTGTAGTCGACAACTGGGTATCGGTCCTGGTTCATCATCACGAACATGTTCTTCAGATCGCAATGATTGAAAACTGATGGATTTTGTTCTTGATCGCCGCTTTTGTCGGTTTGAAAACCCAAGATGATGTACCTAGGTTTCTCGGGTAATGTCTTGACGCTAAGTCTCCAGCTAAAATTAGTCGACTGTGCGACGGAGGTGGTATCGCATTGACGGGCTCTGTACGCAACTGGCAGCGACGCTTTCGATTCGATCGTTTTGTACAATTGCATCTTCTCCATATCCGCGGGAATAACGTGCGGCATGAACCATGAGATTTTATCCAGCCTAACTTTCCCTGCGGCCGCGGCAGCGAGTCTAAAAATTGCGTCATCATCGGCTTTACGAACCAGAGTTAGCGTATGTTTCACACCAAAAACAACCTTGTCGTAATCATCGCAAAATCCGAAAATATGCTTCAATGGAACTACAAAGCTAAAAGTACCTTTGGCATTTGGTTTTTGAATTATATACGACTGTCTCACGGCGAAACCTTGATTATTCGCGATAGCAGCCGTCGCTCCGCTGTCCTTGTACCACAACTGATTCAGACCTTGAGCTAGTTGAAAATCATTCGGGTATTTTAGTAATCCGAGCATCGTCGTTGCTTGACCTGGGTGAAATAACGATTCAATTTCCTGATTCGACAGTGAATACGAAATTTGGCTGAAAAGATGCATGAGCCCATTATTCGTAAGGGTTGCTTCATCGGCATTGACGTAGAAGGTGGTGGGGTTGTCCGCCTTCGTCAATCTACCCTCGAACAGCAGGTAAGATTCCGCCGGATGACAAAATAGATCTTGAAGTTCGATATTTATTCTAATCTCGCCGGAGGTGTTTAGATTCGCCCCCGATATCGGCTCATACTCGTACCATTCGTAGCGTTCGACGCTTTCATCGCTCAATGGTTGTTCGGTAAATCTCAGAATATCAGATGATTGCATTTTTACTATTACGCGATAATATTTTTTTACGCGACCTTCATTCCGGCGCCGTTTAGCTCGCGTACTAAATCTTGTATCGATATGACGCCGTTCTTCTTCAGACCATCCCCCATCATCAGATTATTAATATTTGGGATATTCGAGGTCAGCCCGACGCTGCCGACGCCACTCAGCCGCTCTAAAATTTGTCTAGTTTCTGGTGTAATTTTCTTGGAGGTGGGAGTAGGAGCAGGAGTAAACAGTTTGGCCACTGCTTTGTCTACTAATCGTTTGCCGGCGTCGATTGCGGTTGTTTTCCCAACATCGATGGCCTTTTTCCCAATTTCTTTCGCCACGTCTTTACTCGCGTTGAGAGCGGTCGTTGCTAATTGTTTGGCGGCGTTCGACGTTACTAGTCGTTTGAAAAATCCCGAAATTGTATCGAATATTCCCGATCCTCCGATAACGTATTGTTTTCTATACCTCCTTCTATTAATGACTTGCATTTTTTCTGCATTTTACAATGTCATCATTATATTTTTGTAAGCATCTTTACTCAGCACTTCCTGCCTCAATAACGCGTCGCACATCGCCACGATCTCGTTTCTCACGCCGGTATTGCCTGCTTTGAAGCTTTGAAATCGTAGTTCTAGCTGTTTCGCCAACACGTTTGGATCTTCGGAAATAACGATTACACCACCCACGCCTTTACCCACCGCATTACGAGTCCTCTTTTCCCATATCGGCTTGATAATTTCTCTATATTTGACGCTCGAAGATGCTTTCGGTTTGTTGGGATTTTTTGGCTGTCTGATAGCATCCGACGCGAGTAGAATCTCGGCGTAATCGTCTCTATCATTATTATCGTATATCGACGTGTTCGGCTGTTTCATCGTCAACAACTCCCAAAGCCCCGGTGTTCCGCTATACGTCTTATTTCCAACCGTCACATCGTCTCCTTGAATAAAAATCGGAGTGTCGCCGATGTAGAATTGACTATTTTTTGATCGTATTCCGAACGTCGTGTCTACGATTTTTCTATCGGAGGCGTATTGATGAAGGTACTTGGTGGCTACATCACCTAATTCTAAAGTTCTAATATCCTCAGTCGGATCGTCGCTATACGCTTCTATCGAGGGATACTGAGGAAATTGAATCTTCAACGACGCGGGAAGCGTTTGTAGCGCGTTTGATGTGGCTATCGAGTTTTCTTTGATGGCGGATAGTAAGACATTTTGCTCTTTGGAAATTGCGGATTGCGAATCGACGATAGGCTTGTACAGCTTGGTTAATTCTTGTTGCAGCCCCGAATCCCCCAATCTCTCTGATAAAAAGTTTTGTTGAATATTCTTCTTGGATTTCAGAAACTCTTCGACTATGAAATTTCTTTTCGCCGGGTCATCTATCTTTAGAAACGACATTTTTAATAAAAAATTTAATGTTTTTCGACATGTTTTCCGGCGTGTTTTTCGACGTGTTTTTCGACATGTTTTTCGACATGTGTAAAAACACAAGTTAGACGTATTTTCAGACATAGCGACATAGGTCTACATAGGTATGCAAAACTCTACATGATTTCATACATGTTCACGTTAGTCGTCTTTCGAGCAGATTCGGTATTTTTCTCAAACATGCTTTGAAAGGACTGCCTGACTTCCTCTCTTCCCCGATCGATGAGTGATTGTTTCGTTTCCTCATCCATCGCGTCTATCGCAACTTTCGACTTACTTTTGATTTCTTCTTTCATGCCATTGAATTTTTCAATCTCACTTAGAATCAGAGAATATTCCTCGTCTGAAATGTGATCATCCACGAGTGCTTTTGAAATATGGTCGCTGATCGTGTTGAGCTTCGCATCAGCTAGCGTTTTGATCTTTTCATGCTTCTCCGCCTTCAGGGCGAGCTTTTTACAGATTCGGCTGCCAATTATACTCAATAGCCCCGCACCTAGCGCTGTCCCTTCCATAGCAATAGCGATGGGAGCCGCAATTATGGTAGCTAGTACGCCGATTCCCGAAATTCCGAGCCCCATCGTGACCACCATGAGGAAGCTGTCTACTACGCCGATTACGCTCACACTTCTATGGTACTTTTTACTCAACGTTGCTCTTTTGTCTCGTTCTTGCTCGATCTCCTTTTTGATTTCGCTAATCTTCTGAAGTCGATACGTTTGTGCGGACCCTGCGGCTATTTGTATTTCACCTTCTGGCGCAGAGGGCGTTATATTTGTTAGGTTTGGATAGAGTTTGATGCCTTCGAATTCCATTCGTTTATTTTAGACAATATATATTTTTTTTACTGTTGATAATTTACACAGCATAGCGAATCTCCTTCGTTTATCGTTACTGCCGAATCGGAGTTGTTTTGAATGGAAACTATGATATCATCAACCACATCTTCTGAAATCACTCCATCTAGTAGACTGCAGCGGCGTTCTTTGATACTCTGTCTGAGGGAAACGAGGCAAAGACCCGCCGCCATTTCTACACCGAGTCCAAGCCTTAGCGTATTTGCCGCCTTCGGCTGTATCGTGATATCATTTTGCGCAAAAATCTCCCATCGCAGACCTCCTAGTTGTCTTACTGGGGTGCGAGTAACACCGCTCGTAATCTTCCAAAAGACTGAAACGGGCTGCGTTCTAACCTCTACCGGTCTAGTTGGTTTAGTTCCAAATTTGTGTATTGGTCTCGACATTTTTTAATAGAATAATTTATAATATCATGCCGAGAATCGGAATGTTTTGAAACGGAGAGTTGGGGCCCAACAAAAGTCCGTCGCCCCTCGCATAGCCCGACCCTGTTTTCATGTACAGCCCGGATGCCGTTATTGAGCTACCTTTTTGCCACGGAGACAAGTACAAACCAGATCCGGCTGCTCTTATTTTGCACGCCATGTCGCCTTTCTTGACATACATTACACCCGAACCGCTGATTTTGTCTACAATCTTAGTAGTTGCCGCGGAGCCGAGACCACTTAGTGCGCCCATCGCCAAACTTGGCAGTGCATTAGACAGAAGGAACCGTCCCGCTGTCGCTAGAAGCGGAAGTATAGCGCCTATGAATCCACCTTCGACTTTCTTGTTGTTCTCCAATTGCGTTTTACTCATTTTAATAATCATGCCAGTTCCTTTTTGGTAGGCTGCTGCCATTTTATTGATTTGCGCCTGGGTGAGAGCCAAAACGTGTTCGCCATTCAAATCATCGTGCGATAGTTTGATACTCACGCCGCTCCCCGCTTGAAGTGATCTTTTAATTTTGTCTTGTTGCGCTTCTGAAATATTAACTTTTACGCCCGTGTAACGATTCATTTTAATAATAAATTACAAAAACTTTCAAACTTCTCTGATGTGAAATCGAATCGCCAATTCTTCGCCTCGAAGATTTAGTAGGTTCCCGTGTTGGTCTGTGAGCCTCGTTTCCATCGTTGAAATTGTAGATAGCAAAATCGGGAGATATATCAAATTATGTGGCACTTCGATAATCTTGTAACCCGGGCCTACGTTCGGGAAAAAAGAATATATCACGTTTTCCGATGTTCCGTTAGTGTACGAAGACCCGATAATGTCGCTGGCCACTCTCAGGCTGCTTACACTCATTATATTTACCAAGTCCTCCGATTCATTGTATCCGCCCGAATAGATCCATCTGTTGAAACCTAGAACCTTTCCAATCGAATTCTTTGGCGTAAAGTCAACCATATAATCTGCTTCTATATTCACCACAGACCTCAGAGTATTGGTGTTTGGCGCTATTGAGATACAGTAATTTCCATTTACTCCATCGAAATGCCCATTCCCCTTCATGACCCTCTGTATATATTCGTTGATATCCGTTATTTCATAGCAACCCTCTGGAACTTCAATGTTTACCCAATCTGTGCTGGAATTCGGCGAATACCTGAAGCCGTTGTTTGTCGCATCGATATTAGGAAAAGAATAGTACGTCTCGAGGGCAACTAAGGCCATTTCATATTTCTTATTCTTCTCCAGTTCGAGTAGCGGATTAAACTTCGTTCTGATTCGCGTGCTCTTTTCGCTGAGAAAAATGGAAAATGATGTTTTCGGTTCCGTGTTGCAGGCCGTCTTTTCCGTGTTTTCTGATATCTGTTTGAGAAGCGATGATTCCATTTTTACTATACAATACAATTTTACAACGACGGATCCTCGATTATATAAAATTCGTCGAGTCCGCTTCGGTATTTACCATTGTACTTGTCGCTAGTCAGGTCTAAAACCACGAATCCGTGAGGTTGTTCCCATACTGTTTTGCATAGTTTTCTAAATTCATCTTTCGCCATGTCTGTACTCACGTGATCGTTGTAAATATGATTACAATTTTTCAGGTCTTGTTTGAACAGGCAAATAAAGTTTGCATTTTCTCTGATTGTTTGGCGCGGTAGTTTGAAATAATTCTGGGCGAGGTAAAAACAATCTACATTGCTATGCCTCCCCCGATTATAATACGTTTCGCATTTGTTTTGTTTTTCTAATTGAAGATCATCGAAAATCATCAGGTTCTTCTTTTCAGCGCTCAAATCTCTCGGGTCTGGTACATCGTCGGCGCTCTCAAAGAACTTGGCAATTATATCGGATTTAGCTTCTGAGTTTTTTGCTATTTCTTCCATAACGAGGTCTGGCGACGCATTTAGACCCACGATTTCATCTCGGTGCTCGAACAACCAAACGATCGCTTCTTTCGGCAATTTTTCTTCGTATGCTTTTTTAATAATGCGATATTCCGGTTGAAACAGAGAGGTACCGAATACCTGCAAGTTATTATAATCCAACCAGTCCGGCCTGAGTAAAAGATTGAGAAGAAGCGTTGTTTTTCCACACGCCGATTTCCCAACTATCAAACCACGTATGCTTTTGGGTAACAACGGATTATTGAATCTTTTCGAGAGCGCGGTGCCCCAACTCATATCTCTAATCTCCATTTTAAAAATATATATTATTAAAAAACCAAATGTATTGCGTAAAATGTAAACAACAGACCCAGACGACAGATGTGCAGAACGCCGTGGCTAATAATGGGAGATCGATGCTCAGAGGTGTTTGCGTCGTATGCGGAAAAACAAAAACTCAATTCGTGAAGGCGTCTGCTATTGTGCAAGGTGGGGATCTAGTTAGTTCGCTGAACGCTGCCACTAGCAACATTAAATTACCTTGGGCCAAGTTTGCTGGTGAGGTACATTTGCCAGGCCATCAGTTTACTGGTCCCGGTACTAGACTAGATTTGCGTCTGAATGCCAACGAAACCCCCAAAGATTGGAGCAAACCTATAAACAGGGTAGATAGTGCGGCATACGTTCATGACCTGGCATACAATCAACACACTGATACGGCTTCTAGGAATGTCGCTGATAGAGCAATGATAAACCAATTGAATAATATACCAAATCCAAGTCTGCGGGAACGCGTAGAGAGGGCGATAGTCAAACCCATCTTGTCAGCTAAAACAAGCCTAGGTTTGGGTTTAAAAAAAGCCTAAAATTACAGCAGGACCTGAAATGGAGTAATAAATTAGCGAATGAATTACACAAACCAGTAGTGAGAAATTTTAGGACGAGGCGTGTCCGTGTTGGCGGGATTGACCAGATTTGGGCGGCTGACCTAATCGACATGCAAGCCTTCGCTAGAGATAATGATGGTGTGAAATTTCTATTGACCGTCATAGATGTGTTTTCCAAGTATGGATGGATCGTTCCATTACATGACAAGAGTGGGAAGTCTACAGCCGATGGGTTCGTGAAGATACTCGGGGGCGGTCGACAGCCGGTCAAAGTTTGGTGCGACAAAGGGAAAGAATTTTATAACAAAAACGTAAAGAATTTAGTCGAGCTGTATTCTACCGAGAACGAGGGCAAAAGTTGTATCGTAGAAAGATGGGTGCGTTCGATGAAAGATAAAATGTTCAAGTACTTTACGGCTAATTCAACTAGAAGATATATCGATGTATTAGACGAAATGGTTAGTAATTATAATGACACGAGACATTCTTCAATTAAAATGACCCCCGCGAAGGCTAGTATGAAGGTGAACGAAAAGACTGTATTTATGAATTTATACGGCGACGAGATTTCAGAGCCTATTACACCAAAGTTTTCAATCGGCGATCGAGTCAGAATAACTAGGAAGAAGAACATTTTTGACAAAGGATATATACCTAGATGGACGGAGGAGGTTTTTGTAGTATCTCAGGTTCAATATACAGATCCACCAACTTACAAGATTACTGATTCTAATTCTGAGGAAATACAAGGCTCATTCTATGAACAGGAGCTACAGAAGACGACTCAAGAAATATTTCGAATCGAAAAAGTGATTAGGAAACGCGGGAAGAAATGTCTCGTGAAGTGGTTGGGCTACCCAGACTCGTTCAACTCGTGGATCGAAAATGAAGACTTGGTAACATTGTGAAACGATTTTGACAAAATACGCCAGACGCCAACATTCCCTACTACTTGTGATAATTAATATCGAAACTGGTAAATCCCACCATTATTGCGTTCTATCACTTGACTGTGAGTGGCTATGGCGGGAGGGCGGTCCTATGACGTCAGACTATAACTAGATACAGTGTGACCGAGGGACCCGTCACACTTTTCGATAAAACGTGACAGGGACGTTTTTGAAATCTATTCGACTGAGGCGTGACACGAAACATTTTCTACTGAATACCGATCTGCGAAATTTTGTACAGAGCTTGACCGTCTCTCTCTCCTACCAACGAGAACGACGATGATGGTGGTGGTGGTGGCGACGATGATGAAGAGATGACGACGACAAATCGGGTTGATGATGATGATGATGATGACTACGATGATGAAGAGACGACTATGATGATGATGATGTTGATGATGATGACGACTATGATGATGATGACGATGGTGGCGGTGGTGGTGGCGGTGATGATGTTGAAGATGACGACGACAAATCGGGTTGATGATGATGATGATGATGACTACGATGATGAAGAGACGACTATGAAAAATAGCCTATGTCGTGTTTGATATCGATAACGAAAGTGAATGAAAAGACTGTGGGCCTAATAGCGCATCGTCAATACTGCGGGAAATTTCCATCACGAGAAGTCGAATCAAAAACGTTCCAACGAATTAAATTTGTAGCATGTCACACTTTTTACGCGGTGTTCCTAAAAACTGAACCTCTACTATAGCTGCAATAATTCGATTGATCCAAAGACGATTATAAACCAACGGTGTAAAATCGTTTGCGATATTGTAATCCCATATCTACGTCGTAGTCCGCTCACGCCCTTGCATCACACGGGGGTGGGTTGCCATTGCGCCGGCGACGAACGACGATGGTCTCGCATGGCCCTTGTTGTCGATCCGGCCGTGGATTCTTGCATGGGCATTCATCGTCGTAGCATTCGCGGATGTGCGCGTCAATTTTAGCAATGAACGCCGCTTTCCACCGTCTTGTAAAATATCCATCCCGGCCGCTCGGCTCGGCGATTTTTCGTAATTCTGTAACTTTTTTCGAGTAGTCCATTTTACATACGCCAGAGAAAATATTTTTTACTTTTTTACTTTTTTTACTTTTTTTACTTTTTTCCTTTTTTTACTTTTTTTACTTTTTTTACTTTTTTTAGGCTGTATTAGTCAAATGGACGAAAGTGAAGGCTGTATTGGTCAAATGGGCGAAGGTCAAGGCTGTACTGGTCAAATGGGCGAAGGTCAAGGCTGTACTGGTCAAATGAGTCAGCCGCCTTATTGGGCCTCTACTTCGGGAGTCTAATGACATCATTTTGATTATATGGTTATCAACGATTTATGGGTGTCTATGGTCATCAGTTTGATTCCTGTATTATCAACTATTTTCGGGTGTCTGAGGACATCATATTTTTTTCCAGTGTTACCAAAGATTTTCGGGTGTCTAAGTCCATCATTCTAATTCCAGTGTTGTTAGCGACCTGCTTACTTTGAAGTTGACTTGACTATTATAGAGATCCGCGTTACATTGATTTAGCCCCCCCCCCCCCCCCAGCTGAGACCAAACTCCGCACATGGCTGGTGGCCAGCAACTCACAGTCTAGGTCTTTTGTTGTCCCCACAAGTGCCATTATTTTTACCCTTGGGATTCCTTATTGATACATTGTCAAGTCGGTGGATTCTTGAGGGGGCTTAGCCCCCCCTAGCCCCTGATAAACTCCGCCCATGGTTGCAGCAAGCAATGCAAAGAATGGTAACCAAAATAGGAATGGCAACTAAGAATTTCAACACGAGAAGAAAGGTAAACAACTATCAATTGATCTCTTTTGCAATAAGATAGCGATGATATAGAAGTCGTTAGATCAAGATTAGATATACTTTGCAACAGATGCTGATCAGCATTTAATACAGCTACAAGGTGTAACCATGAAAGATAAGTATGATGGCACACGAGTTTCGAGTGCCTTTTAAAATTCATTCGTTTATTCATTAAAAGAATTTGTATAGGGAATCTTCAAGGGGACTACTCATAGGCACTCCCAAACCCAGTGCAGCTAAACAAAAATGTCTTAAGATGATAGAGGAATGCCTGAGGAGTTCTAGAAAGGGAGTGGAGCATCAAGGAGAGGCCAGGCCAGGTCAAGGAGCATACCACTAAAAAGGCAAAAAATGCCTTATGTTCTAAAGTGTTCTGCTCTATCAAAAAGTTATGCTCCAAAGTGTTAGTTCTAATGTGTTCTATTCAAATATATTCTGTTCCAACATATTCCATTCTAACATCTTCTGGACTAACAAGTACTTTTCTAACTATTCTGTTCCAACATGTTCTGTTTTTACATATTCTGTTCTAACGTGTTCGTTCTGTTCTAGCATGTTCTGCTTTAACATGTTCTGTTCTAACAGAGATTAAGAAATTAAGAACAATTCAGACTTTGTTCTCGTTCTTCAGCTGCAAAACCAGCAACTGTGCCTCGGAATGAACTTTCTCTAGCGTCAGCTTTTCATTCAACAGACGTCGATATCGAAGCTGGAAATCTTCTGCCAAAAGCTAAGAACAACAAAGTTTAAGATTTAAGAACAACAAACAGAAAATAAGCCACAAACCACAACATAATAAGCAATGTACAGAGGACAACGAGTCATTAGAAGCTACAGACCCTGGCTTATAACCTGATTGGTGAGAAAGATGGGTAAGTAAGTCAAAATGATGGCTAAATAGTCAGAAAGATGGTTATATAAGTTAGAAAGATGGAAAAGTAAATAAGGAAGATGGCTAAATTAATCAGAAAGATGGCTAAATTAGTCAGAAAGATGGCCAAGTAAGTCAGAGAGTTGACTAATTAAGTCAGAAAGACGGTTAGGTAAATAAGTATGTTACCAGATCTTCGCATGTCGTCAGTTCATCTGAAGTCGTTGCTACGGAGGCAGATGATTCGGAATCAATAGATGGAGATTCACTGCTTCTGGATCCATCGCATCCGTCTTTCCAACTATCTCCACCCTAAAAAATTTGTCCAGACAAAGCGAACTACAGAGACAGACAAAGAGAGGAAGAAGAAGAGGAGGAGGAGGAAAGAAGGAGGAAGAGGAAAAAGAGGAAGAATAAGAAAAGAAGTCTCTTAAGTTAGCTCCTGAGGTCAATTATTGCATGAAGCACTATCGACTTTGTTTTCTTAGCTTCGGCCAGTTCTCTCCCTCGACGTCTCATATTCCAACCGACAGTGTACAGCCAATGTGCTCATTATAGCTCAGGCTGCTCAGTTGGCTTAGGCCATATGTGGAACAGAAATCTAAAACGAAAGTTCCACCATAGTGGCGATTTGAACCCTGACCTCTCGGTTTATAGTCCAGAAGACCAACCACTACACTATAAAGCACACCTTATGAAATACAGGCAGTGCAACAATAAATACAAGGCAAGAAAACTTAGACAGAAATAGAATGACCCAGAAACACTGTAGATACACTGACAAACAGACAGACAGGCAGGCAAACACACTGATAGACAGATTGACTGACAATCAAACATACATAAAGATACACTCACATACATACAGACAGACATCCAAGTATTTAATTTCCATGTAGTTTTAAATAGATTTTGATTAATAATTATAAAAGACCTTTTGCCGTTGGTGCTTCCGGTGAGCAAGTAAGTCAATCCTTCGGTTCTTTTCCTGAAAGATTGCAACAAGCATTTGGCAAGCTGAAAAGTTGAATATTTCCAAAAGACAGTTTCGAGCTGATGCGTCCATCTTGAACTGGCGCTACATAAATTCGCAACTATATTTACAGTTCCCACACCTGCAACTGCAATGTGGTAACATTGTCTCTGTATTTACATTACTTTACAAGCGGCATTTCCATTCTGCAACATTCATCATTACTACAATTCTGTTTAAGCGGTGCTATATAAATGAGTCAAACCTCCAGGTCAATTAATTTCCTAGAAACTCAGCTATAGTGTTGTGTATTCTGGTAGTGCTAGACCCAACGGAGGAGGGAGACGTCAATGATCTTGATTATGATTTGGTTAAGCAGTAATTAACCAACCATTTCCTTCACACAATCATAATAGGACAATAACCACCGTTGTTTTCCCCATATTCACATGTAACAAATTGCTATACTGGGAAATAACCAGAAGCAAGTGCTTCGAGCACTCTCGGGGTGAAGGGGCAGATGTCCCAAGAGGATCCCTAGACAATGTAGACATGAATAAAAAATATGTAATATGTAAAATAAGTAGGTCAAGATGATTTCACATCTAAACATCTTTGGTAGCCTACACATCAAGTCTGGATGAGCTGCACGATTTCGTATTTGTCCATCCTATGCAGTTATCTGCAAGCCACGATTTTTTAGTTGTATGTAATGAAATATTATTTTACAGTTTTTCTTCATCTAATATGCACTTTCCACAGGTTTAACTATGAGGCTCAATCAAAAAATAAAAGAGCGATTATTATCGCCCTCCTCCTTTGTCCAAGCTGGGGACTGACACTACCAGGAATGAGCATCCATTAATTCATTCATTCTGTGATTTATATAGAGTCTCTTTTTAAAGAAACATCTACTCAGGGGTGCTCTGAACAGTGGTGGAGTGTTTGTAAATTACCAACTCGATTCTTACTTCACAAGCTGTTGTGAGTCTTTTAATCGTAAGACCATCGTTGTGAATCTGCTTGCGAAGGTCCTCAACTTCGGTCCCCAGTGACGCCAAGACCAATTTATCAGACCAACATTCGTCCACTTCTGACTTCAGTTGTTCTGTGGCAGACTTTGTCAATGTCAGTTCAGACATCTAGAAAATAACAGCTTTTCTTAAATGACAGATTCACCCAACAAAAGTTTGTCTGTTATCCTATCACTTTAAATGACAATGCTCCAACAGATTAATTTTCTCATTATAAATTATTATTTTTTAAATTATTATTATTATTATTAAAATCATCATCATTGTTATTATTATTGTTACTGGTATAATTATTATTCTTACTATTGACGTGGGAAGACACTGTAGAGGTGGCGATAGACAGAGGAGAATGGAGTAGCTGTGTTGACTGATGTGCAGACCTGCACGGGAAGGACTAAGGTTCTTATTATTATTATTATTATTATTATTTTTATTATTATTATTATTACTATTATTATTATTTGCTTAATGTCCCGAGGTATACTTCAATTAACGTTCTTCGTAAAAGAAAAGATGGAACCAACTCAATAACTACATTTTTTACAGTTATTTTACTTTTACGCAACATTGAGCAAATTAATTGAAATTAATCGTGATTAAATCTAGAAGATTAATCGAGTAAAACATTTTATTCAGTACGAGCTCAAAGCATCATTCTGATGCTCATTGTCAAAAATTTCCACACAAATGTAAACCTCATGCATAGATACCAACTAGCGTTGATGCAAGACACATAGACGAATGTTACTGTAAACTGATTAATTCGTTTAACAGGCTGATCAAATTTATTGATTGATCTACTGATTGATTGACGAGAAATGATTGAATTCATGAACTAATCAACTGATCAACTGATCCTTACTAGTCGATCATTTTCTTCTTTTAGTTCCTTGTTTTGATCGCTAATAATTCGATTCATTTGTGTCAGATCTTTCAATCGTGTCAGGAAGTTTCGATTTTTCTCGTTTGCCAATCGAAGTGAAGATTCGAGATCAGATGAGACTTCCTGAAATGTCGATCAGATACTAAAATCATAGAGAGTGAGTGGTGGTGGTGGTGATCATGGTGATCATGATGGTGGGGATTCTGGTGATCCTGGCGGTGGTGACCCTCAGTGTGGCGGATCCAGAACTGTTCGAAGGGGAGGGGGCCAAAATCTTTGGTCTTGGGACAGGCAGGGAAAATTTCATCATTGGTCGCAAAAAGTTTATGACCTTTTTTTAGTTGTCCGCTCGAGAACCCAATGGGGGAGCCACGTCCCATGCAATTTTTCAATGGGGGAGGGGTGCAATATGCCATGGCACCCCATACCTATTGCTAATTTGAAACCGAATGGGGGCTACGTCCCATGCAATTTTTAAATGGAGGGGCCATGGCCGGATTCCCCCCCCCCCATGGAGACCCTGGTGATTTTAGTGGTGATGATCTTGGTGATCATGGTAGTGGTGATCATGGTGGTGTCGATTGTGGTGATCCTGGTGATCGTGGTGGTGTCGATTGTGGTGACCTTCATCATGATCATGATCATGGTGTTGATGATCTTCATCATAATACATTATGCATAATTGTCATCACTATACCGTTTCCATGGATACACCTGCTGCAGCATCCAATGTCTTCCTTCCTCCATCATCACTTGCATTGTCTAATGCCGAAGACATCTTCAGTCAGCAGGGAGGAATCTATAAGTCCTCTGCAACAGATCAGAAAGACATACAGACGAGAACGGAGACACACAAACAAGCAAACAGAAACAAATAGACACAACTGTAGCAGAAAACACCTGTGCTCCAGTATCAACCGGTAAACAGACCTTGACGTTCTTTGCTGTTTGCTGCTGGAGTTATCCCCATCTTATCCTCACTTTCCCCTCAAGCCATTCCTTCTAGGCTACATATGTATGTATGTTTGTGTCTGTCTGCCTGTATGTACATGTATGTATGTATGTATGTATGTTTGTTTGTATGTATGTATGTATGTATGTATGTATGTATGTATGTATGTAATATGTATGTATGTATGTATGTATGTATGTAGGTATGTATGTATGCGTCTATGTATGTATGTATAGATGTGTGTGTACATATGCATCCATTGATGACGTTTGATATATGTACCTGTGGATGTACATGTATGTCTATTTTCTGAAGATATATGTGTATATGTACATGTATGAATGTATGTATATATATATATTATATACATATGTATATATACATACTAAGAAATAACATCTCGCAGTGCACAAATAAAATCCATGGAGGAGGAGGATAACACACACAAATGCACGCACGCACGCATATGTGTGTGCATATAATTATGTGTTATGTTAGATATGTGTTTGCGAACGTGTGCCTGTGTTGCATAAATCTGTATATTGTGACTGTATCGGAACAAACCGAATATCTTCCAGTAATCTTCAGCACTTTTTAGATTTATCTTCAATACGGAAGATGCCACTGTATGTGTCTACACTACAGAAACAGATACAAACATTCCTCACCGCATTTATATATATATATACATATATATATAGTGTATATATACACACATAGATATATATCGGAATTTTTATTGCACCTGCTATCGGTTCCTTTCATTGCCATCCACTTTCGATACCTGTATATTCACATGTGTTTCTGTTTCGAAGGAATGCCAGTGATAGCAAGTATCTGCCTCACCAATCCTGTTATCTATTCCAGGCTACGGACCTGCACCCTGCACCATCGAGCCCGGCAGCCGTGGCATCCGCACACAGATCATTCAATGCAGTTAAGGCCCAAAAAAATTTGTTGTGTTTCCGGTAACAGAGCTAAAAAAATTGGGTAGGTAGGTCGGAAAATATTTTTATTTTGTAAAATATTTTTATGCAGTGACTATCCGAAAAAGTATACCCCACTAGTCTTTTTTGCACGCTGAAACAAAGTACGTGTTCTAAGCAAGTATAAACTGCCTATTTCCCGACTGTCTGCACCTAAAACTGCTTTAGAAACAGTCCTATTAATTTCATTTTGTTGACGTCTCTTATGTTATGTCAATACAACTGCTAAAAAAAATTTGAAAAAAAAATTAAATTTTTTATAAAAAAAAATATTTTTTTGAAAAAAATATTTTTAAAATTTTTTACAAAAATATTTGGGTCGCGGCCCTAAAAATGGGTCGGTCGCGTTACCGGAAACACAACAATTTTTTACGCCTAAGATGCGTATAAACGAAATGACGTGAAAGCAAATCGTTGTCTTTGATGTGTTGCCGTTTGCCACACGTGCAGCGATTGTGCATTGGATAGAAGCTGAATGCATGTGCGTGTCAATATTTATTGTAATAATTTATTCCAATAGAAATTGAAGATCTACCGCTGCTGTCGAACTGGAAGCAAATATTTACACAAACTAACACTGCAGCTTTGATAGGAAGAGGAAGAGGAGGAGAGGAGGAGTAGTAGGAGGAGGAGGACAAGAACGAGAAGGAGGACGATAAAAAAGAGGGGAGGGGACTGGGAGGGGAGGAGGAGGACGAGAAGGAAGTGGACGATAAGCAGGGGAGGGGAGGGGAATGGGATGGAGGGGAGGGAGGGAGAAGGGGAAGAGGAGGAGGAGGCGAACCAGAAGGATGGGAAGGGTAGTGGATGGAGATAGGAGGTAAAGGAGAAAGTAGAGAAAGAGGAGGAGGTAGAGAAGGAGGAGGAAGACCTAACACTGCCATCCATGGGCATGAAGTGCCAGCAACTTTATTTTCTTAGCCTCAGCATATATCCCATATGACGGCGGGTAGTAAGTCCTCTCCCTCATCATGTAAAATTTCTACCAAGTACACAATCCACAATGTAAAAGTTTACTGACTTTATTCATTGTATGTTGGCTATAAGGTGCTGGTGGGATTTTATTTCCCCCCCCCCCGACATCTCTACTGACAGTCCAGCTGCACGCTGACCACTAGGCCCAAGACCACCCACTGACCCACGCCCAGATGTAACCACCCCACCCCAACCCTCGCAAAACACGCAGCTTATAATAAAAAGGGGTGACCCTCCACAACAAATACAGTTCAGTATTGAGTGGATAATTGGGAACAGATCTCAAAGAAAAGCCTCCAGGTATTTCCGCAGTGGGACAGACTCCCCATGGGGTATATTACTTTCATTGAAACAGAACACCGGTCTAGTAAAACACACAGTTCATCTACGTTGAGCTTTGACTGCTGGAAATAACAACGGTTAGCCTAGACTTATTTATTACCAGAGCACCATCACGATCAAGATATCAAAATGCATGATTACCATACGGCCTGACCCATTTCCCAAAAGGTCACCTAAATCTACATACGTAATTACCATTATACCATATAGGCCTACGAATTGACCCAATCAAGCGTCACAGGCAAGTGGAGTTTTGAAAACAGCCACCATAATAATAGGATCAGATTGATCACTGCATGCAGTGACTGATCACCCGATTGGATTCAGTCAAAGGCGCAGTCGGAAAATAATTTGCAGGTTCCATTGAGAAGGGTTTACAAATGGCCGTGGTCCCAAATTACAAAGAATCAATTTTTAAATTCGGAAATTGCATATATAAACCCGTAGACCCCTAAATACTGCAAGGCCTACAGCATTACCTTAAAAGACCGCTTATAGTCCTTGCAACAGTGTACTAAAAATGAAATGCTATATATATATAGCGTTATAGTGTGTTATAAAATATGAACTGCAAATGAGCATTACAGTGTATACATAAACATGAACAGATGATGAACTGCTGCAGAATTATAGAGTCAATAACGGCAATAGCCGTCGTCGAAACTTCGTCCATTTGTGCTATCTTGGGGACTATAGAATGGTAGAGACCCCACTTCTTTCCATCCCGCAGTGCCGAACCGGTTTCAGGGCTGTTCCCTTACTCTGCTTCATGGCTAATCACTGTCGAAGCCGTTGATCAATTCGTGCCGATCCTCCGCCTCCGATAGTTAAATCCCCCGCTGCTGCCCGGTTGATTGGCAAGGTGTCAGATGTGACTAAGCGACCCCTGGCCCGGTTTGAAATCAGAGTTTTCCTTCTCCTAGACAGGTTTGTCTGACGAGACTCAGCGAGCCCTATCTGCCCCGGTTTGAAATCAGAGTTTTCCTTCTCCTAGACAGGTTTGTCTGACGAGACTCAGCGAGCCCTATCTGCCCCGGTTTGAAATCAGAGTTTTCCTTCTCCTAGGTACATTTGGTCCGCGGCGCCTTATTCCGTATTATTCGACGCAACCCCTCAAGGTTTCCCTTGAAGGGCTTCCTCCATCCGCCACCCGGAGGACGTGCCCCTACGCCGGTGTACCCTAGCGCGGGTACAATGCAATAGCAATACAATGCAATAGCATTACAACATTACTTTATGTGAACTGCAAGTCTGCAAAAGCGTTACAGTGCATAGGCCTACATAAACATGAACTTACTACAGCATCAAGGCAGTACTATGGCAGAAGCATCACACACACACACGCAAACGCACACACACACACACACACACACACAAACGCACGCACACATACACACGCAAACGCACGCACACACATTGCTATGGCAAAATATTTATAAATGTCAAATGTTCTACTTAGAAGAACTGAATCAACAGTTCAAGATTGTTCCCACAGCAGTTACAGCCATTACTATATACGTCAACCTCTAAAAAACACACTGCAGCAACTGGTAAATAATATAGCAGATGGCTTAGAAAGTTATTCTCTGCTTGAAAATGCATCCACCACCACCAACGCCAACACCACCTGCAGTGGCGTAGCAATAGGGCGTGCAACTTGTGCAGTGCACGAGGGCCCCCGGCAGTAAGGGGCCCCCAGGCGGTCAGAGTCAATTTTTTACTTTCTGAATATTCAGAACATAATCAAGTCTAGCCTACAAGTTTGGCGTACACACTCAAAAATGTCATTGGTTTGAGCTCAAATTCACTTTTTTCTGGTAAACTGAAGAAATTAAAAATGTATTATAAATAAAGGCCTAAATGAGAGAAAATAATAAAATTGTGATAAGCTAATTATATATTTAATTTCGAGTGCGAAATATGCAGTGTCTATGTCAAAAGAGCCAGGCGTTTTTGCGTGATGCCTTTTTGTTTGAAATCAAGGGCGTTCAAGCATTGAAGGGGCCCGCCACCGAAACCCTGCACAGGGGCCCCCAAACACCTTGCTACGCCACTGACCACCTGTTACATAACTCAAGACACACGGATTTACTTAAGGCACACCATCTAGGCTAGTCCAGTCTCGGAAGCCTATAATGTATTTAGAGACTTGCATGTAGCCTATGTGTTGACTGTAAACTAACAACAGTAGTGTACACTAATGACATAGATGACGATGATGACGAGAACAACTCTGGGGGTTGCCGAAGAATATAAGTTTGGAACTTTGGATATCAGCCTAATAATTAACTTAAGTTGATAAACAATAATGGCATAAACCGAATAATAACCTACCTTTCTCAATCAATGTAGCCTAATGTGTTCGATATCACCGGTTCAACAAAACTGAACAGCAGTCCCTCAAAAGTCCAAATCTCATATGAAAAGTTTATAGTAAATCGCTCTCACACCATGTGCTTTCGCATCACGTCTTTCTCCCGCTTTCGTAAATAACTCTATTTTCGCTCATTGCTTGATCTGCCACTGCTTCGCTAACCGTGTTTCGTCCAGCAACAACAGTGCCTGCGCATATAATTATCTGCACCATGCCTGAGGCAACTCGTTCACAAGTTCAGGCCCGTCAGCTATGCCCCTCCCTCTCCCACTACACCCAGCGGATACTTTATTTGCAAATCAAGCGCAGATTAAGAAGACGCCGACGCCGCCATGCACGTCTGCACGCACTTTGTGCGTGCAGTGTTGCCACTGAGGTTTCAAAAAAAACCATAGATTTCCTATAAAAAAAAACACAGAAAAACACAGACGTCGCCCGGCCGAAAAGTAAAGAAAATTTTATATTTTCGCCGGCAAAAAAATTGATGACCTTTTTTTTTTTTTTTTTTTAGTCATCCGGTCCGAAAAGTCAAAAAAATTTCTATTTTCGCCGACAAAAAAGTTGATGACCTTTTTTTTTTTTTTTTTTTTTTTAGTCATCCGGTCCGAAAAGTCAAAAAAACCCCAGAAACCCAGACGAAAACCGAAAAAAAACACAGATTTTTCCAAAAAAAAAACAGAAACCCAGACGAAAACGGGAAAAAAACACAGATTTTCCCAAAAAAACACAGAAATCCAGACGAAAACGGAAAAAAAACACAGATTTTCCCAAAAAAAACCCAGAAACACAGACGAAAGCAAAAAAACATAGATCTATGTGGAAAAACACAGCTGTGGCATCACTGTGTGCGTGGTTCCGTGCCATCCCGTTTCAATCCGCGAACTAAATAAACATCGGATGAAAAGATAAATCTCCTCAGTCGACTCGAATTAAGAATCTTCATCCATCAGATCTGTTGCTTTCATGATGTAGGCCTATACATACGATCACATTTTGCACTTTTTAAACAATAATAAACAGAATAGAAAATAAACGAAACTTTAAACATACTAATAATAACAGCAGACGACAACGTGCTCGCGTTAAAGAACGAGTAAACTGCACCAGTATGAGAATTGTGGAAAAATAACTGGGGGGTTGGCCTATGATAAACTTGAAATTGGGGTATGAAAAACATACTTTAACATGGGGCTCTAAGAAAGACTGGGGGGTTGAACCCCCAACCCCCCGGCAATTCTCACCCTGAACCGCACGGTATCAAGCAACTAGTCATCATTTCATAAAATCCAAAGATTCTGTTAAATAGAACTCTAACTGAACTTTAGAAGCAAAGTTTTTTTATCGTCGTACGTCCAGCATAAATCTTTTCCTTGGACAAATTCAAACAGCGAAACACGTACTGTAACACATCAGTTTCATAAATCTTCCTCCATTTGGTGCATTGTTTCTCCACCTTCGATCGAGCATGTAAAAAACAACGGAAAGCATAATACGCAGCCTTGTGATTGCACTCGCCCGTTATACGCATCCGAAATAGCTAGGGCCTAGGCTATCTAGCTGTTTTCTCCCCGTGCGCTGCGTTGTTTCTAAGGCCTAAGAAGTGTCGTTCAAGCCCGTAGATCCCATAATATTGATGCAAAACTATCCATGTGTTTAACATCCTGGAATGCTAGTCATTTTAATCGCCTGCAGAGTTATAAATAACGACACGCTTTTGAGAATGAACCGAGAGTAGGCCTAAGCGGAGACCTATAGGCCTACCGGTATTATGTCTTCCTGGAATTAATTCAGATATGCTAGAAATTGGGCGGCGAGACCACATGCGGGCAGTTTAGACCTGCAAAGCCAATGTATTATATGGCACTAACATTTTCAACTAGGCCTATAGGCCCTAGACAGTTACTGTAGACTGTCAGAAGAGTCTTTTTAATTACTTAATTACAAACAATTTTATTGCGTTAGATTCGGTGGTGCCATTGGGTCATTAAGATTTTAAGCACAAGGTTGCGCAACATCACTTCTAACAACCTGGGCAAGCAGGCTTACTGATGTTACCGCCGATCTAGCAACCAACAACCTCAGCCGTAGGCCTCAGCCCAAGGACTCTGTTAGCCTACTATACAGAGACACGTTGTCTTCTACGGTCTGATCATCTGGTTCCCTTTAGGCCGCAACAAATCGAGCCGCAAGCATCTACCTATCGCGAGCTGATCCCGCGGCTAAAAGTGCTGCTTTTTTACTCCAATGGTTCATGGCAGACGTTGTTTCAAACTGTGAACGTTGAACTATCTAGCATAGCTGTTTGGTTCCATGCAAATAAACTCACCCTTAATTTAGATAAAACCAACTTTATTTTATTTAAATCCCACCGGAAAATAAAGCCAAATGACAATCTCTGTTTGCTTATTGATGATATTTCCATCAATCAAGTTGAATCTACAAAATTCTTAGGTGTGCATATAGATCAACATTTGACCTGGAAAGTTCATATTAATCAAATTGCAACTAAAATTGCTAAAAATATTGGTATTATTTCCCGCGTTGCTTATATCTTGCCAAAGACAATTAGAATGAATTTGTATTATACCCTTGTCTACCCCTACCTCACATATTGCAACCTTGTTTGGGCATCGACATACGAATCCAGGCTTCGTAAACTTGTAATCTTACAGAAGAGGGCTGTTCGTATAATTGCGGGTATTCGTAAACGGGAACACACTGGCCCTTCCTTTAATGAACTTCATCTCCTGAAAATTGACCAGATAAAGGATCTCCAAATTAGCGAGTTCTTTTTTCGACTCGAACACGGTCTCCTTCCTTCGGTATTCCAAGGTTACCTCCCTCACGCCTCTGACATCCATTCGCATTTCACTAGGAATTCATCTGCTTTTCGCCCTGTCAAAGCTCAATCTAATACTAGGCGGTTTACTATTAAATCTTATGGCACTAAAGTATGGAACACAATAGGCTACCAATTGACATTCGTCAATCGAGTAGTCTGCAGGTATTTAAAAAGAAACTTCGTGTTCTTCTACTCTCCTCCACTAATGCTACTTGAAGTGCACATGACCATGTGTAGTTAAGATTTTAGTTAAGTACTTAGTTAAGTTTGTTTCTCTATATGCTCTTGACAATATAAGCTTTTCTGCAATCTCATCCCGACCAATCGTAGCCATTCATACAGCGACCAATCACCGGCTATGTCTCATTGTGTGTGGAAATTATAATTTATGTCAACATTGTATAGTAAAGTAAGAAAATGTCGATGTTTACTTGTGATAATTGTAAGAAACAGTTTATTACAAACTCAACGTTGAGGCGACACGTTCGTCAGTTTCACAAAGACGCTGCTGTTCCAGAAGTCCGACGAGGTCGGAAGCCTAAACACACCTCTAATGAATCGGTTATTACGTGCAATATTTGCGGTGAGAAACTCGTTAACAAAAAAGCTCTCATCTATCACCGAAAGCGAAAACATGAACAGGCTTCTTTTCAAAAGCGAAGGAACAGTGAAAGAAGAGCTTTACAGTTCGATAATTTTACTGGTAAGCTATTAGTGAAAGTGAAGTGAACTCGTTATTTATTTATTTATTCCCATAGACCTAATAATATCTGATTTCTATCGTGTCTTCTTACGCACTGTGTAAGTGTTTGAGATTTGAGCTGTATAGATCTCACATACATGGCATAATTGTAGAAATAAGTGCAGATAATTATATCTTTATAATTATGCATACATGATTATGTGTTTATATATCTATGCATGTATATATTTGTATTAAGGAAACTTAGACCATGTCTGTAATTGCTATTATACAGGCAGGTGCTCTGTCCTGTGAATGCTGTAGTTCGTTTTATTGGCGATCATGTACTATCAGGGGGCGAAAAATACACAGTGTCTTTTGCCATCAATCCGCCGGAGTTTCTAATGGCTAAACTAACCCTAACACTAACCCTAACCGACCCTCACGATGCCTAACCTGAGCCCTAACCGACCCTCACGAAAAAGACGTGCAATGACAACGCTGACGGCACTGCAAATATAAGTAAGAAATTTTCGCCCCCTGATTGTACATGTATACCGTTTTATTTAATTATTTTTCCTTGTTTCTGTGCTACCATTATTGTATTGTAGCTGTTTCATTTGAACTGTAGCTCCTTTTATTTACCTTCTCACAGATTTCAACAATTGGAAATGTCAGGAAGAAGATACAACGATGACACAGTTTATTAAAGCAACAGGAGATCGAAAGCTTCAAAAGCAAACCGTGACATCTCGAGTGTACTACTGCAATCGCAGCGGTCGGTATATTGCAAAAGATGGTAGATTACGTCACCTGAAGATACAAGGCACTTGCAAGATCGGCGGAATGTGTCCTGCTGCAATGTTCGTCAAAATATGTCCAACCGGTTAGTTTGCTATTGTTATCAAGAAGAAGAAGAGAGGCGGAAAGTTGAGGTAATGCACATATAGGGCACAGCTACAGAACTACTTCTGACTAGATTAGGCTACCATAGAGAATTTGCATAAAAAATTTGAATCGGTGTTTAAGCCAAATAGAAACCACTGTGATCATGTTCCTAACACTAAGTAAGTTTGTTGTTGGACTGAATGAACCAGATTGTGAAGAAGCCTGTTGTGACTAACCATCCCCAACACTCCGCCGAAGTCTTAGACTGGCTTCTAAAGCACCTCCAGAGTATTGGAATTACTCTGGATCAAGAGCTCAATTTCTAAAAACATATTAGTTTGATCACTTGTAGTTGTTACTACCAGCTTCGGCAACTCCGAGTTGCCTCAAGATCTCTCTCATAGTGCTACTCTGACACTGGTCTGATATTTTGAATTGGTGCAATAAAATAAGAGTGCGACCATCGACAACATTGTTCATCAATTCAGCTTCAATTTCAGCAGAATGACTGCACTAACCCTAAAACTAACCCTAATTTTATTGCATTAATTAACGGCCATATTGTTTGGAGTACGGGCAGCCAGTCTGGGCTTTTTCCTTTGAATTTCACATTTGAAATTAAATTTTATTTGTCATATGGTTTAATAGAATTGGCAATTACTTGTGTCACACTCAGGTGGCGTGTCGGTGAGCTACTACACAGAGCATTGCGGTCACAGTTGCGATGTTGCTCACATTCGACTACGGAGACAGCAGCGTGAAGCGATTGCAGTGAAACTGGCTGCCGGAATACCTTACGACGATGTCTTGGATTCAATTCATTCCACTGCAAGTGTCCCCGTTATGACCAATATGCAATTCCTCTCCAAACAAGATCTGGCAAACATCTCGCGTGATTTCGGCATAAATAAAAACCAAGTTCTACATAAAAATGATGCGGACAGCGTTGCTGCATGGGTTCACCGCACGCAACAGAATCCATCTACGAAGAACTTGGTCCGCCTAATCAAATTTCAAGGCGAGGAATCATCATTTAATTTGAGATCGGAGGATTTCATACTCATCTTGGCCACCGACTCTCAGATTATTGGAGCTCGTGAATTCTGCCGTCCAGGTCGCGAAGTATGCATAGACTCCACTCATGGCTTGAACAGTTACGATTTTCAGTTGACGACGCTCCTTGCCATTGATGAGCATGGCGAAGGCTTTCCTGTTGCCTTCTGCTACAGTAATCATGTAGACGAGCATTCCATGTGCATATTTTTACAGACTGTTAAAGAGGCAATGGGATACCCGTTAAGTGGCGTTATACTTATGACCGATGACACCGAGGTCTACAGCAATGCATGGAACGCTGTGATGGGAAAGCCGGCCCACAGACTCCTCTGCACATGGCACATCGACCGTGCATGGAGGAAAAACCTCACACGCATTAAGGGTGACAGTCAGCTGAAAGCCGTGTTATACAAGACTCTTCGAGCCATCATGGAATTACCTGATCTGGAGAAATTTAACGAAAAAATTTCTCAATTCTTGGCAGCTGGTAAAGATGATCACAAGACATCAGACTTTGCTAATTATTTTGATCGTGAATATGCGAGTAGACCACACCTCTGGGCATACTGTTACCGTCTTGGCCTCAAGGTGCATCACAACATGCACCTTGAAGCAATGCATCGTGTGATCAAGCACGTTCATCTGCAGGGCCGCAAGGTGCACCGCCTAGACAAAAGCATACATGCCCTCATGAAGTTCATGAGGTCCAAGATGAGCGACAGACTGCGGAAACTGCACAAGGGGAAGTGGACGAGACACGTCGGAGGCATAAGGAAACGACACCAGGGCTGCCTAAGACTAAACGCAGATCAATGCAGCTGTATCAACGAAAACACGCTGTATTCTGTTGCTGGTGCTCATGACATCACATACATGGTTCGACAAAATGAGACTGTTCCACATGAAGCTCCGACGTGTCCGCTGATGTGTAGCGAATGCAACATTTGCGTTCATGCGTTCTCTTGCACGTGTCTGGACAGTGCTTTGCGTAACACGATCTGCAAGCACATTCATCTGATTATACATCTTTACAAGCCTGTTCGTCACTACACATCTGAGAATCAAAGCAACAAACCAGATGCAACCAATCCTCTGCGTTCTCAACTTCACTGCAATGAAGACGACGATTGCAATCAAGACGTTGATCATGTAGAAGAAGTTGCAACAAATCGGCTTCCCACAGTGTTGTCTGATATCTGCGAATCAGACGCTATTATCAGTGACATTTCCAGTCGTCGGCCACCTCGTAATGTCGACCAGTCTATGAGTAGCGCTCAGCTATTATGGGCTGACATCCAAAGCGATGTGGGGGACGACGCTGCTGCTGCCGAAGTGGTTGTGGAACACATGAGCAGACTGAGATCGCTTGTTGCAGCTTTAAAAGATAAGACAGCGACGCCTCGTTTGCCACCTCCACCAACTTCACACGAGCCTGTTAACAAATTGGCACATACACAGCGAACCCTCTGGTCAACAAGAAAACACAAGTCCAAGAAACGTGAGTTTACTACATCTAAACCAAGCACGGAAGAAAAGGAGTTTCTGCTGAGAACATTAGGTGACAATGAACCAGTGATTTCACAACAACTTTCAACGGACCATGACTACTCCGGCAACTTAACAAGTCATGTTGTTAATTTCGAACACTCTTATGCCTGACCATTTCTCGAAAGTAGTTTTTCTCACATACTTTGAGTATATCATTCGACTTGTCTTTAGCGAATGCAGTTCGCACCAAGCCATGCCACCGCAGCTATAAACCTGTCTTCGGTGTCACGAGTTGTGTACAGTTCTGTCATGTGTAAGGAGTTCAGTAAATAAAATAGAGATCAGTTATATGGAAAAGCTAAGTATAGGCTGTGTTTTACCTGCAGCCAAATCATTTAAACTTAGTATGCATGAAATGCGTTTTAAGTTTTGCAGTTTCTTTTGCGAATTATGGCAAATGCTACAAATTTAGTTAAACTCTTTTGTTGTATATACACCGTGGTTCAAAAAAAACTAAGCCAAATTGTTTTTCATATATCTCTGATGCCTGATAACATATCACGCTAAAATTTTCCAATTATTTAGAGAAGTGGACCAAGAATATGATTCCAAAATTTCAAGAGATAAAATTGAACGGATAAAAAGATATGAATCTTTCAACTTCATATGCCAAAATTGCAGTTTACAAGCAATTTTCTGCCAGATTCAGTAAAAAGTAAGCTAAACTGGTTTTCTTATATCTCCAATGCCTGATAATTAATCATACCAAAATTTTCCAGATATTTAGAGGATTGAACCAAGAAAAGGATTCCAAAATATCATGTCATAAATTTGAACAAATAGAAAGATATGAATATTTAAACTTGATCTCCAGAAATGTCTGTTTTCAGCAAGTCTGTTATGGTGTTCGTTGCGGTTTCGATGCTTGATAGTTCCAAATTTTGGTCTTCAGGGATGATGAAGTAAAATTAATTAATTATAAAGTGTGGAGCGTGATGCAAGACCGAATCTACCAAACAACAATCCATGATATGAACGATCTGAAGCAACCAGCGCTTGTTGGAAGTGTGGGAAGGCCTGGACCAGAGGATAATCGACGATGCTGTTGCGTAATGCATGGCGCCAGCGCTTCCAGGCTTGCGTGCAAGTAGGAGGACATGAGCATCTTAATTAATTAAATAATAAAACCATACTGTTGTAATCATATTGTTAGTTCAATTCTCTACATATCTGGAAAATTTTAGAATGATTTATCATCAGGCATTAGAGATATAAGAGAACATTTTATTGAACCTGACAGAAAATTGCTTGTAAACTGAAATTTCGGCATATGAAGTTTAAAAATTCATATCTTTTTAACCGTTCAACTGTGTCTCATGAAATTTTGGAATCATATTCTTGGTCCACTTCTCTAAATAGTTGGAAAATATTAGCTTGATATGTCATCAGGTATTTGAGATATATGCAAAACAATTTGGCTTAGTTTTTTTTGAACCACGGTGTAGTTATTGTTCACGGTAAATTGTTTATCTTCTATGAAATGGAGGGTATCAACCTTACCACCAGTTCGTTGAACTCCTTGAAGTGCCCTTGCAGCTATGCTATATGTAATGTTTTCATATTTGTCATAGCAGTTTGTTGTGTTTAGCAGAGATTTGTCGTTTGAAGGGGCGCTTATATAAATTTATGTGATTAAATTTTTATTTATTTTAATATCAACGGCTTATGATTTTGTGGAAGACTGATTTTTGTGAAAATGTTGTTTTCATGACAATGACTTTGTTACACCAATTGGTATGTTTTTTTCTTGTCAGATACCATAAGTTAGTGAATTATTTCAGCATTTCTATTATTAATTATTATTATTACATTTTATGTTTATAATGTTACTTTCAGTTATGTTATAATTAATTAATTAAGTACTAATACTAACTTGCACTATATAAATAGTCATGGAGCTAGGGATCAGGACTGTATAAGCTGTTAGTTTTTTCTGATTTCTTTTGCACTCTGTTTAATGACTCATGCTTATTCTGTTTGACTTGTGTGTGTGTGTGTGTGTGTGTGTGTGTGTGTGTGTGTGTGTGTGTGTGTGTGTGTGTGTGTGTGTGTGTGTGCAATAAATAAATAAATAAACAAACGAAAGACACTGAATTTGAAATATTGGAGTAACCATTACGAAGTACATGTATTATCATAACAGATTGGACTGTTGCAACAGAATAATAATTAGAGGCTAATAATAATGGTTATTTAACTGACTGGCCGAGAAATATGTCTATAATCTTCATTCTTAGGACTATGACCCCACTTGATTGTTAATTTCATATTTGAGAGACATTTTTGCTATGGGGGACATGTAGGAATTTCTCCATGGACGTAATGGTTTGCAGTGTGATGTAATGTACTTTGACATGTTGCTTAAAGCACAAGTTCAAGAACAGTGAATCATTTTGCTCATGTGGTCGTTTGAGTTTCAATTTGTTCTAAGTGACTCTGCATTTGGATTATGTGTTAGCTTCTACAGTTTTGCATCTGTTTTCGCTTACAACCGATTTGGATGAAATTGTCAGCATGCTAATTATCGGCCTGACTGTTAAATCAGTCCTTAGGTTTAGAACTTTAGATTATCTGTCAGTATTGTTAATAATCAATCAATCAAATATTTCTATTTTGCAACCAAAGTATACATGACAGGTTTGCATATCTTGCTCATTGGTTACAAAAAGGGAGGTCCTAAAGGGATAAAATAATCCCACTGTCTAGGAACACCAGCTAATATATTGAGTTGACGGTGTGAGGTGGCCATGACGAACTATTTGCAAACGTGAGGTGTTGTGGATGTTGACAAAACCACTTGCTGCCTCCATCTGACTGGGAAATATCTCTGAATGCAATTTGGCATACTCCCTCCCTCTAACCCTCCACCCCTTGCACTTTCCTGATTTATAGTGGTTCTGCAAGGATTCTGCTGTGATTATTGCTGGACAATGGAAGTCATTGTCTTTTGTGTGTATAGTAACTTTTAAGAACCTGTCAAAAGCATTGGCTTTCGAGTGGTGTTAAAAAATGTGGAGATTACGATTGTAATTGCTGTGCATAGTTTTTGCATAAAATTAATTAGCAAATGAACTTATCGATATTACACCAACAGATGCTGCAATAGGTCTAAGGTTTCCTTTTTCCATTATGAAAATGTTTTAATATCCTGTTGCTATAAAACTTGCAGGCATCAAATTTCATCAAATGTCATTCCACTATTTTAAGTTGATACTGTTAATTAGCAATATGGTTGGAATGACTACTGATTTACTATGATGTTGGATTTTAACGCTATGATCCTGTTTGTTTGCATGCATTGCATTGCTTTGCTGTGATTGAATAAAACTTATGATTTCATTTCATTTGTTAGTTTTGTGTAAAAGTAGTAAAAGCCTCGGTTATGGTAGAGTCTTGGCTGTTGGATTCCTTGCACCCATGACAGATTTTTTTATTAATAAAAAGGAGTTTTAACATGTGCAGTCACCCAGAAATGGAGTCTAGTATCAATAGATTGACGGCCGGCCTTAGGCACAGGCAAATTTCTTGGGGCAGCACATATCCAGGGGGGGGGGCCAAAAATCTGTTTTAACCAGTTTTAGGTTTTTTCACTTGTTAGCCATTACCCCAAAATGAACATTATCCATGGCATTTACATGAGTGTAAATGCTCTAGCGTGTTTATCATTAAACCAAAATATCTGTCAACATTACCAATCCACTGATTTGCCATCTTGTTTCCTTTCAGACCTTAGACCTTAGTCCTTCCACGCATTTGTAGTGCATCGGGCGACACAGGTCCTCCACGTCACTCTGTCCTCTGCAGCTGTCCTGGCCGCCTCCCACGTCATTCCGCCGTCTTCCAGGTCTTGTCAGAGACTAGTTTAATTATTGCGATAAGGCCTAGACTCGTGTTCGCGCTTTCGTGCAACTTTCACTTTTAATTCTTAATAATAATAATAAATTTCAACCAGCGGTAATATAACGCTGTTGCATACCAACAATAATAGTAGGCCCTAATGTGCTTGTTTCACATTTCATCGATAGGCCTATGTGTATATAAACATTAATTTTAGGTATACTATTATTCTAAAATATAAATATCGATGGTTTATTTTAGACACGCATTACGCATTAATATGTTTAAGACACGGCCTGTGATTGGTCGGTCCCATATTTGACCAGTCTAAGTAGAACTGCTTGTTGTATGTATTAGCACATATCAATGTTATCGTGGTGTTTTGATTTCTAAATTAAATGGCGGGGAATTTATCCCAATAAAACAGTCAATCCGACCAACTTAATCTTGTCATTCAACCAAGGTTCAAGATTTTTATACATTTCGGCCAATATCCTATTAATCGTTGAAAACTGTCCACGTCAGCAAAGCGAGAAAAGTTGATCATTAATTATTTGATAGACCTTGCTCAGGACGGGACTTATAGGGGTAGAGAGTTTGAACCTGACTTACAGGGTCTTACCTGAGACTGTTTGATTTCAGCTATTACTGTTAAATATTCTCAAATTACTTTGAAATCATGGATTGCTTCTTAGAGGATGGGTTCTTCAAAATGCAGTACTACTGGTCTAGCCCCAGTGTGTAAAAGCTAGTGTGGCACTACGTTATTTCACAAGTAGCCTTCCTCGACTAAAAGCAAGCGTTTCATTGCAGATGGATGATGATGATGATGCCCAGGAAAACCCAGACGATTCAGTCGACTTTTCAAGTGACACGAGCCTTCTGGTGTTCAACGCCGGAACAACTGATCGCCATGTTGTTTATATTCACAGCGAGGACTATCTGGCACACGTCAATCGCTTCTGTAAAATAGCTGGACGGGTAGGCTTCGTTTGCTTTCTGCAGTTGGATCTCAAGGGTAATGAGATGGATGAGCTAGCGATTTGGTATTCCACTAATCGTTAATCAATTTTAACGATTATATTTATTTATCTTATCTTATCTGACCATTTATAAAGCGCTTCTGGCAGCAAGAGCCTTTCAGAAGCGCTCCCAGTGCGTTCATCCCTGAGAAAAAAGGCAAGTCTTTAGACGAGAGAAAGACGAGGATACACTACCAGAGAGGATGGCAGAGCGAACTGATGGGGGAAGGCTGCTTGTTATATTTGATAAGGTGCCTGGTCAATGGACATTCATTATTGTCCTTAATATACCTCACAGTCAAAAGAGTTGTGGCTACGATCGACTTGACTACACACAATTGACTTCGTTGACTCGCCAACCTCTCGACGACTCGATCAATTTGGCTCTACCGACAACCGACTCAATTGCTTTAGTCGACTTGGACTGTGGCCTCTGACTAATGACACTGATTAATGTTGATTTAAGTTTTTGATTATTTATTTGGAATACATTTAATCGCAGTTAAGTATTAATGAATTAATCAACAATTCTTAGATAGTTTACTGCATTTGATTCATGCTAAGTACTTTTAATTTGTTGTTACTTTTGTAACATATTTTATATTTATTTTTCAGGCTGGAATCGTTCACAGCCTCATTAAATCCTATGGACTTCTGAATTACATGACGTAAAGTATCGTTCTTTTCTACCTTCGCACATTTCGCGTTTCTATGTTATGCTTCATGCATTACACCTGAGTCTTTGTAGCCTTTGTAAATGCAAAGTCTGTTACACCAAACCCATGTCCTGTTGGAAGAAAATCAACATAATTACGCTCCCCTGATAATTTTATGAAACGAGAGGATTTTTTTAACCTTAATATACTTGCTTTATAAATAGTGCACTTACTTTTTCTCTTTCGTTACTAGGTATTCAAGATTGCTCTATTTTTGTGAACTTTTTTACTAGTTTACTTGCTCTCTTTAGTGTGTTGGGACAGTGAGTGTACTCATTTAATTGGATTTGCATTACTTTAGTGTACTTATTTTCACTTATAGTAAATTATTTATGAATTGCATATAAACAACGGTTAAAGCGCAGTTCACTGAAGTAAGATATTTCTGTAGCTCCTGTGTTGCTTTTCTCATTGAGCGTAGACTGCTGCCTCCGCAACCAGCTGATGAGAATGATCTGAGACTCTTTCACTCGTCCGCATATCTCGAATGTCTCGAAAGAAACTCCAAACGGAAGGACGCAGACGACTCTGATTCCGAGAGAGAAGAGTACGGCCTTAGTGAGTAGAAGCTGCAATCTAAATATTATCTAAATCTGATCTAATCTATATCTAATCTGTATCTAATCTATATCTAATCTATATCAAATCTAATCTAACCTAAATCTAATCTGTATCTAATCTAATCTTAATCTATATCTATTCTTATCTAATCTAAATATAATTTATATCTAATCTAAATCTAATTTGTATCTAATCTAAATCTTATCCAGTGACTATTTTCATTGCACCTTTACTACAATGCTTCATGCTTTGTTAATTGTTATATAGTACTATATACTGACCGATTTCAATATCTCGATTTCAATATCTCAAAATAATTCAGACGTGCTTATTAAATGCCTACAATTACAGTACAATGTAATTACCCGTAAGTGTGCATGCACATTTGTACTGACCTAGACTTAAAAATCTTGAAATTTATGTAGCACCATTGTATGTAATGTCTGATTTCAGATTACGATTGTCCTGCTTTTGACGGTGTCTTTGAGAGTAGTCGAATGGTTGCTGGAGCGAGCATCCTCGCTGCCAACTGTATCATCCGAGATGATGCGAGTGTTGCCATCAACTGGTCCGGAGGCTGGCATCATGCAAAAAAGTGTGGAACTGGAATTTACGTTTATGAAAAACTTCCACTGTTTTGTTTATATTTTAAACCATCCACTAATAATAGTAATAATGAATTAATATTAATAATAACTAATAATAATAACTTTACACAGATGACAGACGATTCGAAAGAGATGTCCTTCCTCTTCCAAAGTTTTTCAGTATTACTTTGAACAGCGTTTTAATGCTGCAGTTTTCATGTTTTCTTTCATTAACCCTTTGCCCGATTTGGGACATAACAATAATAATAATAATGATGATAATTTATAGTACTGATGATAATTATGTTAATAAGAATAATTATAGTTATTATTGTAGTAATAATTATAGTAAGTATAGTAATATTCATTTAATAATTCAAGTGGACTTGACTTGGCCTGACTTACGCTGTAAGATCAAATGATATAGAAATAACAGATGAACTAGCAAGTTTAACTGGAGTTGATGTTAATTGTGTGGTAGCCTGCAAGGTGTCTGTCTGTCGTACTACTCCCTTTACTAGGGAATAAAAGGCTGAGGTCAGCATTAGTGGGCTAGCAGGTATCTATTATATCTATGCTAGCATGATACCGATGTTATAGAAATCCTTTGCTTGTAAGTTCAATTTTTTCTGGTTCAGTCTTTAACCAACCTCTGAAGAATTATCTCTTCTTTTGCTAAGCTACCTGTTTTGTTGCATGGTTGTTTTTGTTATTGCCACATCATGTTTTCGGAGGCCATTTATTATTTTACTGAGGGATCATTTTGCTTTTGATGAGTGCAGAGATGAAGCATCTGGGTTCTGCTACATCAACGACGTTGTTCTCTGTATTTTGAAACTGCTGACAAAGTTCAACCGCGTCCTTTATGTTGACCTCGACCTTCACCATGGCGACGGTAACTTGCATTCTGGGATATTCCTTGCTTAGTTATATTCACTTTATTTAAATTTTTTCAGTTCTTTTCATTTTTTATTCTTTTTGGTGAAAAATTATCAATATTGCATGTAAATGGCCCAATGGGAAATTATTTCATCATAAAAGTTATCTCTAAATATTCATTTCCGACAGAAGAAATGGAATTTGACAAAAACTGTGATTAACATTCTTTTTCATCCAGACTGCATTGCATGTTATGCAAAACTTCAGAAAAGTTATTTTTTTCATACTTCACCTTCCGCTTACTATTCATATTATTTGAATATTCATGCACTGCTTAGTATTCATAAGCATTTGAGTATTCATGTCTACGTAATATTCATGATTAGTTGAATATTCATATTCTGTTTTCTGTATAATTTGGTGTGGTGATAATTATTAGGAGTGGAGGATGCGTTCTGTGCCACTGGAAAGGTTATGACCGTCTCATTCCACAAGAACAGTCCAGGATTCTTTCCAGGTGACTTTCATCGATATTATTATTATTATGTCCAGTGGGAGATTTTGGCAGAGATTTTGAGGCAGTCTCGTAATTATCATCATCTTTATCATAATCATCATCGTCATCTAAATCCTTATTGCAGCCATTGTCATCATCATTATCGCAATCACAGTTATCACCATCATCATATTTAATTATTGTTGTAATTATAATAGTTATATCATCATTCATCAATTTATCAGTTTCATTATTTCCATCATCATCATCATCTGAGTCATTATCATTACCATTTTCATCATTTTTACCATCATCATTGTCATTCTAATCATTCTCATTGTAAACATCTTCATTATTATAGTCATTTTATCATCACACGTGCATGTGTTGTTTTGCTAAGTAGGGCTGTATTCCGGTTTATAACGACATTCACCATCGTACAGGCTAGTTCAGATTTGTTTTGGTATAAAAATGTTGAATTTTAATTGCATTTTTTTACCTTATTGAACTATGGGAATTCTCTTCCTCAAACCATGTACTGCTCACTTTCACAAACTGAAGAAGTTCTCCTAGGAGTTTCTCCAAATTGTGTAAATTAAATTATTAATTACTTTCAGCCATTTTTATGTCGTTTTTCATGTCGTGTAGGAAGTGGGTCAGTGGGGGAGTGTGGCCTCGGAAGAGGGAAGTATTATGCCGTCAACGTACCTCTCAAGGATGGTATCAGCGATGAAACCTACGTTCAGGTCTTCAACAGGTACAAATTAATACTCATGAGCAACTGAGCATGCATATTCATCAGTATTAGTTACAGGGCATTTTTAACGTGCAGTTGTACACAAAATGTGCAGTTCTAAATGGATTTGTGCAGTTGTAGAAGCATTTCTGTGCAGTTAAAACTAGTTGAAAAAGGACATAAATTTTCCACCGATATGGGTAATTTACCATGGAGGATGGGAAAGAAAAGGAGTTGTGCAGTTCTAAAAATTCCTTAAAAACAGCCCTGATTAATTATTTGAGAAATTGCTGATAGTTTATAGCTAATAAATTATCGAATTCTGTGGTGAAATTTCTGATTCCGTTAGAACCACTCGGTTAATAGTGTTGTCTTTGCTTGCCAGGGTCATTGACATGGTGATGGGTAAGTTTAATGCTGAAGCAATCGTCTGCCAATGTGGCGCGGATGGAATAGCGGGCGATCCAGAAGCCAGCTACAATCTGACGCCTCAGTCAATGATCGAATGCGTTGATCGGTTGCTGAAGATCGATCGACCGATGGTGATTCTTGGCGGAGGTTCGTCTCATCTCATCCCCCAATTTTTTTTGCATCTTGTTAGGGGAAATTTATGAAGCTTGTGTATTCTGTGAAAGTCCGCACTTCGCAGCCTGGATGGCCTTTGCTCTGTCTCTCTATATCCCTTCCCTCCCTTTCTATCTCTCCTTCCTCTCTCCTTCTTTTTCTATCTCTCTCTCTGTCTTTGTTTGTCTCTATCTGTCTGTCTGTCTGTTTCTTTCTACTTCAATGGTACTGTTACCTCTCCACTTTGATGACCTTTACCCTCGCCTTGCTCCGCTTTGATGACCTTTACCCTCGCCTTGCTCCACTTTGATGGTGTGTGGGTCTGCAGTTGTCTTAGGGAGTGTTTGTTTACTCCTAAAAGAGTTGAGAAGAACCTCAAGGTTCTTCTCAACTCTTTTAGGATGTGCTTATTTTTAACTAGCTGGGGTACCCGGCGTTGCCCGGGAAATTTAGAATTCGACCCGCTCCGGTAACAACCCACCCACACCACGCCTCCACCCCACCTCCACCTCAAACCCCCACCCCACCCCTTACACCCACCCCTCCATCCGCCCCGGCTTCACCCCTCCACGCCACCTCCACCCCATCCTCACCATATCTCAACCCCCACCTCCACCCCCACCCCGTAAACTCCACCCGCCCCCGCTTCACACCTCCACCCGCCCCCGCTTCACACCTCCACCCCTCCACCCGCCCCCGCTTCACTCCTCCACCCCACCACCACCTACCCTCACCACACCCCACCTCCACCCCTACTCCACCCCCAAACCCCCACCCACCCCGTCCACCCCTCCACCCGCCCCATCCCACCCCTCCACCCCACCCTACCCTCACCCCTACTTTCCACCCTACCACCCGAACCCCGAGCCCAAGCCAGTTCCCACCCCACCCACACCCTCCACCAACCCACCAACTCTCACCCCATCCACGCCCAAAAGCCCCACAACACTCGAACTTTGGGGGGTTTCGCTCTCCACCCTGACCCCCATGGTGGTAGAGAATCGCCAACCCCTCCACTGGGTGTCCGACGCCGAGACGGAGAGAGTAGCGAAGGTTTGGAGTGAAAAGGTCAAAAACTGTCGAAATGCATTCCGGTCAAACACACACACACACACACACAGAATCTTCTCTTTATTAATATAGATTAGTAACTTATGTAGCACCAGTGTTTATTTCATTGTTAGTTTTGCTTTTCTTTTGCGTAGTTTTCATTAAACATATCGATTTTTATACGTGCAGGTGGTTACAATTTTGTCAACACTGCTCGATGTTGGACGTCAGTTACAGCCAGCCTTCTCGGTGTGACTCTGCCAAACGAGATTCCAGATAGGGATAAGGTATTGAAATTTGAAATAATTACAAAATAATATTCCTTAAATTATTTACTTTTTCACATGTATTGTCATTCAGTTCCACTCTGGGACAGATTATGTTTACAAATGATTAGTCTTTTCTAGTTTGTTGCGTGCATATTGAAATTTATTATGGGAAATTATGTTTACAAATGGATTTTGATGCGTTTTATTCAGATTTACGTGCAGGCCTACCGAGAGTGGTGCATAGGCGCCTGTGCTAGATAATACGGTATATTATGTGCAAAGTTTATCATTCGTGCCTTTTTTGGATGTAATATTATTGACATGCAACTGCAATCAGTGTAAATTTTAAATTAGCAAGTTCTAAATAAAATCGTGATTGTTTATATAAATTTTATATTGTAGTTCATATCCGCACTTTTATTATTTCTCGTAAAGCCTTGAAATAGTTTATGGTCCTGCGACTGCTCTGCCTAGGGTCCCCAAATCTCTATCACTGGCTTTGTTTACATGTACTTTTTGCAAATGCTAAATTATTTATGTATCTTATATGGTTTGTAGTACTTCATAAAGTATGGAACTGACTATGAGTTGAATGTATATGGTTTGTAGTACTTCACAAAGTATGGACCTGACTATGAGTTGAATGTTCCTGCTGGTAACATGCGAAACACCAACATACCGAGCTACATTAACAAACTTCTTTCCGCTATCCAAGGTATGAGGATAAATCAAGTAATGACAACAACCTGAAAACTTCTATAGCACTGCTGTCATGACTAGATCAAGGCATTTGGCTGTTAGTTAATGCCAAGGACCAGATTTCATTTTAGGAGAAAGTTGACGGCCGTTAATATGACATGATGTATTTGATGTATGTATGTAAGCATATAGCCACCTTTAACTAAGTGTATATTGAATAATTTGCAAAAGCCTAACATTTGTGTTTTGAGACAACACTGATGACTCAAGCAGAATTTAAAACAATGTTTGACTTGATTTAAGTTAAACTAATTTAGAAATTTTTGTTAAATAACACTTTTCAGAAGTTTTATAATCTAGACTTATTTTGATGGGCATTTACATAAGATAAACTGAAATATTTATTTTTATCTTCTTTGCAGAGAACCTCAGTCACCTCAGTTGATCGTTGAAAGGCGGATGATTTGGCAACGTTTCGTTAAAGTTTAGACAATGTTTCTGTGTGCCTGCCAAGCACTTCCATTAATCAGCCATGTTGCTTTCTTAGGAGTTTTTAAATGTGATGTACAGTTAAACCCACGTGAACTCAGTACGTTTGTCATTGAAACATAATAATGACTGATGTTCACGTGTAGGAGTAAATTTGTTTTGTGATAGCTGTAATGGTCAGGGGTTGCCACTTTTCGGCCTGCTATGAAATAATTTTTCAACACGACAGTGTTTGTTGTTTTGGTTTCAAACAGTTCATCAATTAACCACAATGCACTCTTACATACTTTACTATAACATTACTGATACATGTCTTCAGGTTAGCTCCGTTAGCATTATCATTACCACTACCGTCGTCGTTGTCATTATCATCATCATACCCGATCAATTCATTGAAAAATTAGCAGGGTCGAGGCCAAATAGTCACAAATAGACTAATGACCAGCTAAATTTGGGGGCCCCCTTCAAACTCGGGGGCCCCCCAAATGGGGGCTACCGGGGGTGCTAGCGCCGGCACTGAACAGTAGCATAAAACATGGGAACACAGTGTATTAGGCAATAAGGCTACAGTGTAAAGTTTATTACTGTGACTCGATTAATAATTATTACGTAGGCAATCAAGCATGAATTTCTGTCATCTTATATTATATGGCAGATATGCGATATCTGAAGATGTCATGTGTATCTGCATCTCTTAAATTTAATAAATTTGCTCGCTCATTATAGATAAAAGTGAATATAACTGGGAAATATTAATTTTACGAAACATTCATGAGATATGGGGGGGGGGGGTATAAGCAGCTGCGTCCCCAACCACAACTTTCGGGGGCGAACGTCCGCTTCTGTTTTTCTAAGTCTCCGTCCTGACTCCTGAGTACAAATATAATCATTAATTTTCACCTGTGGACCACTGGACTGGTATGGGGATATAGAAACGGAATTTATTCAATTCTCTTGAGATTTGAGAAATAATGCCGAGTTTTTCAAAGTAGATTATTATTAAAATGCAATCGCAAGCAGCTCAACTTTGGAACAGTTCTAAGTTTGGAACTCGTTTAATTTTACGTCGATTCGTTCAACGATTTCCGTTTCCGGTGAAGGAAATTGTCTATTTATCTACAATATTTAAATTAATAACTTCTTCTTAAAAATGAGTGTGTTTCAGAATTTTTATTTAGTACACTATTATTAATTGCGACGAAATAAAAAAGATATTCAGATAAAACGATTGTCGTGTGTTCTGAAGTTGAAGCAGTAAGTAGCGTCATGCGTCAAAGCAACGTTCTCAGATTGTTAACAGCCTGTTAGCGATGAAATCCAGTGTATTTGTTTGTAAAACATTTCGGGTGCGGCCGAAACCTGAATCCTCGAAACGAATTTCGGTCGGATCCTTAAAATCGATTTTCTCACATTGACACACACACAACCTAATGATTTTTGGAAACTAAATTGTCTAAAACGGCAATTTATGCATCGAATTTTTTATCACTGAATGGTTTTCGGTCTCTTTTTTTATAAAATTGTTTTTCGGGGTATCGGGCTTAAATTGTGTGTTTTTATCGTTTTCATGGATTCGGGTAGACTGGCATATTTAGTCTGTTTAGGAACGCTTAAGTCGTATTTTTCTTTATAAATCTCGCGGACGTAACTGCATTCCACACGTTCTCAGTGTCTTCAGTAAATGGTTGATGTTATTACAAGAAAGCTATGTTTAGTTGAGTGATTCAGTATAAATTTTGTTGTAATTAAATCTGACCAATTCTGAGGCTGCTTTGAAGTTGCTCATTTGTAAGGCATTGTTGAATCTTTTACAAAACAGAAAAGCATTTGGGCTGAAATTAATTTGCTTACTGATTTTGTTTTAGCAGGTTTTTAGCTGAACAACGGCATGTCGAACATTTCTGATGCTGAATTGACAGGCGGCATGTCCGAGCCTGACTTCGTTAAAGCATCGATTAAAGAAGAAAAGAATGACGAGCAATTGCATCTGCACGACATAGAACACCTCAGCGAAGACATAAAGAATAAGATTTCGAGTGCGGGTCTCTCCGGTCCAGCGTTTGTTGACGATCTGTTCAAAACGTTTCTTGCAAAGAAAATGGAGGATATTGAAAGCGAGCACAAGAAGCAAAAGAAGAAGAAATCATCGAAGGGGAAAAAGGACGGCGAAGACGGTTCAAAGTCACGAAAACACAAGCACAAGAAGAAGCACAAGAGCAAATCGAGCCACAAGAAGTTGAGGAGTAGGGTGAGCAGCGATTGTGAGCAAGATTCAAAGCTGGATCATAGATCGAGCAGGGAGAGCGATGTTGGGGGAAAGTCGGATCTTGGATCGAATTCTGGCAGCAGGAGCAGTCGGCACTCGAAGTTGGATCGTGCATCAGAGAAAAGTCAGCATGGATCAAAGAACTCTGCCAGCAAGAGTAGTCAACTCTCAAAGGATGATCACCATGGATCAAAGGATGATTATCATGGATCAAAAGATGATCATCATGGATCAAAGGATGATCATCATGGATCAAAGGATGATCATCATGGATCAAAGGATGATCACCGTGGATCAAAGGATGATCATCATGGATCAAAGGATGATCATCGAGGGTCAAAGGATGATCATCATGGATCAAAGGATGATCACCGTGGATCAAAGGATGATCATCATGGATCAAAGGATGATCATCGAGGGTCAAAGGATGATCATCATGGATCAAAGGATGATCACCGTGGATCAAAGGATGATCACCGTGGATCAAAGGATGATCATCACGGATCAAAGGATGATCATCGAAGATCAAAGGATGATTATCATGGATCAAAGGATGATCATCGAGGATCAAAGGATGATTATCATGGATCAAAGGATGATTATTATGGATCAAAAGATGATCATCATGGATCAAAGGATGATCATCACAGATCAAAGGATGATCATCATGGATCAAAGGATGATCATCATGCTGGGAGCAATGCAGGTCGCCATTCAAAGTCCGATCAGAGATCAGGAAAAGATCGTCACGATTCAAATGCTGAACGTGAGCGAGATGCAGACCACAGCAGCTCACGTGAAGGTTTTGATCACGAACTGAAGTCAATTATTGAAGATTCTAAGACAAACATTCTCGGAATTGAAATAACAGAATCGAATGAGACAATCAACCGTGCGATTAAGTCTACCGTCGATATACCTGATGCATTCGATCTTAAGATTGAAATTAAGGTAGAAGAGGATGAATGGGTTTCTGTGGAACCTTTATTGGATGATGTTAAGGACATTCAAAGGAGTATTTGTAAGAGTGATGTTGATGCTGCACCAAGTCAAATGGACCATAGTGAGTTTTGTGAGATTAGTGAGCATTCCGGCTTTAAGAAAGAATTGCCTGATCCCTTTGATGATCTCAATCCTGTGAGTTTAGATGAATCAGAGGCTGGAGTTTCGCAAATCATCACTGGAGTTTTGGAAACAGATAAAGAGCATCGTAACAGTCTGAATTTGGGGACGGATAGAGTTCAGGACTTTGAACTAGTTGGAAATGAAAAGCTTACTTCAGACGATAGAAAAGGGTCAGAGGACCATGAAAACAGGACAGAAGACCAGATTCAGTCAAATGCTTTAGATAGCAAACCTTTGAGCTCTAAAGAAACTGACAGCTTTTCAACAGACCAATCTAAGGACCCTAGTAGGCGATCAAAGGACCGTGGCAGGAAATCTAAGGACCGTAAGAGGCATAGTAGCAGCAGGACCAAGAACCATCCAGATAAGTCGTCTGACCAATCTGATAAGGCTGCAAAAAATAAATCATCTTCAGAGAGAAAGCATGACAAAAACAGGTCAATGGACTGTGACAAAAAGCCAAAAGACCATGATGATCACTCAAAGGACCGTAAAAGTCAATCTAAGGACAATTGCAGACGATCGAAGGACCATGAAAGAAGCTCAAGAGACCATGACAGCAGATCAAAAGATCGAGAGAAGCGATCGAAGGACCATGAAAATACATCAAAGGACCTCAGCGACGATCATTTAAAGGACCATGAAAAGCGATCAGGAGACCATGACAGCCAGTCAAAAGATCATCAACGGCAATCAAGGGATCGAGACAACCAATCAAAGACTGACGAAACATATTCCAGAGACCACAACCGTCAATCAGAAGATCGTGGACAGCAATCAAAGGATCATGACGATCAATCAAGAGACAACGACGCTCAATCAAAGAAACGATCATCAGAAAAGGATGTCGATAAAACTAAGAAGCCATCCGATAAAAGGCGGGATCGAAGTCGATTGTCGGATCATGGACGCAGATCAACGGATCGTGATCGAAGTTCGAAGGATCGACACAGGCAATCAAAAGATCGTATCGCTCATACGTCATCATCTCAAATTGATCGAGCGAATAGCAGATCGAAACGATCGCCGTCAGACAGAAGAAAAGATCGAAGCAGATCTGTGGAGATCATAAATCAATCGAGAGATCGAAGCAAGTCTGTTGATCGACCGCGACGGAAGAGAAGTCGCGAAAGCAGCGTCATCGACGTCGACTCCGACGGCGGCGCGCGGCGCGTTCGGCGACTCAAGTCGAAGAAGCGTCGGAAGCGTCGAGAGAAGTCAGTGGAGATAATTGAGGATGACGATGACGATGACGAGATGGAATCCCCGGAGGCGAGCGAGAAAATGACGGAGCGACTGCTCAAGCGGCTCAACACTTCGATCAAGCGAGGACAGGAGCTGAAGGGGGAGAAGGACGCCCGACTCGATCCCACGATGGGGGTCGGAACGGAGGAGTCGGAAGAAGTCTGGTGTGGAGAGGAAGAGACGAAGGAGGGACGTGGATTGAATTTAGATACGGAGGTTGCAGGGTCTGGCGCCATCTGTGAAGTGTTTTCAAGTGTTGCCGCCGTTTCAAGTGTTGACGTTTCACGCGTGGCTGTTTCTGGTGTCGGCGTTTCGGGCGGGAGTTGTTTGGGGGTTTCAAGCAGTGATGTTGCAGTGTTGGTTGCGGAGACAGGAGTCCAAGGGGAGAAAGCAACTGCGTCGACGACGAAACCGGGTTTGGGTAAAAAGAAGATGCTGATGAAGATGGGAATTCGTCTGACGGAGACGAGCATGGCCATCATTTCGTCTGGAGTTATGATGGATGCGGAACAGAAGGGCAATACGGAAGATGAAGGTCATGGATTGTGTAAGATAATCTTTTAATACTGATTCTAATTATGTAATGTAATAAGCGGAAGGTACTGTCATTACTTAAGGACTGTCCAACTAATCTGACATGGTCTGTTTGGTCATCTACCGGTAATACAGTGTATTTTAACGTTCCTTTTAGTGCAATGTATTTTAACGTTCCTTTTAGTGCAATGTATTTAAATGTTCATTTGAAGTGCAATTATTTTTGTTTCTTTGTAATACAATGTATTTAAATGTTTCCCAAAGCAGTGCATTTCAATGTTCCTTTGTGATACAATGTTCTTTGTTTAAATGCAATGTAGTTTAATATTACTTTTTGATTTATCTCAGGTGACATTAGATAACAAGTTTGAATGGATGCAAAAACTTTTGTTATTGTTTCTAATGCACAGGTGCAGTCAAGTCTGGTGGGTCGGAGGACCAGCATCTTGTGGGAGATGTCTTACCAGGGGATCCCACATCAAATCGATCTGACAAGAATTTGACTGCTGAGACCATTTCAAAAACCGATGTAGACAAAGATTCTGATGGTGGCAGGTAGGTTTTGTCTCCTTGTTTTTGGGTTGTGTTTCATCCACAGCCTCTTGATGGTCATTTATAGCCTCTTGGAGGTCATTTATCTCCTCTTGGTGGTCATTTATATTTCCTCTTGGTGGTCATTTATAGCCTGTTGATAGTCATTTACAGCCTCTTTATGGTCATTTGTAGCCTGTTGATAGTCATTTATAGCCTGTTGATGGTCATTTATTTCCTCTTGGTGGTCATTTGCAGCCTCTTGGTGGTAATTTATAGTCTCTTAGTGGTCATTTATATCCTCTTAGTGGTCATTCAAAGTCTCTTTATGGCCTTTGCTCTTCATTGATTCGTGGTCTTGATTGCTTCTGCATTTGATATAAGGAATAAGTTTATTCTTGTGGGACATGGTATCCATTTGCTGTCTTTGTCATCATTATTCTCATTATTGAGGTTTAAATTACTCAGAACTTTGTTCAATTGATTCTTAGTCGCTAGGAAGGGCCGTTATGTTAATAATATTTTTTTTAAATTTTAATTAAAAATGAATTTTTTGCAATTTCCAGGTCAGTTGGTGAGAAGGAAGCAAATCTGAAGTCAGAATCAAGAAAACGGAGGCACTCAAGGTCAAGGTCGAGGGAGAGAAGAAGAAAGAAAGGGAAGGACAACAGAGGCAGAGATATGTCACCAGCGAAAAAGTCAGAGTCGAGGACAAAAGACGCGGATCGAGGGTCAAGAAGTCACGCTCAAAGTCGTAAGTCGAGGAGTCGCTCAAAGAACAGGCGTCGCAAGTCAAGGAGTCGCTCAAAGAACAGGCGTCGCAAGTCAAGGAGTCGCTCAAATGACCGGCGACGCAAGTCAAGGAGTCGCTCAAATGACCAACGACGCAAGTCAAGAAGTCACTCAAATGACCAACGACGCAAGTCAAGGAGTCATGAAAGGCGTCGTGCGTCCAGAAGTCAGTCGGGAGACAGGTGACCATAAAATAAAATTTGATTAAGAGAATTAGTATTTTTATGGTTATTTATAAGAAATGTAAAATATTGCAATTAATCACTTAATTGAGTTTTAGCAACTGTGAACATTATAAGATGAAACACAGTTAGCTGCGCATCTGGCCAATGATGTGGGACGCGCATTGAGCCAGATATTAATGAAACACCATTTGTTGATTAGAAATTTATATATTGCCTCGTATGCGCCAGGGATTTGTATAAGAGTCCATCCATATATTACATACGCCCCCAAAATTATTTTTCGACCCCTTCCCCTGTTGCAGCGCATACATTTTGCGGCCTCCTGTTTGTGTACGACGTACGTACAAATAAGCTCTAACCCCACCCACTGTTTACAAAAGTTAATTAGCTAAAGTCATCTATAAAACATTTATTTTACCTTTGGCTACTTTTTTGGGGGTTAAACATTATATTTGCTAGCTAAAATTTGTTAACTGTTATTGTTTTCTGTTTAGATCTGAAGAGAATTTAATTATAATGTAATCAAAAGCATGACTATTTAGGGTAATTAGTACAGAATTATAAATAGGCTAATTAATATGAACGTCACAATTATCAATATACTTTGCATACGTACATTTTGTCCATATTATCGTACGCACCCATGCGCATTGCGCAAAATGCCTAAAGCGGGTGATTCCCTCCTGTGTACGTAATATATGAATGGCCGTTAACTCCTTTTTGCTGGTATGTTTATTTGGTTATTTCAATTTTTCATTTGTCATGTTTTTCTTATTTTATACAATCTTTCTTCTTAGGCGACAGAGTCGGAGATGTGGTCGGTCACGTTCTCCTGTCGCAGAAGAAAAGTCGCAAGTCGACCTGCGCTTGAAAATCGACAAAGCACGACTTCGAGAAATTGCGATGTATGTTGTTTAGATGTTTTAATGCTCAACTCATTACTTCAATTGCTTTTTCTCTTTTTGTTTGGAATGTGCTGTCTTCCATGGCCGCCTGAGCATAATGGCACCCCCCCCCCCGGGAAAATTGGCACCTATATTTTTGATACTACTTTTATATAGGCTTTTAGCAAATTTCTTCTCATTAAAGCACTAATGATCTCAATGTTATGCTAATTGAAATTGAGAAATTTACATTTTTAAGCCTCAAGAAAAAGCACCCATGTCATGTCAGTCACCGACGTCGCTGCTATTAATTTCCTGCTTTGAATTGGATTTGTATATGTGACATATGTTCAACAGCTTGCCATGTTACATTAAAACTGCCACGGGTCTTGCACGTTGTAAACGGCTAATACGTGGACGTGCTGTAAAAAATGTTTTATGGTATTAATTATTACCTGCTGTTGGTTTTATTCAACTTTTTGTCTATTTTTATCATTTTAATTTACATGCACTTCTATTCACGTTCGCATTGGTTTAATTCTCCCATATTTCCAACGTTGTAATTAAGCTTGCTAAAGTAAATTCACCCATCATGTTTGCTGTAATCAACCATTTGCCTTGTGCCCCCTACCCAGCAGGCTCTTCCCTTCAGGGGCACCCATTTATTGTTTTTTACTTTCTACTCTCTGCACGTTTTATCATGCATTCAATCATTATTATTTTAATTGTATCGTGTAACACATAACATGTAATTGTTTTGGGAGCAATAAATTTGATTTGAGTTTTGATTTTTCATTGTTTTTTTTTTAGTAAGAAGGTGTATGGCAACGTGTTGAAGGGTGGCATTGTCTTTGACATGAAACCAGAAGAAGTCGTAGCATTCAGATCCGGTGGAAAGTCTGTTGAGGAACTCACAGGTCTGTTGCTCTGTTCTCATTTAAACAATAGACTAAGTGATTCATTCTGTTTCATAAAATAACCCAGCACTGCCAGACTCAGACCTGGGGGTTCATAGTTGATCCTGGGCAACTGGGAGGGAGTTTAAGGTGATGGTTAACACTTTGGCATGTATGCGGGATCTCTTCGTGCTACCCTCCCAAAGGCCCACTCAAGCCTTCTCATCGGCAGATGGCATTGATAAAATGAGTAGTAGGATGTGAGTAGTAGGATCGGTGGTGCCCTGTTGGCTGCCGACTGTTAAATTCGAATCCTGTAATAACTTGTAATCATCCATCATTCTATGAATTGTAATCAGTGGAACTGCGTTGTGTCAGTTCAGAATTTAGAAACGCAAGTAAGTAATTGTAATTATAATCAAGACAATTTATATAGCATCATCGGTAGCAAGCTACTTCTAGGATGTTTTACACACACATAGCCTAATACAATTGTCAAAGTTCAGCGTAAAGATTATTATTATTTATTACTTTATCATTTCTATTTGATTTCTGCAGATTTCTGTAAGCGAATCGCGGAGAAGGAGAAGAACCAGTTGGGTGAGAGTCCGTCCCCGGAAGTGGAAAGGCCAGCGAGTGACGACGAGGACATGCCCTTCACGGCCAACGCGTTCAAGGCCAGAGAGCTCACTAACAGCATTGTGCTCAACATTCGTGTAAGCAATTACATACACTTATTGATCTATTTATTTAATTATTTATCTATAATTTATTTAGTTATTCATTTTATTTCTTTATGCTCTTTTCATTTATTTATTTTTACTGTTTATCCACTTATTTATTTTCTTATTTGTTTGCTTATATATACTTAATTATTTTTGACCTTATGACACTACCACTTAAATTTCTGCAGACTCATAGAAACCAGCGAGTTACCACTTCTCAGGACTTTTTTTATCGTACCTTTCATGCCTTTTCCTGTTCATCTTTGACAATTTGTCATATTTGCTAATATATTTCCATCATCATTAAATTTTACCATAAATTATGTTGTTATTTTAAAAACTTTGTCTTATTTATTCTTTTTTCCTTTTTTGCCATTACCATTGCTCTTTCACTTTGATTCAGTTACCTCTGCCATTTATTATTTACCTTTAACCATCTTATATTTTTACCATTAACCTTTGCATTTCTAATTTTTGCCTTTTGGACGTTTTGCCACTATCTTTACCTGTAATGCTGTTACCTTTAACTTTTATATTTACCTGTTTACCTGTACCTTTCTAACAGTTACCTGTTTACCCATTGCATCGTTCTTGTAGAATTCAAGGCCTTTGCCTGTCTTGTCAAGCCAGGAGAAAATTGCAAAGGCTGCTGAATTGCGGACACAGTTTCCGGTTTCGAGTGGTACACAGCACCGTGCGAAGGAGTGGGTTCCAGTGGAGAAGACCCAGCAGACGACGGGGTCAGCAGTTGCAGGTCCTTCGACTGGCAATCCACCTCCTGCGGGTTCTGTGGAACAACCCGTTGCTGAGGACAAGGTCTTTCCAGATCCACCGTCCCAGGTAATAATAATAATAATAACAATAATAATAATAATAGTAATAATAATAATAATAATAATAGCAATAACGATTTCTATGGTGCCGTAACACAGCCATGCCGTTACAAGGGTGCCTAAAAGGTAGCTGCCTTACAATAAGAGCTTCAATGCTAATTGTTGATTAACTAAACAGTAAACACTGATGAGTTACTGTATTTAAGATAAGATAATTTCCATGTTGGGCCAGTGGTCTCGAATGGGCTCACTCATGAGATATGCTTACTTTCGGGGACTATTACTAAGGGCTGTTTTATTAGACTGAAGAGTGAAGACTGTATGTTTTTTGCCTCTGGGTAGTCGCCTTGATAGGGTAGCTAAAGAAATTTATTTATGAATGAATAAAGGTACACCAGTGACTTGGGATGTCTGGAGATGGGAGGAGGATGAAGAGCTGGCAATGGACAGGGACGAGTGGAGGAGATGTGCTGCCCGATGTGCAGACCTGTGCTATGGGAAGGACTAAGTTCTAAGTAAGTAAGGTGACTGGGTGCAACATGCTACTTTTTAACATCATGAGTTCTAAGATAGGACTTTGAGGACTTGGTTTAGAAATTAATTTCATATTTAGAAACTGACTATATTAAGACATTGATGATGTTGTTATTAGAAATCATGAGGATTGCACTTGTATGCATATTGCATAAGTTGTGTTGGGAGTAAGATATATATTTAATTGGTTTTTGTTGTGGTTGTCATTGTGTTTGTTTTGGTTGTAGTTGCCTGTTGTTATATATATTGTCGTTTCGTATGGTTATTTGTGGTTGTTATTGTTACTTCTGTTGTTATTTATTTATACTCTTTCCTGCATATCTATCTCTCCTCAAAACTTATTTCTACTCTCGGGGTTTTTGCACTGGAAGCGCAACTGACTGATCTCTGGTCAGAGCAGTGCTATTTTAGTTGCAGATTACACTGCAGTTAATTAGTTTATTAATTTACCGTGCGTTTATTATTTGCAGCAGATTGACGTTGGTCAGGTGGTATCCGAGCGACTGAGCGCTCTGAGGAAGCTGCAGACCAATCCACACGATGTCCAGGCTCTTGGCAATGTCTTCAAGGCTCAGCAGCAGGTAGGTAGCACCTTTCATCCAACCGGAACCAATGGTGCCAAGTGCATGTGCCAATCTTAGATGTAAATAAATGAGGATGACAATGGCCTTTATTGTGGCATGGCGCTAGACATTACTTAAATACCGGTAGTTAAATTTATGAACCTTCAATCCAATTACTGATCCTGTTTATTATGTTGTTTCTGTTGTCTCAAATTTTTGGTAGTCTGTGATGATTTACTGCTGCAATAATAGGTTGTTCCTAATATTTATTATTATTATTATTATTATAAATAATTTCTTAGTATTATTACTTACTTATTTTATTATTATTTAACCCTCGGGCTACCAGGGGGGGTGGTATCCACCCCCCCCCCCCCTAGGTTTTTCCCAAATCAAACTTTTTTCGTTAGGAATAAAATTTTGTCGTTTTAGGTAGCTGTAGAGGATTAATTTGCACACATTTTGAGCTAAAATGTGTGATGATATACCATACCATTCAAAAGTTATACCCGATATACCCGAGGCACCAGGGGGGGTGGATACCACCCCCCTTAGATTATCGGCTGTATCTTATCCGTCCTTTGACATGAAGAGACACCAATTACACCATTCTGTAGAGGGAATGTGGGGCTACATTTCCATGCTCAGTGAGTGGTCTTTGGACAACCGGAAGTGCTCAAAATAAATTAAAATATAAATAAAGGTATTTTATTTTCATAAAATTTTCATGTTTTTCCTATTAAAAATTATTCTTCATTTATTTTTTAAGAGAAATAAATTATGTCATTCTATAGAGGGCATTTAGGGCTATTTTTTATACCAATTATTTTGACATTTGATGACCGGAAGTGCTCAAAATAAATTTTAATGTGTGAAAATGTTGTGTTTTTTTACAACGCAAACCGATAAGTCTGCGTAAACGTTTTTCAGCATGTTTTACATGTTTTTTCTCTTTTTATTGTAACTAAAACTAACTTATTACTAGTTTTTATAGTTGAATATTGGACTTTATTATATGTAAACTATTTTTAATTAAATAAATTATGTTAAAAACACACAGAATCTAATATTTTGCTCATGCGAAAGTATACATTTTGTGGAATCGACGGGTGCCTACGGTAAAAAATTCATAATTTCGGGGTGCTTTCATATATTTTAAACCTAAATATACCATTTTGTGCAGAAATGAATGCTGAATCCATAGGTGTATTACAAGTTATGATATCTCAAACCAAACCCAAAATCCAGGGGGGGGTAACCACCCCCCCCTTGGTAGTCAGTGTTACAAAAAAAGCTTGGTAGCCTGAGGGTTAATATTATAATCTTAGCTTTGTTATTATTATTATTGCATTGTATGTTTATCTCTGTTACTTTCAGTTATGTTCTAATTAATTAATTAAGTATTATTACTAACTTGCACCATATAAATAGTCTTGGAGCTAGGGATCAGGGTTGTATTTAAGTCTTTTCCTGATTTCTTTTGCACTCTGTTTATTGAATCATGTTTATTCTGTTTGAATTGTGTGTGTGCAATAAACAAGCAAATCAAATCCAACATTGATCTCTGGTTGTTTGTGTTGCAGATGCAGCAGTGGGCGGCCTCCAAGCAGCTCCCCGGTCAGTTCATCGGTACAACTGGGTTGAACACTCTGTCTCAGAAGGACATCTTTAACCACAATCCGCGTAACCAGGCATGGGTGAAGAAGGTGCGTACACCACGGGGCATGCAGGTCTTTGGGGGCGCCCACATGGTCTTCATCGCAGGTGCCATACGCCCGCAGGGAAATGAATTTTATAGGGCAGGGTCTTCTCTGAAAGTTGGTAAAAGTTTTAGGGGGTGGAGAGAGCTGTCGAATGGACAGACGATGTCAGCGGGCAGTATCCGATTTTTTTATAACTTAAGTGAACAATGGAATTGTTTATCTGAATGGGTGTTCTTGAATATCTGCTGTTCTACATGCACACGCCTGATTTCGATACTTCGATGGAAATTGCTAATGGTGGTCTCGCTAATTTGGTCATTTAACCCTTTACCCGTTCATTTTTCCCGTTAAGTTTTCACTGGATATTCTGGGGGCAAACGGGTAAAGGGTTAATGAGAGCCTTGTGTAAGTTGCCTTTTTAAGGACCCTTGTTAACAAGGCTCATAATGAACTTTCCTCAAATATGGCCTTGCATATGGAGGGGTGGGGGGCCATCCGAAGTGAGATCCTCACAATTATGTTCGTGCTGGCACCTGTGTTTGACGGACGTGTGGTGTCGCCCTGCGTTGTTTCTGTGTTCTTCTCATTTTAGGATCAACGCAGTCTTCTTCTCGTCTCGGCAGACACTTGACATCAGCGACTGAAAACGAGCGACCGGCGTGTGACAATCTCTGCCGAGACCGGTCTTCGAGACCCAACCTCAAGACCGGTCTTCGAGACCCAACCTCAAGACCGGTCTTTGAGACCCGACCTCGAGACCGGTCTTCGAGACCCGAACTTGAGACCTGATTTCGGGACCGATCTCGGCAGAGGATGTCACGAGCGCTTGCGAGTGATTCCTTGTAGCGTGACCGAGAGCTGTGTCGGTTGGTCGACCGTGAGCGCTCGGAGGTGAGTTTCATAAGGTCGTGTGATGGTCTTCCGTCGTCGTGAAGAGCATCAGTCGAGCGAACCTTATGATTCTCACGTCCGATTGATTCTCGTTTTCTTTGCAGTTGGATGGATGGGGGAGAGTGGGTGCGTGTCACCGGTTGGCAATCGACACAGTTCGATGTGATGAGAGCGAACGTTACGATCACTGTACGGTCAGGGGATGAGCCAAACATTGAGCACCAAACATCTGAACATCATTCCAAACATTGATCCAGACATTGATCTATGAGGTTATTCAAGCGTTGACCCAAACATAGATCTGAACTCTGATTCAAACATTGATCCAAACATTGATCCAGACATTGATCTATGAGGTTATTCAAGCGTTGACCCAAACATAGATCTGAACTCTGATTCAAACATTGATCCAAACATTGATCCAAAACATTAATCCAAACATTGATCCAAAACATTAATCCAAACATTGATCCAAAACGTTAATCCAAACATTGATCCAAAACGTTAATCCAAACATTGATCCAAAACGTTACTCCAAACATTGATCCAAAACGTTAATCCAAACATTGATCCAAAACGTTAATCCAAACATTGATCCAAACATCGATTTAAACATTAATTCAAATAGTGGTAAAAATGCGTAGTCTATGGCTCCATAAGCAAAAGCAAATACTTCTGCAATGGAAGCAGCCATCGATCAATATTTAAATTAATGTTTAAATATTGATCGATGGCTGCTTCCATTGCAGAAGTATTTGCTTTTGCTTATGGAGCCATAGACTACGCATTTTTACCATTCAAAATTTGATCACGCAGTCTGGCACAAAAAATACCTTTTATGGTGCGAAATTGTACGCTCAAAAAGCAAAAATTCAGAAAATTGTACGCCTGTTATGTTTAAGAAGCGAAATCACATCCATTTCTTGTTTACGTTACGTAGCAAACAGTGGTTGTAACGTTTGCCTGTCTTCCGCATAGATACAGGTCAGCTGAGGTCGAGTAATTGAGGTCGCTTCTGCTCCTCTTCCTTTCGACCAGCGCTGGCACCAGCGCTTCGTAAGTATGTCCATTGTCCAGGCACAACTGTGCCCTGACTTGAGTAAAACATCGCCAGCCTTATTGTCTTATTCAAGTTTGATGTTTGTCTCTTTATTGTGATTGTTATTCTAGCTTTTATTGTTTTATATTGCTAAGTTTTGCAGTTGGTAACAGGCTTGGATGGTTGAATGATCGGATGCTGCATGTAATTTAAACGAAGCTTATTTAGTAGAAGACCCTATCTAGTATTCTGGCTTTTTCTTCACAGTTCTCTGCCCTGGGGCGTGTTCAAATGTCCAATGGCACCACACTTCTCGATATTCAGCCTTCTCCCTCAGTTTCCTGTGGCCTTCCATCATCATCATCATTATCATCATCATTCAGACCAACAACATTGGTCTGTATCTTCCTCTTCTTCCCTTAATTTTTCCTTCAATGATGATAACTCTCAGAAGGGAGTCTTCTCTCACTCATAGTATGTTTCCTATTCTTTCTCATTTGGTCCAAAAATGCTATTTCCAGATCTTGTTTTGACAGTCTTTCAATGGCTTGTTCTTCAGTCTTAAACCAGTTGTGGAATGAACGGTAAAGATAATGGCGCTATAGAAGTTACGACGAGTTTGTTAATTGTCTTGCATCGTTTGTATTCGTTCAGGATACGTTTACGAAGGCACCTCCGATCGATAGTGGTATTGGAAAGTTGATGCTTCAACGGATGGGTTGGAAAGAGGGTGAGGGATTGGGGAAGAACAACGAAGGAATGAAGCTACCACTCATGGTCGACATCAAAATGGACAGAAAGGGTACGCACGTGTGACTACTTCTTTCTGGATCTAGTGTCTTAAAAAGTTGTATATATTTGTGGGGCACGGTGGTGTAGTGGTGGCGTCGTTGCCTTGAAGCCGGAAGGTTCAAGGTTCGAATCCACCTCACTGCGTAAGGACCTTGGGCAAGTCCTTCGCTCACAATTGCTCAGCGCTTCGGCATGAAACTCTGATGCAGTGTCCGCTCTGCATTCGGGAGCGCCTCTGAGAAGAGAGAGCTTTAAGGGGCGCTATAGCAAGTGCTCATACCAAATTATATATAATGATCATGCAAAAAATTTTGGGAGGCCAGGCCCCGATTTATCTTAGGCAGCTTTGCAGATTCCTTTGCTCTGCTACACAAGGTGACGTGGTTTTCCCTATGGCACAAGCTTCTACAGTGCTGCATAAAAGCGGCACTATGGTCGGTCCATCTTTCTGGAATAAATTACCAAGCAGTCTCTGTAACGAACTTCTTTCTTAAAATTGTCTTTCTTTGTCTCTTTTCCACAAGGGTTTGAAAACCTTTTTTTCATTGTGGTTTGGTTTTGTCAGGTCTGGACATAGACGCAACCACCCTATGGGACCCACGGGACGCGTTCCCCCAACTTTTGAGTGCTACCCTAACTTTATTATTATGGTCCCCCAACTTTTAGTATGTGATTCATTATGGTCCCCCCCCCAACTTTTAGGACGTGATTGCACCTATGGGTCTGGATCACCTCTGAGGAGTTTCTCTTAAAATGGCACTGGCACTATACTGCCCTGCTTTGGCAAAAGGAAGCAAGTCCTGCAAAATAAGCAGGACTTGCTTCCTTTTGCCCAAGCAAGGCAGTATATGAATTCATGACTACGATAAATAGCCAGATACATGAATGTATTCAGGTAATTCTTATAAAACGTTTGGCAGATTTCCAAAGCACTTGTTTTGTCTATGAAGCACATCTCAAAAGCCCAATTTAATGGAACCTTTCGCTTGTGATTTCCATTTGAGGGTAGTTTTCCCCCTGGAGTAGTCTGAATAGTCATGCTGTGAGATGATGTGATAATGTTGACGATGTGATAATGTTGACGATGTGATAATGTTGACCATGTGATAATGTTGACGATGTGATAATGTTGACGATGTGATAATGTTGACCATGTGATAATGTTGACCATGTGATAATGTTGACCATGTGATACTACCATCTTCAGGATTGATGGCCGAGGAAGAAAACGGAAGGAGAGGCCATCCTGGAATGGTTGCCGCTACACCAATTCGATTCGACTTTTCTGGTCGGTTTACTTCAAGTGCTATTGTAACTATTTTACTTTGACTGTTCTTATTATAATTAATTATTATTGCATTTTATTATTACTTCTTCAGTTATTGCTTTTTTATTTTTATTTCGTTAGATTTTATTTTTTGCTGTTGGTCATATCTACCGATATAGATATTATCCTTAGAATACATGATATATGTCAGCTGTTCCCAACTTGTGGCCTGCGGGCCAAAAGTGGCCCGCCAGGCCTCCAAAAATGGCCCTCATCTCTAAAAGAACTATCAAAATATATTTTGAAAGTATGACAATTTGGACAGGATGGAAGACATAATTATTTTTTATTACAAATTATTTTATTTCGACGTCTATAAATACCATCAAACATTCTATTTTAATAAAATATAATTTTTTAATCTCTTCTTCTTCTTTAGGTAAGCTGCCTCTCGGCAGGTCCAGATGCCCAACGACGCCACTCTTCTCAATGTTGTGCTTTTTCTTTGAGTTTTCCATATCCATCCTCCATCATCCAATCCAAGAACTTTTCCCTAGGTCTTCCTCTTCCCCTCTTCCCCTCCATTTTACCCTCCACTATGTCTCTTTGCAAGGAGTTGCCTCTCAGTACATGTCCTATCCAGTTCCTCTGCCTTGTTCTAATTGTATTCATCAAGGATCTTTCCTCTTCCACCTTCTTCAGTACTTCTTCATTTGATTTATGTTCTGTCCAGCTGATCCTTTCCATCCTTCTCCATATCCACATCTCGAACGCTTCTATTCGTTTGACATCCTCCTTTCTCATCGTCCAGGTCTCTGCTCCGTACAGTGTGACGGTCCAGATCAGTGCCTTGACCATTCTTTTCTTGATGTCTCGACTCATTCCTCCTTTCAGTACCTCTTTCCTTTTCGTGAACGCTTCTTTCCCCATTGCTATCCTTTTCTTGATTTCTTTGTGGCACTTCGCATCTTCTGATATCAGGCTTCCTAGATAGCAAAATTCAGTGACTTGCTCCACTTCTTCTCCATTGATTGTTATTTTCATATTCTTTTCCCCTTTTGCTTCTCTACTTATTCTCATTATCTTCGTCTTTTTGATGTTTATCTTCATCCCATATTCTTTGCTGGTTCTATTTAGTTCATCCATTATGTGTTGTAGATTCTCTTCTGTGCTTGCCAGCATTGCCTGGTCGTCCGCAAATCTTAGCGCCCTTTATCTTTCCTCCAACCTTTATTCCTTCTTCCGTGTCCTGTAGTGCTTCCCGTATCAACTCTTCGATGTAAAGATTGAATAGTATGGGTGAGAGTGGACACCCCTGCCTCACACCCCTTCCTATTTTTTCCGGTTCCGATAGTTCCCCCTCTATCCTCACTCTTATCCTCTGTTCCATATACAGGTTTCCTATTAACCTTCTATCTCTCCAGTCCACACCCATCTTTCTCAGGATTGTCATTAGCTTCCTCCAGTCTACCCTGTCGAACGCCTTCTCGTAATCCACAAAGCATATGTACACTTCTTGGTTGTTCTCCAGACTTCTTTCTGTCAGCATTCTCAAAGCTCCGATGGCGTCTCTCATTCCTCTGCTCTTTCTGAATCCGAATTGATCGTCCCCAAGACACCCGTCTGCCTCCGCTTTTGCCTGCAGTCTCCTTGTCAGTACCCTCAGCAGCACCTTCGAATCATGGGTCAGCAAGCTTATCGTACGGTATTCTTCGCATCTTACTGCATTCGCCTTTTTCTTTAATGGTATCAGTATTGTCTGCAGAAAGTCGTCCGGCCACATTCCAGTTTTGTAGATCTCCTGACAGATTTGGATCATTTCGTTCATTGCCTTTTCTCCCAATTCCTTTAATATTTCTACTGGTATGTTATCGATTCCTTCCGCCTTGTTGTTTTTCATTTCTGTGATAGCTGTTAATTTTTTAATGCTTTTGGTTAATTAAATTTTAGCCTTGTGGGCCCCCTAATGTCCTTCAACTAAGAAAAAGTGACCCTCATGTCCTCCAACTTAGAAAAACGTGGCCCTAAAGTCCAAAAAGGTTGGAAACCACTGATATATGTGATTGATTAATTGATTGTTGAACGTGGGAAGATATGTTTCAGGTAAGCACCCGGTATCGGCTCTGAACGAGATCTGTACGAAGAGGAAGTGGAACATGCCGAACTTCATCCTCATGGAAGAGACGGGACCTTCACACAGCAGGACATTCCGATTCAAGGTTTGCACTTCGATGCACACATCTGCCATCGTCTTTCGGAAGAGCTTTAAAAACCTAATCTAGGCTGGCCAGTTCTCTGGCATTTACATTGTAATGGACAGACTTTTTGGGGCACGGTTGTGTAGTGGTGGCGTCGCTGCCTTGAAGCCGGAAGGTTCGAGGTTCGAATCCACCTCAAGTCGCTGCGTAAGGACCTTGGGCAAGTCCTTCACTCGCAGTTGCGCAGCGCTTTGGTGTGAAACTTTGATGCAGTGTCCGCGCTGTAGTCGTGAGCGCCTCTGAGTAGCGATTGAGAGCTGGAGGAGGCGCTATAACAAGTGCGCATACAAACAAGCAAAAGATCAATATTATTGGCAGTCATGCTTAGGGAAATTTCCACATACCATTTTCAGGTCAATACTAATGATGATACTAAATAATGGGCCGCCATAATTCCACTGTTGCTGGCAATCCAAAGGCTTACCTCTTCCAGAGACTTTCTATTTGCATGTATAGAATTTTAGTGCCAATACTTTTAGAGGCAGCTTTGCACCACACCGTGGGACGAAGACCGTGTGTTCTCCACGCTTGATTGCACATCTGTTCCTAGTTTCTTAGAGCATGATTGAGCTGTTTTTACCTGGGGTGCCAGCAAAATAAATACAAATTAGTCTATACAAAATAATAGTTTAGAGGCATTCTTTCTTAGGTGCCCTTGTAACTCTGTGTTACGGCGCCATAGAAATCGTCATTGTTATTCTCTGCTGCTGTGTATTTCCCTCCAGCCCCATTGCTGCATTTTTTCTGATGAATTTGTAATTTTTTAATTAATGCTTTTTTCTTTGGATCAGGTTGAGGTGAACAACGTTGAATATGTTCCACTGACGCCCAGCTCAACGAAGAAAACGGCAAAGCTAGAGGCCGCCACCGTCTGCCTTCAGCAACTTGGCCTGCTGCCAAGAAGCTGATGATTCATCTACATTGATAATGACTCTTTGTTTCTGGGAAGTAATTCCCAGATTACTTGGACTGTTTTGAGAAACTATGTCTTCGATGGGGAAAACGGCAATGAACGGTCTGGAAAAGATTTGGAAGGACAAATACGTGAGCAGGGAAACAAAGAAAAGACTGGTAAGAGCACTGATCTTCCCAGTCGTCCTATATGGATGCGAGACATGGACAAAGACACGGGATATGGAAAAGAAAATCAACGCGTGTGAGATGTGGATTTGGAGAAAGATGCTAAGGATTTCATGGACGGAGAAGAGAACTAACGAATCGGTGCGAGAGGAGCTCGGAATAGAGAGGGAGGAGACACTGCAGCAAACAGCAACTTGGAGGAAATTGAGCTACTTCGGCCATGTGATGAGATCTAATGGTTTGGAAAAGGAGCTGATGACGGCATGCGGTGAGGGACGGAGAAGATGCGGAAGACCAAGGAAGAAATGGTTGGATGAAGTACAGGAAAAGTCTGGCATGAGACTGGAGGAACTAAGAGAGGCGACTAGGGAGAGGATCAACTGGAGAAGATGCACCAGGGCTTTCGCCAGAGCTCCAGTAGCTGACGGCACCAGGTGACCAGGTGATGTCTTCGATAGTTTATCAATTTTTGTACAGAAAGAAAATAGATGTACATTATCAGACAACCACTGACAGAAAAAAAGATGTATATTATTAGACAACCACTGTCAGTTAGTCAGAGGTTGAGTTGAAAGAGATTAAGTTTTATCAATCCGCTAGGATATTGAAATCACTCTCTGGGTTGTGTATGGTTATTGCAATGATGGATTTTAAATAAAATGCAAGTGTAACAATAAAGTTGTCTTATCTGTTATTTGCTCATCAAAACCGATTTCACAGGTTTAAAAATTTAGGAACGGATGGAAGAAAATTTCCACATTTTATTTGTCATTAATTTTAATTTAATGTTAATTTGCGTTTTATGCTACAGTGGGAATAAATGACCTGCTGTCTAAAAGTGCAAAATCCATTCTTTTGAAGGCTTGTGCATGAGCATAAATTTTTCTCCGTTGACTATTATAGGAGTCTACTCTTCCCTTTCCTTCTCTCTCCCTCTTTGCATTCGTCTAACCTGTTCCCAAATACAAATTTATACCAATTTAGTATTATTTTACCGTCACTTTGCATCACCCGCAAAGTAAAACAGAATATGTTTATGTAATATTTGGCTTCTGTCAAAAGTTGATGAGACAAGGATAGAGCTTAAGAGCAGTCGATCATTAGTCGTGAGTATTTGGCTGGAGCAAAAAGACATTTTCCACTACACAGGCATCCGGTGGCAGCTCATTTACTCGCAGAATGCGAGTTGAGAGAGGTCTGAAGTTTCAGGATAGCTAGGACCAGAGCCTTCTAAGTTCTCTGTTTCGGACCAGCGACCTCACGCAGGTGGCGTTGACAAGGGGTAGTTTGGGGGGGGGTGTTAAACCATTCCATTGGCTTAGGAAAAACTTTTTTAAAGGTTATTTGTCCCCTTATATAAGAAAAAACAAGCATCCGGCCATAACCCCCATCACAGGACTGTTTTAAATACTTTTATAAAACTGCACAACCATTTCATTTCCCATCATTCGTGGTAAATTATTTCCAACCGGAGGACAAAGACTTATTTACTAGTTTTAAGTGCACACAAGTGCTTCTGAACAAAACCATTTAGAAACTGCACATTTTGTGTACTACAACTGCACGCTAAAAAAACCTGCCCCATCATAAATTCCTGCCTCGCCACTGACCTCACATAATATTTTATTATTAAGTAAGTGACGCGCCACTTACTTATCAAATACATGAATGCTAATTAGTTAAAGGCCCCCGAAGCAAAGGCTTCGCTCGTGTCATCGATTGCCATTTGCGAGGAAAAAACAACACAAGTCAATAGTTGAATTAAATAATGATTCCTTGCGCTTTGATTACAAGTTGTTCGGGTATGAAACCTGATGAGCTCGTTAAGTGTAAGCACCTTTATTTTGTATAAATCAATTTAACCAATTTCGTCTTTTGCGTGGTTTTCTGAGCTATGGTAACCGCCCACATGCATGGTACTACGAGGTATGAAGTCGATGTATGCTGTTTGGTGAAAAGTAAACAACGATATCCAATAGCTTTTGTTGCAGATCGAATGGCTCAAAAGAGGGTAAACACGCACACTGAGTCCCCGTACTCCAAACAATATGGCTGCCAACGAATGCCGTAAAATTAGAACGCGACCGATCGACGACATCGCAACATGTATCTCAACATGCAAAGCGTGAGGGTCGGTTAGGGCTCAGGTTAGGCGCCGTGAGGGTCGGTTAGGGTTAGTTTTAGGGTTAGTGCAGTCATTCTGCTGAAATTGAAGCGTCCTTTAATTTTCGCGGAAATATTAGGCCGCATGTCGGGCCGCTCTGTTATGCACGCATCTACGGTGGCCATATTGTTTGGAGTACGGGGACTCAGTGTGCGTGTTTACCCAAAAGAGTTGTAAAATTCTTGCGGCGTTATAATTGAGTGTCGTACGTTTAGATGAACGGTTGGCGAGTTCACAATCAGCCATTGTACTACTTGATTAAATTTACGAGTGTAGTACTATAGTAGCCACTTACTAAAGCGTTTTTGTTGCGAGCGAGAACATTTCGATTGAGGTTTGGAGTTCCTGGCAAGGTACAAACTGGTCACATTTATGTTTTTGGTTGATTCAATGCATTAAAGTCTGGTTTGCATTGTTTTTATTCAGCGATACTGCGAGTAAATGAGCTGCCAGCGGGCGCCTGTGTTGTGGAAAATGTTGTCTCATACCCTTGGCACGTCGACACGAAATATTATACTGCTGATGTCAGTCTGTGTGTTACCGACAGCAGGACGCTCGGCAGTGAAGAGTTTGCAAAGGCCGTCCAGGCCGTTGTCATCACGTTTGATTCAACACAGGTAAGAACTATTGTCCCCGAAGACAATAGAGCTATTGTCCTCGAAGACAATAGAGCTATTGATCCCGAAGATGAGACCTGGAGGGGAAACATTGTGGAAGCGACTTGAGTCTAGAGCTAAGGCCAGTATTGCAAAGGCCAGTATTGCTACTTTAAGGCCAGTATTGCTAAGGCCAGTATTACTAAGGACAGTTTTGCTAAGGCCAGTATTGCTAAGGCTCCATTGAGATTGATATGTGAAGCGTGGTGTAGTGGTGGCGTCGTTGCCTTGGAGCCGGAAGGTTCGAGGTTCGAATCCACCTGGCCGCGTAAGGACCTTGGGCAAGTCCTTCACTCACAATTGCTCAGCGCTTCGGCGTGAAACTCCGATGCAGTGTCCGCTCTGCATTCGAGAGCGCCTCCCGCCACCATGCCCCACAAATGGTTTGATTATTGTGTTTGGTATTTCAGATGTCGAGTTTTGATGAGGTGAAGATGTGGTTACCGTATCTGAAAGAAATCGAATCACCGGTGCAAGTTCTCGTCTGTGATCGATCGATCGATGAGGATGGTAACTATGATCGCCTGTGTGATCATTGCTATTAACTAGCTTATGAATATTTTATTTTATTTCTGTTTTGATTAATGAGCTAATATATTCATTTATTCATTATTTTCATGCATTTAATGAGCTAATGAATATTCATTACTTTCTATAATGTTCTATGAACTAATGAATATTCATTGTTGCATATGATATTTAATGAAATGATGAATATTAATGACCTTGTGCTTATCGTTTCTATTGAGTATTTGCATTCATTGATCTCATGAATATTGGCTACAGTTCTGATTATAATTATTCAGCTTACTAATTTAAGTCTTGTCCACCGAAAACATTCGTTTTAGTTTGGAGTTTACGATTATTCATATAAATTATTTTAATTAGATGGAAATTCATTCGTGTTTGCAGTTGTGCCGCGTCGATCATTGGTCGGTTGGTGTTTGGATAACTGCTTTGAGTTGGTCGAACTTCATCCAATAGAAAGCGATGATGGTAGCGACGAAGGTAAGTGACTGCTCCTCTATCTGCTGTCCACGAAAGACCAACGAACAATTACTATCTACAGCTACTGTCGGTTTGTATGTGCACTTGTTATAGCGCATTTTGAAGCTCTCTCTACTCAGAGGCGCTCCCGAATGCAGAGCGGACACTGCATCGGAGTTTCACGCCAAAGCACTGAGCAATTGTGAGTGAAGGACTTGCCCAAGGTCCTTACGTGGTGAAGTGGATTCGAACTTCGAACCTTCCGGCTCCAAGGCCAATCATATCTCCCATGATGCATGCCTCTCCTGCATGGTGTGGACTTGTGAGTGGAAGGGACAAAACTCACCTTGAGAGCTTCATGGACAGACTTAGACAAGCCGGCTACTTACATCCTCTATCTCAGTGGTTCCCAAAGTGGTGGTCCGCGGACCGGTGCCGGTCCGCGGAGGTATGATCGCCGGTCCGCGGAGAAGAGTTAAAAATAAAAAAATAAACTAATTATTAGTTTATTTGTTTGAAATTGTTAAATTATTCGAATTGTTGTCCAAAATTTATTAAAATTTATGTCTTAATATTTAAAAATTTGAAATAAATCAACGCGCCTTATTTTAACTTGCGAGATGGCGAATTAAAAAATGTAAATTTATTCTAAATTTACTACATTGGTGACTGCAGTCAGCTTTGGTGTTGATCATCTCTATTAAGGCCTACGTTAGCGGTCCGCGAGCTTCACCAAAAAATATTGCCGGTCCGCGGCCTACTGAAGTTTGGGAACCACTGCTCTATCTTGATGTTCTTACACCTGAAACGTTAGTGCAAGAGACTGATGTTGTGCTCTTCATGTTCTTCGTAACCTCTTCCCACTGCAGCAAGATCCATTATACAACATCCAGCAAAGGACTCACAATTTCACCCTTCCCAATAAAGACTCGAACATTATCCTAAGAATGTTATTTTAAAACAAGTACTAAGAAACTCAGCCATAAGTATTAAGTAATGACACTGTCAATTGTTGATTTTTTTATGTCTGCTCTACCATCTGTATTACTGCACTGCTTTTTGCCTTGCTGTCTGTTGAAGGCATGTTTCAGTTTGAAAGTGGAATCTTGTAAAAAAATTCTTCTTAAGTAACAAATATTTATGTTGTGCTCAATGAAAATTTGTTTTGCAGATGACTTCAAGGAGTCTTTTGGAATCGAAAGAATTGTAGAGGCACTGAGTTGCCATTCCTGGCCAAATATGGTTATGAAAGGTTAGTTACCTGAACTATTACCTGTATTAAAATGAAAATAGCTGCATCAATATATCAAACTATCTTCAAGATGTAACGTAGCATAAGAACTTCGTTAGCTAGAATAAAATATCCGTATTCTTCGCTTGGCCATACGGAGGACCCCACTTGATATTTGGTATTGTAATGTAACCCGATCATCTTATTTATGTAGCACTTCAAGTTTAAGCAAAAATATCAAAACTTCATTAATGCTTAAACCTTACACTTCAGCAGTACTCCTATGAGTGTTGCCATCTTACTGAAAGTAGCATCCGTCTCCTGTAATAACTTTTGATCATCCATTCATACTATGAATCGTAATCATCCTGCGGTGTGTCGTTTTGAAATTAAACAATGGTAATTATTATTCACACTTTAGAAATGTAAGACATTAGATAAGAAACTTCATCAATAACTTTGTCCAAATGAGATTTCATGGTGAAGAGCTAACCTGCCAATCTAAAATTCCCATATTCATCATCATCATCATCATCAATATCATAGGGCTCAATGCCCGTTAGAGTCCGACGCCACTCTCTGTCTGAGTCTGTCTCGCGTCATGCTGCCCAGCCTCAACTTGTCCAGTCAGCAGGTCTGCTCCATACCATTAACATCTTGGAGCATCTAGACCACATTGTCCGATTGAAGAGAATCGTGAAAAAGAGGCATGAAGGACAACGTGGGTCAATGCCCGTTGTGTCCCACGCTCTCTCCCCCGACTCTCTCCACCAGTCTGTCCTGACCGACCTGAGCATGTCTGCTTCACATCATGACACCTTGAAGCATCTGGGTAGCCATGTCACTTGTGTCGTGGTTTTGGCGGATTACAATCGTCTTGGTTTTTTACTGCCAGAGTATCGCCACCCATCTGGCAAACCTTCCTCATTTTGTCCGGGCTTAGGACCGGCACAGGGACTTTGTTGGTTCCCTGTGGCAGAGGATGGATGCAGTTTAACGTCATGCCCAGGAAGCAGAACTCCAATATTCATGACCTACTGTATGTGCCTGAAAATTTATGAAGCGTCTTTACAACCTGTCAGAAGCACTGGTACGTAACAGTAGCCAAGTGGCTAGAGCGCACAAGAATATGACTTTAAGCCTCCCTGGAAACTGTTACAGTGTAGGGACTATGAGCAAGTCCTTCGCTCACCCAATTATTAACACTTCTTAAAGTTACGATATTTCAGTTCAATTGTCAGTTTTATTGTCAAAGCATTTGTTTCTCAGAGGACACATGTGGTGATTATTTTTTACAGACAAGCCATCTTTTCGAAGTCCATACTTCGAGAAACTCATGAGTGAGACGGCCGTTTCAAACAAGACGCAGAACTCCAATTCCATTAATCAAAATCACATGGAGTCTGGAACGCCTGAATCCGAAGACACAAAAGCCAACAGCGAGTCGGAAGAAATCATGGCGAATGGTTTTCCAACATCAACACAAGATGGCGCTACGAAATCCACAACGCCTGATGACAGGCTGAATTCCCAGCAGATTATAGGCATGTCATTCGTATTTTTTTGTGTAATTAATCATTTTTGTAGCTCTACTGTCAATAAAAGTAATCAATTTATATAGCACCAAAGTTATTATTATTATTAAAATCAACCATTTTATATAGCACCAAAGTTATTATAATTAATCATTTATATAGCACAACATTACTTGAAAAATTAATAATTTATATAGCACCACTGTTATTATTATTAAAAGTAATAATTTATATAGCACCACTGTTTTCATTAATAAAAATAATCATTTATGAAAGGCCAGTGTAAATCTTCAACCAAAGTGCATTTGCACTGTAAACACGATTAAAAGAAACTGGACTGAAACCAAAAGTTCGAGTCCAAAACATGGGAAAACAAGCTTTGAGATTTCTGCTGTATCTGAACCTGCTACCAAACCTTTACTACTCTACCAACTAGAGATCATGTGTGTTTAGGTAGAGGACTTACCACCTGACCTAATGTGCAGAGGCTAAGCAAATGAAGTCGTTGGGATTTCATATCCCTGTTGTCTACTTGACCTTGCTTGCTTCAATGAAGTTTCTTACGCTGGATGTAAATTCTTTGTGGCTCTGTTTAGATTCCATGATATCTGGATTGTCAGACGCGCCAGATGTTGATGAGGACGGTGAAGAATCGTTTGAGAAACTCTTTGAACGACTTCAGATAATGAAAGGTAAACGCTTTTGTCTTGGACACAATTTACATGGCACTCAAAGACGAGAGCATGCAGTTACTATTGCACTATTGCAAGCAGATGTGTGATATTGCAGTTCTTGCTTGAGTTATTGGAACTGCAGCACAAAAGTTTCGGTGCTGGTGTGGCATTGTCTACTTGGTTTGGCCCTGCCTATCTCAGGGAAGTTTTCCGCTCCACAATTATATACAGGCCTGCCATTGACTTCGCTCCTCTGCACGGGGCAAACTTTTTGTCCCTCATGCATATACTTCTACACTTTCTCTGTTGGTGGTGCTGTGGCCTGGAATGGTTTACATCCATACCTGCGCCTGCTGCGACACGTTCCATTGCAATCTTAAAACTGTTCTCTTTACCCGAGGTTGGGTCGGGAGCGCTCTGGAGTGAACCGTGAAGGGGCGCTATTTAAATTTTCAGAATGAATTCATGGTTGGTTCCACACACCATAGGCGACTCTTTCAGCTTGTAGTGCATTGTTTTGCTAACTGATGCAATTTATTTGTTCATAATGACAATTTAACATCACATAGACGTGGTCAAACTGTGGATTCTGCTTTTTCCAGCTACCGCTGCCAACTTGCCGTCGGATCAACGAAAGGAATACGCGAAACAAGTAACGATTCAATTCTGGAAAGCAATCGGTGGAAATCCGGACGAGATCGACGGACTTTCCGACTCTGAAGGAGAGTCTTGATCATCGTCCGCAGTCGCAACCAGACTAGTTCCTTGTTAGAATTTAACATTTCGATCAACGGCGAGAAATATCTCCATTCGTCGCTAATTTCAGTATTTAAACTGACATCGAATGCTATTCTATAAACGTACTTAGAAACTGATCTATGAATGGAAGTGACGAGAATTCATCGTGATCGATGAAACAAATGAAATTCGCTCATTCAGCAGATTCCAGGAAATCAACGATTCATTCATTTCAAGAATTTATATAGCACCGCTTCCAGAATCCCACTTGGAGGCGCTACCAATCCAAACTCAGTTATGCTAAAACAATGAGTTAACCCTAGGCAATGTTGTATCTGCAACGGGAGACTGAATATTCCAGATATATGGACCTACAACTAAGAAAGCTTCAACTCGACGGACTATCAGCTCAGCTCAGGACCAACAACTAGAAAAAATTTCATGTTTGAAAGAGACACTGCATCGTCTTCCAGTTTACAAGGTAGTTGAAGTTCAAGATTTTCATCATAGAGTCGGTTCGATATTCGACTCGATCCCAGAGTATGCCAGCGAGCTTTACGTCTGAAGTCGGCCTGGTCGTTGGCAAATGGTTATTGAAAATTTTCAAACGAAAAAAAACAATCGCAGGTCTGCTTGCATAGTCATAAGTTCTTAGCTTGGATAATTATTTCACAACGTGAACAGTGAACACAAAATCCAGTTCCCACAACGCATTCGTTATGATTGTTTTAGAATAAATTTTAATACAGCTTCAACAAGTTACATTCAATTAATATGGTTCTTGCTTGCGAGTTCACCGGTTTAGCCCTCGGCTTCAAGAAAAAGTTCTTCAGTGTTTAAAAAAGTTGTTAGACAATCATGTTGCAACACTTCTTTCACAATGTTCCTTCACAACGTTCAAGCAAATGTCCTGTTCAAAAGTGGGATCCATACATGTATACGTAAGCAAATTGCAGACAAAAGCAGCATTTTAACGACCATGAGTAACGAACAAACGGATGAAGATATTACACCAAACAGAACAAATTTCTTTGATGCAAACCAAAGAAAGCTCTCCATTGTCTCAGCGTACTAAAAAGATTCAGTTCCAGTTATAATTCGATATAAAAACATCGTGTAATGAACAAAATTTACTCGGACCGTAAGGCGTGCAAATAGGAAATCTATCGAGTTGCCTAATAGTCGGAGAAAAATGAAAATATCACAAAAGAAGACGGGTATTGTTTTCGATGTTTGTCGGCAGACGTTGATTGGTTGGTGGTTATTCCATGACGTCTGCGTCGTTCTGTCTTTGTCTCTTGCTGCGAGACTGCTTGTGATCTCGGCAGTACCTAGGCAACAAACAATTTCTTCAGTGATAAACCATCGACTTTTATAAACTCTCTGAAAACTCTTAAATAATTTATATATTGCAATACATGTTGTTGGCCCTGCAACATGGAATGGGCTTCCTGTGGAACTACGTCTAATGCCAAGAGCCTTTAAGACTACGTTCTACTCTTAAGACTGTTCTCTTTAGCCATCGTTGGGTCGGGAGAGCTTCTGAGTAGATACTCTTGAAGAGGCGCTATATAAATGTCTGAAATGAATGAATGCTCCTATCCAACTGAGGCTGATGTTTCAGCAAAGCCTTTAATACTGAAATAACTGAATGTACAAATTGTCAACCTAAAATGCAGACGTCTGTTTTGGCATAAGCCTCCATTTTTCAACAATGGGGCACGGAGATTGTTGAATGGTAAGTAAGTAAAAAATATTCTTTATTAGACTACCAGCAAACGCACAGTAGTTTACAGAAGAAATAAATAGCAGAAACATTTATGCAAAGTCATACAACATTATTGTAATAACACTTTTTTGGCACAGGAATCAACTCTAGGTAGGGTTAGAGTATTGTATTATATGGAGTGACACACTGGCACAAAGATCAGAAAGATATTGGTTCAGAAAGATGTTGGTTCAACAACTGAGAGTTTGAATTAATAAAAGATTAGTAATAATATTACTTTAACCCTTTAATGCCGGAGGGTATAGGATTTCCCATACCATTTACTACCATCTCGGCATTAAAGGGTTAATAGTTATTGTCCACTTCTGTTTGACCCCTCTGTGGATGACCTTAATGGTCATATCAAAGCAAACAATCTCACGTACTGGACTAACATTGTAAAGTACTCCGCCACGTGAAACTAGAACCATACATTTATAAACTACGGTAGTGTTTCCTAATAACTGTACATTTCCATCAGAATCAGATGAAGCAATTCCCAGTTTCATACACAGATCTGCAAACCAGCATTTCCTAATAATTGTACATAATATCCAAAGAATTGAGAATGTGTCTCACCTCTCCCAGTGGCGATGGTCGAGAGAGGTGAAGTCGTCTAATTTTGCAATGTACTTGAGATATTTTGACAATCGTTTCAACTCTTTGTCTTTCGTTCGATTGAAATGCGCCTCCTTGAAAGGACGGATCTACACACACACACACAACAGTCAATGACCATTTGCACTCATAGATTTATATAGCTCCAGTTCTCTTAGGTTTATTTAAAAATCAATAAAATCACTTTGGCATTCTTATCAACCAGTAATTCACCATATCGATTCCTACGAATGTGTAAAAATCACCTTGAAAAAATGAATCAGATAATCATCTTCAGATTTCATAACAAACAGCTAATCTCTAATCATCATGGGGTTCTAAGCAGGACTCAATGTACGAAATCATGAATCAGAAATATCACATTGGGATCATAGAAAAATCACTGCAATATTCTCATCAATCATCACATGAATCAGTAATCCATCTTGTAATTGTTTTTAATCAGTATAATCTATTAATCACAACAAGGAATTTGGCCAATCACTACACTCTAAGTGGAACAGTAGGTTAATATAATTATATCAATCCACCATTTATGTATGCATTTTCATATAGATCTATTTATGTACCAATATGCACATGTGCGTTTTCAAGAATCGTTAGTCACCTTGAGGCCATTCTGCGGATTCATGATGAAATTTCGTCTGAGGTCATCAAACATAATTGTGTTCGCTTTGCTCCACTGTGGGAACCGACCCCAAATGACCCCCAACGGTTTCACCTGAAGATCAACAGTTTCACACAACAACCAAACTGAATTCATCGAATAAAGTTCAATAATCAGCAGAATAAGCAAAAGGCAAAAGAACAATGCTCTACTATATACAAAACAATACAATTTATTATATTTATAACACGCTTTAACAAGACAAGTCTTGCACAAAACTACTATACTGTTCAGTTTTAATTCTGTCTGGAGATCTGAGAAACACATTGTAACCTCTAGAATCTTAGGACTTCTGTATAGAAAAGCATTCTACCACATACTATAAAAATAGATTTTGGCCAAATTGTTGGATACCTCGATGATGCCATACGTCTCTGCCTGAACAGTTATCATGGCCGCACTGTCCATGAGAAAGCAGATCCTGTAGCTCTGATTACCAGTCATTCCAATCTCCTGCATCTTAGCCTCAATCCACTTCATTCCAGTGGCCGCTGAAAACGTAGCAACTTAGGCAATGTAATGAAGGTAAGATAAAAAAAATAAGGTAAAGAAGGTGAGGTAACAAAAGAATAAGTAATGGTATTTGTTTGTTAATTCAAACCAAAAAATACCACGTTGTACTCTACTCTTAAGACTACTCTTTAGCCAGGGGTTGGGTGACGAGCGCCTCTGAGTAGATGGTAATGTAATGAAGGTAAGATGAAAAAATTAAGGTAAAGAAGGTGAGGTAACAAAAGAAAGGTAATGGTACCAAGGTAATGGTAGAATATGTAATGGTATTGTTTATTAATTCAAACCAAAAATTAATAACTTCTACTTCTAGAGATTGGAAGGCTGAGTAGTCAACCGTATTATGAGGCTAGCAGGTATTGAACCCACACCTTCTCACTTTTGTACTAGCGCTTCACCATTCAACCATCATCCAAAGAGACTGCACTGCTGGTCAACTGAACAACTTATTGATTTATTGATTGACCGATTGATTGATTGACTGATTTACTGAGACCAGATTGGCTGATGCATCAAGCCTGGTGGATGGGTTGGATCAATTGAAAAGATGGTGTTAATTAATTGCATTACTTATTCAGAGCAATAATCCAGCCAGTTGATTGGTCTCTCTGGCAAGCAATCAGCCAGTCAGTCAATCAGTATGACAAACAATCAGTCAGTCAATCAATTGAACAAGCGCTCAGCCATTCAATCAACAAATGAGATATGCACTTACTCAATCATTATTCGCTCAAACAAAAACAATCAAACATTCAAGCAGATGTTACTATTTACCGACGGTGGGTATATTATCTCCCATGTACCATTTACATTTACTACACTTTGGTAGGTAAAGGGCTAAGGATGCAGAGGAAGTGTACGTACACCAGATGACGATGTCGTAGTTACAGGTGTATGAAGTCGTTAGAAATTCGTGCAGGAATGGTCTCATCAGTTCCTGTCCAGTTTCAGCAACTGACTTGTGATCTAGAAATGAAATCAGATTCATCGCAGTTAACCTCTCCAATTATACCATTATTTATCGTAGCATGTCGTTACTGTCGTAGCTAAAAATTTATAAAGTGCCTCTTACATTGCACACCAATCAGAGGTGCTCCCAGTATGAAAGACCCATGGAAACATGAGACAGTGAAAATATGTGGTTGAAGTACCAATTAATAACAAAGAATGTGTCCTGAAGATTACCAACCTGCTTTTCTCATTAAAATGAATGAATATATATAATTTTATATATACATTACATATCATACCGAAAATGGTGTAATCAACGTCTAGGACCAAGAGTTTCGTTCCTAGTCGTGGCTCGTTCAGCATCTTGAACTCGTACGACTTGATTCGCTTCTCCACTTTATTCAGATACTCAGTCCTTAAAAAAAAGACAACAAATTATACACTGTCCGCAATCTTTATTAGCACAAAACAAACGCTCATGAATACTTTACAAAGCTATACATACAGTGCCCGTAGGTAGCATAATAGCACATTATTTGAACAAAATGTTCAGTATTATAAACATTTAGAGAAAGACTGGTTCTGGACAGTAATTTCTATAGCCATGATCCGAGTAATATGAACATTCCTCATGTCTAATAATGTAAACAGGTCAGATCTTGGTACAAACATGAATACCAAATGTACATGAATACCAGCGTTACACATTAATACCAGCGTTATCCCAATTTTTTTATCTGAAATCTCATTACACCTGTAATCATAATCAGATTTAAATAGCACCTATTCAACAGAGACTCAGCACATTAAATCTTTTTTTTATAATAATATAAAGGTCAATTGAAATTTAAAATCCATGTCCCTATAATAGGAATTGTGTAATAATTTTGTGCATAATAAAGAGGTTCCTTTGTACACAAATAGCCGAACAAATAAATATATTAATAATTTATAACCAACCCAAGATTTAAATAAAGCAACCATAAATTGAGATACCGACAAAAAGAAAAAATTAAATTTTCTATATAGTGTAAAGATCACATTTAAATCTTCGTAATGCAAGTATGTTCACCGTCCATACTTGACCCACCCTGCCCAACCCTCCCATATATGATTTTGATAAAACCACAGATTACATAAATCCATTTAGTTCCTCCTACTAGAACAGCTGTGGCTCAGTCCCGATCCTTTGCATCAATTGGCCCCTCTCTTTTTAATACTCTGTTTCCATCCACTCGGTCTCAACTTCTAACTGGTAATCCCTCCTCCTCATTTTCTTTCCTCAAAACTTATTTCTTCTCTCGTGGCCTTGCGCACTGGGAGCGCCTCTGAATGGTTCACCCTAGTAGAGGAGCTTTATAAATGTTTTAATACAATACAATTATTACCTGTCCTGGATCAAAACCTCCTCATCTCCAACGTCAAGGTCATTGACGACCTCTGGTAGATCAGCCGGGGGTTCAACCGCTTTGATTAATTCCTCCTCTCGCGTTCCAACCATCATGATCTTCGTCGTCGCCGTCAACTGGAAATTCGTCAGCTGAGCGTCATCGCTGTTCTGTGGTTTACCCGCTAAAATCAGATATCACATCCTTAAAGTGTCCAGATTTATTTTGTATTCTATAGGTAAGTTATATTTAGTCATGTATGTAGCCAGTTAGATTTCCTTTTGGCCAGAATTCAATTGCAAAACAATGTTTACTGTCAAAATTAATGTCAAGAACTAAAGGACTTTCTCAAAATTCTGACATTCCCTCAATTCGCAACTAAATGATAGTTTACATTTACATCACTTACTTATTTGTATGGCGCTATCATTGCTTCTCCAAAACAGAAGACTAGCCTATATACCCCAAGAGGGTAGTCTTTGTCGCGAGTGTTGGCTAGGTCAGGTTAAGCGTTGTGAGGGTCAGTTAGGGGGTTAGTGTTGTCATTAGAAACTCTGGTGGTTTGATGGAAATAATTTCTGGTGAAACAGAAGTTGAATTGATGAAAATAATATGGCTGAAACCAATGTAAGATTTGTGGAAATATAATTTGGGGGGCTTGGAATTGGGGGTGTGAAAAGCAGACTTTACTATAGGGCTCTAAGAAAGACTGTGGGTTGAAACCCCCAACCTCCCAACCCCCGGCAATTCTCACCCTGGTTGAAACAGAAGTTGGATTTGACAATTTTTCTGGAAATGGAATGGCTCTTATAGGCCTAATAAAAATAGTCCATGTCTCAACGGCGCTTGCAAAAGTCACCGTATATTTTTCGCCCCCGATTGTAAAAGTATGTCAAAACACTAAAACACTTAAACGAATTAGAATGACACAACTGCAAAGATCATTTCTATTTTACAATTCCGTTCATTGGGTCGAAGCCATTTTCAAAAGCAGACAGCGAAGCACACGAAATAAAATAAACGAACCGGCATGTTTCAACCCCATCAGCTTTTGTCGCTCAGGAAGAACTCCGGTTTCGGCAGAAATTGCATTTTTCAGGTCTCGAACTGTTGCCGCGTCCGAGAGTCCAGAGATTTTGTATTCCTTGCCATTCCATTTGATGCTGATAGACTGCGGAATCAAACTAGATGCTGTTGCTGTGCAAGCCGCCATTTCTCCATTCCGAAAATAGAAATCTTTTGTAGCGCTACTTTTATTGCGCATCTTAAAGTGGCGCCCCGCTCGTTCAAAACTAACTCAAAAATAATTAAGCGATGCTAAACTTTTTCTGACTGTTTAATTATTATTGAGCTGTCATAAATGATAAATATCGTGCCAAATCAAAAATAATCTATCACAATTGGCGCAAATCATAGCTTAATTGTTCATCTTTTGTAGGCTGCTGCATGACTGCACAGCTATAGCTAGCTTATCGACCTGTAACAAGTTAGGCCTACAGTCTATCAACCGGATTATTGAATAAAGAAAATTATTATTATTTGCTGCTTACACAAAACCTCCAAAACTGATAAGTTTTGTCCGCATCATGCAGTGGCGGATCCAGAAGGTTGAAATGGGGGGGGCCAAATGGGGAGGCGTGGACGAGCGGCCGAAGGCCGATCGGCGAGGCGCGTAGCGCCGAGAGGTTGGGGGAAAGGGGGAGGGGTTTGGGGAGGGGGATGTGCCCCCTCCCCAACCAGAATTTTTTTTAGATTCCGCACTGCACTGGCAGCATTTTAAGCTGTCATCTTAATGAAATTGCTCTCCACTACTTAAATGCTGACAAACCAAGAAATAACTACCAAACTACCAGAATTCGAAGCCAGAGGCTGTTGTTTTACTAACTGTTCATCGAACAAAATGCTGAAATTTTACAGCTTGAAATGTAACAGATAGCTCTGGAAAGAAGTCATAGCCTATAGTTGTACAAAAATAGCATCTGTACAAAGTTTAACAGTAAAGTAGGCTATACCTATTGTAAAATGATAGTATCATATAATTGTTTATAACGGTGAATAATAATATCATAATCATGATCATAATAGTAAATAACATCAAGGTACATGTATATTATAACATGTTTTTCTGGGTGAAAATTTTCATTTCTGTGGAAAAACTTGTGCCCTCCCTAGAGATGTCTAAATTAAAAAATAACTGGATATATGGGCTTATTGTTATCTGGTATTAATTCAGGGCTTTTAAAAGGAATTTTTAGAACTGCACAACTTCCAACCAACCTCCAAGGCCGTAGCCAGGATTTGATTTCGGAGTGTGTTTCTTTGGCGGAGAATTTCGTACGAAATTTTCTAGATGTCAAAATTTTTTAACACAACTTTTTAGTCGTAAAAATGTCTGAAGACACCTTTGTTTAGTCGTAAAATTTCTGAAGACACCTTTGTTTAGGTGTCAAATTTCCGAAGACATCTTTTTTTAGTTGTAAAAGTTTCTGAAGACACCTTTTTTACATGTAGTTGTCAAAATTCCTGAAAACTTTTTGTCTTAAAAATGTCTGAAGACACCTTTGTTTAATCATCAAAATTTCTGAAGACACCTTATTTTAGTCGTCAAAATTTCTGAAGACACTTTTGCTTAGGTGTCAAAATTTCCGAAGACATCTTTTTCTAGTTGTCAAAATTTTTGAAAACACCTTTTTTAGTCGTAAGAATGTCTGAAGACACCTTTGTTTAGTCATCAAAATTTCTGAAGACACCTTTTTAGTTTTAAAAATTCTTGAAAACACCTTTTTTGGTCGTAAAAATGTCTACACCTTTGTTTAGTCATCAAAATTTCTGAAGACACCTTATTTTAGTCGTCAAAATTTCTGAAGACACCTTTTTTAGTTTTCAAAATTTCTGAAACACCTTATTTTAGTCGTCAAAATTTCTGAAGACACCTTTTTTAGTTTTCAAAATTTCTGAACCTTTTTTTTGTCGTCAAAATTTCTGAAGACCATTTTAAGTAATCAGAAACGGCTTTCTTAGTATCTTTCGCCTAATTTCATGGGTTTTTTCATTATGTGCTAGTGATTAATATTCTAAGGTGTCTTCAGAAATGCATGTGAGATGTGGATTTGGAGAAAGATGCTAAGGATTTCATGGACGGAGAAGAGAACTAACGAATCGGTGCGCGTGGAGCTCGGAATAGAGAGGGAGGAGACACTGCAGCAAACAGCAACTTGGAGGAAACTGAGCTACTTCGGCCATGTGATGAGATCTAATGGTTTGGAAAAGGAGCTGATGACGGCATGCGGTGAGGGAAGGAGAAGATGTGGAAGGCCAAGGAAGAAATGGTTGGATGAGGTACAGGAAAAGTCTGGCATGAGACTGGAGGAGCTAAGAGAGGCGACTAGGGAGAGGATCAACTGGAGAGGATACATCAGGGATATCGCCAGAGCTGCAGAAGCTGACGGCACCAGGTGATTAATATTCTATTATTTTTTTACATTTTTATTTCGGATGGTGTTTCCATGGGTTTATTTCATGTGTTAGGCCCTACAATGCCTACATCCACGAGTGGGCACACTTTTCCTTCCACTCAGTTGTTCTACTCTAAGCAGAGTCGCAAAATGGGTTATTGGTTTAGTTAGGCTGGTTTCAAAGTGCAGTTACAAACTTCAATCACAAAAGTTGCAATAGACCTACAGTAACTATAGGCTTCTGTAAATGTCTGTTTAAAGTGGCGTATTATTCCAAATCGGAAGACAACAAAATTTCAAATTATTTTTTAACTGCACAAAAATGCTTTTACAACTGCACAAATCCATTTAGAACTGCACATTTTGTGTAGAACTGCACGTTAAAAAGCCCTGTATTATTTCAGAATGAGTCTACAGTCCGAAACATTGTTAGAACATTTAGTCGGTCTTCTGACATTGTGTTCTGAAGTATATAGTAATTATTAGCTAACGTTTGCTCTACTTTGGAGAAAGCTCTTTCGGCTTTAGCACTGCAAACTGGAAATGTTGCCAATATATATATATATATATATATATATATATATATATATATATATGTATATATATATACACCGTGAGTCAAAAAAAAGTAAGCCAAATTATTTTTCATATATCTCTAATGCCTGATAACATATCACGCTAAAATTTTCCAAATATTTAGAGAATTGGACCAAGAATATGATTCCAAAATTTCATGGGATCAAGTTGAACGGATAAAAAAGATATGAATCTTTAAACTTCATATGCCGAAATTGCCGTTTACAAGCAATTTTTGTCAGATTCAATAAAAAAAAAGTAAGCTAAACTGTTTTTATTATATCTCCAATGCCTGATAATTAATCATACTAAAAGTTTCCAGATATTTAGAGAATTGAACCTAAAATAGGATTCCAAAATATCATGTAATAAATTTGAACGGATAGAAAGATACGAATATTTAAATTTCATCTTCGGAAATTTCAGTTTTCAGGAAATCTGTCATGGTGTTCGCTGCAGTTTTGATGTTGATAGTTCCCAATTTTGGTCTTCAGTGATCCTTGAGTAAAATTTTACGGAATATAAAGTGTGGAGCGTGCATAATTAAAGACCGAGTCTACCAGACAACAATCCATGATATTATAAACGATCTGAAGCAACGCTTGTTGGAAGTGTGGGATGGCCAGAGGATAATCGACGATGCTGTTGCCTAATGTCGCCAGCGCCTCAAGGCTTGCGTGCAAGCTGGAGGATGACATTTTGAGCATCTTATTTAATTAAATAATCAAATCATACTGTTGGGCTCATATTGCTAGTTCAATTATCTACATATCTGGAAAATTTTAGAATGATTGATCATCAGGCATTAGAGATATGAAAAAAAGTTTGACTTACATTTTACTGAATCTGACAGAAAATTGCTTGTAAACGGCAATTTCGGCATATGAAGTTTAAAGATTCATATCTTTTTATCCGTTCAACTTTATCTCATGAAATTTTGGAATCATATTCTTGGTCCAATTCTCTAAATATTTGGAAAATTTTAGCATGATATGTTATCAGGTATTAGAGATATATGAAAAACAATTTGGCTTACTTTTTTTTTACTCACGGTGTATATATTCAGCATGGTGTGTACTTCACTGTTGGAAGAGAATCAGCAGGACATGAAATAAAAGTCTTAATTACTGAAGAAGTATTTTATAAAGATGTGGTGCTAAAACCTTCTTTCATACGACACATTGAGTAATGAGGGGGGGGGCCAAGTTCTGTCAAAATTTCAAATGGGGCGAGTTCTGTTAAAATTTCAAATGTGGCTATGGCCGGATTGGCTCCCCTGGATCCGCTCCTGATTAATAGTTATTTGTTTTTAGTTGCAATTGTTGTTAGTGCTAATATTTTAACATCTTACTGTGAATATATAGGCCTACACGAATAGCATACACTGTATGCCATAAAAGGCATAAATCATAATCGGATACTGTTGAAAGATTGTTTCTTTTCTTTGCGATATATGTTAATACACGTTACCGTTAGACCGGTAGCGCTTCTGAGTAAATTACCTTGAAGGTGCGCTATATAAAAAGTCAATATTATAATAAACAATAAATAATAATAATAATAATAATAAATAATATTTAATGTAATTGTGTGAGAGGCTTAGATTTTAACTACCTTTATATATTAATTCTCCTGGACATGACTGAACCCTGCAAAAAATCTTGTGGGCGTCATGGATGGGGGGGGGCCACGTCCCATGGAGATTTGAAATGGGGGGGGGCCATGGCCGGATTGGCCCCCCCTGGATCCGCCCCTGGCATCATGAGACAACCGTAGGCCTACGATAACATCGAAGAAGTCTGCTGATGTGTCTCGTAGAAAGGTCCGAACACAATATAAACACAGTATAAATAGTCAATTTATTAATAAATAGGCCTAATATTGATTATAATCAATTGATTAATAAATAATTGATTATTTACACTGTGGTATAAATAACAACTGTGGTCCGAGGTCGACCGTGGATATTGGGGATATTGCAACATTTGCTAAATGTTACCAATAACATTAAACGAATATAACAAACTCGCGACAGATTCTGAAGTCCTTGGACAGTAGCCTACTGTCGAAGATGTTAAAGACTGCTGTGGCTACACTTCGCTTACTTACTTAAACAATAATTCCAGGAAATGCCTAAACAAATGTTGCACGTGATCAACATCGGCTCCATGATTGGACAATACCGGTAATTAAAAACGTCATATTGAAAACAAAGGGTTCTGAACTTCTGATGACGTAAATTCTTGCCATAGTGATGTCAGTTGACATGTAAAGTCATGAGATGAGCTCTGTTGAAGATTTCTTCTGGAATTTTCTTTCTAAAGTCGATTCTAGATTTATTGCCAGTGTATTTTTGACAGAAATGACACGCCAGCAGCTGCTGTTCTCGAAATAAAATCGACACCACTACGGCGTAATTGCAGAACACGGGACGCTAGTCTCTTTAGTTTTTCAGCGGCTTTAGCGTTTTGTCAAAGTGTATTAAGGAAAAGTGTGCCCACTCACGATTATACGATGTCTTTTTTAGTTGACTTTCGCCAGGTGGCGCCACGGATGCACTGATGTGCATCACTTACAATGCGGCGTAGAGATAAATTATTATTGTTCTGGGTCAACATTTATTAAGCGCACATAAATATCATGTATATGCATACATATACTGGCTGAGTATATATTGTATTGTATATTATCGGTATATTGCAGTAACTTTAGCATTAGTATACCTGTCTATAGGATTAATGTGTTTGTATGCCGTTTGTCTAGAATGCAGGCCCACGTACAGTTTCACAGCTATTGACCTGGTACCTCGCACCTTGACAGAGGGTGACCAGGACCACTCAGTGGAGGGGTTGGCCAATCCATCACCTTAGGGGCCGAGTGGGGGGGGCGGTAAACAAAATATCACTAGCAAAAACACCCCATTTCGGCGCATGTGCATGTTTTTGCAACTGTTCATCTCAAATCTTGCACCTAAACAAAGGACCACTAGAATCACACCGCCCTCCCCACATTCCTGACCCTGGCGGCCGAGGTGAGAGGGTGGGGGGTAAGGCGCAGTGATGTGGTCTCGAGACCACGGTCTTGGTCTCGAGACCAGAAAATTGCGGTCTTGGTCTTGGATGTGGCGGTCTTGGTCTTGAAGGTCCGGTCTCGGTCTTGGTCTTGAAGGTACGGTCTTGGTCTTGGTGGCCCGGTCTTGGTCTTAAAGATCCGGTCTTGGTCTTGGTTTTTTAACGTTAATGACTTTATTAACTTAAATTACTTGTTCATAGAACTGCAAACGATTAATAAAAACGTTCTGAGCTATTGAGTTGAAAAAATTAGAATATTGGTTCTGTTTGTTGGCTGCAAAAAATTGACAGAATCATATCTCATATTTCTTTGCAATCCTTATTTTCTTTATCTTATGATTGTTAACCTATTTTTTCTAAGATATTCTTCTTAATTTACCTACTTTTATTTACGAACCTTTGAACATTGTTTTCATTGCTCTTCGTAATTGATTGGCACTAGTAGCATATTTGGTAGAAACATTAGAATGACTAGAATCCTATTTTGAAGTCCTCCGTTTTAGAAAATTTTCATCCGGGCAAGACTTGGCGACAAAACTTTGTGTGATTTGGTTCTGATAAGATGTAACAAACATCTAATCTAAGATCTACCCGGTAATCTAGGTGATCCAGGCGGTCTTGGTCTACTCGGTTTTGGTCTTGGAACACTCGGTCTTGGTCTTGGAACACTCAGTCTTGGTCTTGGAACACCCGGTCTTGGTCTTGGATTTTTGGTCTTGTGCACAACACTGGTAAGGCGAAAAACCAATATTTCTTGGGAAACGCCTGTTACGGCCAGCTTCGCAGTCAATAGTCTGTTACTATTCGGCATAGTAATAACTATTAAACACACTATTCACTTCAAACCTTCCAGCTAGGCAGGGAGCCAAAAATTTTCCAAGCAACGTCGGCTACTCTAGCTAGTAGTTAGCCTGTAATACATGCATAATGAATATTTGGCATAATAACAATTATTATTTTTATTGACTTTATATAGCACACCTTCAAGGTAAACTATTCAGAAGCGCTCCCAGTCCAACTACGGCTAAATATCTTTTAGCATTTAGCAGGCAAATACAATAATGTTCATGTAAACAAATTTACTGGTTTAATACATGTTTATTTTTCACATTGAATATTTGGCATATAATTATGCTGTAGGTATTAACAAACAAAAAGGGTTGTTCATGTAAAGAATTCTGTAGCTATCAACAGGCAAATATCAATGTTCATTTAATTCAGCTTATATTTTCATTAGGCAACAATTTAAGCACCATAATAACATGTTTCATTTTAGAAATAACACAAAATGCATTATAACACATCATAGTATTACATTTCTAATTCATTTTGTGCATATAAATTGTTAATATGAATAGTTTTCTTAGTCTGAAGAAATATGTTAAAAATATAAAAATTGATGCTAAGAAGTAGATTCCTTTAATGCAACTGGTCTCAACATTTCCAATTTTATTAATTATTTTTTGATAAACAGGTAACTTCACAATGCAGGTTATGCTGTAAGCAACTAAACATATAAGACAAACAGAATATAAGCAGATTGTACATGAATAGAAATCTCCCATAACACTACAAATGCAGGGGTCAATTACTTATTTATGATTTATGTACAAGATAAGTTACAAAATTTTATAGCAGTACTTGTGGTACATCATCTATCAACATAGTTTTGCTTTTTTCCGATGTTGCTTACTACTTGCTGATGACTTAACAATTTGGCTGACTCCTTTAACATGCCAGTGAAGACGAGTGACAATGTAGTAGGTAGCAATTTCTGCACAAACACAGCTTGCATGAGGGGGACACAACTTTGAGTGTAAGGGCACGAAAACAGGAATTACCATCTCTAGGAGCTCTGTAAATGCCTCTGGATTCAAACCCTTGGCCAAATGAGAACTGATATATTCCTCAGCCTCCCTAAGTGCTAGGAACAGTGCCTCTGAAGGCCATCTTAAAGAACCACGCAACTTAATGTTAATAAGGGTGCTTTGCGGCAGATGGCTCTGATCACCTGAAATAGATGAAATACAAGTAGAGCAGTGGACAACTTTCAGGCAATGTTTGATAACGAACCCTGCAACATAAAACACAATGTTGTCTTTTGCTGAAGCCGAAAGGGTAGCCAGAGGTGGAACATCCACAGCGTCCGTAGGGTCGTCATCGTTCATAAAGACAACAAGGCTTTCAATGCATTCAGTAGCCATTGCAACAGCTGCTTGACGTTTTGTAGACTTTACTTGAGTAATATGGAGCTTGGTGTGACACAGCTGTTGATTCGAATAGCTGCTGATGCGTCGCCGTGGTAGTCGCAACAGGCTGTAAACCGACAGCAACCGATACAACTGCACAAACATTGTGGCAGTGGGGTGGTCCTCACAACCTGCAGCATGGCGTAATAGTCCGAAGAAATGTTCCAGAGGATCCTGTCCAAAGCGAGAAGTGAGGATGTAGACGAAAGGAGCATCTGGTAATGTTAATAGATGCTGTGACAGTTCGATTGTTGATAGAAGTGTGACACGAAGTCCCTGGAACGTTGAAGGTGACAGGCATTGATTTTTCTGCTCACTGTCCAGACATTTGACATGCTTTTCCCAGTTATTGAGCCACGACAGTGAACTCTCCAAGAAATGGAAATCGCTTGAGTCCAGCTGCAGTCCCTGATAAGGTTTCTTGGAATTTAATATATCGAACAGTTTGTTGATGCGCCGAGTGAACGAGATGGTTGCTTCGGTATCATGCAGCTTGCCAGTGTTAGTGTAGAACTGAAGAGCGTCAGCCGTACTGTTACTAAAAAGCTGAACTGCGAGACGCACATTCATCCGTTGCAGATTGTTCGGGTTTATGTGAGACTCTGTGAGCTTTGGTGCAGCCTTTAAACCACCATTCAAGGAATCCAGTTTGTGCAGATCAACGTAATGCTGACGTCTCACCACACCATCATCAAATTTGAATAATTTTCTGTTCAGTAAATTGTTTCGTATACATTTGACCAGATGCACATAATCAGACAGGAAATACAGTCTTCTGTCAGCACTAGTTGAAGGCGATGGACATGGATGTTGCACGCTGTTTTTGGCATCACTAACACACCCAGAAATCTTTCCTCGGTGTCTGATTTTACTGTTCTTCTGTAACCGGTCTTACAACCTGGAACAAAGCAGTGACTGTTTCTGGCTGCAGTTGACATTGCAAACACCTGCATAAACAACCACGTACAATACTGGATTAATAATGCAATCATAAAGTAATAATACAGTACAGTAATATACATGCTCAATAGTTCATAATAGTTGATGAGTCAAAGTTACGAGCGTTGCAAAGTAGAACCAGTTGTAGGCAAATTGGTCAGCAAACAGATTATTTAATTTAACCAAATCTTTTCTGTCCCGCATCACTCTCTACTGTTAACACAGACACTCGGACAGGTCCGCAGTCTTCGCAATTACCCAGTCGTACGTGTCTAAAAAGTTATGCTACATTGTATAGGCTATAGCCTGCATGGCTTAAAGTGTGGCTGGACGGTCATGGACGGCGTCCATGCACTTATTTTAAAATCTGAACGCAGTCCTGCCACTTATTGGCCAGCACAGACTGGAAAGGTAAGGAACGTCCAGGCACTTATATCATTTAATCGCTCGTAATCGTAATCTCCACTTTTCTAAAGCGCCACTCGAAAGTCAAGCGCTTAGCACCAGCTTATTCACGAGCGCCGTGTCTAGGAGTTGTCAATAAGAGTAGCCTGAATAAAAATAGAAGAGGTGGCAGAGTGTGTTGTTATTGTAGGTGACTTTTAGTTCGACCGCGCGACACAAACTAGCACAAAACTCTTAATAAATGTTACATTTTGGAATTCTAAAATGCCAGCAGCATCAAATATTAAAAACACTTACGTGTCAAGACTGCAAAAAATAGGAAACAATGGAAATTAACTGACATTATTCCAGAAACTTGCGGCGAATGCGGAGATCGAACACAAGAAGAGTAATATTATTTACCGATACCCGACAGCATAACAGGCTGCAAATCAGATGACGCTGCCGACACCTTGCGGGAGAAACTAACGAGGACACAAACGACGACGTATTAAAGCCTAGAGTTGGCACACTTTTCCTTAATACACTCTGGCGTTTTGTTTTTACCTTTCGTGATGATCTGTCTGTCCGATAGAAAGCCAAGATGAGGTCATAAAAAAGCCAAGAAAAGCCAAGTTAATAATTATTGACTATGTCAGTTATTTTATTTAAAAAGAAGCTATTTTATCCGATAAATTGTGATGCTTAAGAAATTATGTTTAATTAATCCTGAAATTAATGTATGTTAAATTGTTAATAATTTGTTCCGTTCGCCGATTTTCTAACATACCAGTACCGTTACCGTACTATCATTTAGGAAGAGAGTGCGCTACGTGACGTCGGAAATAATATGCAGAGAGAAAACAGTTAAGAGAATAATAATAAGTCGGATAGATCCTAGTCAATAGATGGAGTCATAGTGATATTACGGCTCGGATTATTGTTATTTAGCGGACTATTGATAATTTTATTGTTATTTAGTATTTTAGTTGACATAAAAAGTCACTTTAAAAAAAATCCCAAAATACGATTGAAAAAGACAAGATCTTGGGAAAAAAGCCAAGTAGCGGTATCACTAATGTCCTATGTATAATAATTATGCGTGACGTATTTTTAATTTGAATAACCTACGTTCATTGGCTGATGTGAGGTCAAGTCAACGGTTGTACTTAATATACTGACTTTTATTGGTTGACAAAAAGGTCAGGTTTATGTTAAAATATTTTATAAAAACAGCATATTTATGTAAAATTTCAAATATACGTAGCCCTAATTAACTACTAATAAGTCCTTTTTATTTATTTAATGCAACGTTCAATTTAAATGATTTTAAATTGAATATAATTATTAAATCTTGTAATATAATATGTTGTGGAAGTCTCGAGATTAAACCACGCCTACAAAACAGTTTGTTTTGAAATCGCTAAGAAAAACTAAAGAGACTAGCGTCCCGTGTTCTGCAATTACGCCCGACACTACAAAGTTTTAAAACTTTTTATCGATATAGGCCTATTATGTGGACGAGCTAACAGGACACGAGAGTAAAATTACTTTCTTAGAGCTAAATGTCTTCTTGGGTGTTTTTCGAAGATAGGTAGGCTTGAATATTTACATTACATTACATATAGCCTAATTTACATTAGGCCTACACAGGTAGGCCTATGTAGCCATATTCTAACAGATGTTCTCCCAACCAAATAATAAATTATTAAAGAACTTAAAGTCTTTTACATAAAATTTCATATAATTCTCTCTTAAAATTGAGCAATTGACGCGGTCTTGTAGGCGACAGTAGGCCTAATTGTAATTCTTGTGTCGTAGGCCTAACTTTCTCCGCAAATGCCCTGAATAATAATTAGGCTATTGTCAGTTTAGGCCATGGGCGGAGACTTTAGCTGCTGGCGTGTCATTTCGGCCGTGCACCGTTCCATCAAGGGGACGGTTACATATGCTTGTGCTTGGGGGACCGTCCATGCTTATGTCCCCCCAAATATATAAGAAATATTCATAAGTAACATCGTAAATTTCTACAGTGCGAGGACATTTTGAAGAAGTATAAAGAGTAAAAAAACGGTCATTAGCTATTTTGGCCGGGAAATATGGAACAAATGATTAGAAAAAGGTCATACGATATTTGACAGGGAATTGTTTATCTTTTTAGTAGATTTCAAGCAAATGTCTAAAACAAATGTCATCAGAAACTTTGGTCGATGGAAACTGAAAAGGTCATCGGCGAGTCAGAGGTCCGCCCAAAATGTTTCGCCTATAGGCGATCATCCTTCGTTCGTTCGTTCGTTTCCACCCACACCCCCCCCCCCACAAGCTCTAGACCGGTCCTAGGTGCTCTCCACAGCTCCATCAAGGTTCTGGGCACTCGTCGAACACGGTGTGTGCACCTATCCGCCAAGATGCCGTGCACCGTTCCATCAAGGTGCTGTGCACCGATCCACCAAGGTGCTGTGCACCGTTCCATCAAGGTGCTGTGCACCGGTCTATCAATAAGGTGCTTTGCACCAATCCACCAAGGTGCTATGCACCGGTCCATCAAGGTGCTGTGCACCGATCCATCAAGGTGCTGTGCACCGGACCATCAAGGTGCTGTGCACCGATCCACCAAGGTGCTGTGCACCGTTCCATCAAGGTGCTGTGCACCGATCCACCAAGGTGCTGTGCACTTTTCCAGCAAGGTGCTGTGCACCGGTCCATCAAGGTGCTGTGCACCGATCCACCAAGGTGCTATGCACCGATCCACCAAGGTGATGTGCGCCGTTCCACCAAGGTGCTGTGCACCGGTCCACCAAGGTGCTGTGCACCGTTCCATCAAGGTGCTGTGCACCGGTCCATCAATAAGGTGCTTTGCACCGATCACCCAAGGTGCTATGCACCGGTCCACCAAGGTGCTGTGCACCAATCCATCAAGGTGCTGTGCACCGGACCATCAAGGTGCTGTGCACCGATCCACCAAGGTGCTGTGCACCGTTCCATCAAGGTGCTGTGCACCGGTCCATCAAGGTGCTGTGCACCGATCCACCAAGATGCTGTGCACCGATCCACCAAGGTGCTGTGCACCGATCCGCCAAGGTGCTGTGCACCGGTCCATCAAAGTGTTGTGCACTGGTCCATCAAGGTGCTGTGCACCAATCCACCAAGGTGATGTGCACCGGTCCACCAAGGTGCTGTGCACCGCTCCATCAAGGTGCTGTGCACCGATCCACCAAGGTGCTGTGCACCGATCCACCAAGGTGCTGTGCACCGATCCGCCAAGGTGTTGTGCACCGTTCCACCAATGTTCTGTGCACCGGTCCACCAAGGTTCTGTGCACCGGTCCATCAAGGTGCTGTGCACCGTTCCACCAAGGTGCTGTGCACCGATCCATCAAGGTGCTGTGCACCGTTCCACCAAGGTGCTGTGCACCATTCTACCAAGGTGCTGTGCACCGTTCTACCAAGGTGCTGTAGAAGTTTTCTATTCGATTCAATGAAGTTAAAATTTGATTGCAGAAAAACAAAGATCAAAACAAAGGCAGAAGAGCTGAGAAGACCATATCCAGAAAGTCAGCCTTCAAGTAAAGCCCAGCTATTTTCTTATTCAGAGTCTTATGTTTTAAATCTTGAAAACACTTTTAGGTGTGAAGATATTCATGGAGTTATCATAATTTTATGGTTACAAGATTTTTTCAGCTGATAGAAATGTGAAAAATTCAGAGTCAACATTTTAAGTGAAATCGAAATCAGAGCATCAAAGGTAAAGAAGACATCCGGAATTCTAGTCAGCTTTCAAGTAGGCCTAAAGATCACAACAGAAGACGACAGGTATTTTCAGATTAAGCTTTTGTGTTTTAACAACAACAACGAGACTATATGTTCAGGTAACGAAGTGCATTTATAGCTTCAGATGAAAGCAATTTAAAGGTGTCAAAATATTCCAATGGCGGTATTGTCCTTATTTAACACCATCTTGCGACATCTAAATACAAATGTCATGATTGTATGATGTATCTAGGCCGTTGCATTAACGCGTGAAAGGAGCTTCAAAGCCTACGTTTCTTTTTCTAGTCAGCTTTCCAGTAAAAATCACAGCAGAAGATAACGGGTCTTTTCAGATTCAGTTTTTGTTTCTAACAATAATAATGAAACATTAAATGTTCAGGTGACAAAGTGCATTTATAGCTTCAGATAAAAGCAATTTAAGGGTGTCAGAAGACTCCAGCGGCGGTATTGTCCTTATTTAACACCATCTTGCGACCTCTAGGCTACATGAGCCTATCTAGGCCGTTGACGTGCAGTGGCGGCGCCAGGGGGGGGTTAGGGGGGGCTAAGCCCCCCTATCGGCGGTTCAGCCCCCCAAACAAAACGAGGAAAATTTCTACAACTGCTAACTTCGAATAAGAAAGCTAGACAGTGACCAACAACGGTAATGAAATCAACTATGTAGCCCAATCATAGCGTAGAGTGCTTATCCTAATAACCGCATATAATACAGTTGAGGTCAACAGAGCTTAAAATGCGTTGGTGGCTGGGGCTCTGCCCCAGACCTTTATTGAAGTTTTCATGATTTTATCGTTCATAAATACCTGTCAAAAAAGAGTCTAAAAAGGGCTCCGGTTGAGGTCAACAGAGCTAAAAATTCGTTGGTGGCTGGGGCGGAGCCCCAGACCCCGTTGTTTTCATGATTTTATCGTGCATAAATAGCTCTAAAAAAATAGCCTAAAAAGGGCTTCAGTTGAGGTCAACAGAGCTAAAAATTCGTTGGTGGCTGGGGCTACGCCGCAGACCCCGTTGTTTTCATGATTTGCATAAATAGCTGTCAAAAAAGAGCCTAAAAAGGGCTCCGGTTGAGGTCAACAGAGCTAAAAATTCGTTGGTGGCTGGGGCTCCGCCCCAGACCCCGTTGTTTTCGTAATTTTATCGTGCATAAATAGATGTAAAAAAGAGTCTTATAAGAGCTCCAGTTGAGGGCAACAGAGCTAAAAATTCGTTGGTGGCTGGAGCTCTACCCCAGACCCCGTTGTTTCATGATTTTATCGTGCATAAGTAGTTGTCAAAAAAGAGCCTTCAAAGAGTTCCAGTTGAGGGCAACAGAGCGAAGAATGCGTTGGTGGCTGGGGCTCCGCCCCAGACCCCGTTGTTTTCGTAATTTTATCGTGCATAAATAGCTGTACAAAAAGAGCCTAAAAAGGGCTCTAGTTGAGGACAACAGAGCTAAAAATTCTTTGGTGGCTGGGGCTCCGCCCCAGACCCCGTTGTTTCATGGTTTTATCGTGCATAAATAGCTGTCAAAAAAGAGCCTAAAAAGGGCTCCATTTGAGGTCAACAGAGCTAAAAATGCGTTGGCGGCTGGGGCTCCGCCCCAGACCCCGCTGGGGGAGCTTACGACGCTCCCCCAGACCCCCTAGTCGGTACGGGCTTCGTGCCTTCGGCACTCGCAGCTTCGCGCCTTCGGCGCTTGCAATAATTATGAGGGAGGAAGGACTTAGGGCTTCAGCCCCCCCAAACCAAAAATCCTGGCGCCGCCACTGTTGACGTGACGTCGTCATTATCCTACATTGCATTAACGCGTGAAAGGAGCTTCAAAGCCTACGTTTATACAGTTATACTCGAGGTAAATATAATTATTCTCTTTGAACATCTATGGTGAACACTGTCTAGATATTATGACAATGTCAGGTTGTTTGACTAGCGATCCTAATTGTCCCTCTTGGGACTTACAGGTCAAAATCAACAACCAGTAATTAAGGCGTTTTGACGAGTCAATTTTTTACGACTTTACAAAGCTGACGGAAGAACAGATAATTATGATTCAGATTGGTATGTATGGAAGCAGCGGAGCAATAATAATTTACCCTTTTAATGCCGGAGGGTATAGGATTTCCCATACAATTTACTACCTTCTCGGCATCAAAGGGTTTTAAAGTGACTATACCATGGAAAATCCAGACGCAAATATGATATATTTTTGCGTGTTAGTTATTTATTATTATCAACATTATTTATTATTTATTTATTATTATTTATTTATTTATTTAGGCCTATTATCAACAACTGATGCATGTCCAATCACGATATGCATGAATATAAATAGGCCAAAATTCTTGCACTCTTAAAATGATTTTTTATGCTGCGCCTTCGTCGGTGACTTTTCTTGAATTGGCGCTAAATAAAAATTTGCGATTATACAATTTTACAAGTTATAGCCTAAGCTAGGCCTACCTAATAACATCAGACGCTGTGTGGTCGTTGCACTAGACCACGTACATGTTGACCTAGGCCTGATTATCTGGTTAAAGGGAACATAGGTTTAGGCCTATCGTAAAAAATCGTCGATTTAGGCTATAGGCTAATAATGTCGCCTGAAAATTCATAGCTTAGCAAAAATCGTGCATAATCATATTATATAGGCCTATCACTTTATATAGCGCCCATTTTACAACCAAATCATAATTATATATTATAGCATAGGCCTAGTATAATTAGGCCTATTGTTGTCTCTGATCTTGCCAGGCTTGATTTGACAAGTTCACATACACAACTTCACCACAAGGATGTATTTAAACGAGATCTCGGAACATAGTAGACGTAAACAACCAAGGTGACAAGTTCAAAAGCATCACACAGCAAACGCGAATAATCGTCGTCATAGCAACCGTCGTCGTTGCAACTGTCGTCAGGAAACCAACAAACAAACAAAAGTAAAACAGTCAGAAATGTTTTATAATCGAGACGAAAATATGTTTCGCTAAGTTGCTAATGTGATATGCAACGTAGCGCAGCGTCAATAAAACCCGGTGAAATGCAAACAACATTTGAGTATTGTTATTGATTTCGAGTTAACTTTATCTCTCTTTATAGACAGCAAACAGTCCTCGTGATTGTCACTACAGCTTCAAATGAACTCGTCGATTAAAAACAATTATTAAAACTTTAGCTCGGGTTGTGTTATGCTTCATATACTAAGACCACGAACAAGCTCCTCAGTCCTATAGCCTACTCCATCAGTTAGGCAACTTAGGCTACATTGGCTTCCTGTTCACTACAGGATAAAATTTAAACTGGCCTGCATGACCTAAAAATCCCTCTTCAACAACACACCTCCCTCCAGTCACTGATAATATAACTGCATACATTCCTCATCGTTGCCTGGAATCATCAAGTAGGCTATGGATCTTTTAGCTGAGTAAGACAGCTATGAGCAATGGGCTTGCGTGCATTCCATGCCTCTGCGCCCGGGGAATGGAATCCGCTGTTTGTTTGTAGCTCAGATTCACTTCCTTCTTTCAAAAAGCGTCTCAAAACTTTCTCGCTGACTTTCAAACACACATCACTAACTTCCACCTCTTCTGACTAGGCTAGGCCTACAGATCCGTGCCTCAGTTTCACATTTCAATGTGACTTGCCCGCATTACCATGTCATGTAAACCCTAATAGTAAAAAATAATAATAACAATAACCTTAACAAAAAACAATATTGATAATAATAATAATAATAATAATAATAGCAATAATAATAATAATAATAATAATAATAATAATAATAATAATAATAATAATGATAATTTAATAATGTTAAACAAGTAGGCTATAAAAATGTAAATAATAATAATATTAATAATAACAATAACAAAGATAGCAATAATAATAATGACAGCTGAGACAGGTGTTACGGATCCAAAGCACTACAAAACAGACCATCAACGCCTATCATAATTATTATCAAGGGCTTGGCCCTGTCCTCAAGTCCCAACCACCCTGCTTCTGAGCTTCGGCCTCAAAGGTCAGAAGGTCAAACCCTGTCCGTGACCTTTGCACCCCTCGACGTGGCCTTGCTCTTCGGTGATGGAGCCGACCCATCCTCCACCCGCGACATAGTCCAAGATCTTCGAGGGTTCGTCGTCCCCGTGGTGGATCCCCCTGTCGCCGGATGTACCTGAGTTTCCACTTCCGCTTTCCGCCCTGACATCGTCCAGTCGCGGTCAAGGGCTTCGACCAGCCGCTGGACGTGAAGGTCACTCCGGACGCCAATGGCACGTAGCTGCGCTGTGTCCAGTCGACGAAGTTGGTCAGTGGTAATCAGTCGGTGTAAAGCAAACTGACCAGAGTACATTGAAAGACCGAGTGATGAGAGGAAGTCATGGACTGACTGCGGAGGACTATCACCACCAACACCACCGCCACCCTGTCTGCTCTGAAGAAAAAAACAATAGCGACTGTCATTGTTAATAGGCTACTAGGCTATTTAAAAGACGGTTGTGAATTTATTTGAAATATTATTGTTCTTGGGCCACGTGTTGGACAGCAGGGTGATAGACTATATCACGCAGCCCAACTTATTTACGTTTACGTAGCAGCTCCGCCAACTGAACTGAGTCCTAGTTATTATGACCTTCATAACGTGGGCGAACAGGATATGAGCGGTATTAGGCCTATAGAAACGAAACGAGTTGCAGCCCATGCTGCCCATCACTAATACTAGTAGACAAGCGAGATCATTACTCAAAAGCAACTTAGCTGCTAAGTTACACCATCAACCCTGACAAGTAAATCACCATAAAGCAACATATACTTTCTTTAGTACACGTAAAAAATAAATTACCACAGAGTATAGGCCCATCTATGTACTACATTGTACTTGTTCTGGCAAATCGTTAAGATAAGTTACTCCAAAAGTACCTACTTGCATTGCTAAACCATAATGTTCACCCAAAGTCGTAAACCATAATATAATGTAAGTTTACCCGGTTAGCTTTAAGTTGCCACAAACATTAAACAACTCACCTGTTCAGGTAGACTATCTCGTCGAATCTGAATAGTAAGAGCATCGTCATCCACGAACGTGGAAGCCAGTCCAGACTCCTGCAAAACAAGACTTCCCCGATGCGAATCAAAGGACCGTAGCGGAGACGCAGTGACGAGCTGTCTCACATGAGCGGTCTTCACGCTCGGACTGCCCGTCACACTCGTGCCCACGAGGGTCGCTCCCTCCGAAAGGAACGGAGAGGAAGCCAGTGTTTTCGAACGAGCTTTCGGCGACGAGTCCTCCAGAGGTTGTCGAAACCTGTCTACTCGATTCGACACGCTACCTCTTCCCATCCCAGTCTCTTCCCATTTCGCAACACTCGCCGGTCCCCTCATAAAAACAACTCCATCAGGATCCGCCGTCTCGGTCGCAGTCTGGGTCCCCGTCACGACCTGCATCTTGACCAAGCCAGAGTGTGGCGACTCTGTCAGCTGCTGCTGCTGCCATCGATGATGACCGGAGCTGCTTCGCAACCCATCCGTGACGCTGAACCGGTCGTCGGTGGACCGTCGCGACCTGGAGCCGGTCGCGGGACTCCTGTTGCTCGCGAGGCTTGAATCGGACAGTGAGATAGCGGATGATTGCTTGTCGATGGTGACTGCTGCGGTGGAGCTTGGCGATGCAAAGCTATGAGATGGATCCACGTCTGCTCCTCCGCTGCCCCACGAAATGACGATCGTGCCATTGTTGGTGATCGACAGAATCTCCTGATCGTCTGATGACGTCTCACTGGCAGTTCGATGGTCGCTGGTTGTCGCCAGAGGGAGCGATGAGCCGTTGGTGGAGGGGGAGGAGGAGGATGGGGCGACATCTGTCGTTGAGTGAGTAGAGGATCGTTGATCGCGGGATGAGGAGAAATGGGTGAGGACCGTTTGACTGGAGGCGTCGTGTGACAGAGCGGGAGATTGACTGGCAGATCGACTGTACGAATCGAACTCTGATTGTAACCATAGCAGAATCAAGCAATCAATCATCTGATTGAATGATCAATCAATCAATAATATCAATCAGTCAATCAATCAATCAATAATATCAATAAGTCAATCAGGCAACGCAAAAGTGAAAGTGAGTAAGTGAACGAGTGAGTGAATGCCTGAATGGGTTCTTATTAAAGGAGTCAATCAGTGAATGAATCAGCGAGGGATTAAGTGAGTGATTCAGTGTGCCAGTGTGAGAAATGTGAATGTGTCAGAAAATGCCTTAGGTTGCGTAGTGAGTGAGTGAGTGAGTGAGTGAGTGAGTGAGTGAGTGAGTGAGTGAGTGAGTGAGTGAGTGAGTGAGTGAGTGAGTGAGTGAGTGAGTGAGTGAGTGAGTGAGTGAAAAGGTGAATAAGAAAGGAGTGAACGAGAAGGTGAATAAGTGACATGTGAACGATTCAGTGAACGAGTAGATCAGTGAAACATACATTCAGTGAGTTAATGAGTGAGTGAGTGAGTGAGTGACTGAGTGACTGAGTGTTTGGGTAAGTAAGTGAGTAAGCGAGCGGGTGAGTGAGTGGGTGTGACCGTGTGAGTGTGATTGAGTGAGTGAGAGAATAAGTTAATAATGAGTGAATTAGTTAACGAGAGAGTAAGTCAGTGAGTGATTAATTCGGTCAATCAATCAATCAATCAGTCAATCAATCAATCAGTCAATCAATCAATCGATCGATCGAGCAATCAATCAGAGCAATGAATCGATTAATGTGTTAAATGTGCATCAAAGTCTGACCATTCTGTTCAGTGTTGAGCAGGAGTTGTGCAGCGGTCAGTAGCTTCACTCTCTCCTCAGGATTCGAGATCTTCAATTCATCGAGATCAGTTTCATCCAATTCACTGAACTCTTCAAGTGTTCCAAAGCCATGATGCACGAACAATGGAGTCAGATGCTGCAGCAAACACAACACTTCACTCGCATACAGTACTAGTCTTTGATTACCACTTCAATTACTATTCTTTGATCACAACTTCTCTAACTATTCTTTGATCGTTACTTCAATAAACATTTTTGATCATAACTTCAATAACTATTCTTTGGTCCATATTGTCATCACATCTTATCTTACCAAACCTTCATCATTCTTTACCTTACCATACCTTAATCTACAATATCGTCATAATACCTTACCAAACCTTCGTCATTCTTTACTTTACCATACCTTAATCTACAATATCGTCATAATACCTTACCAAACCTTCGTCATTCTTTACCTTACCATACCTTAATCTACAATATCGTCATAATACCTTACCAAACCTTCGTCATTCTTTACCTTACCATACCTTAATCTACAATATCGTCATAATACCTTACCAAACCTTCGTCATTCTTTACTTTACCATACCTTAATCTACAATATCGTCATAATACCTTACCAAACCTTCGTCATTCTTTACCTTACCATACCTTAATCTACAAAATTGTCATAATACCTTACCAAACCTTCGTCATTCTTTACCTTCACCTGGTCACCTGGTGCCGTCAGCTACTGGAGCTCTGGCGAAAGCCCTGGTGCATCTTCTCCAGTTGATCCTCTCCCTAGTCGCCTCTCTTAGTTCCTCCAGTCTCATGCCAGACTTTTCCTGTACTTCATCCAACCATTTCTTCCTTGGTCTTCCGCATCTTCTCCGTCCCTCACCGCATGCCGTCATCAGCTCCTTTTCCAAACCGTTAGATCTCATCACATGGCCGAAGTAGCTCAATTTCCTCCAAGTTGCTGTTTGCTGCAGTGTCTCCTCCCTCTCTATTCCGAGCTCCGCGCGCACCGATTCGTTAGTTCTCTTCTCCGTCCATGAAATCCTTAGCATCTTTCTCCAAATCCACATCTCACACGCGTTGATTTTCTTTTCCATATCCCGTGTCTTTGTCCATGTCTCGCATCCATATAGGACGACTGGGAAGATCAGTGCTCTTACCAGTCTTTTCTTTGTTTCCCTGCTCACGTATTTGTCCTTCCAAATCTTTTCCAGACCGTTCATTGCCGTTTTCCCCATTGTTACCCTCCTCCTTATTTCCATATCACTTCTTCCATCCTTCTCTATCATAGATCCCAGGAATGTGAAGCTCGATACTACCTCTATCGTTTCTCCATCCACCTCAAAGTTTTTGTATGTTGCAGTTGTCATAACCTTTGTTTTCTTTACATTGAAGTATAGTCCCGCCTTTTCGCTTTCCTTCCTGACTCTTCTTATTAACTCGACTAGGTCGTCCCTCTTACCCGCCAATAATGTCGTATCTCAGATTATTCAGTATTTTCCCCGCTATCCTTACCCCCTCTGTTGCCTCCTCCAATCCAGCCCTCCTCATAATTCTCTCGGCATACAGATTGAACAGGAAAGGGGACAAAATGCACCCCTGCCTCACTCCTTTCCTTATTTTAAATTTCCCTGTGTCACCATATTCAGTTCTTATTACCGCTTCTTGATCCACATAGAGGCCCTGTAGTAGTTTAATCAAATGCTTCGGAATTCCCATCTCAATTAGCGTCTGCCACAGTAGTGTATGGTCTATGCAATCAAATGCCTTGCTATAGTCTATAAAACACATATGCACCTGTTGCCCGTATTCCCTCTGTCTCTCCATAATCCACCTTATATTGGCGATGTGATCGCGCGTTCCTCGCGCCTTCCTAAATCCCGCTTGGTTGGTTGGTAATTCCCTTTCGATTGTCTTCTCCATTCTTTTGTGGATTATTTTGAGGAGTATTTTGCTCGTGTGCGATATCATCGCTATCGTTCGATAATTTCCACACTCTCTCGCATCTCCTTTCTTGAATATTGGTATGAACACGGACCTTTTCCAATCCTCCGGCCACTGCCCAGTTTTCCAGATTTGATTGCATGGTTTTGTAATAGTTCTCACCACTGTTTCATCTCCCGCTTTTACCAGTTCTATAGGTATTCCATCATGTCCTGGCGCTTTGTTGTCCTTGAGCTGTTTTATCGCCCACTCCACCTCTACCTCCAATATATCTGGTTCGTTCTCAACTTCCTCTATTTTGATGTTTTCCTTCTCGACACATTCATCTTCCATGTACAGCTCTTCCGTATACTCTCTCCACCTTTCCTTTATCTCCTCCTCATCTCCTATTATCTTCCCATCCTTCGACTTGAGTGAACCCATTCTAGGGCCTGCTGTCTTTGTTATTTCCTTCATCTTTGCGAACAGTTCTTTAGTTCTTCCTTTCTTTCCTTCTTCCTCCAGTTCTCTGCACATTTCGTTGAGATGGTTTTCTTTATCCTCCCTTGCCTTCCTTTGGAAGGTCTTATTCAACGTTTTTACCCTATCCCTGTTCCCTTACTTCTTTGCTTCTCTCCTTTCTATTGCCACCTCAATGGTCTCTTCGGATAACCATGGGGTAGTTTTCCTTGATGTTTTCTTTGGTACATGTTTCTCCGCAGTCTCCTGGATCGCAGTTTTCATCTTTATCCATAACGTGTTCGTATCCTGCTCTTCCATTGTATCATCTGTCTCTAAGATCTCAAACCTATTCTTTATCTCTACTCTGTATTCTGGTGTTATGCCTTTGCAATCAAAACTGGTCAGTCTTTTATCTCTCTTCATCTTCTTCAACTTTAGCTGCAATGTAGCCACTATTATCTCGTGGTCTGTTCCGCAATCCGCCCCCGGTCTTGTTCTTACGTCTTTTATCGTGCTCTTCCATCTTTTGTTCACCACCACGTAGTCGATCTGATTCCGGTGTTTTCCATCCGGTGTCGTCCATGTATAAAGTCTTCTTTTCGGTTGTTCGAACCATGTGTTCATTATTCTTAGCTCATTGGAAGCACAGAACTCCACCATTCTCTCCCCTGCCTCATTCCGTACACCCAGTCCGTACTTACCCACTACTTCATCCTTTCCATTTCTGTCCTCACCAACTTTCGCATTGAAGTCACCCATAATCACCAGTATGTCTCCTCTCGGTGTTGTGTCAATTGTTCCTTGCAGGTCCAAGTAGAAAGCTTCCTGCTCCTCCTCCGTCGCCATCGTTGTAGGGGCATATACTTGTATGATTGTTGTGTTGATCTTTCCACCACGAAATCTTACACTCAGTACTCTGTCACTCACTGTATTATAACCCATTATCGCATCAGCGCTCGTTCTATCGCACATGATTGCTACTCCGTTTCTTCTCCTCTCATCCTGCCCAGACATTACTATCTTAAAACCGTTCCAACTAAAATGTCCTTTTCCCTTCCATTTTGTCTCACATAATCCCAGTATCGCTATATCCATCCTTCCCATCTCTTTTTGGATGATGTCCATCTTCCCACTCTGCATGCTTCTGACGTTCCATGATCCGACTTTCATGGCTTTTTTACAGCTCATGTCAAGTCTTTGCTTCCTGGTCATATCCGCCGCTGGACGTCCTTTCGGCTTTGGTCCTGTGGCTTCATTAGAACCTGAATCTCCCGACTCGACACTGTGCTCATCCCCAGTAGCCATTAAGTCACCCTCAGGCCTGAGGGTCTCACCTTTGGTGACTTTACCTTACCATACCTTAATCTACAATATCGTCATAAAACCTTACCAAACCTTCGTCATTCTTCACCTTACCATACTTTAATCTACAATATCGTCATAATACCTTACCAAACCTTCATCATTCTTTACATTACCATAGTATACCTTAATCTACAATATCGTCATAACACCTTACCAAACCTTCATCATTCTTTACTTTACCATACCTTAATCTACAATATCGTCATAATACCTTACCAAACCTTCGTCATTCTTTACCTTACCATACCTTAATCTACAATATCGTCATAATACCTTACCAAACCTTCGTCATTCTTTACCTTGCCATACTTTAATCTACAATATCGTCATAATACCTTACCAAACCTTCACCATACCTTAACTTACCATACCTTATCTACCATATCTTCATAATACCGGTACCTTACCAACCCTTCATCATGCCTTAACAAACCATGCCGACATCATACATTGTACCTTAACCTACCATATCTTTATCATACCTGTAATCCGAGGCGAGCCAGGAGATCTTCGATGGTCTTTGGTTTTGGTCGACGTTGTTGACGCCTTCCTTTGCTCGGTCTCGTGTGACGAGGGGTGATGAGATGCAGTCCATCCTCGTGGATCGGTTCGACGTCAGTGGAGCGGAACGTTCCGATCTGGTTGTTGAGAATTCCACGACAGAGACGAGAATCGTGGATGCCGAGAAGATGGATGATGTCACCCTTCTGTATGGAAGAGCAAGTGGAAAGAATAATAGGAGGAGAAGGAAGAGGGGAGAAGGCGGAGAATGAGGAAGAGGAAAAAGAGGAAGAGGAGAAGGAGGATACAGAAAAGGAGAAGGATGAGGAGAGATGGAAGAGAAAGAAGAAGTTGGAGAATAAAGAGGTGAGGAGGTGGAGAAGACGGAGAAAGAGAAGGAGGAGAGGAATAAGAAGTTGGATGACGAGGAGGGAGAAGATAAGGAGGATACAGAGAAGGAGAAGGTTGTGGAGAAGGAGAGAGAAATAAGAAGCTGGAGAAAAAAGAGGGGGAAGATGGGAGAAGAAGGCGGAGAAAGAGGAGGAGAAGGGAAAAGAAGTTATAGGATGCTGCTGCTGCTGATGATGATGATGATGAGGAGAAGGAGGAGGAGGACGAGGACGAGGAGGATGAGGAATATGCTATATATGACCTGTCTAGTCGTGCATTGATTTAAAGGTTCTTGAAACCAAATGGGGTCCACGTCCCATGCAATTTTGAAATAGGAAAAATGGCCGAATTGCCCCCTTCCTGGATCCGCCCCTGTACGATAGGAGGACGCTATTATATATGGCGATGTGCCCCAATAGGCGCAGGACGCAAATAAATAATGGACAAAAACGGTCTTTTTAGACACCTTTAAAATGGATGTCACAAATACTATGATATCGTCGCTGCATTTATTCTATCGATGTGGTCCAAGAATCGATATATTGAGTGTTAAAGGTTCCCAACAGTCGCAAGATGTCACTAAATAATTGACAAAAACGGTCTCTTTAGACACCTTTAAAATGAGTGTCTCAAATACTATGATATTCCACAAGCGGGAGCTCGATCGATCGAGTGCTATCTGCGCCACAGCCGTCACAAGATGTCACTAAACAATGGAAAATTCAAACAATCTGTTTCCGCCTAATGATCTATTGGCCTTCCTTTTGAGCTGCGCCCACACCCTTGGACTCTACCAGGGTTTTTCCTTACTAAATTTAAAACTGTTCTTTTTGGGCGGACTGGAGTCGGAAAGAAAAAACTACTCAGAGGTGTTCCTGACAAGGAACCCGTCCGCCCAAAAAGAACAGTTTCAAATTTAGTAAGGAAGGACCCTGGTAGATTCCAAGGGTGTGGGCGTAGTTCAAAAGGAAGGCCACTCCAGACCACTAAGCCAACCACAGAAAGGCTCGATTCTTCATGGGAGTAGTACGAGCAAAAGGACGTAAGAGGACTCCTTATCAGCAGAGCGCAGCTGACGACGTCCTTGGATACCAAATGTAAGGCTTCATAGCTCTCAGAGGTATATTGGGCGAAAGGCCCTGACAACATCGCCATACCAATGCAGCTACACTAGATATATGTATTTTCGCATAAACCTCTTCATATCATCCATGACTCGGCATAACTGAAAACACTCATTCAATGTATGTATGTATGTATGTATGTGCACTTGTTATAGCGCCCCTTTCAGCGTGGTGGTGTTACGAACTATTGGAAAGTTCATTTTTATTTATATAGATGGACAAAATGCAAACAATCTGTTTCCGCCTCTTCAGTCAGGTATTAGGCAATTACACTTTACGGAACATCCTGAAAGTCTACAATGACCTTGTCCTTGCTGCTGCTGATAAGAGGTTCGCGATTGCCACAATTCTCATAGACTTCTCTGCTGCCTTTGACTGTGTAGAGCACTGCATCCTCCTTAAAGACCACTGGGCCAACCACAGAAAGGCTTCGATTCTTCATGGTAGTAGTACGTGCAAAAGGAAGTAAGTATATGTATTTTCGCATAAACCTTTTCATATCATCCATGACTCGGCATAACTGAAAAGTGAAAACACTTAGGCCTATTCACTGCCTTATTCTGACACGACTTGATTACTGTAACTCGGTACTTTATGGTCTCCTTCAATCCACACTGCTTCCTCTAACTACACGGTGTCCCAAGTGAAGTGAGCCCCTTTTTGTTTTGGCGATATACTTGTCAATTCTAAATGAAACTCTATAGAATTTCAGAGAATGTAAGAGGGATCAATTATCAATGTTTCCTGAAAATTTCATCCAATACTACAAACAGTGTCCGAAGTTATGAACGTTCAAATTTGGGCAGTGAAAAATGTAAGTTTCCAACATGTAAAAGATAGGAAATTAGTGTTAGCGCTGTTATTCAAAGCTGATGTTCAAAATGCGGTCCATTAGCTCGAAAGCCTCGAATGCATGCTCTAACTTGCTTTCGCCATTCACTGATTGCATTGTCAACAATCCCTTTGATCAAAACGATTCCATTCTGCCACATTTCGCAGTTTGAAGTGGTCTCTGGTGAACGTGACGCGCATGCGAGTTTCATAAGGCTGCGATGGGCCAGTTTCTGTTAGAAAATTCCATTAAAAACCTTTTGCACCGTAATGTTTTTCTCCTATTAAATTTTTTATTAAACTCAAATCTTCTTTGCGGAAACCATTTTTATTATCGTCCCCCATCATGGAAATGACGGAAATATGACGGATTTTTTTTATTAATTTAGAAAGTAAGACGTGCAGGTGCAAGCAGTAATATCAAATTTACATGTTGGAAACTTACATTTTCCTTTGTCCAAATTTGAATGTGCATAACTTCGGACTCTCTTTGTAGAATTGGATAAAATTTTCAGGAAACATTGATAATTTATCCCTCTTACACTCTCTGAAATTTTATTGAGTTTCATTTAGAATTGACAAGTATATCGTCAAAACAAAAAGGGGCTCACTTCACTTGGGACACCGTGTAGAATACTGCATCAAGCTGCAAGATTGTGTCTTGGACTCTCTTACCAAGAGCACATCACATCCCATCTGCTCTTCATTCTTTACACTGGCTTCCTGTTTATGAGCGCATTCGCTTCAAGCTGATACTCCTCGTGTACAAAACAGGCACTTGTGAACCTACCTATGGCCACACCTTGTAACTTTGTTAAAGGTCTCTCTTCTCTTTGATCAGCATCTGGTTGAAAGTATGTTGCTCAAATTAGGCATGCACGTCTTGTCTTTGGTCGGTTTCTTTCACATTTGCTAGTTACCTCCTCTGGAAGTCTCAAATTTCAGTTGTATTATAATGCAAAATGGCCCCATTAAACACCTTTAAAATGGGTGCAACAATGGCTATACTTTCTACGCTCCAGTTAGCTTAATATGTCCATCGACAAGCCGGTAACTCAATCGATCGAGTGCAAATATATAGGTGCCACACTAATCGCAAGATGTCGCTAAACAATTTACAAAATGGTCTCTTAAGACACCTTTAATATGGGTGCTACAAAAGACTATGATAGAGCCAGTGCAATTAATTTACTATGATCTTTGATGGGGTAATCAGATCTCGGAAACGTTTTTTCCCCGCGAAATCACGTTTAAAAGTCGCCCAGATTGGCAATAATTATTATTAGCAGCGCGATAAAGATTATAAGCAATTTTATGCTGTGCTCATTAAAAACGGGCTGTCATCACGTTAGCCACACGACATAATTATGAATAGTAGCTTGTAGAATGTAGATGTCACCTAAGTAACCTACAGCCGTCAAATTATGACAATTCACAATGTCGCCATCACAACCGCAGGACTTTTCAAAAGACACCCAACACATCGTGAGGTTACGAGGACGAAATTGTCAGTCGCGGCACTTTGAAAAGGAGCCCAACTCGCGACGACCTGACACAACCCTGACTCAGGTGGCTCTATAATAGATCGATTGCTAACGGCTCTACCGTAGTCACAAGATGTGGCTAAACAATGCAGAAATGATCTCGTTAGACACCTTTAAAATGGATGCTACTAAAACTATAATAACACAACCGCCAATTAAGAGCTGTATATTTTATACACATCTCCGTTAAAATTTCTCAATGATTCTATCAGACCAGAGACATCACAAAACTGCAAACGTATTTTTCATCGCCTTATCTATATCTATAAGGAAGGATGTATATTTATTTATATATTTGTCCAGAATGCACGCCCACAGTTTTGCAGCTATTGATCTGAAACTTTGCACCTAGACAGGGGTCCATCAAACTTAGCAAGTGCAGGGGTTGGCGAATTTCTAACACCATGGGCGCCAGGGTGGGGGGGTTTTTCTCAGGGGGGCGGAAATTTTTTTCAGCTAATGATGTGAAATTATGCATTTAGACAGAGGACCGTTAGGTCCTCCCAGAAAACGAGTTCACGAATCTCTACCACCAGGGGAGAATGGGGGGGGGGGGCAAAAACTCCAATTTCTTTATTTTTATACCATCGCCATAGTTTAAAAGCTATTAACCTGAAACGTTGCAGCTAGATAGGGTGCAACCTGGACCACCTCGCCCTCAACCAACACACACGTCGCCCCGCAGGGGCCGGGTGGGGCAGGGCGTTGTTTATGGGGCGAAACTTTTTTTGGGGGTGGGGCGAATTTTTTTTCAGCTATTGATGTCAAATTTTGCATTTAGACAAAGGACCGTCAGGTCCTCCCAGAAAACGAGTTCACGAATCTCTACCACCAGAGGGAGAATTGGGGCGGGGGGCGAAAACTCCATTTTCCATATTTTTTAACCATCGCCATAGTTTCACAGCTATTCACCTGAAAAGTTGCAGCTAGATATATGGTGCCACCGGGACCACCTCGCCACCAACCAACACACACCTCGCCCCGCAGGGGCCGGGTGGGGCAGGGCGTTGTTTAGGGGAGGTTTTTTTTAGGAGGGGCGAAATTTTTTTGCAGCTATTGATGTCAAATTTTGCATTTAGACAGAGGACCGTCAGGTCCACTCAGTGGAGGAGTTGACGAATCTCTACCACCAGGAGGAGAATGGGGGGGGCAAAAAATCCATTTTCCATATTTATACCATCGTCATAGTTTCACAGCTATTCACCTGAAAATTTGCAGCTAGATAGGGTGCCACCAGGACCACCTCGCCCTCAACCAACACACACCACGCCCCGTAGGGGCCGGGTGGGGCAGGGCGTTGTTTAGGGGAGGCAAAATTTGGGGGGTCAATTTTTTTGCAGTTTTCCAGATATTGATCCGAAACTGCATGGGGTGCGAAAACCCAAACTTTTGCTATTTCCTTTCCATCGCCATAGTTTCACAGCTATTCACCTGAAAAATTGCAGCTAGATAGGGTGCCACCGGGTCCACCTCGCCCCAAACCAACACACACCTCGCCCCGCATTGGCCTGGTGGGGAAAGGGTGCTGTATGGGGTGGGCAATTTTTTTTCCAGTTTTGCAGCTATTGATATGTTTGTGGTGGGGTTGTGGCCGTGGCATGTTGAATACTAATTTTCCCGGGCAACGCCGGGTACCCCAGCTAGTTACCTATAAGTAAGGTCCAGCAGTCTGACATCTCCATTGGCGCTATAGAAATTCTACGATTACGTTACTGACCTTGAGCGTAAGAGCATCGCGGTCGTCGCTGGAGTTTGGAATGTAGTCGACCTTTGACCTGACCCTGTTGATGTATGGCAACTTGAGACCAGGCTCCTCTTCGGTGCTCATTGAACTGTGACTGCTACTGCTGCTGATGGCACAGGCGCCTACACGCATCAATGAATAGATGAATATGAATGATCAACTAGATGGATGAGAACAATGGAATGAATGAATGAGAAAATGAAAGAATGAATGAATCAGTGAATGAAGGAATAAATGGATGGATGGATGAATGAATGAGTTATTGAATGATAAAGTGAATGACAGAATTAGCAATCGAATAAATTTGAGCTGAATAAATGAAGGATGAATGAATGAATGATTGGGTGACTCAACTGAATGACTGAATGCATTAATAATAGATGATCTAATGAACAAATGAAAGGATGAATGGACGAATGAAAAACTGACTGACTAACTGAATTAATTAATTAATTAATGGATCGATTGATTGAATGATTGATTATGAATGATTGAAGAAATGAATAGACGAATGAATGAATGAATGAATGAATGAATAAATGAATGAATAAATGAATGAACGAATGAATGAATAAATAAATGAACGAACGAACGAACGAACGAACGAATGAATGAATGAACGTGCGAACAGATGAATTGATGGAAGGATGTATTCATGCTGGAACTACTACTCCACAAAATAATAGACTTCTTGCGATATAATTTTGCTGGCGCCACAAATACTGAAAATAATAACAAAGGAAATAATTCAAAGACAACAACAAGAGAGCAAACAATAGAAGATGACCAGAAGATGTTGCAGCGATGGACATGGCGTTCGTCAGACTGTCCGTTGAGCTGCTGACCAGCTCTTCTGTCGTCTCCCTGAGTGTCCTTCGTCCGGTCCTTGACCTTTGACTGTTCCGCTCCGTTGCACACGGATCCTTATCGATCGGCTGAACAGCAAAGAACACCAATTATTATCTCGATCTATTGTTTTATCGAACAATGAACAATACTTTCCGCGGTGAAATTGTATTCTTAGTTACACCCGTTTTAAAGGTGTCTAAAGTGATCATGTTGTTTATTGTTTTGCGACATCTTGCAACCACTGTGCATTCGTTAACGTCGACCTATCGAGTTACAGGATGCGAAGATTTATCACCTGCATCTTTGAGTCTAGGTTGTTTATTTAGAGTATTAAATAATAAAGTATAATTCTCAACTTACAATCATCTGTACCTGGTCACTCTTCTCCACAACTTTCTGTCCACTGTTCGTCAACGTTCCATCCAGATCCTCACGATCTTCCATCTCTTCTCCAGTCGTCGTCCAGTCAACCCAGATCCCCCTACCCTCCTCATCAACCCCTTCCTCCCTTCTCCTACAAACCCCATTCACCGACGTAGCTACATTCCCCATCGCATCCAACCCATCCCGCACGTTCTCGTAGTGATGGCCCATGGTCCTCAGGGTCCCATCGCCCCCCGTGTCCTCGTCCGTCAAGGCCATCCTCGGGGACGGCACGGAGCTGTGCAGGCTGCGCGACTTGCGAACAGGAACAGACGGTTGGATGTCGCCGCTCTTACTGCCTAACAGCGGGGAACAAACGATGGGGGACGATGACCCGTTGTAGCGGACCATACACTCGGCTGACATCGACTCAACGATGGCCCCTCCTCCACCAGCGCCCCTCGGTCCAGGGCCCCTCGGTCCCCCAGGGCCCCTCGGGAGAGGAGGCAGCGGGGGCGGCGGAGTGGACCACCCGAAGGACCGTTGCTTCGTTGACGGTGAGCTGTCCCTGCTTGACGATGACTGCTGTTCGAGGGACTCGGATCTTTTCCGGTGGAGCAGTGGAGCGAGGCAGTGGGTCAGTGGCCGGTGATCCGTGTCTCCTCTCGCGGTGGAGTTGCTTCCCTTGCGACGCGAGAACGGGGAGCCGAAGATGAGACGGGATTTGGAGTCTTGGAAGCAGCGAGGAGTGGGATCGGTTCGGTTGGAGTCACCTGGACCTGGAGAGGAGAGAGGAGAGGAGGAGAAAGACGATGACACCTACAAGAACAAAACGATGACAATAATTTATTATCTATTTGTTACCACCACCACCACCACCACCACCACTACCACCACCACCACCACCACCACCACCACCACCACCACCACCACCACCACCACCACCACCACCACCACCACCACCACCACCACTACCACCAGTACAACTACTCGTTAAAATCTGCAGCCATTGTATTAGTGTAAATCTGATGTCAACTGATGCAATCCAGTCAGAATCGACCTATAATTGACCTTTCTAGGCTGTATGACGCTATATATTCTACAAAAGGAGCTACAGAAAACTACCAATCCAATACAATACACTGTAGTGTAGATGAAGTCATTTTACTCAATATACGATTTGAATTTGAATCCGATGCAATAATTATTCTTACATCTTGTCTGTTCGAGTCAAATTCTTCAAATGGTCGTCTCTCACGTCTGTGGTTCTTCACCTTCAACAGCAAATTATAATTTATAATGATTATAAATCTACAATGATAAATCGGAAAATAAAGAAGACATTTCATTAAAAAAATATAAAATTTTATACTAGTACATAAAAAGTTACAATAAATAATAAATAGGGGCCTTGACTAAAATACTAAATTTATAGTCAAATAAGTAATAATTAATCTTCAAATAAACAAGAAACCATAAACAGAACAGCAAAAAATAATAAAATAAATGATACAGAGTAAAATAGTGAAGTAAAAATAGTAATATAAATGTATATAATTATTATTAAATTTTATACTAGTACATAAATCATCTATCATTGTATCTGTTTATTCACCAATCTGTCGACAATGTATTTATTTGTTCATTTTCCTGATGATGGCCTTCGAGACCATTGGTCCAATCAACGAAAGCGGTCTTGTTTTCCTCAAAGATTTAGGAAGGCGTATTTCCGAATTTTCAAGGGAGTCTAGAGAAACTTGCTTTCTCTTCCAGCGTTTGTCGATTTCAATCCAGCGCTTTAATGCCGTGGCCTTCCGAGGCTCTTTCTGTTCAAACCCTGAAGACGAGGCCTGACTAATTCCGGACCCATCTGTTAAATGAAATGTTATAATAGTAATAATAATTATAATAATAATAATAATAATAATAATAATAATGTTTCTCTCACCTGGATTGACGCCTCCGCTAGTCGTTATAATGTATATAATAATTAGTAAGTAAGTACCATTTCAACGGCTTCGTCGATGGATAATTTTCCTTCCTTGACAAGAATCATCAACTGAATTCTCTCATCTTCTGACATCATCATCTCACTTGCATTCAAATCCCCTAATCACGACAACAACAGCAAAACTATCTCATCATCATCAACATCGTCGTCATCATCATCATCGTTATTATTATCATCATCATATTATTGTTATTATTATTACAATTGTTACTGTTATTAATATTATAACTACTACTGCTGCTGCTGCTGCTACCACTACCACAACCACTACCACTGCCGCTACCGCTACTGCTACTACTACCGCTACTGCTACTGCTACTACTACTACTACTACTACTACTACTACTACTACTACTACTACTACTACTACTACTACTACTACTACTACTACTACTACAACTATACTGCTACAGTGCAACTAATACTATTCTTATAGAGCCACCTCCACCACCACCTCCACCACCACCACCACCTCCACCACCATCACCACCAGCACAGCTGCTTTTTAAACTCATTATTTTCTACGACCCAGAAAATAATGATACCCTCGTGTTGTTTGTATGGATATTTTTTCGATGGTCGTCGAATCGTGACGCTCTTGAGGAGTCGGCCAAGCGTGCTGCTGACAGTTTCTTTGACGGACGATTCTGATGATGACCAGCTTCCGGCCTCAGCGCCTGTCACGCACAAGCAATTCAACGTAATGTAATCGATATCTCTAATACAATACCCCCATGGATGGATCTGCGGATTATAATTAGCGCCTTTAGAAAGTTTAGTATACTTGCCACATATGGCGCTGGTTTCGTTAATGTATGGCATGAAAGTAAAGCATTCTCGCTGCGCATATCTCAGCCACAACTGTAAGCTCTGCAGCAGGCAGACAGGAAAATGAACAAATAAATACATTGTCGACAGATTGGTGAATAAACAGATACAATGATAGAAACAGGCAGGCGGACAAAAATACGAACGGGGATAAATAGACAAGTAAACAGGTAGATTGATAGGCAAGCAGTCAAAAACAGACAAAAAGACAAATAAACAAACAGATTGGTGGCAAACAGAAAATAATATGCAAACAGAAACAAGCAGACAGATAGAAAGACGGACAGGCAGACATAGGTAGGCAGGCAGGTAAACCACCAATGTCAACCATGGAAACCTAAACAGTCAAAAGAGGCAGGCAGCCCGACAGACGGCCAAACAAACAGACAGACTAACAAACAGACAGCCGGCCAAAAAAGGACAGATTGACAATCAGGCAGACAGACAAGGAGGCAAGCAGACAGAAAGGCAGACAGAGCAGAGACATACAGACAATGGGAATCGTAATAACAAAGACAACACGAACTTCAACTACAAAGCGATCACGTCACAGTCCCTCACCCCACCCCTCCCATCCCCCTATCCTGCTTCATTCTCCCCTTCCCCACTTCTCCCTCTCCCACCGGCACACGATGAACGACTGACCCCGAAACAATAATTGGCTTTGGCGGGCGATCAATCACTCTCGCCCTTCACTAAGCCATTGTTATTTCTTTGATTAATTGCGGCGGCCACATCAAAGGACTCGCCGCTGAAAAGACAATGGCGGCGCTGTGTTGGGACTGGAAGGGTTGGCTGAATGTGGGTGGGAGGGGGTGAGGGAGGAGGGATGGACGACGATGCCTGTCGCATTCCAATTGATGGATCAGTTGGAAGGAAGGAAAAAATACGCCTGACTGACCGGATATGCACGTAAATCAGTCAAAGATGTCTGCAGTGCAGAGAACAATGCATGCGAGACTGCGAGTAGAAAAGCAATCGCATAAGCTAACTATGAAAGAGAGAGAGATGAGAATGACGCATGGAAAAATAAGAGAAGACTTTTTGCCCACCCCGAGAGGGAGCTCATGGGGCATTGTAGACCAAGAGCACTTAAGCACTCCCTTGAGCTAACCGCAAGATGAAACCGTGGATTAGGATACAGGAAAGGAAGATCAACCCCTTGAGCTAGCTCTCACAGGGAGCCTACTCGTTTTATGAGGCATGGCAGCCGAGGATCAGCATTCCATTGACCTAACTCCAACCGGGAGCCATGGGTAGATGAGGCATGCATAAAGAAGAGCAATCCCTTGAGCTAACTCTCATAGGGAGTCTCATAACGCGAGGAGCACTCTCATGAGCTAACTGCGACAGGAAGCTATGAGCATTGAGCAAGGAAGAGCACTTCTTTGACATAACTCGAAGCAGGAGTCATGGTTAGATGAGGCATGTGAGGAGAAGAGCAGTCCGATGTCTTGGCAAGGTCAATCTTGGTAAAGGCATCGAAGGTTAGTCAAGCCGTGATTCATTTAAGTACAGTATATATATATATATATAAACTGAAGTCATATACACAAAATATTAAGGTAAAATTGGTGAAACCTCAGCTATCCTGAGTCAAGAGAAAGTATGTTAAGATGAAAATAAGATAATTTTGAAAAAATTAAAATCAACGAAATGTAATGTAGTTCAAGGTAGGACAAGCAGGTAAGATAAGCTAAAGTATAGGTCCAGATCAGGTAAGACACGGTAGGACAAGATAAGATAACGCTATAAGGTAAGTCAAAGAATATTTCGATTACCTATGTTGTTCGGATCTGCTGACGATGGCGTAAGGCTGAGCCTAAAAGAAAACATATTCAAATTTAATGATTGACTGACGAAAGCAGCAAACGAAAGAAAAAAGGATGAATGAATGACGGATTGAATGGATGAATGACTAAATAACGAATGAATGAATGAATGAATGAATAAATAACGAATGAGTGATTGATGGGTCGTTATATAGAAGACGAACTCTATGAGTAAATTTCTCCCTCTTCCAAGCAACTGACAGACTGACACATGTTACTGGCTGACACACTAACACCGACACTAACGGACACAAGAATCCACGAATGAAAGAATGAAAAAAATAATTAATTAATGAAAGAACGAATGAACAAATTTAGAAATGAATGAATGAATTAGATTCTGTTTGATTATGACCTCGGAATAATTTGCTTGATTTCTACTAGATGCTCAAGACCTTTCCGATTCTTTTCCTACATATTTTTGTGTACCCGTGATTCGGCAACTTGGGCTGGGAGAGGTTCTGAGTAGGCTTCTTAAAAGGCCGCTATGTAAATTTTCGGAATGAATGAATAAACTCTCAACCGACCGTCCAACTGTGTCATTCATAGATTGACAAATGACCGTCTCTAAAGAGGACATAATTATTTAAATATTACTAAAATTTATATGGCGCCATTACATTAATGAATAAGGAAAGTAAACAGTGCAATCGTAAGCAATGTAAAAATAACATTATCAATAGATAGCTGCTATCTACACAGTTTGTCATCAAATTTAATGTTACCCATGCTATTCTAAATGGAGGAGACTCAGGAGAGTCACCAATTATAGACCTCGGTAGACCTCAGCAGACCTCAGTTAACTTAATTCCCTACTAGAATTAAGTAGTGACAGCAAAAAGTATACCTCGTTTCAACGGCGCTATAGAAGTCATTGCAATGGATTGATTGATTGATTAATTGATTGATTAATTGATTGATTGATTGATTGATTGATTGATTGATTGATTGATTGATTGACTAACAGATCAATCAATCCGTAATCTCAGTGCACGATTTTCCACGCCAGATACATGTAGAAGCATTGACAGGGTCACCTTTCCCTTCCCTCAACTCCAGCCCCACACGTGTAATCTTCATTAATCCACCATGCTACAGTGCTACCTCTCCAATCACCACCCCTTCCCAATGACAGACACCGAGAAAGACTATTAGACAGGCACACAGGCAGACATAGGCCCTCCCCTTGACTGTCCATTCAGTATCGTCCCACTCCACCTCGTCGGATCCTGGGGTAGGGTACGTCAGCTGGCGACCGACCTCCCCCCACCCCGACCGACCCCCGACCCCAACCGACCCCGACCGACCCCCACCCAACCGACCGACCCCCACCCGACCGACCCCCGACCGACCCCGTGGATTAGTGAGGGACCCTCCGGCAGCCGACAGACTGACTGGCGCCCGGGGCGTCGTCGTCGTTGACGTCTCCTTTGTTTTTACGACTGCAGTCAGGGTCCAACACATACATCTTTGAACATAAATCGTCACTCTCTCTGCGACTCCGCAGTATCATCCTTGTGTCTCTGTTTCTCTCTAGCTGTCTGTCTGTCTATCTCTGGCTTTCCCTCTATCTCTCTCTCTTTTTGGCTGTCTCTGTATCTCTCTTTCCATCTACTAATCGTAATGTCGTGATTTCTATAGCGCCCAAAGTGGCCAACTCGTGGAAGCCAGCTCACGCACAATCGCACAACATTGTATCTGTTCACGCCTACGGCCTAAAAACTCTCGACACAAACTCAATCCGCCGCAAGCCTTTCCTCCCTGGGTTTCTGATCACCATTTGACATAATATCCAGACAACACCTCCGACAAGAAAGCAGCACTCGTGAATAAGCTGGTGTCCTGCGCTTTGCTCTCAATCTATATATATAAAAATGAAACTTTCCAACCGTGCGTTATGAGTGTTTTCGAAAACTGACGAACCGATTGTTTTGAAAATTTTACGACACCTTCCATTCAAATAGAACCGTGTTGTAGTATGCTTTTTTCCCGAAAAAACCCAGCATTTTCCACAAAAGAGAACTTTGAAATCCGTTCGACCGCCATTTGCAATTTATACATGTCCCAACGTCCATGAGGGTTGCCAGATTTCGGAAACGTTTTTGTCGCGACATCACGTTGAAAAGTCGCCCAAAAGTCGCGAGATGACCAACTTTGATCTGGGTTGCCCAAAAGTCGCGATAGCGCACATGTCGCTGTCGGGAAGGAACGTGTGAGGGAGGAAAGAAGGAAGAGGGAGCGGGACAAAGAGGGAGTGAAGGGACCGGAGGGGAGGGATGGAGAAGGGAGGGAGGGGAGGAGTAGAAGGATGGGGAGGAGAGGAGGGGGAGGGGAGGAGTAGAAGGATGGGGAGGAGAGGAGGGGGAGGGGAGGGGGAGTTGAAGGAGAGGCGGAGGGGAGGGGGAAAGGAGAGGGAGGGAGACGTTGGAAGAGGAGGGTAGGGGGAGGGGAAAGGGAGGGGGACGGAGAGAGGACGGGGAGGGGAGGAGGAAGGAGGAGGGGAAGGGGGCGGAGGGGAGGGGACGGGGGAGGGGGAGGGGGACGGGGGAGGGGAGGGGACGGGGAGGGGGATGGGAGGACGGGGAGGGGGAGGGAAGGGAGACGGGGGAGGGAAGGAGGCAGATGACAGTCTTTTCTGCCACAGCAACGCGTGGCCGGGTACAGCTAGTCAACAATAATAATACATGTGAAAATGAGGATTATGAGTAGGCTACAGTAACTAGTGAAAACTAAATCAGAATCGGTTCTGGGTCGAGTGATCAGGTAAATAATTAGGCAGACACAATGGAATCTAGAGTTTATAACTGGAGCGGTAAGAGGGTATACTCGGGTATGCAACGTATAGTATGCTCACCTCCGGAAAAAATGACAGCGTGTACGGTTTACTCACCTCTGAAAACGAGGGTACCGTACACGTGGGTATGCAGCGTATACTCACCTCACAAAGACCAAGTGAATTATAGGCCTATGCGCAGGGAAAAATCGCGATTTATGACGAAAGAAATGGTGTTGGTTTTTCGAGCGAAAAATCATGAGAAAGCCATGCTTTAATGCTATTACTTTGTATACATATGTTTCAATCAATCAATCAATGTACTCATTCCAAACCTAAATTCGTCTTGTTCTTCGTCAAGCGCTCTTTCAACATGATATGCTGCATTCGTATAATAGGGGACTCTGTGAGTAGTTCCTTTAAGGAAAATTGGTGGCGCCACTATGCACATTCGTTGACTAGGCAGTTCCGGTTTCAGTGTTTATGATGTTGTTATGATCGATAGATTCGCGTTAGAATTAAATTTTTATTTCATCATGGATAATTACACAATTTGGAAGAAATGTTGGAAGTCGAGTTGAGGCAAAGAGAAACCAAGAGTTCTGGAGATGACACGAGCTTCTTGAGCGGTAAGATAACGAAATAACTAAACGCATCTGACTTCACGCAACATTACGCTGTATACATCTTTCATTCTGTACGGAAATTTAGCCTTTAGGTAAACGTCTACCAAAATTTATGAAGCACCCCTTCAAGGTAACTACTCAGTAGTGCTTCCAAACCCAACTGTTAAGGACGGTTTTAGCGCATACGTAAAACACATACGAGCAGAGGCGTAGCGACCGCCTTCCGTAACATCCGACCGAAGGGGCCCCCGAAAGGAAGGGGCCCCTAAAGTCACCAAAAATGAATGGTAGGCCTATAACGGCGATTGACATTATTTTATTGAAGCCATTGCTCATGCAATCCATGTGGGATTCACTGACAAAACCGTGATGTAAATACGAATTATTCACTGCAGACCTATACATAATATGATATGAACCCTGTTTACATAAAATAAATGCCGAATTTTGGTGTCTGCATTGTAAGGGGCTTCGCCAATCGCCACCCTGGACTTGTGTTCGGAGGGGGCCACGTTCTTTGTTGCTACGGCCCTGCATACGAGTAGCGGTAAACCCTAGGCTTAATGTGTCAAGTTAATATATTTGCACCTCTGCTGATTTGTATTTAGAGAAAGTGCTGTTTGCCTACTGGGGAGCTGCTGGTCCCTCGAACTCGGTCTTCTACCAGACAGCGTTGATTCTTCTCAGTTATTGACCCATCCACATGGAATGGGCTTCCGCTTGCACTGCGCTTACTATGTCGAAATAATTTGCCTGCTTTCTACCAGTTGCTCAAGACCTTACTTTTTTTAGCCGTGGCTGGGCTGAGAGCGCCTCTAAGTAGCTAGGCTTCTTGAAGGACACTATATAAATTTTCGAATGGAATGAATTAACAATATTATTCTTTAATGATTCAATCTGACAAACCGCAGAGTGATTACAGTACAGGTTATACGAAATACGGCCCACTATAGCACGACAAGCAGGTCAGCTTTACAGCAATGTTCGGCTTAACACTAATGGCCTCATATGTATTTCTCTTTTGCTTTCAAGCAGGTGTCATTGCAAAGATGTCTGTTTCTTGTTACAGATTCCAGTAATACCTACCATCTCCGATCATGGCCTCATCGTCACATCCATCCCGCTCCTCATCAAAGCACTGTCCTATATACTTCGTTAGACTTCCATGACTGGCGGAGCCTTCAAGTCTACGCTTCTCGATATACCAGTCATCGCTGATCCATCGACCCTGGAGGACGTGCCGGTTGCCGACATCTTCACAGTCTACGAATCCACCATGACAGACCTCATCAACCGATTTCTTCCCACTCGCCAGGCCAAAGTCCAGCGCTGCCCACTCTCTCCATGGTTTGACGTGGAGTGCCGGTCTCTAGACAGGCGGTATAGGAAGGCACGATCTCCTATGGATCATACTGCCTGGATTGTGGGGTTTTCATTTCAGCTAGTCACCCATGGATACCTTCGCAGTTCTTGAGACTTTTGATCAATGCTGACCACTGTTGAAGGAAGTTAAGTGCCATTTCAGTGCAAGAAATCACCCATATATTTCTTTCATGTCTGTTTACTTCCTTGAAGACAGTGATGGCCAAATTACTTTAAGCAAAATACACAACTATTATTACCACGTTCAGGATGAACTCTTCTGTTTAGGAAGACACATGTTTTTTTGTTGTTTACACTTTAGCGGACATGAATTGTATTATTGTTTCATGTGATGTCGACTTCATTGTGGCAGTGCATGCCTTCAACTCTAGAACATTTCTTTTATCGTTTAAAAAAAGCCTGCCTTAACAAGTTCTTTTATAGACTACCGGTATTACACATTTAAATTTTAAAACATATTTAATGTAGATCCGATAGTAATATCGCAACCTGATTCTGCACTACACAAGCAATGTCACATTCTAAGCATTTCTTAAACAATGCGACTGGGAAAATTACATAGCATGTAACAAACAAATATTATATTCGATGGCAATTGTGTTTCACAATGGTTCATTGGTTGTGTTAAAATTTAGTATATTTTGCAAAGACCAATGTGAACTCTTTTGCTGCTTACTTTGTGGTCGTGTAGGATTGCTTTTGATTTTTATTTATAAAGAACGTGGGAATATTAACCTGCACATCGAATAATGCAAACATGTCCTGTACAACATGCCAAAATGGATTCCACTGAATAACATAAACTGGGAAAGCCACTGTTCGCTTTTAACATACTACGATTCTTATACGTTAAAAATGTTGCTTGTTGGGCTAAGGGGAGCTTTGAGTTCTTACAGCACATTCAGTCCCATCTAATACGATACATGTCTTTAGGAATTTTCCCCAGAAATCAGAAGGCGTAAAAATTCACCCAATCACGTTAGGGCCACATTTTCAGCTCCCTCCACTCAAGTGACATGAAGCAAATCCTAGTACAAAACACATTAATCACTTGACTTTCACATGCACACACACACATCAAACCCATGAAAAGTGAAGCAATGAGATGCTGGGCTTTTCTGGTCCTAAACTTGCAGCACGAACTGAAATTTGGCATAGTTTTCCAGTCTTGTGTAAAAATTAACTGCCTTATCATTGTTACTAATTGACAAGACTGTACGTGATTGTTTTCCCAAAGTTTGGACAGATGCATGAGTTGTCTGTATGGCTTCCTCCACTGTCTGAGTTTTTTGCATCTGTCAGCTGTTTGCTTCTGGAAAGTGTAGACTCTGAAACTACTACAACTGCCCAACCAACAGTTAAATCATTATCCATATTCAGATTGTTGATTTTACTCTCTGAAAATTCTTGTGATTTTTCCTCTTTTTATTGCACCGAGTCTTTAGTCGTGTTCGACACAAAGTCTTAGCAGAAGGTTGCGGAGTCCAAGTAGACCGACTCAGGGACCGCTGACTGTTGTCTCAACACTTTTTATAGTGATTTGTAACCTGCAAAATGACAGTAAAACATTTTCAGGTTTTTGCGGCAAAATAATTATAATAAATAGCATCAAGTGTTATAATACTTTTAAATACTACATCATTGCCTAGTGATTTTTAACATGAAAAAGACAGCCAAACATATATAAAGCTGTTCATATCACCACACCTAGTAATAATGATAAATAATATTGACTTTTAATTACTGTATTATTCTTTAGTGGTTTCTACTGAAATGACAGCAAAACAACTAAAAATGTTTCACCATTACACTGAGCAATATAACATAATAAAATTATTGCTTCCAAGCTTGGTAGTTTTACAAAATATTTAAAGACCTAGATTACAAGTACAGGACATGTCTTGCAAACCATATCCCTTAGTATTATAATGTTATTGTTGCTTAGCGGCTTGTAACTGAAAAATGTCAGCAAAAAGCTTTAAAAAAATGTGTTACCACCACACCTATTAGTAATGGCAATAAATATCAAATGTTTTATAGAAATTACCGTGTTACTGCTTTTACCATTGGTTGTTTTTAGAACATTAGATTTAAAAGCATAGATTACAAGTACAGAGAATGTCTTGCAAATTACACCCGTTATGTTTATTCTTAGGCTATTGTTGATGGTGGTGAACTAAAGTGAACTAGCAAGCTGGCCTTTTATAGTTCTGGGCGAAACTGCACAATCGGGGACCGCTATTAATAGATCTTACGTACTATTTTCAATTTATTGGAAAGAATGACGACATTAACCCTAATTCTAACCCTAACCAACCCTCACGACGCCTAACCTGAGCCCTAACTGACCCTCACGACGCCTAACCGACCCTCACGATGCCTAACCTGAGCCCTAACCGACCCCCACGACGCCTAAAATCTAGTAATAGCGGTCCCCGATTGTGCAGTTTCGCCCTCCGAAATAACTTACCGTAGCTCGTCATATCAGTGTAGTCCTCGTCCATAAAATGAGACTCGCATACCAAACTCCGTGAAGTTGGATGCCATTTGCCATATTTTAGTGCTGAAATCCACTGCCATCTCAACGGAATATCTTTCGGAAACTTGTGACCTCCTTTTCCTCTACATTTTGGCACGCATCAATACGCAGGCATTCTTTAAAATCTCCTTAATCTGCTTAAGTTTTGATCAGTATTTGTAAATAAACAACAGTAACCAAGGCACACGATTTGCCGGAAGTTCTTGTTTCAAGTTCAAAAAGGAACATGGCAACGTGGCGCCTCTAGTGGTTGCCATTTCCCACAGAGTCCCCCATTGCAATGTAACCCTTTCACGGAATTTATTTATCGCATTTGCTATATGTAGCGCCTTTCACACTCTGCAAGTCAATGCCTCCGTTAAATATTTCAGTCTTGTGAATTTCCTTTTTTGTACATCTATAGGGACGATTTCCGATTTGATAAGTTATTACCTAAAAATCATCTGCTAATTTTTATCTTTGTGACAGCCTGACAGGACGGCATAGACTCAGAGATTGCATTTCTTTAACAACTGATCTGGTAATACTCCACCGCCACCACCACCTCCTCCTCCTCCTCCTCCTCCTCCTCCGCATCCCTCCTCCCCCTCCTTCTTGAACCTTGAAGTATACATGTATATTTTCGTAGTGATCCCATCCATTTCTTGATGGAATCCTTCATCCTTTTCATTTTGTTGATAGCATCTTGATCTTTCTATGTTGTTTATGGGCAACTCTGTGAGAATCGTATTCGGTTCTCACATGCATAACACTACGATTACGTGGGTCGACATTAAATTTTTATTAGTTGTCCTTACATCGTTTCGTTTCTATAAGACATGATTGCATCGAGTGCTATATAGTGGGCCTATAAGTAGGTCTATGTACCATACTAATAGCGTATCTGATTGATGCATGCAACTTTGAGCTCAAATTGTTCGCAAAGTAGTTCTACATTCGTATACATACGTCTTGCCATCTCCTTATCTCGAGAGCTTACATAGCTTTCATCGTATGCATATAATATTATATTATACGCATACAACACCCAAACATGCATAAATATATACACACATCATACATAGCCGATAACACAAACCTACATTAATAATGTAAACATTACATAATGTATCATATCATCATCAGACTCAAGTATAAAAATATACAAATAATTGTATCTTTCTCACACGCACATATACAGAGTATACAAAAGACTACAAATATATACAAATATAATTTATTTGTGTATATTTAGATGGACACTATGTATGCTAATGTGCAACATTTACGCAAACACAAGAATACCATTAGCGGCTAATGACTCATAATAAATTGCTATTACGAATAACTGGTTCTTTGTTCCCCAAACAAAGTACACACTTAGCACCGCCTCATATCTGCCACAAGGCTATGACCAGCATTTATATACCGTTTATATATATATATAATATACCGTTTATATATATGCATATATATATATCGTTTGTATATATATATATATATATCGTTTGTATATATATATATATCGTTTGTATATATATATATAGGCCTATATATAGTTACGTTATGTAAATGTGTTGCTAAACAAAGGAGCGTCTGCTGAAGAGTTGTCATCGGATCTGACCTTTGATGACCTGAATGCATACTAATGAAGAACCGTGGCTCGTTGCGCATGTCAGAAAAAAATAGGGGCAGATCATGCCTTATAGCCAGACGTATACACTGTGTCCCAATAAATCGGGCACCCTTTTTATAATGTGAATAAAACTGGTAAATATCCATCGAATGTCAAAATTTCAAAACTGTTTTTATCCTGAGATATTTATCTACAAATTAGTAATTTATGAACGGCCATCACTAATAAATTACGTCATAGTGACGTCGTTAATTTACATATCAAAACCAAATGTCAACAAAAATCGTTAGAGAATGGCGTTAACATTTGAATTCTCTGATGCAAATGACGCAAACATGACGTCAATATTCATGCCATAAACGTCATATTTGAACCAGTGTAAGATAATTATCTCTGGATGAAAACAGTTTTGAAATTTTGAAAATCGATTAAGATTTACCTGTTTTATTCACATTATAAAAAGGGTGCCCGATTTATTGGGACACAGTGTACATACGCCTCTGTCTACTTACGTTTGCCTCTCTGCGTCTATCTTTGTGTGAGTCTGTCTGTCCATCCACGTGCGTGTGTGTCTGTTTCCATATATGTGTCTTTTGTGTGCCGGTAATTCTCTGTATCAGTTATTGTATGAGTCTGTCTGTCTCTGTCTGTCTATCTGTCTGTCTATCTGTCTGTGCATCAACGTGCCTGTGCGTCTGTTTACATGTAGGCCTATGTCTATATGCGATTCTCTGTATGTGTCTGTATGCCATTTGAGTCTGTCTGTGTCTGTCTGTGTCTGTGTGTCCGAATCAGAATCTGCAGGCGCTTAATTGATCTGTAATTTTCACCAATAATAACTTCACTAGAAGCACTTACATCCCTATCGCCTGCCCGCAGGCGGTAAATACCTTCTGCAAGTGGAATAAACAACATGCAACTGATCGCTAATAATAATAATTGTACCGTCATGCGGTCTCTAATTCATTACACCTTTCCCCCTCCGTAAAAATTCTCTGCCACTGAAAATATTTAATAGTTCGTGATAATTTCTTCAGTCACACCTATGATAACTTCACTGGAAGCACTTACATCCCTATCGCTTGCTCGCAGGCGGTAAATGTCTTCTGCAAATGGAATAAACAACATGCAACTGATCGCTAATAATAACTGTTCCGTCATTAGGTCTCTAATTCATTACACCCTACCCCCCCCCCCTTCCGTAAAAATCCTCTTCCACTGAAACATTTCGTGATAATTTCTTCAGTCAAAAGCATCCATAGTTGCAGGGATATTTTCGTTTACGAAAACCAAAATTTAAAGTTGGAGTCATTTTTGCCTCAAAAACGAATTTAGCATCAAAAATTAAATAAGAAATTAAATTACGGATTATGTACTAAAGTAAATTCTTAATAAAATTGTGAATTATTTTTTATGCCTATAAAGTCATTTCAATTCTCGGAGGCTCGGTAACAAACTATAAGTCTTAGTTGGTTTTCGCTGACTATAGTAATATCAGACGTGTGCCCCGGTTTGGGCATGCTATAGTCTGTTTCTGTCTTTCTATGAGTCTTCTACATGTATATCTGTGTCTGTCTGTGTACATGTAGCTGTCAATGTGTGTGCGCATGCGCGTTTCTTTGCCTGTCTACGTGTGTGTTTCTCTGCATCTGTTTTTGTATGGGTCGTCTGTCTCTGTGTTTGAATCCTTCTAATTTCTCTTCTTGCTCTTTCTCCTTCTTCTCCTCCTCCTCCTCTTCCTGTTCCTCCTGCTCCTTCTCCAAGTCTCCTGCTTATCGTCTTCAGCATCCTCACCCTTCTCCAAGTCTCCTTCTCCTTTCTCCACATCCTCTCTTTCATTGTCTTCATCGACTTCTCAGTCTTTTGCTTTCTCTTTATCCTCTGCCTCTTCTTCATTATCATCTTCTTCCTCCTCCCTCTTCCTTTCGGACTTGCTTTTTCCCCCTTCCTCCTCTTCCTCCTCCTCCTCCTCCTCCTCCTAATCTGCTTATCTTGCTCATCCATTTTTGTCTTCCCCCTCCTCTTCCTCCTCTACCCCCACTCGTTTTCTCTCAGAACAAGACCCGAACAACCTGAAACATTTTCTTATCGACTGACAACGATCTGTTGTCAGTCAGTCAAGTCAGTCGTTGTCAGTGGTGACTCAGAGGGTTTCGAACCCCGACCGACCGACGAACGGGTCAGAGATCGACTCCCATCAACCAACGACGACAGACTCCGATGCATGGGGCATCATGGGGCGCAGAAGGAGGGATCGGCGACGACGGATGGGGTGCCCTCTTGACCCCCCCCCGTCTCCTCCTTTCCCTCTCCTCCTTCTCCTCCTATGCATCATCTGTTTGGAAGGACTGCAGCGTTGCGAAGAATCGTCTTAATAAGTCCACCTGTATTCTATACTAGCTTGCATCACTGTGTTGCTCCATCTGTCCCTATACATGTGCGCTAGTCTATTTGTCTTCTGCGTGAGTTTGTTGTGTCTATCATTTTGCATGTATGTGTGTATGTGTACATTTAAATATGACTGTATGTATAATTACATTATATGTGCGTATGCATGTATGTATGTATTGTATGTATGTTACAGTATGCATGTATGTATGTATGCATGCATGCATGTACACATTGTACAGTGTATGCATGTATGTATGCATGCATGTAGGGGCCTACATACGTAGCCTAATGTAGCCTAATGTATGTATGGATGTATTTATGTCTACGCAGAAACACAGGACACATGCAGACAGACAAAGACAAATAGATAATTTGTCTGTCTGCCTGTCTGTCTGCCTGTCTTTCTGTCTATGTCTGTATGTAGGTATTTCTGATGTTCGTGATGATTTTGGGTTTAAGATTTGTTACAAGTGGAAATGAAACGGTTTGGAGAAGGATTGAGATACGGAGGAGGAGGAATTAGGCTCCGGAAATGACGGAAGATTAGTGAAGGGAGAAGAGGAAATGAGGAAGTGGAAGAGGAGAGGAAGATGAGAGGAGGAAAATGAGAGGGATGGAAGGAAATGAAGAACAGAGGACGGACATGAGGGAAATGGAAGATGAGTATATATAAGACGGATATAAACAAGAAACTCGTTCGCTTATTGGCCACGTTGTACAATACAATTGTAATAAAAAATGATGCAAAGTTGAGAATCGCGCTGATAAGCTTATACATGTACATAATAATTATCTAGGTTCGTTTGCGAGGATTGCACTATAATAGTCTTGTCGTCTATATATATTTGCACACGCGAATTGAGATTAAGGGATCTTGGCGCTTAGCCTATACGTATTACTGTCTGACTCAGCCAATGCTCGTATAGTCTACTATGGCAGCGCCAGTCCCAAGCCTGGAACAGGAGGAGGGCGACTCTAGGCATCTTCTTCTATTTATGGCAAATGCGAGAAATAAAATTGATAAAATCAAGTAGTGGCCCCCGCCCATGCATGCGAGGTCTCGATTGTTTCACTAATCACGTAATCATCGTGGTTGCAGCCAAAGGTTTCAAGCAAAATATCAATATAATACATAGATAAGAATGTTTTAAAGGTGTCTTAGAACAGCGCTGCATTCGAATCGTTAGCTCTTACCGAAATCTTACAACTGAGAATTAATGATTAAATAATTATATAGGCTACACCAATTATGCCTATATAATATGTACCTATCAGTTACCTTTTCGAGTGACTTCTTTGCTCTGAGTTCTTGTTTTGAATGGGCCAAGTGACCCAAGTCGACAGTGACTCAGGGTCGAAGTCCCACACCATATATATATATATATATATATATATATATATATGTATATATGTATATATATTTATATATATATATATATACATAAATGTCACATATATACATATACATGTATATATACACTGTGCCCTATAAAAAAAACACCAATTTTTCCCCAAAAAATCTTCTACAAAACTGAGCCAATTGTAATAAAAGTTTGTACGTTGTTTCTCAAATAATTTTGCCACAAAATTTTTTACATTTTACTTACTCACAGAAGTGGTTGCTGTTGGAGGCAGTGACGCAGACTAGGCGTGTTTGGAAACATTTAAACAGAGATTAGTCAAGCGACTTATTCATTCTCCAGCAGGACAGCGCCCCAGCACATCGCGCAAAGGACACCATTGCGTTGCTGCGACGTGAAACACCAAGCTTCATTGGACCGAAACTCTGGCCAGGAAACTCACCAGACCTCAATCCCGTTGACTACAGAATTTGGGGTCTAATACAGGAACGCGTCTACCAGACAGCAATACGGGACATCAACGAGTTGAAGGAGCGCCTCATCGTTGTGTGGGCACAGTTGAAGCAGAGTGTCATTGACAAAGCTATTGAACAGTGGCGGCCAAGGCTGAGAGACAGCGTTCAAGCGAAGGGACATCACTTCGAACATCTTCTTAAAGGAAACATTACTTTTTCTTATATAACATTAGACTTACATGCGTTTCATGACAAAGTTTTTTGGTGTTTTTTATGGGGCACAGTGTATATACATACATATGGCCCTACTTGATCCGATGGTTAAAACCTGATTCAGGAAATTGACATGGGGCATCGCTTGTGGAAAAGGGAAGTGAATGAGGACGTGGTACAGAGAAGGAGGAATTTCTATCGATCTTTACTTTCTTACTTATTCATGCCACTGCCAACCGTCGGAGCTTGCCAGAAGCTTTGGCTACATGGACTTCTATTTGGTAGTATACGAACGTAAAACTATCCGTATCTACCGGCAACAACCCGTTATAACCGAACAGAACTTCTAAAAATTCTTCGAGTGCAGGTTTGCTTAAACTACTTAATGGGACGGCGACAGATTTCTAGAACACAGTGATTACGGCTCTATAGAAGTTAGCAATGATCTGCCGTTGCCCTCCTCCTCAATTTATTATTCGGACTGGCACTACCCAAAAACAGAAGTGGTGGCGTTTCAATCGACCTGCCGCCATACTGTTCTGCTGCCATACTGTTCTGCCGCCATACTGTTCCGCCGCCATACTGTTCTGCCATCATATTGTTCTGCCGCCATACTGTTATGCCGCTATACTGTTCTGCCGCTATACTGTTCTGCCGCTATACTGTTCTGCCGCCATACTGTTCTGCCGCCATACTGTTCTGCCGCCATACTATTCTGCCGCCACACTGTTCTGCCGCCATGCTGTTCTGCCGCCATACTGTTCTGCCGCCATACTGCTCTGCCGCCATACTATTCTACCCCCATACTGTTCTGCCGCCATACTGTTCTGCCGCCATACTGTTCTGTTCGCGGAATTATTGTATTGTATTGTATTTAAACATTTATAAAGCGCCTCTAGTAGGGTGAACCGTTCAGAGGCGCTCCCAGTGCGCAAGGCCCAGCGAGAAGAAACAGGTTTTGAGAAGAGACAAAGCAGAGGAGAGACTACCAGAAAGAAGTGTAGAGCGAACAGAAGGAGAAAGGGCATTCCAAAGAGAAGGACCAATTGAGACAAATGATCCAGACTGAGCCATAACAGTTCTAGACCGAGGAACCAAGAGGTCAAATCTGTTGGATGAACGAAGTGGACGGTGGGAGGAAGCTGAGTGAGGACGAAGTAAAACATTAGTGAGATATTTTGGGGCAAGACCCCGTTGAGCCTTTATGATCAAAGTGAGGATCTTAAATTGTGTGCGAGCACGGAGAGGAAGCCAGTGAAGTTCATGAAACATAAAGGTAGAGATGTGAGAGTACTTGGGAAGGCGGGCAATCAATCTAGCAGCCGAGTTGAGAACCGATTGAATCGGTGAAAGACGAACTTTAGGAAGACTAATGAGGAGAGCATTGCAATAGTCAATTCGTGAACATATAAAAGCATGAATTAAGGTAGTGAAGATGGAGGAGGAGACAGAGCGACGAATGGCTCTGAGACGTCTTAAATGGAAATATGACGAGCGTGTCACATTGGAAATATGCTCAGTAAAGGTAAGTGAGCTATCAATTACAACACCCAGATCCCGAACACTTGAAGAGAAGGAAAACAGCGGAAATTTTTCAGAGAGCAGAAGGAAATCAAGCTTCTGGAGCTGCTGGGGAGTACCTAGCCAGATGAATTGAGTCTTTGAAGTATTAAGCGAAAGGCGATTTGAAGACATCCATGAGTGGAGATGAGTAGTAAGGGATTCAATAAGAGCAACTAATAGCAGCTGGGAAGATGAGGGACCATGGACAAAAGCCTGAACATCATCAGCAAATAGATGGCCAGCAGCACTACAAATCGGAAAAAGAGAAGAGATGTCGGCCGTGTAAAGAATAAATAGGAGAGGTCCAAGAACTGAACCTTGAGGAACACCCAGATTAACATGAATCCATTGGGTTCGAGAGTCACCAGATATAATCATTTGAGTTCTTTCAGAAAGGTACGACTGGAACCATGATAGGGGGAGGCCTTTAACACCATAGGAGGTTATTATAGGGGGTTAACGTTCTGCACTGTCATTCGAGAGGTCGTGGATTAAAATCGCGGCCAGGCCAGGGCAGATTCATTCGGTTCGAGATAATTTCTGTCTCGTCTGCGCCCTTACCCAACTCAGCTAGTATACTGAGTACATTGACCGTACACCGTCGAAAGGAATACGAGACGGCGAGGCAGAGGACTGCCTACCCAACCTAATCGTCAAGATGCATTTCTTTTACCTTAGAGAGATTCCGTGCTGAGAGCGTTTCTGAATTATAGTCATTCAGCGAGAAGAGGCGCTACATAAAAGTAAATTAGATACAATATGCTAAACTAAAAATAAAACAAATAAAGAATAAATAAGAAATTTTAAAAATGAATTGAAATTTAAAAAAAAGAAGAATAAAAATATAAAAAGCTGCTAATACTTTGTGTATAATCACGTCTGCTTTAGGGTCATTTACCACATTATAAGAATAAGAATAAAATAAGAATAACAATGATAAGAATAAAAATGTAAAAAGCTGCTAATACTTTGTGTAGGCATACACGTTTGCCTGAGGTTCATAACCTACATGACATTGTACTTTAAAGAAGTCCGTATAAAACATTAGGCAGACGGTTGCAGCAGTAGTCACGGACGTCGTCTGTTGCGCTTCATTGGCTGAAGCGAGTAAGCTGCGCGCGAAAGAAGCAGACGGACATTTGCATTGCAAAGTTGGCGCCGAATTGCTATTCGTTTTTCAAGCAGACGACAGAAACGTTGTGCATGGATCTTCTCAGTTAGAAAATGAAACTGCTTATTTACATCTCTAAGAGAACGATCTGTTTTTCATCTTATTATTGTTTTTTAAATTTATTGATGTCCGCCTGTTTATATTCATTTACATTTGAAAGCATTTGTTTGTCTAGTTTCTTTCATTTATGCTTACTTTTATTTCAATATAGTCTACTTCACGTTTCAATTTGATTTATTTCCAATCACGTTTATTATTTCAGTTGAGGTATTTTATTTATTTCTACTTAGCCTACACCAGTCCTTTATTCCTGTTCATATAATTATATTTAAATATTTTCATCTGCTTATTTCTGTTGCTCCTCGATCGTATCTGATTGTGTAAGGTTGTATATTTCTACAAAATGAGTTTACGTATGTTTATTTCTATTTATTTAAATCTATTTAATTTCATTTACTTGTGTTTATTTCTGTATCTTTAATATTAATTAAAAAAAAGAAATGAACACATTGGCCTGCATGCTAATGAATAAACAGATGAATAAAAATATTTAGGGCCTACCCATTTACTGTTTCTATTCTGCTTATTTAGGCCTACATTCATTCGTTTATTGGCGTGTTTATTTCTGTTTATTTATTTCTATATTTTGTATTTGTTTATTGTTGTCTGTTTTCTTACTAATCAAAACTTTTGTCCTAAACACAAAGTTTTTGAACTGAATTGAGTTAGAAAAATAGCAGACAAATAAGAACACCGAGACAGAGAGAGACAGACAGACAGAAAGAGAAAGAGACACACAGAGAGAGACATGCAGACAGACAGACAGACAGACAGAGACAGAGAAAGACAGAGACAGACGCTCACTGCCGTAATTACAGACAGACTCAAAACGACAGCGATACAGATAGACATAGAAAGACAGACACACACGCAAACACAGACACAACTGGAGAGGGAACAAACAGAGCGTCAGAGACAGAAACAGAAAGATGTACACCGTGGTTAAAAAACTAAGCCAAATTGTTTTTCATATATCGTTTTGAACCACGGTGTATACGGGCGGAAGCACACAACGACGATAAAGACAAAGACGTAAACAGTCAGACAGACAAAGACATAGGCAGACAAAGAGAGAGACACGAACAAAGACTGTCCATCCCCTCCACCTCTGCAGGGTATCGCAACCCCGTAATCAAATATTGAAGGCTGCTGAGCCTGGCAGGAACACGCAAAGAAGGATGCAACCGGGAGGTGGGAGGGGAGCGTGGGAGAGATGCGGAGGGAAGATGGGGAGGCAGCAGCATCAGCAGCAGCAGCAGCAGCCCCGCCCACTAGTGTCAGAAGAGGATGATAAACGAGCGGATGACATGATGGCTTAGTAATGTATTGATGCCTTTCCCTCTGTCTGTCTGTCCCTCTGTCTTTCTGTGTCTGTCTTTCTGTGTCTGTCTTTCTGTCTGTCTGTGTCTGTCTCTGTCTCTCTGTTTCGTGCCTTCCACGTCGGCGTATCGTCCATCAGTGCCTACATTAGTTCGGCCAATTGACACAAGTTGTCCGCTTACATAAGAGTGATGCAAGATAGCAGACACTTGCTCGTGCCACATTAAATGCATAGTTCTTATGGCCATTTATCAACATTTGAGGTTAATAATATCATTATCGCGATTATTGATATTATTATTAAAATCTCCGTTTATTAAATATCATTATCGCGATTATTGATATTATTATTAAAATCTCCGTTTATTAAATATAATTCCTCCCCCCCCCCATTATTTTAGAATGTTGCAGCATGGGGTAACGGTTTATTCGGCGAGTCGGCTAACATGTTATACTGAATACGCATTTCTGCGTCATTTTCAAAAGTCATCATATGTTGGCATTGTGGCTTACAGTAGCAGTAGCAGCATACTATACAGCGGTAACAGTAGAAGTAGTAGTAGTAGTAGTAGTAGTAGTAGTAGTAGTAGTAGTAGTAGTAGTAGTAGTAGTAGTAGTAGTAGTAGTAGTAGTAGTAGTAGTAGTAGTAGTAGTAGTAGTAGTAGTAGTAGTAGTAGTAGTAGTAGTAGTAGTAGTAGTAGTAGTAGTAGTAGTAGTAGTAGTAGTAGTAGTAGTAGTAGTAGTAGTAGCAGCAGCAGCAGCAGCAACAGGGGTAGCAGTAGCAGCAGTTGCAATAGTAATAGCAGTTGCAGTAGTAGCAATAGCAATAGCATAATAGTAGTAGTAGTAGCATCAGCAGTCGTATACTATAGTAGCAATAGCAGTAGCACTGCAGTTGTAGTAGGAGTGCATGGTGAACCCAAACTGTCCTAAAAACTGTATAGCCATACACACAGGGCTTAAAGTGTGGCAGGACGGTCATGGACGGCGTCCTAGCACTTATTTTCAAATCTCTATGCCGTCCTGCCACTTGTTTGGCCAGCACACCTGAAAATGTAAGGGGCGTCCTGGCACTTTTTTTGAAAGGTATACAGGGCGTCCAGGCACTTTCTTTACACTTTTAGCACTGCATGTACAATGTACATGTAGGCTAGTAGAACTAACCTCGGTGCTCGACTTGGTGAAGAACTGGATTCGTTTCGTTGATCAACATCGATCGGATCAACATAGACACAAGACATCTGATGCAAACAACAGCAACAAGAAGAGGATTTTATCATCATCATGGCATTAATATAGCGCCAGTTTGACTATGCTACAGTTGCTGCTGCTACTGTTGTTGTCAGTGCTGCTACATTATTACTATCAATAGCGTTTCTACTGCTACTACTATAATAACATTTGCTACTTCTGTTGCATCTGCTCCTATACCATTACAATTGCCACTATTACTATTGCTGCAAACTCAAGTAATGCTGTCATGACTACACAACTACTACCACCAGTACTACTAGACCATACTTGTACTATAATACTATACAACACTGTACAATGTATTATTTACTATGGGGCATAGAAGGCGTTTAGGGTATTGGTAAACACTCCGGCACGAAGGGCGCACAGACGCAAGATATAGCTTCCGGTTACCATCCCAAAGGTCGGACAAGGTCCACTCAACCTTCCATTCAGCAGACGATATATGGTAAACTAAGCAGTAGCACATGATATAATATATATGCGTCTTGTATATGGCTGGTCATTCATAGGTGCTGTTAATCTGCTATACAACTGCTACTGCTATAGCAGTTACACCAACAACAGATAAAGTTTATTGTGTCCTAAGGTTGATGCTTTGGGCATTTGACGCCAGTGGATCAGAAATTTCCAATTAATAAAACTGATGCTATCTGTATATTTACTGCACGTAGATTTCTAAGAATATCATTTATATGACTACTGCTGCTGCTGCAAGTACATTTAAATGAGAGAAGGAAAGTCGATGTGGCGCTAGATAAATGCTGCAGCTGGTGATGCGTTCATCTGAATGCAAGTGATGCAATGGGCTTTCATTTCACATCTGCAGCAGACATCAATTGCCATTCTCACTGAACCCCTTCCCTCAGACAGACAGACACACACACAAACACACAGACAGAAGACAGACAGACGGACGGACGGACGGACAGACAGACATAAAACCGACAGACAGACATATAGAGACAGACAGAGACAGACAGACGGAAGGACGGAACAATGCAATGGAGATGAAGATGGTGGTGGTGGTGGTGGTGGTGGTGGTGGTGGTGATAATGGTGATGATGGTGATAATGGTTGTGGTGGTGGTGGTGGTTGTAGTGGTGGTGTTGTTGTTGATACTGTTGTTGGTGGTGGTGTTGGAGGCGGTGGTGTTGGAGGCGGTGGTGTTGGAGGCGGTGGTGTTGGTGGTGGTTGTGGTGGTGGTGTTGTTGATACTGTTGTTGTTGTTGGTGGTGGTGGTGGTGATAATGGTGATGATGGTGATAATGGTTGTGGTGGTGTTGTTGATACTGTTGTTGGTGGTGGTGTTGGAGGCGGTGGTGTTGTTGGTGGTGGTTGTGGTGGTGATGTTGTTGTCGTTGTTGTTGTTGGTGGTGGTGGTGGTGATGGAGATGTAAACATACAGCTGCGAGTGATGGTGGTAGTGGTGGATGAGGAACACTTCTCGACGACTGTCCATAGACGCTGATCATTCCGAAGAAGACTCCACCATGAGGACTCGGACTCTCCTCTTCCGCCACTCCTCCACCACCTGATCCATCCACTTCCGTCTCAGACTGATCCAACATCAACACACAACAGAAACAATTAAGAACATGCATGCACAAGAACAGCATGATCATTACAGAGAAATAACGGCGTAAGTAAGAGAACAAGCACAAGAACAGCGTTAGGAACAAGCAGAGGGAACAATTTTACAAGCAAGAAAAAACGTGTATGTGTACAGTATGTATATATTTTAACTGCCATTGTAACAGCCCGGTCCGAATGTAAATTTTTTCCGCAGTGAAGTGTCAATACAATGTCATGAAACTATTCGATTACTTATCCAGTAGGTATATGCAAGGATCGTAAATATCAGCCTCCCAGCCACCCCCGTGCTTTTGGTGCAAAGACATAAAGAACGTTTTCAGCTATTATTACATTTGCGAGAGAGAGAGAGAGAGAGAGAGAGAGAGAGAGAGAGAGAGAGAGAGAGAGAGAGAGAGAGAGAGAGAGAGAGAGAGCAAACATGTCAGCAGCTGCTTATAAAAGAAAGTAGGTTAATATCTAAATGCATGCATATAAACATACCGGCACACATAAAATATTATGTACACATACAATGATACAAATCAAAATGTGCATACACACATGTATAGTGATACAAATCAAAATATGCATACATACAAACATACATAAATAGATGCACATACAGTGTACATACATACATCAATGCATAAATGCACATTCATACATAAAATTATGCATGCAGATATATTGCATATATACATACACATACATGGGAGCATACATACATACAGAAAGACACACATGCATGCACATGCATAGTTTCATACGCAGGTGTATACATACACCATGTGAAAACAATAGCAAGTGCAGGGCACCAATTCATTATCCAATGAACGCACGATGCACTGAGACTAACTTACTCATTGGTCAACAGTAAACACAGACCGGGTGCTGTAATCACGGACCGCACAAGTGCAAAGTCATTCCGCAATGGACCCAATCATCCCACCACCCGCCAGTCAAACACGTCCTATTAGAGTGTGATAAAGTAACAGGCATCAGCCACACCACAGTGCATGCATGCGTGTCTGTATATGTATTGTAATTATTGTATACTATACACGAATGCAAGAGTGCATATCAGTAGACAATAACATTGTCTCTATGTGTGTGTAACTGTGTATGCATGTATGTATGCATCTATAATAATGAATACAATTACAGTCCAGGCCACATTAGTGCTATCTCCAGCAACCAGACACTGCATGTGAGACTGAAAGATGCCATCTCGGCCCTGACAGGGCGTCATCGCTGCGGATTGATGGGTCGACCCGCGAAGGGTGGGTAGGGTAGGGATGGGGGAAAAGATTGATAGGTGATCACGCCCCCTCCCTCTGTTCGTCCGTGCCTTCTTGGCAAACGACTCCAATATTAACAACATCGCTCACTCGCCTGTATCTCCTCCACTCTGCTATTATGTGACTCATACCAACCATTTTTCCACCCCATCTCAATCCCCCACCCCACTCTCCTCCCCTACATCCTCCCCCACTATTTTTCTCCACACTTTTGGCTCTATCATAAGCCTCCATTCGCCTCTCCCATCTCATCGTCTCCCTGCCTCATTTTACCCCCTACCATCCACTCAACTCATTTGCGATACCCCCATGCCGTGCCCCCCATCTCTGAACCACACCATCCTTTCCGCGTCACCTTTCTGAACCCACCCACACCATTCATTCCACCCAATTAAATTTCCCAGCGTAGTGCCCTGCTGGCAATAACCTTCAGCTTAAAATTGCTGGATTGAATGGCTCAAGGCGTTATATAAATAGCATCAAATAATAAAAGCGCAGCATAAAGTAAGTAGCATCACATTTAGATTTACAGATTGTGTCAATTCTAATTAATAAATGAAATTTTTATAGCGACAGTTTAATGAATAATGCATTTGGCGCTCTGAATCCAAGCCGAGTTCAGTTCGATACAGGACTCCTCCAATCAAGCAATCAAACAATCAATCAATTCCTCAATCAATTTCTCTTTCTCCTCCGCCTCCTTCTCCTCCCTCCTCTCTCCTCTTCTTCTTTTTCTCTCTCCTCCTTTCGTTCCTCCTTCTCCTTACCTTCCTCCTCCTTCTTCTTCCGCCATTATTGTATACGTTGTCACACATCTTTTCAATCTCCTTGACCCTAAAAAGGGCCTAAATGCATGGTAGATTATTATTATTAGGTTAATTGTAGATTTTTTATTGCAAGTCCAATTCTGGTTATACAATCATGACAGTACAATGCAATGGAAGCCAGCAAAAGCTGATAGCTTATAATATTCTGACCCCCTTTTCCAAATAATCTTCATGAATGTTTTCACAGGATACATATAACTTAACTAGAACTTAACTAACACGTAATTGTATGAATAACAATAATACTAATGCCCATACTCCTATTAGGTTGACCCACCGAATGACCCCCTCCGTCTGGGCACAAGATGGCCGCCTGCAGTTCCTCCAATCGCTCGAGGACGTCGTTGACCGGAAGACTCAGCTGATCCGCGTATCGGGAAGCCAGTCTCTGCAGGGCCTCACTGTTCGCCTTTCCATTCTGTAAATAAACATTCATTGATTGAATGATTGAATTTGATTGAAGTCATTTAATTGATTGAAACATTGATTGATTGAATTGATTGAATTGGGTAATTAATGATTGTCTGATCACACACCTAAATTTAGTGACTGATGGATGAATTGATATTAGATCGCTGATTGACTTTGGTTGATTGAAAGATTGACTGATCGGTTGATTGATTTGCTGATTGTTTGAACTGTAACTGTTGGTAACTTCTATAGTGCCAACCTACAACGCACAAAGCATCAGCCGATGGCGTGCCAGATAAATTATTGATTGAATGATTGATAGGTAATGAATTGATTGGTTTATTGATTGTTGATTGTTCAGTTGATTGAATGGTTGCTTCAATGCTTGAATGGACAATTAATTTACTGCACGAGTGCTTGGCTGATTGCTTGATTGACTAAAACCTTCACCAAACCTGCTTTAAAGCAATGTTTTAGCAATCACTATAGCTATGTATAGAGACACCTTAGGTTACCTCTGTGAATAACATAACAAAAACTTAAGAAAACAATCAAGACTAACTCAACACTCATGGCTAACAATCAACAATCTATCCCTCAGTCTGACAACCACTTTCACATTTGTTTTAACCGGTTTGAACCGCCTTCAATTTCAACCGTCTCCGACCAGCTTAGACCGCCTTCAACCAGTTTAGACCGCCTCCAACCAGTTTAGACCGCCTCCAACCAGTTTAAACCGCGTCCAACCAGTTTAGACCGCCTCCAACCAGTTTAGACTGCCTCCAACCAGTTTAGACCGCCGCCAACCAGTTTAGACCGCGTCAGGCCAGTTTAAACCGCCTCCAAACCGTTTAGACCGCCTCCAACCAGTTTAGACCGCCTCGAACCCGTTTAGACCGCCTCCAACCAGCTTAGGCCGCCCCAACCAGCTTAGGCCGCCCCAACCAGTTTAGACCGCCTCCAACCCGTTTAGACCGCCTCCATGGAGTCCATCCAGTTTAGACCACCTCAGACCATTTTCAACTGTTGTCACTTGTCACCAGTCCCAAACGATTCATACCAGCCCCAGCCAGTTCCATGCAGTCTTAACCAGTTCTGGCATGACCACCTCCCGCTCCCGAAAACTACTGGAAGGCGAACACAAACAGATCGTCACGCGATGGTCAAATTAACCATAATTCTGAAAATATTTCATCAGACGAGGAGCGGCGCTCTGAAAGAAAACGGATAATTCCCCGAACGATTCGCGAACAATGGAACACGACACCCGGGCGTATCTCGGCCCAAGTACGATCGCAGCGAAATGTCTGGTCAGAGGAGACACTACGAAGGGTGTCTGGATCATCCGCAGGCCATTAAGATGACGTGAAAAAAGCAGAAAATTAAAGAACAAAAAAGAACAGTTGAAGGAAACGATGGCTAGGATGGTGACAAACTGACAAAGGATTGATAAACATAAGAACGAGGAGGAGGAGGAGAAAAAATGAGCACGACCGTACTATAGTATTATTATTTTTCTTTTAATCTGTGTTAAATTGTTCGAATCAGTGGGGGAATGTTTTGCTAATGCGAAGATGGAAGGATGGATGGCTGGAAGATGATTGGATTGATGTATGGAAGATGATTGGATTGATGTATGGAAGATGAATGGATTGATGTATGGAAGAGGGATGGATTGATATATGGAAGATGAATGGATTGATGTATGGAAGAGGGATGGATAGATGTATTGATGAGTGAATTGATGGATGAATGAAAGAATGGATTGATGAAAGAACAAATCCCTGAATGAAAGAATAAATGGATAGATGGATGGATAGATAGATGGATAGATGGAAGGATGAATGGATAGATGGATGGATAGATGGAATGATGAATGAATGAAAGGAAAAATGGAAAGAAGGATGGATGGACAGATGGATGGCTGCATGAATGTATGGATAAATAGATTGATTAGGTCAAATGAAATAACGAATGGACAAAGGTATAAGCGGTTTAACAACGACTTATACCAACATAGGCCGCTGACATCCCAACAATTATTAATTTTTGGAATAGTTCAGTTCTAGATGACGATTTTACAATACAATCGGTCGTAACCATGGCAACTTCCGGTCTTTGTATTCAGATGTAAACAGAATGATGACGACGACATATTGTTTTATATATTATTATTGTCGATGTTCGTGACAACAAAATAACAAACGAACGGAAGTAGAATTGTTATCGAAGTTGTCACCAGCGCCACATAAATGCCAGGTGAACGTGTCCATCCAGGTGTGTAGGTCAACAATAATATTGTTAAATGCAATTTCTATAGCGCTATTGCAAAGGCATCAATCGAGTAGTTGTTATTCTACTGAGGTATACGTGCGAGGACGTGTGCGAGCGAATAATAATATAGCGCCAGTGAGACAAAGCGCCGCTGATATAGAATTGTAGTCCGATGCGAGGGCCAAGTCAGAGCTCAGCTTATTATGTTAATTATTAATTATATGTCGTGCATCCAGATTCTTAAAGAGCACATTTCACGCTTTGGCTTTGGTTTTGACGCGTCATAGGTTGATGAATTGTGCGTTATAATATACCGGCGCTATAGAAGTTGGTAATTAATAGCACAGCATTTATATGAACTCTAAAAAGTTGTGCGAATGGCACGTTAATGTATTTATGGATTTATGCATAAAACTATAGAGGGACATTGTAAGCGATGCATGTGTATTGTGCATGTATGTAGGTATGTATGTATGCATGCATGTAAGTGTATTGAATTATGTATTCAAGCGAGTGTGTATGCTTGCAAGTATATTTTATAATCATGGAAGTGTGTGTGTATTTGTGTGTGTGTGTGTGTGTGTGTGTGTGTGTGTGTGTGTGTATGTATGTGTGTACTGTGTATGTATTGCATTCGTGTTTGTATTTATGCATGTATCTATGCAAGTATACATGTATTATGTAAATATGTATGCTTATGTAAATACGCATGTATGCATGCAGGTATGTATGTATGTGTGCAACTGTGAATGTATTAATTTTGTGCACGCATTTTGATCGCGTCTTTTGTCACTTTCTTCCGTATACCCTACTTAGAGTAAACGGGCCTAAGTTCTAAACCAATGACCAGTTTATTGTGCCGTTCGTCTAACTCATTACCATACTCATTGGCATAATGTCGACGTCATTTGTCTGACAATAGAGACACGACGACTTGGCCACGTTAATTTCACCAGCACACACACTCACACACACACACACACACCACTTCATCGGCCGCCGCCGCCGCCGCCGCCGCTGGTTCCCTACTTTCCTCGATTCGTCGGTCATTTGTGCGGCGCCTTCGTCGTCCAACGTATCGATCGTTGCAGCAACCTAGCGAGCCCTTGAAGCACCGTTACGGAGGAGGAGGAGGAGGACGAGATATAAATCATCTCCGACGTCGTCTCTGCTGCTGCACTGAGATGGCGGCAGCGGCAGCGCAACGGACGGACCTTCGCTAGGAAAGGCCGGTGTTGTACCCCATTGGTTCCTCGGTGAAATCTGTTCCGACGGGGTCCAGTTTTGGCTCTTGCATTGTGTTACTTTATTTAGTTATTTCTCGCATTTGTAATACCGACCCTTCAAGATCTCAACTGTGAGACGGTCCTGAATATTCAGCGCGGACAGCCGGACATTGCATAGGGGTTTCACGCCGAAGCGCACTCGTGAGCAATTGTGAGTGAAAGACTTGCTCAAGGTTTCTACGCGGTGGCTTGAGGTGGACTCGAACCCGGAACCATCCGGCTCAAAGGCACCGAACCCACCGCTACACCACCGCGCCCCACATGCTCCTTGCCATCATGTTCACACCCAGAACCCAGACATAAACTATATCTCGATATCTATCCTGTATTGAGCCTGTATCATCAAGTAAGTAGATATATTCTGCTAGGGCTGTAAATCTGTTTAGATTTGCATGTTGGGATCCACTCGATTCTGTGATGAAACCAGCTGCCAAACAGCACTAATACAGGTGAACAAGCATTACAATATAATTATACATGTATAATACTGAAATTGACATGAACATCAAATCCCATTTACATCATCCAATGCGATCGTCGCTATACAAGACTAATTAGTATGACGCCTCCTAATAATTAATCTCTGTTCTAATGACTTTCATATTGACATGTCCACAACACGGACATGATTTCGACTGTAAAAGATGTTCCCAACGTCATCGACAGAACTTATATTTAGAATTAAAAATCCACAAACTCCTAAGCACTCCTGATTACATGAACTCGTCATGTTAGTTATTTGTTCGGTCCTCATTTGCAACCACACCCGTCGATCGGCGAGCGAAAGAAAGCGGTCATTGGACGAAGGAGGAGGAGGGTGCATGGTATCGCATGGGCTACACACACATCTCGTAGATGAAAACAATTCCGGGGATCAGGGTTTGATCCGCGATAGTCATATATGGAGAGAGAGAGACGGCCGTTATTATTGCTGCGGCGTCTTTGCCGAGACTATAACCCGGCATTAAGGAATTAAGACGAAAATTCATAGAAGAGACAAAGAAAAATGACAATCGCTTTCTCTTCAGCCAAGACCGACCTGGCCGTGTAATAAATGATGTGGTCGATAGCCATAATATATCCGAGAGCCACCGATATACAGAGGTCTTTTAAGGAATAATCCACCAGGCTCTTAGAAATTACAGCAACAGACTAGGCTACAGTTGGTTCATTATTATTGCTAGTGTCCTTATTATGATAATTATTTTTTATATTATTATTATAATAATTATTGGTTTCACATGCTATAGGTGACTTAGTCATCATTAGCTTGAGCTTTCCGCTAGGCTTTAGGCTTAATTTCGATTTTATTTAATGAAACTGACAATTCCTCGATACGGCTTCAGTTTCTACAGTCTACATTTTTTGCTGAAGTCCCATTTATTCATTCACTAGTAAGGCTACTTAATCAGCAATGCGCAAAAATGACTGAAAATATGTAAACGATAACCATTACTGACGATTACTCCTACACCAACTTATATGGCGAAATTCTATGCACAGTCTTTGTTTCTTCAGGGATTAATTTGGAAAGCACTTAGATTCTTAGAAGATTGGAAGGTTGCCCAATGTTACCGCTAATTCCAAAGACATTGAATTTTCTATATGTAGGCTATATCGCTACGGTAGGCTACTTGTTTTAGTAATTATAATTATTAGAATCGTCTGTTTTAGTTTCAGTAGGCCTAGCTGTTTTTGACCGATTTTGCAAGTTTCCATTTCTATTTAATCTTTTTTCTGTAGCTTTTGTCTTCGTTTCACTTAGGCCTATAATTATAGCCTTGAGTTTTTCTTTAATCCATGATTCGTTTTATTTTCATTAATCAAATCAACACCATGTCGGTGGGAAGATGATACAGCGAGTGAAAATACTGCCCCAAACCTCATATGCCGAGCCGAGACTAAGAAAATGAAGTCGCTTACATTTCATACCCATTCGTACTCCAGTAGTGACTACCTTAAAAAAGGGACTGCACCGCTGATGACTTTTCTAGCAGTGTTTCAGTGGCATCCAGCTATGATGGCTCTAAGATGCATAGGCGGAGACCTGGTCCGAACTTTGGGGGGGACGGACGAGCGTCCAAAAACATTGTGACGACTAAAAAAGAAAATTTGACGACTAAAAGAGGTGTTTTCAGAAATTTGGACAGAGCTAAAAAAAGAGGTTTTTTCAAAAAAATTATGACTCAATAGGTATATGCAAATAGATATTCAACATTAATATGAAAATCAAATCTTTCAGCCATCTTCTATAAGCTTAAACAATAATAGCAAAATTCATTTCGACAGTCCTAAAAATGGTTTATTCGAAAATTTTGATGACTAAAAAGGTGTCTTTAGAAATGCTCATAGTAAAAAAAAGTCCAGAATATTTGACGACAAAAACAAGGTGTAAATGAAAAAATTGTGATGACTAGAAAGATGTTTTCAGAAATTTGGACAAATAAAAAAAGATGTATAGAAATGTTGACGACTAAAAAAGGTGTCTTCATAAATTTATACGAATAAAACAAGATGTAAAAAAATGTTGACGACTAAAAAAGGTGTCTTCAGAAATTTAGACAAATAAAACAAGTTGTATAGAAATGTTGACGTCTAAAAAAAAGGTGTCTGTAAAACTTGGACGAATAAAAAAGATGTATAGAAATGTTGACGACTAAAAAAGGTGTCTACAGAAATTTGGACGAATAAAACAAGATCTATAGAAATGTTGACGACTAAAAAAAGTGTCTTCAGAAATTTGGACGAATAAAAAAGATGCATAGAAATGTTGACGACTAAAAAACTGGTCTTTGTTGACGACTAGAAAAGGTGTCTTCAGAAATTTGGACGAATAAAACCAGATGTATAGAAATGTTGACGACTAAAAAAGGTGTCTTCAGAAATTTAGACGAATAAAACAAGATGTATAGAAATTTTCGCGACTAAAAAAGGTGTCTTCAGAAATTTAGACGAAAAAACAACATGTATAGAAATGTTCACGACTAAAAAAAGGTGTCTTCAGAAATTTGGAGGACTAAAAACTGTGAAAAGGTGTATCCAAAATTGTGACAACTAAAAAAGGTGTTTTCAGAAATTTGAACGACTAGACATGGTCGTTAGCAATTCTACGCCGAAGAAACACCCCCGAAATCAAATCCTGGCTGCAGCAATTGTGGAGGCGAAGAAGATTGGTAGGATTTGATGGAAGTTAGTAAGCGAATCAAAAATTAAATGGTTTCAATGATAATAATATTAATTGCTTGTGATTGAATTATAGATCTGAATTAAACCGGTCTTATCTAGACTTGTCGAATCTACACTGGTTAAGCTGAAGTTAAACTCAATTCATGATTAGATCGAGAGGTTTTTCGAAAATTTGTTCAATGTTTTCTAATAACTTGATGGATAAAATTTGATTATTTTAATTATGTAAGCTTACTACGTTTATATAGCTTCACGAAGAAAGAATTTAAGGGTGTCCAAGAGAGGTGTTTTCAAAAAGGGAGGATGTATTAATACCGTTTCTATTATGGCATCGCTCTTATTGCGTTGAACAGGTTTTTTAGTATTTCTTTCGAAAATCTCTTCTTCTAAAATTGTAACGTCGTCAGTCGCCTGCAGTGTGTTCGTCAAGTGTCCATGTCCGGACACTTGACGATTGGGGGGGGGGGGACGGATACATGGACCGTCCCCCCCCCACATTCATTGGGGGGGACCGTCCCCCCCTGTCCCCCCCTAGGTCTCCGCCCATGCTAAGATGTTATGCAGTCCAAGGCCGGAGCCAGGATTTGATTTCGTGGTGGGTTTCTTTTGGGTTTTTTAGTCGTAAAATTCAGGGATTATTCTAAGAAATTGTTAGAACTGCACAAAACGACCAAATGTTTGATCGTCGAAATTCCGTGAAAATATTACCATTTTGAAATTTTTCCGGCCCCCCAAAACTGATGACCTTTTTTAGTCCTTCGTTCACTATAACACTATGAGTTACTGCACAAAATCTTATTTTCAACTGCACAAATTTCTTTTCCAACTACACACTTTGTGTCCAGCTGCACGTTAAAATAACCCCTGGTAAAATTTTCTGACGACCTTTTTACGTCGGAAACGGTTTTCTTGCCATTTTTCGCCCAATCTCATGTTTTTTTCATTGTGTGCTAGTGAATGCATTATATTTTTTACATTTTCCGGGGTGTTTTCAGGCTTTTATTTCATGGTTTTTACATCATGTGCTAGTAAATGCGTTATATTTGTTCATTTTTGCATTTCGGGGGGTGTTCAAACACCCAAAACACCCCCTAGCTACGGCCTTGATGCAGTCTATAACTCTGCAAGCATAACCACTTTAGTCTTAGTGTCTGGAGTGGCGAGAACTGCAGTGGGCGGCCACTATAATACAGTGACTGTTCGGCCTGGGTCCCAGGGAGCCTGTCAACCGCACCACAGGGACTCGGTTGACTTCACCGTCAAAGCCACTAAATCCTAATAAGCGCCATTTGCCTTCCATTTGCCAACAGGACCTGTCGGTAGGAGGACGCCGTTTGCTACTTTGACCGCCGTGAATACGCCATGAAAAGGCGCACCATAAACAGACATACATTATGCATACACACACATAACCGATGCACTGTACAGTATAGCATCATTAGGACACTAAGAAAAGTTACAGAGTTAGGTAATAATTATCAGATGTCAAATCGTTTAGTACTTGACTGAAATAATCTGGCACAAATATTCTTGATTCTGTTATCAAGAGGCAGTCAATTACACGTAGTCCAACAATGATATTCTCTGTCTCTGTCTGCCTCTGTCTGCCTCTGTCTGTCTGTCTCTGTCTGTCTCTGTCTGTCTCTGTCTGCCTCTGTCTGTCTCTGTCTGCTTCTGTCTGTCTACCCATCCGCCGTTCTATGCAATTGCCGAAAACAGGCATTATCTTCAAAATATAAATGGCAGAAAGTAACTGCGGACGGAAGCAGAATTCTTCCTCTCCAATGACCTGAAGGCAGTTTAGCGGGAGGAACGAAAATTCAGACAAAGTATATGGTTCTATTCGTTTGAAACAGAAATTGTTGATTGTAGGGCCCTATATTATATTGAAAGACAAGAAACGTTGTTCTCTGCGAAAATGTGGCACATAATTATTAATAACGTCCAACAAAGCGACCATTGTAACTTAACAGTTTACAAACACTGCATGGCTTACGAAAGGTTCGACCGAAACTATGTCTAGACTTGTCTAGTGTACAAAATATGAACGCTGTGACTATGCTAACCGGGAAAAATCCACTGATAACAGTGATAAGCTCTTAAAGTGCAGATATTCTCTGGGGCAAAAATTGACTGCAACGCTTGCAATGTTCACCTTAAATAAAAACCTGGAATGTAGCCTATAGGTGTAGCCATTTCGAGAATTGTAAAAACCACTAATGGTCAGACTATGATGATCCACGTCACACCTGGAGTCAGGGTGCGAAAAGATACTTTACTAAGCATGGGGTTCTAAGAAGACTATTGTACTTAACCTCTCACACCTTCTTTGGCAATAATTCTCACCTTCGGTGTGACCACGTGAAATAATATAAACACTGTGTAAAAATAAAATTACTATCATCCACTGCAGACAACATTGTTTGTTGTGTTTATGATTATTTTTGTCGACCGAAGAGAGAAATTATTCTGTGTGAAAATAATGTCCAACCATCGACCGACCAACCGTCCGTCCGTCCATCATCCGGTTCATCGTCTCTCGTCCTATAGTTCTTCCCTCTCGCTGTAATTCTACGCATTCCTAATCTCGCTCACGGGACTTGTGACGGGCGTCATAGTCGCTCGCGGGCCTTGTTCATGACGGGCGTCATCGTCGAGCCGTTGACGGCGTCAACGTCATTGTCACGTGTCGAGTTCGGTGACGAGACAGACTTGTCGTCTGCTGCTGCAAGCTGCAGGCGTGTCTGCCAACGAGACATACATGTACTAATGTGGCCATGTGGCTGGTAGACAGACACTTAGATCTATAAGTGCGTACATGTATACATTCGTAGGCTATGTGTAATAACTGTATAACAGTGTACAAACTGTACATGTATGTATATTTACATGCATCATGTACGTGAGTAATGAGTATGCACAGCACACATATGCATGTATAGGCCTATATGCTTGTGGGTGCCATTTAGTTATGCATGTAGATCTTGCAATGAATACGGCGTTTTTTTAGGTATACCGCATAGAGAGTTGGAGACACTCATGAAGTGATTGGATTGACAAAAGTGTCTCGTTCTGGTAACATCTATTATATAAGTGTCTCCCGTCATCAGACAACTGTGAAGAGGATGGTGAAGAGGCAATGACGATATAGTGTCGCCCACGGAAATTCCACTCCCGTTTAGGATGGGGAGTAAATGAAGACATTCGGAATCATGGCCATGCATGGCTTGCTGTGGGAAGTGAGCAATAGCTACTTCGGTCCTAAGTGGTTAGGACTGCAACCTTTTTGCCCTTCCTTCGATTGTATTGGCATCCATAATGATATAAAGTACATGTCCCGTGACAGACTGGAATCTCAAGCTTCTTTAAAGTATACATCCATCAACAAAACCCAAGAGTCATTGTTCGAATGCGAGGAGCAGAAGAAGAAAGATTCACAGCATCCGTTCATCGCATGCAAGATTTGATTGTATGATGGGAGACCAGGAGACTATATACATATGTATAAGCAGCTGCAGATATTATTATGCTGTGGTATATGATATCAATGATATCGCCTGATAGAGATGGTGTGACATGGCTCAAGTGACGAGGGAGCAACTGCATGTTGTGATATACATGGTACGATAATACGATTAAATGGTATATCGTTTATATATATTTCATTCATTCAAGAAATAACTGATGAACCACGTGATCACTTATTTTGGGTGGTACGTTGTTATGGTGACCATTACGACTATAGCGAATCAGAGTGCAAGGGCGGCAACTTCGAAAATGGCGACAAAGGAGAGCAGTCTGTTAACTGTTGACGAAACGTAGGACTGACAATTATAAGTCTTTGCGATTCTCAGATTAAACCAAAGTATTTAAACCGTAGGAATATAGGCCTATAGTGAATTAACGGAACCATCAAGTTAATCTTTTACCCGTTTGCCCCGAGAATATCCGCTGAAAACGGGCTTAAAATTTAAAAATGAACTGGTAAAGGGTTAAGGTAAAACTAACGGAATTTTGCGTGCAGGAAATGAAGATGAAATCAAATAAGACCTCAATTTTAATAGGCCTTCTATAGTGTCCCACACAGGCTTAGGTCTATGTACGATCGAGTCACCTGATAAGCAACTGAAAGGCATATGGGCAGAAAATAAATGACCAAAACTTTGATAATTATGACCAGAAAGAGACTTGTGCATGAATGGAAAATGACCATGCAGAATATTGTCAGTGACTGGAACATGGTAAAAAAATGGACGGTCATACATGTATAAGAGCCTGCAGATAGTTTTGCATGATGGGGCAAAACACAATTACACAGTAAATTTTTTAGCCAGTGCTTGAAAAATAATTATTTATAGCAGGAAGTTATAGGAATTTGGGTATTTTTCATATCAAATATGTGTGTGTCATTTTCTCAGTCTCACTCCATGTATCACTAGTGCTTTGATGAAACGAAAAATTAATGTGTTAAAGATTACACATTTGTAGGGCATAGTAAAAAATGCCCCAATTTCCATGGGGGGGGGGCTAAATGCTTCTTTTGCCCCTATAGTGTCGGAGCCCATGTCACCGGTACTCAATCTAATTTTTAAAAACGGCTTCTGTAGCGCCTTTATAATAATATCCAAGGCATTATTCTGTGATCACTTCCAGTGAAATCATATAGAATATAAAATGGTTGAGTCGCAAATAAATATTATTGCAAAAAACAATGACCACACTTCGATCCGCCCAGTGACTTGATATTATCCAGCGAAGAACATGTATCACAATATTTATGTAGCACCATTAATCCACTATAGACACTCTAAACATACAGAAACATGGAAAAACTGTCGGAAGTAGCGTAATTTATGCAAGCGTTAAGTGTTTTGTGAAAACAGCGATCAATTATTATAATGCCGGTAATGCGCAACCTTAGTTTACAGGAACCCTGGTGATTGCATGTTACAAGGGATTATGCCAGGAAGTCACAGGTGTGCTCACCTGGTTTTATGGTAATTGGTCCATAAAGACTAAAGGCAATCAAAATACCTGTAGCATTCAGGTAACACGCTCATCTTCATACACTTATAGCTGTCTCTATTTGTCTAGAATTATATCCGAATGGGCAGTAAATTAGTAAATAGGTTATGTCTGAAATTCTGAATACACATTTATAGACTTCAATAGGTACCGGTAGTAAACAAAATAGTTACCGGTATGTATATATATATATAGATCTATATATCAAAATAGGCAGACAATAAATAAATATATGTCAATAGTTAGTAGGCTAAACAACTAAATAAATGCATAAAAAGTAAATAAATATATCTGAATAGGCAGTAAATAGGCGTATGGGTCATATGTACCTTTATTTGAATAGGCAGAAATAAATATATCTGAATTAGTAGTAGGCCTATATTTAAATAAATAAATATATTTGGATAGGTAGCAAATAAAAAAGAACATATCCAAATAAATATTAAATTAATATATCCGAATAGTTAGCAAATAAATAAATAGATAGCAAAAGAATATATATACCTAAATATAGTAACTAAATATTAGGCCTATCTCAAAAGTTAGTAAATAAATAAACCTGAATGAGTAGTTAACAATTACATTTAAATATTTGAATATGTAGTAAATTAATACACATGGGTTCATCCGAATAAATAGTAGGCCTACCTAAATAAATATTCAAATTGTTAGTAAATAAATAAATCTACTCGAATAGACAACAAATAAAAAAACAGATCTGCATTCAGCAAATGCAATCACCAGGGTTCGTGTAAACTAAGGTTGTGCATAATTATAGGTTTGTTTAGTTTCCTCGAATTATCGAATCTGACGCCTGCGTCACCAGGTGGCCTGAGGTCGAAGCAGGGTGATCACGTGTAGACACAACGTGACAGACTCTGCCCAGCACCTCATCAACGTCTGACTAAACGGTAGAGACGTCACGTCATCAATGATAATTGTCTCCCTTACAGACTATCTGTCTGCATGTATCTATGTCTATCCGTATGTATGTATGTATGTATGTATGTATGTATGTATGTATGTATGTATGTATGTATGTATGTATGTATGTATGTATGTATGTATGTATGTATGTATGTATGTATGCATGCATGCATGCATGCATGCATGCATGCATGCATGCATGCATGCATGCATGCATGCATGTATGTATGTATGTATGTATGTATGTATGTATGTATGTATGCATGCATGTATGTATGTATGTATGTATGTATGCATGTATGTATGCATGTGTGCATACATGCAGACATTTATTTATTACATATAATAATTTTTTTACATTTATTTAGTTGTGTTAGTATAAGTTGCTTGATTGTGTTTTTCAGTTTTGTTAATTAATGTGTTGAATTTTTTTGCAAGATTTCGCCATGGACACCTCACATCGTCAACTCAATTAATTATCAGTTTTTGTCCATAGACAGCAGGATTATTTTATCTTTTTAGGGCCTCCCTTTTTGTAACCAATGTTTAAGATGTGTAAGCTTGTCATGTATACTTGATTGCAAATAAAATATTTGATTGATTGAATGATTGATGTATGCATGTATGCATGTGTGTATGTGTGTACGTGTGTACGTGTGTATGTATGTACGTGTGCATTATGTATGTATGTATGTCCATCGGTCTGCCTGCTTACGCAAAACACCATCCTCGTTTCCCAAAAAAATTTTCCACCTCTGTCTGTCTGCCTGTCTGTATATCTATCTCTGTGCTTCTGTTTGGCTAGCTGCCTATCAGTGGTTGTCCCTACGTGTCGGCCTGGTCAGGTATAGATCTATTATAGATGGGTGTCACCACGGATGGGCTGGTTCCCCGATAGACTAGTACCCCCCCCCCACCTCAGGCAAGGCACTGACGCACAGCGATGCATAGTTATTACTTCCGCTTCCTGTCACGTGCTCTTACTCATCCCTTAGACAGGATAATTCGACATGTGGAAATCGTTAGAAGTACTGAAGTAGAGTGGAGAGGGATTTCATGTCTAGGCCAGATCAACAAGAGCATCCTAGGTGAAAATATCATCATCGTCATCATCCTCCTCCTCATCATCATCATTATCATCATCATCATCATCATCATCATGATCAGAATCGCCATCATCATCATCATCATCATCATCATCATCATCATCATCATCATCATCATCATCATCATCATCATCATCATCATCATGATCATCATCATCATCATCATCATCATCATCATCATCATCATCATCATCATCATCATCATCATCATCATCACCATCACCATCACCATCACCATCACCATCACCATCACCATCACCATCACCATCACCATCACCATCACCATCACCATCACCATCACCATCACCATCACCATCACCATCACCATCACCATCACCATCACCATCACCATCACCATCACCATCACCATCACCATCACCATCACCATCATCATCACCATCATCATCATCATCATCATCATCATCATCATCATCATCATCATCATCATCATCATCATCATCACCATCACCACCACCATCACCACCATCATCATCATCATCATCATTATCTTCATCATCATCATCATCATCATCATAGTAATAATAATTACAACCTGCAGCTGCAGCAGAAGCGAAGTAGACACATTGGTCACCTTATAATTATTATGCATCACGTGATTTAGTTATTGTTGTTGCCATTTTATTGTCGTAGCATCAGTGTATAATTACGATGATGAGGATGCTGATGGCAGCCCATGATAATTATAACTGCCTCCTCCTCCACCATTAACAATCGCTCTACTTTATCCTGATCGTCACAACCATTTATCATCATCAATTCATCATCTATCACCAATCATCTTCTTGCTTCTCATCCTCCTCCTCCTCGTCTTCCCCGTTCCTGTTCCCGTCCTTTTTTATCTTCCATTGTCCGTCCTATACCCTTCCTCTCTTCCTGCCCTCGTTTTCCATCCCTTCCGTCTTTTTCCTCGTCGTCCTCCTCTTCGTCTTCTTCTTCGTCTTCGTCTTCCACGTCCTCTTCCTCCTCCTCCTCCTCCTCCTCCTCCTCCTTCTCCTCCTCCTCCTCCTCCTCCTCCTCCTTCTTCTTTTTCTTCTTCTTCTTCCTCTTTTTCCTCTTCCCCTTCCCTTTCCCCTTCCTCTTCTTCTTACATTACCACTGATGAGTTCCCAGCCTAAAGCAATGGCTTTATAGCCAAATGGGAATAAGACGAGTGAAGCGGTTTCCCGTGCCTTCCTCACAGACAATAATATGGGTGAGCAACTTGTCCAAGCTCGCTACGCAGTGACTTGAGGTGGATTCGAACCTGCGACCCTCCGGTCACAAGGCACAGAACATACCGCTACGCCACCACGTCCCACTGGCTATTATACCACTGCTCTCACTTCATTCCGTATACGTACCTCATCTGAGTATGGTTGTTCGTTGAGCCGGACATCATCTTCAGACATCCTATCGCGGAGTAGAACAGTCATCTGGAGCAGCTGTGGATAGGTCAGAATCGACTTCCGGTCTCCCACACTGACCTGTGAGTCCGGTCTTCTGGATTCAGCTGCTCCTCCTCCTCCTCCTCCTCCTCCTCCCACCTCTGCACGGAACCCTGGCTGTTGCGAGCCGTAGCCATAGCTCGCATAATCGGGATTCTCGAGTGTGAAATAGACGGCGGAACCAGCCTGATCCCGGAGCAACCCTACCGCCTCGAGGATGTCCCTGCGGTGACTGGGGTCAAGGACTCCGATGGCGTCAAGGTCAGGCTCCCCGATCTGCTTGCAGACCTCGAGATCGTCGTAGCCGTTGTCAAGGAAGGCCTGGGTGTAGTGGTCGAGGTTGAGCGGCCGAAGCCACTCCTCAACTATGCAGTCACCCATTCGCAGTTCGCTCCTCGAGCAGTAGCGAGCATCAGTGAGCGCTTCAGAGCAATGGCACGAACAGTTGAAGACGTTATCGCGCTATCCACATTAATTTCCTGAACGTTAAGAATAATAACTCCAGCAAGAAAAAATCCGATATTCACATCGTCTTGCTCAAATTGAACTCGTAAAACATTTTATGCATAGAACATTATCCAGTGAGCCTAACTGTTCTAAAAGGCTTAGACCGCCTACAAGACTAAAAGGTTTAGACCGCCTAAAATTCTAAAAGACTTAGACCGCCTAAAGGTCTAAAAGGTTTAGACAGCCTAAAAGCCTACGAGGTCGATTTCAAACGCAAGATGGCATTTTAAGAAGTCTATCCATCATCATTGTTGTATCAAATTTCCATCTCCAATCAAAAATCCTTCCACAAAATCCGCAGCGAAATACTAGACCCTAAACCTCAGCGCGCATGCACTGCAGCAGTAAACCAATGAGAACTGCACACACTGGTGCAGGTGACTCGTCACATATGGCATTTCTTCCGCCGCCGTCGCTTGCAAATCAAACAAACGCCAATCTCGCCCTACGGCGGCGTCTTCAAAGAGACAGTAGCAGTAGTAGCAGACGACAAAAGCGGTCGATGAAGGAAAGCAGTTCTCCTCCGACTTAACAAACAGGCGTTTCAATGCCACTGTGTATATATACACAGCCCCGTTTCCCCCTCGCAAGACGCTTCCGGCGGGGCTACTTTCATTATCATACACGCTGCAGGCCGATCCTCCGCCGAAGGGCTAAGGACACGAGAACCTCACAGCTGGGACGAGTACGACGATGCCCAAAACATCCGCGTGGAGAGGAAGAAGAAGAATTCTCCGGTGGGGCTTTTTTCCTCCGACTCCGACTCATCACATTTGCGGCCATCCAATTATTTCAATCAGAGGTCCATGCCGAGATCGATTATTCCTCAAAGTGGTAATCCAATTTCAGTCCGTCTGCTCTTCCTCCTCCTCATCGTTTATCTTGGGAATCGTCGCCGCCACCGCAGCGGTCACGGGCACGTCGGTCACCTCTCGCTCCAACCCACAACCGATTGGGGGTGGGGATGGGGATGGGGGATGATTTTAGATCGTCCGCGAACATAGAAAGACAAACCGTACATCAATCCACTTTCCTTTATTACTCCGAGTGCCATCCCATCATTCATCCGGCTATTTGTGGTTTTCTTTTTCAAAACGCCAAGCAGCAACCGACCAATAGGCGTCGTTCAAACGTAAACAACTCATAGCACGACTGTTTTAGTTCCACCGTTCGCATTTCAATAACGTCTTATTAGATACACAATACGATCCCCTTCAAACGCTTCCTCCTTCTCCTTCTCGCCCATGGAGTCCTCCTCCTTCAACGGACCGGTGTGCATCGGCGGCGGCGGTCTCCTCGTCTGGAAAAGGCTAATCCTCATTGGGAGGAGGTCCGTGTTTATTGTATACATTGTATACATACATGACGGTACGGCTGCGTGGTGCGTCGGCGTGTATCGGCGTGTATCGGCTAACTTGCAAGCAGATCGGATCGAATACGCGAATAATTAACGCTATTAATCAACGCCGGGGCGATGCTACAATGAAGCCCTATGATTGTCGCCGGGCGGTGAGCATGCGGGCGGTGAGCGTGCGAGCGGCGGGCGGAGGGCGACGTTCGCCTACTTCCACCTCCATTGATATGACGCCGTCGCATTCATCGTCTGCTACACGCTGCTGCAAGCATTGCCTGGCATACGCCAACAACAACGACTTCTGTTTTTAGATCGTAACCCATTTTACCGGTTGGCCAATCGAAATCTGTGTAATAGGGTCAGAAGAACAGCGAAGACTACGATTTTAGATCGTCCGCGAACATAGATTTCTACAAGAAGCAGTAGGTTAGTAAGCAAGCCTATAGCCTATCCTTTTGCACACATCGCTAACTGCATTCTGGTTTTATATTCTGCAGTGGCTAATATTATCTTTAATTTTACATTTTGGTTACTATTATTTCTCAAAGTAAGACATGTAGCAAACCATGAGCAACGAAGACACGGAGAGCTAACATTGTTTGCCTGGCCTATTTTGACTTTGCTCTGATTGAACGCCTTTGAATAAGCTGCATCATCATCATCATCATCATCATTACGGTCCATGGGCTCAGTGCCCGTTGGTGTCAATCGCATGTTTCACCGTCAGTCTCCACTTGTCTCTCTCCTGTGCCATTCTGCTCAGTTTGTATATCTCCATTTCGCACCAATCCAATAAGCTGCATGGTTCCCGTAAATCAGGGCTTTTTTAACGTGCAGTTCTACACAAAATGTGCAGTTGTAAATGGATGTGTGCAGTTGAAGAAGCACTTCCGTGCAGTTGAAACTAGTGAAAAGCAGGCCATTTTCCTCCGATTGAAAGTAATTTGTCATGGAGGATGAGGCAGAAAGTAAGGGGTTGTGCAGTTCTAAAAATTCCTTAAAAACAGCCCTGCCGTAAATTTGGGGGATATTGCATGTAGAGTATATTTCTGAGGGGGAGTAGTACTTACATATAGGTCTACGTGAACAACAGCTAAGGGTTTGTCTGGGGAATGTCATTCTATAGAGGGACTTACCTCTCCCACAGAGATGTCTAAATTAAACACTGCATGTCGTGATATCAGAGCATTCGCTTAATCGTAGGCCTAATAATAACCTAGGTTAACGTACGGACAACTTTGCATTTTCTCTCAGTTCAACGTGTTGACCTTGATCATAGGCGTAGGCCTACGGGAGATTTCAGCAGTGGGGGGGGTCAAAGATTTAACTTTTGCCCCAAAAATAAATCTCGTGGTGGGAAATACTATTTTTCCAAGACAGAAAAGTTGAAATATGTCGTAAAAAATACTATTTTTTCGTTTTTCCCGGGTCTGCTTGCCCGAAAAAACAGACTTGCCCGAAATTGGGGGGGGGGGGGGGGCAAATGCCCTCCCCTACCCCCGCCTCGTACTCCTATGGCCTTGATGTGAATTTCATTTGGTCTAAAAATTACAAGTCTATTTAAATTCTACAGCTGCAGTTGATTTCGATCCAAACAACGTCACAGTTTGGCGGAATCTAACGCATACGATATGGAGATAATGAGGCAGTAGGCTAAATATGGTTCGGTCTTCAGTCAACAGTCATCAAATTATAGCCTGCTGGCACCCTTTCAATGACGCAGAATTTAGATTCTCGTGACTGATGGTGACAGTGCTGATACTCGAGCTGCTTGATCTCCCCCGGATTTCGACCTGGAACCGAAACGAACAGCTAGGGCAGCTTTAATTTAATTGTATATTCCGAACTTGGTTATTTCGATAGGCCCTTAGTAGGCTATTGGTGAATAAACCGGTCTCTCTTAGGCCTATGTGGTTTTTCTGGGTGCTGAAAGATTCTCAAAGATTTACATAGGCCTATTGCACTAGGGTTTTTTCCTTGCCTTGCCTTGCCTTCAACCTTTCTAGACACGAGAGTTGGTCGCATTTTGGACAATTCTCCATTCTCTCCTGTAGGGGGTGGTCTACATACTATTAGGCCTATAGGCGTCATGCTTCCAGATATTAACCATTTCCAGGCCGAACGTATTACCAAGAAATGAATAACAGCAAATAGCATGGTGAACGTTCATTTGAATCATCGCTCATCGATTTAGTTGAAGCTTAGGCCCATAGGCGGAGACCTGGTCCGAACTTTGGGGGGGACGGACGAGCGGCCGAAAACACTGTGACGACTAAAAAAAGAAATTTTGACGACTAAAAATGGTGTCTTCAGAAATTTTTATAGACCTAAAAAATGTTTATTCAGAACTTTTAATGACTAAAAAAGTGTCTTATAGAAATGTTGATAGTAAAAAAATCCAGAAACTTTGACGACGAAAACAAGGTGTATAGAAATTTTGACGACTAAAAAAGGTGTCTTCTGAAATTTGGAGGAACAAAACAAGGTGTATAGAAATTTGTACACAGAGGTGAAAAAGTGTCTCCAGAAATTGTGACAACTAAAAAGGTGTTTTCAGCAATTTTGACAGACATAAAAAAGGTTTATTCAGAAATATTGATGACTAAAAAGGTGTCTTTAGAAATACTTATGGTTAATAATAAGTCCAGAAATTTTGACGACTTAAAAAAAGGTGTCTTCAGAAATTAATTATTATTATTATTATTATTATTATTATTATTCCAAAGTTTAACGTCATCCTATGGCAGCAAAGGCCGTTGCCGACAATACAATATAAGTACAGAGCAGTAAACAAAAATTTATGTAGCCTCCAAACTACACCAAAGAGGTGTCTAAACGGAGCTGTACAATCTCAATTACATTCAATTTTTAAACAACATAAAGTAGTTAATCGGACACTCGTTCAGGTTTACACATTATGAAAAAATTATCTTAAATCCAAACATTAGATATTATAATTGTACATTGATTGTCTCATACAACTAATTACGTTAGTGACTCCAGTAAACAGTTCCTGTTACAAAAGTTCAATATGTAAGTGCATCAATAATAATAATAATGTAATGTTTCTTGTACAAAAGAAACCTGCACCATTAAATTTTTAAACATCAATCAAATATTTATTTATTCAGAAGTTAAGACGAATAAAGCAGGATGTATAGAAATTTTTACGACTAAAAAAAGGTGTCCCCAGAAATTTGGACAACTAAAAAAGGTGAAAAGTCTAAAGAAATTGTGACAACTAAAAAAAGGTGTTTTCAGAAATTTTGAAGACTAAAAAAAGTGAAAAGGTGTCTCCAGAAATTGTGACGACTAAAAAAAGTTGTTTTCAGAAATTTGGACGATTACACCACGGTCGTCAGAAATTCTACGCCGAAGAAACACCCCCGAAATCAAATCCTGGCTACAGCCTTGTGGAGGGGACGAACAAGATGAAAAGGATTTTATGGAATTTAGTGAGCGAATCGAAAATTAGATGGTTTCATTGATTATCATATTAAAAGGTTATGATTTAATTATAGATCTGAATTAAACCGATCTTATCTTGTCGAATATACACTGGTTAAGTTGAAATTAAACTCAATTCATGATTAGATCGAGAGGTTTGTTCAAAGATTTGTTCAATGTTTTCTAATAATTTAATGGGTGAAGCTAAATTATTCGAATTATGTAAGTTTACTAAATTTCTATAGCTTCACGAAGAAAGAATTTAAGGGTGTCCAAGTAAGGTGTTTTCAAAAGGGGACGATGTATTAATACCGTTTCTATTATAGCATCGCTCTTATTGCGTAGAACAGGCTTTTTTAGTATTTATTTTGAAAATCTCTTCTCCTAACATTGCAACGTCGTCAGTAACCTGCAGTGTGTTCAGCAAGTGTCCATGTCCTGACACTTGACGATTGGGGGGGATGGATACATGGACCGTCCCCCCCACCACATTCATTGGGGGGGACCGTCCCCCCTGCCCCCCCTAGGTCTCCGCCCATGCTTAGGCCTAATCAGAAAAATTAATTTCTGGATTAGGCCTAGGCTTAGCCTACTAGCCTAAATTTATCTGCAAGTTGTTGCTTCGTCGCATGGCTTATTACGTCCCCTAAATTTGCAGAATCGGTTTTCTTCATAGTTTGCACTCGAATCTATTGAACCTTTAAAACTCGTATCTCGAATTCTAAAACTCATATAATTAATTATTATGACCATTTAGTTGCTTACCTCGCGACTTTTCGGCTACTTTCTGACGTGATCTAACGAGTCACGACAAAGTATTTCCGAAGTGTGGCCACCCTGAGCAAGCAGCGATCAACCTGGCGGCGGCTCTGCGATGGTTTGTTTATCAAGTTAAAAGTAGTCGTGTACGTACGTCAGAGATTTGCAATTTTGCATTAAATCTGAAAGATTAATTACGTCCAAATTAGCATGCATCGGACCTGTTGTGTTGGCAAATGCCTTCGTCGTTGGTTATCTGCGCGACCTTCATTCGGGGATGATGATTGGTAGGCCCACTTGGCCTAGGCCTATAATTGACCGTGTTATAAAATTATAACCGTGTCACATGGTTACCTAGACTAGAGGCGCAGCAGTTTGCAGTTTTTGTCATTGGCTTTGGCTACATTGTGAAGTTCAGGTAAGCGTATATTGTTTCTTACGCGGTCTGTAATTCAGATGCAGAAAAATCGCTTGACAATAATTATTATTGGCAAATAATGGCAATCAGTTGATTGACAGTTACCGCCTCCTTCAGGTTGATTGACAGGTTGATAGTTTCTGATTGATGTTCGTGAGTTCGATTACCCGATCACACGCAAACCATAGTCCGTATAGTAATTACCCGAAATATAAAGGATGAACGTCAAGCGTATCCAAGCCAACCTTATTCAAGGCAGAAATAAGGCCAGATAAGGGAGACCAATATAGAAATTTTTGTGGCAATACTTGACAGACCAATGCGTAATTCTCTGACTAAATTGTGTAACGTAATGTAAGGTGAAAAAAATCACTGATGAGCTCACTCATTTTGAGCCCTGGATCTTGAAACTTACCTGACCTGATATATACTGATTTTCTTTTGAGTGAGCTGTATTAAGAGGCTTGTTTCTGTAACTTAGGTTTCAAACTGGATTCTCTTAGGGATTTTGATTGTTGATTGCAATTTTGATTAAAGTGACAATTAAAGTAAGTATGTGTCCATCAGTCAATCAGTCACAAATTAATATGGTATCTTTTAAGTCAAACCATGAATATGTTCAATATTGAGTTTATTATAAATACTTATTTATTTAGATTTATCTAGCAAAACTGTTAGGCACAGGATACGGCAAGTTTGTCTTGTTAAATATTTCTTCAAGTTCCACCTTTAATGTAAATACGGAATTTTAGTGTCAATACTTCGTATTTAAGGCAAAGCGCTTGGCCAGTAAGCTGTCTTGGAATGCAGAATGGACGTTTTCTTCCATTAATGATTTACCTCTATGTGTTTCACTTTAACTTAAGTGTTTAACCCCTTTAGCGGCCGACCGGCTAATAATCGTATACAAAATTGACGATTATAATCGGGGCAGCCGCTAAAGGGATTAACTGTGTGTTTTCTTCTTCTGATTAAAGAGTGACCCTCATATGTTTAAGTTTAACAATGCGTTTGTCGGATCCAGAAGTGATCTGTAAATGCATATTTGACTGTGTTTATGACATTAAATTTAAACCAGTTGAACATTGTGATGATGATGGATGATGAGTGTGCACTACTGCTAGACAAGTCGTGATATAGATGCTGATACTAACCTCTTCACTGGCAAAACATTACATGATTAAACACTAAACAGTGACTATTAAACAGTGACTATTCTGATCGAATAGTGACCTTTACGTGTTTAACTGTGTGTTTGCTCTGATTACAGAGCAACTTCCATTGTGGTCAAGCCATTGGTGGGAATCTATTTTTCAACAAAGTGAACATATAGGTAAAGTAGTGATCACACCTTGCTGTACCTTCACAGAATAAGTCACACTTTTGTTTAATTTTTTTACCTCACCTCACTACCTTACATAAGGAATTACAGTACTCAACCCTAACCCAGCCTATCTGTTTCTGCACATTAGTATGTCAGCAATTACGTTATTGTTGATGAATTTCTCTATAATTTTTGTGGATTATTTTGCATAAATGCAGCGTTCAGTGAAGGTATAATTCAGCCGTTTCTGAGATCAAGGTCCTTGGTATGAGATTATGTTTGATAGTATTGTCTTCACTTTCCAAATTGGCTTCCTTAGCTTTATGAGGAGGTATTGGCTTCCTAATGCGTGGCTAACAACATGTTCTGCAGGCTATCTGTAGCCAGGTGATCCTCATCTAAGCATAGAATAAGTGATGCAAGTCTCATTGACCTTGACCTTTAGTCACTGGTGGTCCTTCAGTCTGACGACCAAGAGGCGACATATCACTGTTTTCGAGTGCTCAACCACCGATATGGATTGTCGGGCGGTGTTCTTATCGTGTGTCATTTCAAACACATCTAATAATCTTTGTTTTTAATTTTTCCAAACTGACACAAAGCAGTATGATTACAATTAATAATGAACTGATGATCACAAGTTATTACAGGAGTCAAATTTAACTGTCAGTAGCCATGCAAGGTGCCGTCACAACCTACTACTGAGTTTACCAATGTTAACTGCCGAATCGAAGTTTGAGTGAACCTTTTTGGGAGGGTAGCAAGAAGAGATCTCGTATCTGTGCAAAGTGTGCATTCTTCATCAATCAATCATTTATTTTGAAACCAAACATTTTTTACAGTTATACAGTTGCAAATCACATATTAAAAGGGGAATGGCCACAAGGATAGGCCCAGAAGTGATGGTTGACCCCGCTACTAGGAACACCTACATACATGTAAACAAAGATGTGCAATGGCTGACAATTATTGCTGTTAAGTAAGACAGTGAATGGTTACAATTACCTAGAGTATCTTAACTAAATTATATGGTGCAACTCTTAACTAAAGAAGAAATAAAAGAAATAAAATAAACAAAAATGAAGTATGCGAGTGGTTTAGCACGCAAATAAAATGATACATCATCACACATGCCAGAGTCTTTACCATTACTATCCCAACCCCTAAAATGTACATTGAATTACATTGAATACGGAATCGGTGAACTTGACATCATCTATCTTCTATCAACTTTGAAGAAAAATCTGTTGGTTGGGTTCGATACATGTGTTTTTTCATGTGCTCTTCGCTTTTGGCTCTTCTAAGTCTCTCTGCTTTGTGTTGTGCCTGCTATTGAAATTTCTGTAGTTAATCATCTAGGATGGTATAGGAGTTCCTCTGACTACTTTTAACCATAGTTTCACTACATGAGTTTTCAACTATAGTTCCAGTTACAATTTTGCTTATGTAATTGTCACTTGCCTGATGTTAGTTCATGTAACCATATCTCACCTAACTTGGCCTTTAACTGACCTTGCTTCATAATGAGCTATTGTTGGTAATGATCCTGTTTATGATGTGATCTTATAATATTATACCAATTCATGTGATTGATGACCCACTTGCACTACCCCCCCCCCCCCCCCCACCCCATCCCTCTCCTCATCTCATATCCTGTGAGTGCATCAGCCCTCTTGCTGCGTCATCGACTCTATTGCAACACACTTACCCAATTGCAGAGAACCAATCCAGTTGAAGAAACAAGGAGCAGGGTCAATTGCAGAGAGCAAACATGGATTTGAGGATCTGGCCTAATTGCAAAGAACTTTTACAGATGCACCAAAAACTCATCGCAATTTCATATTCCCTTTATACAGTATATGAGACATCTGGACCTTCTGAAGCACACATACAAAATATAGCAAGGCCAGAATATTGACAGACAAAAATTGTGGTAATGCAGAACAATTATTAATGTGGCCTGCCATTCAGACACTCTTTTCTGGTTGCAATAAAAGCAAAATTTTAATTAATAGTCCATTCTATCTGGCTGGTGTCTAATGCACAAGGTGTTAACTGATTTCATGCACACACCAAACCTTAACAGGTCATTATCCAGAAGATCAGTAAGTACTTTAAGACAGAGATGGAGTATTGTGGATAAGCTATCTGAATTTTAAGTATAAGTAACAACTTGAAGCCTAGTGTTAGTAACAATTTCAAAAGTTGGGTAATTCTGCACATAGTTAGATAGCAATCTGAAACAGCTAAGTAGTATTTTTTTAAGGTAAACAGGTAAGTAGTATTTTTTACAAGGTAAATTACAATTTAAAAAAGGTAAATAGTAGTTTAAATGTTAAGTTAAAATTTGAAGAAAGTATGTAGGAAATTGGAAAAGGTAGATTTTAATCTGAGAAATGTAAGTTGCAAATTCAGGTGGTATATAGTAAATGCAGGATGGCAGGTAACTATTTAAAAACTTTAATATCAATTTCAGAAGATATGTTGCAAATGGTAAAAGGTAGTTAGTACTTGTTTTGGGAAGGTAATTAGTTGTCCGTCAGTAGCCAACCATGACCACAATGAATGCATTGTTGGGTTTCAAGGGCTCTCATGATATCTAAATTGCGTTATAGTCACACATATTAATTAATTGGGTCCTCCAAAAGCATCAAAACGTGACAAAAGGCCACTTGTAATTTTTCAAGCTGTCTGTAAATGCAGGCAATATGGATGCGATGTACCTTATCTTACGATGTCTTATGTCACCTTTCTATGACGTATTTTACTCGACCTTTACTACTTTACTTTATATCTTATGATATTTTACTTTATTTTAATGTAATGTATTAAAACATTTATAGAGAACCTCTGACATGGATGCTGAAGTGAAAACAATGTCGCCAAAGACGAAGAAAAGTTGCTGTGGTGAGAATGTTTTGCTTTCGCTGTTCACTTTGTTGAGTGTAATTGTTTTTTATGCTTTCTTTTGAGCTAAGAATAATATTAATAATAATCATAATAATAATAATAATAATATTATAATAATAATAATTATAATAATAACCATAATCATCTGGCATTGACGATCCAACATGGTTTGAATGAAGTGGCATTTTGTGGTTCCAGCCAAGAAAAGAAACTACTGTTGGGAATGATCTCATTAACAGTTTCCATACGCTGTTGTCATAAGAAAGTCATAGAAAGAAATTTCACGATGTTTGGTCCAAAATTTATGCACTTTGTAGTAATTATATTAAAATGATTTATTATCGTATGACGTTCGTTGTTTCGAAATATATGCTACGATAATGCTTGTAAATTTCTATGATTAAATTTATATTTTAATTGATTGGTCTGTTGTTGTTCTTTGTTTTAAACACATTAAAGACATTTAAAACTATTGTGCTGCAATAAATATCAAGTTCTGTTTTGCTTGATTCAGCTTCGTTTCGTAACTGGCTTGGCAGTCCGTCGTTCTACATCTACCTCAACTTTTTAATGTCGCAATGGGTTAGACATTTAACTTCATTTAATTATATATTTATCTTCTTATCTGCTCTTGTGTGATAACTTCTGTAGAGCGTGCTGTAGCTGTGCTGCATAAATCTTAAAATGACATACTGGTAGTATGTTATCATGTTTATATTGAACCCTCTTTTTGAATCTACTTTAGGCGTATATGCTGTTGCTAAGCAGTAGGCACACGTGTGTGTGTGTTTGAGAGTGTGTGTGCCTGTGTGAATGTATTTTTGTGCATGATTGGATGTGTGTGCACTGTGCAACTGTGAGGCATGGTGGCCAATTGGTTTGAGCGGTCGACCTGTTACACAGAAAGTACGGGTTCGATCCCCGTTCTAGAACCTAACTTTGTAGAGACCTTGAGACTCAAGTCATTAACTCACAGTTGCTTTGCGATATAATTGCAGTTGCGCCATCAAGGCGTGGGTGGGTGTGTGCACTGTGCACTTCTGAAAATTGTAAAGAAGGCAATATTTGATCACATTGCAGTTGTTTTCAACTGTGTGTGCAAGGCAAGTGTAGATTTTTGTATGAATGTGAATGTGGTGCCAGGGCGCAAAACCTGTCACTTCCTTTATATTGCACTAGAAACTGAAGTGAGCAATATATGGCATAAAATATGAATTATTGTTGTATAATGTTATATTTATATCAAACAAATTTTTTCCAAAGTTTACAATAATATTAGATACTTTGAATTCATAATTCTGTTTAGTCGAAAAAAATGACTTTTACTGCATTTGTCTAGAAACCGACATGTGAAAGGTTTTGAGCTGAGGACTGTCTCACAAGTCTTATAAATTGCTAGTGTGTGTGTGTGTGTGTGTGTGTGATTTTAATTCTAATGTGTATGTGTTAGACTGCAGGTTTGTTGATGTTTGTGATCGTGTATATGTGTATGTGATTATATATGTGTGTGTTTGTGTGTGTGCGTGTTTTGTTAGGGTGATTATATGTGGCAGTTTGCTGTTGGTCTCTACCTCGTCCATCTCTCCAATGGTCAGCTTCTCTTGGCCGCCATCTTTGGATTCTGTGGAGGAGGTTGCGTTCTTTTTTTTGGAGGTATCATCGGAGATTGGGTTGACCGCAATGGAAGACTTAAAGGTAAACACAAGTCTGCATGTAGGATTGTAGGTATAGGTATAAGTGTTATTATTGCGAATCTATTAAGCGCCATGATTTTATGACCTAGCATAAATTGATGGCACTTGTGAGTGAAGGACTTGATCAAGGTCCCCACACACTGTTGGAGTGTCGATAAAGGTAGAGTTATATAAACGATGATGATGATGGTGGTGGTGGTGGTGGTGGTGGTGGTGGTGGTGGTGGTGGTGGTGGTTGTGGCAGTGGCAGCGGTGGTGGCGACGACGACGATGACAATAATGATAGTAATAATAGTTATAATAATAAAAATAATAATAAAAATAATAATTGCAAAATAATAGTATTAATAACAATCATGATGATATGATGATAATAATAATAATAATAGTGATAATGATAAAAAATAATAATAAGCTATTCTGTTATTTTCAGTCGTTACCGTGTCACTGGTCATGCAGAACATGTCCGTCATGTGTAGCGCAATCTGTGTGTGTGTCGTTCTTGCACTCGAGCAAGATGTCACTGCCTTCCAGCGTGGTCATGTCGTGCGCGTAATCATGGAAGTGGCCATTATCGTGTTGGCGATATTGGCTCAGATGTCCAACGTCGCGTACACGATTGCGATTGAAAAGGATTGGATCATTGTGATTGCTCAGGAGAAGAGCTCGAATCTTGCAAGTGAGTAATCGGAGACACTTTGGCTGGTAGTGATTGAAATAATTTTGATTGACTGCTCTCTAAAATGTTTTTTTAATAATGATTAAATTCGATTAATTTGGTCAAAAATTTGGAAAGCATGTGAATAATCAGAGAAATTTTGGCTGGTAGTGATTGAATTTTTTGTTAATTGACTGATCTCCAAAACTTAATCGTGATTAAATTCGATTAATTTGGTCAAAGTTGTGGAAGGTGTGAAATTTTGATTAATTTGGTTGAATTTTTGGAAAGTGTGAAAACTAGAAAATGTAGCCACTAGGTTGTTTACTAACTAATTTCTTTATGCAAAGGTCAGTCGATTGTTGCATTGAAAACAATTAATTTTGTCGTCATCTTCGATTTTTTCTTCAACATTTATCCAAAGTACAAAAAATAAAATAAAATAAAATTTAAAATAATACAAAATGATTGCTTAATTTTCCACTCAAAAGTTTCACCGTGTTGCTTACTCTGTAAATATCCGCTTGACATCCTGAAAAATTAAAAAAAATTAATTGAGAATTTATTAAAGAAGCTACATGTAAAGGTTAATTATTGATTAAAATTTTTAATTGATTGATTGTTAAATTCGCAGCCATGAAAGAACTGCTTAGCTGTGTTCTAGGTTTATATTCCATTTCTGTGTAGTACTTTGGAACGCAAACATTTTATGGTTCCTGAAATTGCATAGATCAGGTAACCTACCCGTGCAAGCACCAGGGTACCTGAAAGATGCTTGTGTTATGACAAATGTGGTCATGCTACAATGCTTATGTGATTACTTTTGAACTGTAATTTTTTTATGTAATCAGTTGCTGATCAGTGTGATTACAATAAGTTTGCACAGGTGTACTTTTTGAATATTTCCGAAATGCATATAATTTAATCTTGTTATTATGATTATTTTCAATTATTGATGATTATTATAATAGTAATTAACTACCAGCCGGATTATTACGGTATATATGGATACTCATTGGATCTCATTTAAATATTTGTTCAACCTTTTAATAATTTTTTACGCCTTATTTGCATGTGTATTACTAGAACTAGAAGATTATCATCAAATGTTCATTGATCTTTGTTTATTTATTAAATCAAGAATATTCGCAAGACCACGTTTGAATGTATAATTAGATTGTCTGAATATTCATGATTGAATACTCATTAGATGCAGATTTATACAGTTTGTCATTTTCTTCCAATGATCATTTGACCTCATTCAAATAATATAATATATTAAACGTGCAATAAATATTCATTTGAATTGCATGAATCTTCAGATCTGAACGCGGGATTGCGATCTCTGGCACTGATCTGCAAGGTCCTTGCACCGACTACAGTTGGTGTCATAATGACTTACGGATCACTGCTTGTGTCGGCTGTTGTCATCGCATCCTGGAACCTCCTCTCCGTCGTTTTCGAATATGCAATGCTCTGGCACATCTATCGAATGGTCCCCCGCTTGGCCGTTAAGAAGAATGAACCTCCAGGTACCGACATTCGGTTTTCGTCTGTTTACATTTATCTATTAAAATTAAATTGATTGAACACGGTAGGGGATTTGTTAAAGTGTTTCCTGGGTTATGCTGAAAATTATTTGTTTGAGTCTTCTCCTCTGTGACTGATGGTTCCCTGTTTGTTTAATACAGCATTTATGGATAGATTGATGGATTGTAATCATAAAATTTGTAAGTTACACTGTCAATCCCTCAAGATATGTTTGCTCTTTGAGAAAATCCTTCACTCAGCGCCATGAATTTACACTCAGTCATTGGATTTTGGCGATTAATAAATGTAGAGACATGCTTATAATTGGAGCATTTTGTTTGAATATCACGTCTAAACATGGCAAAATGTAAAAATTATCATTTGGTTATGCACCCATATTTTAATCTTGTGCAGGCGTGACAGCTTCTTTGTATGATGCGTGCAAACCTTCTTATCACATTGTTTTGAGAATTTCTAGATTGTGTAAGTCCAGAGAACAATTGACTTACACTGTTGGAAATTGAAATAGTATTATTGCGGGCCAATGTTGGGATTGTTGGCGTTATTATTTCATCTGAGTTTGTTGAACATGTAATGATGACTTTAATGGCATTACTTTCTCTTGTTGGCACAGCACATTTGGGGGCACATAAAAGCTCTATTTAAAGAATCTACTTAAGTACATGATGCTTATGTGTTTAATTCCAGTCCAGGAGAAAGAAATGGTAGCGTTCACTCCAGACTCTGAATTGAAGACGCAATCCAACGAAATGCATTCTGAGAAGCATAACAATGGAGAACTTGCACCAGAAACTGTGATACCACTTCTAGATGCTTCGAAGAATTGTGATAAAAAGCTGGAAAGTGATGAGCAGATGAATGGCAACGGAGAAACAAAACAATCGGTTGAGGCACCCTTGACTTGCGTGCAGCGAATTCTTGAACCGTTTTCGTTGCTCGTTCGCGGTTGGCGCACATACGCCCAGCAGACGGTTGTGTTCGCAGGCGTCTCACTCGCTTTTCTCTACATGACGGTCCTTGGCTTTGATAGCATCACACTTGGTGAGCAAAGAGTTATGTTATGGATTTAGGTTTTGTGTTTTTTTAGGTTTTGTGTTTTTTTATGTTTGATTGTCTTTGTCAATTCAGTTGATTATGTAGTTTATTACCATGTTTGTCACCTGGTCACCTGGTGCCGTCAGCTACTGGAGCTCTGGCGAAAGCCCTGGTGCATCTTCTCCAGTTGATCCTCTCCCTAGTCGCCTCTCTTAGTTCCTCCAGTCTCATGCCAGACTTTTCCTGTACTTCATCCAACCATTTCTTCCTTGGTCTTCCGCATCTTCTCCGTCCCTCACCGCATGCCGTCATCAGCTCCTTTTCCAAACCGTTAGATCTCATCACATGGCCGAAGTAGCTCAATTTCCTCCAAGTTGCTGTTTGCTGCAGTGTCTCCTCCCTCTCTAATCCGAGCTCCTCGCGCACCGATTCGTTAGTTCTCTTCTCCGTCCATGAAATCCTTAGCATCTTTCTCCAAATCCACATCTCACACGCGTTGATTTTCTTTTCCATATCTCGTGTCTTTGTCCATGTCTCGCATCCATATAGGACGACTGGGAAGATCAGTGCTCTTACCAGTCTTTTCTTTGTTTCCCTGCTCACGTATTTGTCCTTCCAAATCTTTTCCAGACCGTTCATTGCCGTTTTCCCCATTGTTACCCTCCTCCTTATTTCCATATCACTTCTTCCCTCCTTCTCTATCATAGATCCCAGGAATGTGAAGCTCGATACTACCTCTATCGTTTCTCCATCCACCTCAAAGTTTTTGTATGTTGCAGTTGTCATAACCTTTGTTTTCTTTACATTGAAGTATAGTCCCGCCTTTTCGCTTTCCTTCCTGACTCTTCTTATTAACTCGACTAGGTCGTCCCTCTTACCCGCCAATAATGTCGTATCATCGGCGTACCTCAGATTATTCAGTATTTTCCCCGCTATCCTTACCCCTTCTGTTGCCTCCTCCAATCCAGCCCTCCTCATAATTCTCTCGGCATACAGATTGAACAGGAAAGGGGACAAAATGCACCCCTGCCTCACTCCTTTCCTTATTTTAAATTTCCCTGTGTCACCATATTCAGTTCTTATTACCGCTTCTTGATCCACATAGAGGCCCTTTAGTAGTTTAACCAAATGCTTCGGAATTCCCATCTCAACTAGTGTCCGCCACAGTAGTGTATGGTCTATGCAATCAAACGCCTTGCTGTAGTCTATAAAACACATATGCACCTGTTGCCCGTATTCCCTCTGTCTCTCCATAATCCACCTTATATTGGCGATGTGATCGCGCGTTCCTCGCGCCTTCCTAAATCCCGCTTGATTGGTTGGTAATTCCCTTTCAATTGTCTTCTCCATTCTTTTGTGGATTATTTTGAGAAGTATTTTGCTCGTGTGCGATATCATCGCTATCGTTCGATAATTTCCACACTCTCTCGCGTCTCCTTTCTTGAATATTGGTATGAACACGGACCTTTTCCAGTCCTCCGGCCACTGCCCAGTTCTCCAGATTTGATTGCATAGTTTTGTAATAGTTCTCACCACTGCTTCATCTCCCGCCTTTACCAGTTCTATAGGTATTCCATCATGTCCTGGCGCTTTGTTGTCCTTGAGCTGTTTTATCGCCCACTCCACCTCTACCTCCAATATATCTGGTTCGTTCTCAACTTCCTCTATTTTGATGTTTTCCTTCTCGACACATTCATCTTCCATGTACAGCTCTTCCGTATACTCTCTCCACCTTTCCTTTATCTCCTCCTCATCTCCTATTATCTTCCCATCCTTCGTCTTGAGTGAACCCATTCTAGGGCCTGCTGTCTTCGTTATTTCCTTCATCTTTGCGAACAGTTCTTTAGTCCTTCCTTTCTTTCCTTCTTCCTCCAGCTCCCTACACATTTCCTTTAGATGGTTTTCTTTATCCTCCCTTGCCTTCCTTTGGAAGGTCTTATTCAAGGTTTTTACCCTATCCCTGTTCCCTTCCTTCTTTGCTTCTCTCCTTTCTATTGCCACCTCAATGGTCTCTTTGGATAGCCATGGGGTAGTTTTCCTTGACGTTTTCTTTGGTACATGTTTCTCCGCAGTCTCCTGGATCGCAGTTTTCATCTTTGTCCATAACGTGTTCGTATCCTGCTCTTCCATTGTATCGTCTGTCTCTAAGATCTCAAACCTATTCTTTATCTCTACTCTGTATTCTGGTGTTATGCCTTTGCAATCAAAACTGGTCAGTCTTTTATCTCTCTTCATCTTCTTCAACTTTAGCTGCAATGTAGCCACTAATAGCTCGTGGTCTGTTCCGCAATCCGCCCCCGGTCTTGTTCTTACGTCTTTTATTGTGCTCTTCCATCTTTTGTTCACCACCACGTAGTCGATCTGATTCCTGTGTTTTCCATCCGGTGTCGTCCATGTATAAAGTCTTCTTTTCGGTTGTTCGAACCATGTGTTCATTATTCTTAGCTCATTGGAAGCACAGAACTCCACCATTCTCTCCCCTGCCTCATTCCGTACACCCAGTCCGTACTTACCCACGACTTCATCCTTTCCATTTCTGTCCTCACCAACTTTCGCATTGAAGTCACCCATAATCACCAGTATGTCTCCTCTCGGTGTTGTGTCAATTGTTCCTTGCAGGTCCAAGTAGAAAGCTTCCTGCTCCTCCTCCGTCGCCATCGTTGTAGGGGCATATACTTGTATGATTGTTGTGTTGATCTTTCCACCACGAAATCTTACACTCAGTACTCTGTCACTCACTGTATTATAACCCATTATCGCATCAGCGCTCGTTCTATCGCACATGATTGCTACTCCGTTTCTTCTCCTCTCATCCTGCCCAGACATTACTATCTTAAAACCGTTCCAACTAAAATGTCCTTTTCCCTTCCATTTTGTCTCACATAATCCCAGTATCGCTATGTCCATCCTTCCCATCTCTTTTTGGATGATGTCCATCTTCCCACTCTGCATGCTTCTGACGTTCCATGATCCGACTTTCATGGCTTTTTTACAGCTCATGTCAAGTCTTTGCTTCCTGGTCATATCCGCCGCTGGACGTCACAAAATGCTTTTAGCAATTGGTCAATCAAAGAATGTTCTTATCTTATCAGTTTCATATAATTTTGTTGTAACGTTGCAGCATTTCAATCAGTTGAGAAGTATTTTTAAGAATATGAAACAAATGCACATGTAATGGTAGCACATCAAGTCAAATCACATTACATCATATTATTAGGTAAACAGTTAAAGGCAAATTTGCACAAAAGTGTAGGTTTATGAACCAAAGGACATACTATGGTAGTGGTTCCCTACCTTTTTTGACTTTGGGGCCACTCTTCTAAGTTGAGGACACAAGGGACACTTTTTCTTAGTTTTTAAGGACATTATGGGCCACAAGGCTAAAATTTAATTAACTAAAAACATATAAAATTGTTATATTCGAATCAAATTATTAGAAAGTTTAATGTTAATTATAGACATCAAAATAAAATAATTTGTAATGGAAAATAATTATGTACTCTATCTATCGTGTCCAAATTGTCATTTTTTCATATATTTTTGTTAATTCTTTGAGAGCCGAGGGCCATTTTTTTAGGCCTGGCGGGCCACTTTTGGTCCACGGGTCACTGGTTGGGAACCACTGTACTATGATAGCACATTCAGTTGCAATCCTTCATGTCCTTTTCTTAGGCTACATCTACGGAAATGGTGTATCGGAACTCGCAGTTGCCATCTGCATGGCGTTGGGTGGAGTGGCCGGCATTGTGGGCACGATCCTCTTCACCCGCCTTCGCAAGCGTCTCGGCCTCGAAACGACCGGATTGATCGCTTATTCCGCAGAGATCGGCTGCCTCGTTCTCGCTGTCATCTCGATCTGGGCGCCAGGAAGTCGCTTCGATCCTTTCTTTCGATCATCGCCCCAACCGAACTGCACCGTTTCGAGTTTTGATGTAACGAACGATTTTGTGTCGTTTGAGAATATGACTGAGGGTTTAACGACGACTGTTGGGTTCGGTAATGTCACGGAGGTGGTTGCAGAAAGTTTTTTTTGCGAGGAGGAAACGAGAAGTCACTTGTCGATCCTTCTGCTCTTGATTGGAATCGTTTCGTCACGTGTTGGTGAGTTTACTACACAACGACACTTTGTGTGTGTGTATGTGTGTGTATTTGTGTATGTGTATGTGTGTGTGTCATTTTAAGTGTCTGTTTAGTATGGTGTCTGTGATCTTATGTGCCTGTGTGTTATACCTCCCAGCAGATCGATTTGATTGATCGAGTCGATCGTAACTCGGCTAAGTCGAGTCGATCGAAAAATCGTTGACTCAATCGACTTGCAAGTCAAGTTGCTCATGAGTCGTTGTTGACCCGACTCTGAGAGAATTTACTTACTATTTTTGCAGCTAAGTCGCAAAATTACTTATTTTCATGCAAGGACATATGGCCTAATTCATTGTCAACCAGGTGTAAACACACAACTGCAAATAATTGACCTGGCGCATACGTTGTAGTGGAACTGCAGAAGCTATAGAAATGAGAAACATTTTCACAGTTATAGACCATGAAAATATAAATAGTGATTAAGATACGCCAAGAATATCATTCAACATATCTAAACTCTATAGTAGGTCCTACCAACAATCTTAATACGTTCAAAAGTTCGTATGATGATGAGATGACGACGACGAAGATGATGATGTCGACGACGACGACGATGATGATGATGATGTTGATAGTGTTCAATTGTTGTTTGTCGTGTTTCTAGGTCTGTGGATGGCCGATCTCGTCGTGACTCAACTGATGCAGGAGACAGTGCTTGAGAAGGAGCGAGGCATCGTACACGGCGTACAGAACTCGCTGAACATGCTCATGGAGATGCTCAAGTTTGTGCTCGTCATCGTCGCTCCGTGGATCGAGATCTTTGGCTTCCACATCATAATCTCGTTTTCGTTCATCTGCATGGCCGGTCTCTTCTTCGTTGGTCACGTGATGCGGGTGAAACGCAAACAGCGCCTCGCAGCAGTCAAGGAAACCAACGTAATGATGTAAACACGAATGTTCAGTGGTTGTAAACTCGTGAATGAGATCAACACATTGAGCAAAGCAACGATGTTCAGTTAAATGGTAATGAGATGAGAGAAGCCTGTGACGTTGTTCAGTGTATTAATCTAAACTGTGATCAGGATTGAATTAGACTTAGGAGATATGTGCAATCAAACTTGAAAGAATTTATAGAACTATATATAAAAAGTTAACCCTTTACTGACCGAGGGTGTAGGATTCCCAAAACCGTTCAACTACACTTTGGTCGGTAAGGGGTTAAAGTTACCCTGCAGCTGTGATAAGTGTAAGTAACTTATTTGCTTCAAATTCCTTTTTCATCCATAGGATGTCCATCAGCCTCGTCATCGGACTGATCCTCTGGATATTGACTTGATTCATTTGACTTAGTTCTGGAGCGCCATCGGTTGATACTTTGTGAATTATAATGGCGCTATAGAAGTTACAAATTAAATATGATTTCAATGACTGTTGAGCTTCTTAAGTTGTCTATTATGTTCATGAACTTCTGAACAGATTGTTACATGTATAATTTTGTATATTGATGAATTAATCAGAGTAATGCAGAGTTATGCAATCAGTGAAGCATTTATATAGCACAAGTTCATCGAGACCAAATATTTGAACTCAATTCGATTTTGACGTTATTTTAGTTAATACGTGTTAAATTGATTTGTGAATATGACTATTTTGAGGTGTTATTGACTTGTTGGTAATTAATCGTAAATTATTTTTCTGAAAAACTATATGAGATTGCTGTTTGTATAAAAAAATATGTGATAACAGATCGAAGTCTTTGATTTATTGGCTGGTCTAAATAGACAGCTATAGATTCAAGAAATAGACGGAACCAAGCATGCGCAGACAGACACATAGGACTGGACAAACAATCAGATAGGCAGAAGCAGTGAGACAAACAGATAGACAGGATTAGACATACACTCTCGATCAGAGCCAGACAGACAGAACCGACCAGACATGAAATGATGAAGACAACCAGCTAGACATGCAGACAAAACCAGACGGAGCCAGACATACAGGCAGACATAGTAGCTGATTGTTTACATAATTTGCCTTGTGACCAGGGCTTAAAGTGGGAACGGGCGTTCCCACTGCTCTCGAATTTCTTGGCTGGCGTTCCCACTGCTCATCATGATGGAACCCTGGAAACATGGTCGTTCCCAATAAAACTTCATCAGCGTTCCCACTGCTCACAGTTGGCGTTCCCACTGCTCACCAAAACCACTTTAACCACTGCTTGTGACCTGGATTGGAATCGAGCCTTCTCTTTGGATACTGCTACTTTATAATTATTATGATGTGTAAGGTTAACAAGCAACTTCAATTGCTCAGCGCTATCGATTGACTCCATTTGGTCGATAGATGGCGGTGCCTAACAATTGTATCAGAAGAAAATTTAAATGGACGGGAGGAACAAACAGGAAACATGGATGGTAGCAAGCAGGGAGCAGAGATGTGAGGGTCATTGAGTAAACTGGCGTGGGGTCATACATATCGAGAGGTGTTGACTATTGTTGGCATACGTTCCTACCATTTCCTCCCAAGAAAATTTATATGCGTAACATGCTCCTCCCCCTCTCCGAAAAAATTCGACAGCTCCTGTTTACATGCTTAATACATGTCAAATTTCCCCGCCAGAAAAGAATTCTATTTCTATTGTGCAGCATTGAAGTACTAAAGTCATCAGATATAAAAGGTTTGAAAAATTTGCTGAGCGGCTGCCTACGTCCGTCCCAAAACGGCCGTTTTCTTGCCCCACCCCACCCAGAAACCTGAATCCCCCCATGTAGAAGAACAAGATTAAACACCGCATGCTGACTATCGGAATTATCATGCTGCAAGAAGTTCTATGGAAGTAGGGCCTGTGGGGTCGTCCATAAAGGACGTCCGCAGAAAATTACCCACTTTGAACCCCTCCCTCCCCCTTGTCCGCGTTTGTCCGCATTTGGCCTCACCCCTCCCTGCCCTATTTGCGGACGTCTGCAGGACAAAGCCCAAAACAATTAGCTTAACTTTCAATAGCTGTTCACATGGAGCGCCGGAGCGGGGCATTGATTTTGCAGAATCCACTAGCCTAGCCATGTGGAATAGTCCATAGATTGACTTCTTAAAATAATGCTAGCATAATTATGGATTATGTTAGAGAAGCTGATGATGCATCCCTCGAGACGAAATTAGGTCCAACAGAGCTGGCAGCTAGACGGCTGTTGACATGCACTTGTTATTCCAATCTGCCTACATAGGCCTATAGGGCCTATAGAAGGAAGTGTATAATGGTAGTACACTAGGTCATAACATGCAGAAGAAACTAATTAGGTCTAAGTCTTTCAACAAACAATTTATTCTTAAATGCATAGTTTGGGAAGTCTGAAACATTATATTTATCTGACTGAAGTTGGTGATTAGTGTGAAAAGTTGAAAACAGGCTTTAAAATGGCACAGATTGTACTGAAAAAGGTCTGTTTACCAAATTTACCAAATTTATATGCGGACGTCCGCACTTGTCACGACCCCTCCCCCATGTTCGCATTTGTCTGCATTTGAATGATTCCCCCCTCCCTCCTCATTGCGGACGTCCTTTATGGACGACCCTATGATCTGCACGATGTGAAAAGCTTTTTTATGAAAATAGTTGTCAGAAAATAGTTGTCAGTTATGTGGCGTAGCCACGAGGGGTTTCTGGGGTTAAACACTCCCCCCCTTCAATGGCTTAGGAAAAGTTTTGTTAAAAGTTATTTATCCACAGCATAAGTCTATCCGAACCACGTCCCAACGCTACTTCGGCAAACTCCTCATGTACAGCGGGTTCCATCGCTCCGTCTGCAAACAGTTTTTAAAAAGTTATTTATCCACTTAGGCCTAAATAAGAAAGAAACAAAACAATTGTTTGTAGTAGGCTAACAATTGTTTTCTTCCCTTTGTTACCTTCTTCTCTTTTTATTATTTAATTTATTTACTATAGCCTAATACTGTTAGGTTGGTGTCAGGAAGGGCATCCGACCATAACCCCCACCCCCATCATAAATTTCTGGCAACGCCACTGTGTCAGTCATTTATTTCGTCGTCAATGTAAGACATTAATCAGCTGCCGGGATGCATAATTGGCCAATGTGATTACTTGAAGCGAATCAGCAGTAATTATATTGTTTGGCATTGGATAAAAAAACCTGTGTTACTTCCTGTACTGAGAATCTGTTTACTTGCAGGGTCACACCGTACTCGCTAGATCCGCACAGTAGGCCTACACTGACATTGGCTATAACCGTTGTTATAATAGTTAGAAAAAATGTGCTTAGTCACACGTTTCCCGGACAGCTGAGCGTGAATCTTGTGACTGTGGGGGTTTGGTGGTAGGCTATAATACGCCCTACTTTTAGTTTGAACATGGATTTTTTTGTCTTATGGATCCAAGCAGTAGGCCACACTGTTGTCAGTGTTAGCCTAAGATTTCTGTAGGCTGAACAGATTTCAGAATTAGTAGCCTACCGTAGATCTGTGTGCATCTTGCTTATTGTCATTTAAAGTTTTAATAGGCCCTATTATATCAATTGGATATTGGTGGAAAGGATTTGGATAAGAGGATGGTAATCATTGACATGTAGACATATAGATAGATTGGTCGTCCTAAATCATACCGTAAAATGTAGGTAGATGAAGGCCTATGTTCAGATAGATAGATAGATGGATGGATATGGATGGATGGATAGATAGATAGATACGGTAGGCTAGATAAAGATTGACAGACAGAAACAAATAAAGACGTAGCCTAGCCTACAGATAATAGATATGGAGAATGGATATAACCTAAGCAGTCAGGCAGCGATGATAAAAGATGAAATGGAGGAGCTAGAGTTTACGACTTTAAGACACGTGGTATTTTAGGCTATGGTGGGCTATTAATTATTATGTAGGCTACTGTTTTTAGGTAAGCTTATTCTTCGTGTTGTTGGAGTGTAAACCTGGTGTGAATCGCGTTTGTTTTGAAGCTCAGTTGATATACTGATGATGATAGGCCTATAGATTTTAGAGACAGCTGAACTTATATGCATGGATCACTGAACGGCTGGAAAATAGTCTGTAATGAAGGAACCTAAAAATGTAATTCTAATGTCAGTAAGTATGTGAACTCTTATCAGTTTATTTTCTTAGGAAAGGAAGATGAAGTTTTCATTTGGAGGCCACAACCTTTCGATCTTACAGGTGGTTGCCCTTGTCGTCTGCTTTCAAAGGAATATGGCATTGTCTGATGGTACGTATAGTCAGAGTTCTGTTCATTGCCAAAGTCAAACCCAAAACGCATGTATGGGAAGGACGATGTCAATTTCCAATGTGTACTGTTATTGTTATTATAACCAAACATTGATATAGGCCTAGCGCAGCTCAAAATAATGTATTAGCGTTGTCATCCATTTGTCTGAAAGGATAAACTGTCCTCAGTGTTTGTGTGTGCAATTCTTCATGGCGGAATAGATTTCGTAATTATGAAGTGCACTTCAACGATTTGAATGCAATCAGATATAATTATGGATTATCATCCTGAGCCAGCGCCTGTGTCAACGAACATGAAAGTCTTGCATCGTTTCCAGGATGACAAGCATAGTGAATTAACTGGTAACTTTAAAAAATAAGGTGAAGTGACAGGTGAAGAGAGTTACATTGTCAAGCCGATGGGGTCACTTAACACGGGCAAAGAACCTTGAGTGGACTATAGGAGCTACAACGCATAATGCGCGGGACAACAATAAGGCCACGAGTCTGGGACATCTAACTTTATCTCCATTTATCTCTGACTGAGTGAGTAGAGACTAGAGAATCGGTGAGTGTGTGAGTGGGTGATTTTCTTTACATGTTAGCCTTTCCTCTGAGCCAGTTTCTTGGTCAACAAATCGGCCCATGTTTGTTTGTTTGTATGTGCACTTGTTATAGCGCCCCTTCAAGCTATCTCTACTCAGAGGCGCTCCCGATGCAGAGCGGACACTGCATCGGAGTTTCACGTCGAAGCGCTGAGATATTGTAAGTGAAGGACTTGCCCAAGGTCCTTACGCGGGGAGGTGGATTCGAACCTCGGACCTTCCGGGTCCAAGGCAACGACGCCACCACTAGACCACCGCGCCTCACCATGCATCTATGACCACCAATTGCACTGGTGACATACAGGTAGTAATTACATGGGCTACGCGTGGTTCAAATGAACGTGGCTTCACGGTGATTCGTGAGAATAAATCGGCACCAATTATAAGAAAATCTTGAATATTCTGTATTTGACAAAAATTATTTATTAGTCTCCGCATTTCGCTGTAGGCCTACATAGCCTACGACGTAATACCGGCCAGAAATGAACATTAGAACATAATATATTGTCTAAGCTTAATTCATAAGAACTTATAAAGGTAGTCAGATTAATTTTTTAAACCCACATGCTATATCCAAAACCGTGTAGGTCTATATCATCCTAATGATGAAAGTTTTTCTCATGCATAATAGTTATAATACCATCTGCCGGAGGGATTGTGTGATTCGGCCTATGGGCCCTTGGGTGCAGGTGGTAGAAGGAAACTTTCACCAGTTATTGGAGCAATAATTCACCACTGGTCGCTATTGTTTTCTTATTTGCAGCATTAACAACGGAACATATTTCAGATACCTTCATGATGCGTGACATATCAGATTTAGATCTACTTTTTGAGAACGACACTGGGTCCGGTGACAGTAGCGGAGAAGAACAGACCAATAAGGCAAACAATTCAGGTACCCTATACATGTATGCATGTATGTATGTATGTATGTATGTATGTATGTATGTATGTATGTATGTATGTATGTATGTATGTATGTATGTATGCATGCATGCATGTATGTATGTATGTATGTATGTATGTATGCATGTATGTATGTATGTATGTATGTATGTATGTGTGTAATAAAATTATGTATGTATGCATGCTTATATGACAGATATAATTTTTATAGTGTATGCATTGAACACAAGTTTTGAAGCTGTATTAAGTTTATTTGATTACGATTATCTGAGATGTGATTTGAAAAACAATTGTTTTTTGTTACATTTGTTTGTTGTGCGTAGATTATGAATTGCCTGTACGCCTAAACCTGTAAAATTCGATTTTAAAACTCCTTGCCTTTGTCCAAGATATTGTCAAAAAACTGTAGTGGTTGCAACTTTTTTTAGCCCACTCTGTATGTCTTACTTAGGCCTATGTAGCAAAACTCTGAACATAGGCTACTCGGTATAGCGCTTTTTGCAATAAGAAAATATTCTATGCATGTAAAAAGATTCAAGACTTTTCTAAATTCTCGCTGATTTTATGATCATTTGTATTGTTCGAAATAGAAAATTAAGGTGTTTTGTTCGAAACAAGGACTGCAATAGCCTACTGGTAATCATCACTGATGTGTTGGGCTTACAGGTTCGACTACGTCAATCCCTTCAACGCCTGCAGATGCAACAGAAGCTGATTTCTTTACAGTGGAATTTTCAACAACGAACGAAATAAGTAATGGTATATCACAGCAAACCTATTTACCTAACTATAAGCTTACTTTGATTGAATGAGCGACTTACTGAACAAGCAAAATAGTATAATAAAATAATATAGTAGGCCTATTATTATTGGGGTGCTTGGAGTGGGTCGTGCGCACTGCCGCGAGCCTTATAATTGGCCGTATACCAATTTTTTTTTATCAAGTCACCGATTAGCATGGGCGGAATTTGGTTTCCGTTCGGGGGGGCTAATGCCTCTTGGGGGGGGGGGGCTAAGCCCGGAAAAAGATACCATTTTTATGGTAAAAATCTGAATCTGGGCCTTCTTGGGGGGCTTAGCTCCCCCTGGCTCCTGATAAACTCCGCCCATGCCGATTAACCTATGTACGGGATGTCCTGCATTGGCTCCCTATCCCGCAGCGAATTATATACCGGGTGTCTGCTTTGGTGGGGCAGTGACTTTTAGTTGCTGCTCCTATATATTTGCAAGAGTTATGTGACTACTTTGGATGTTCATGGGGCCTTACTAGTGCTATACGTTCCTCCACTCGGGTGAACTCATTCCCGAGCACGAACTGCTCTTAGACAGCACCGTGCTTTCTCTGTTATTGGCCTCGTGATATGGAATGGACTCCCACTGTCTATTTGCCTTATGCATAGGATTTGCTCAGATGTGTTTTATCGCAGCCCTAAAACAATACTTTTCCACCGAGGTTGGGTCGGGAGCGCCCCTGAGTAGTAGCCTGACCTTAAAGGAGCGCGATGTAAATTATTTTCTACAATGAATGAATGAATAAGTTTCAAATTACATTAGCGTTGATATGTAGACCTACGATAGGTAGGCAACCGTAGGTCTACGCAATTTGGACTGATTACAACCGAGATTCTGTAGATGAGCTGATGGTAGCTGGTTGGAGGAACAACCAGGCTAACCTATGCGAAGAAATCTACAGATAAAAATGGATAAGACCGGGACACATAATTATGCCTACAATATAAATCACTCATAAGATCTAGGCTAGCATAGCCCGCAAGCAATAATAGCCTAAACATTGAAAGATCTTCAACTCGGTTTCGCTGCGTATACTTCCTCTTGCATAAAACTTGATGTATGCCCATCTATATATAGCCTACAAAAGGCTATCCCTAAAATCAGAAAGGATGCGCCATCCATCCATCCCATCCATCCAGTTTTAAAAGCGTAAAAAATAATTGCCTGGCCTAACAGGTGACAGGACGGCAACCAAATTAGGAAATAAGTGTATGGACGGTATACCCATGACCGTCCAGTCACACTTGAGACCTTCATCGTTCGTTCGTCCGTCCGACCGTCCCTCCATCCATCCATCCACCCACCCATTTACCCATCCTTCCTTCCAGCCATCTATTAATTCATCCATCCATCCATCCATCCATTCTTCCATCCGTCCATCCATCCGTCCGTCCGTCCATCCATCCATCCACACATTCATCCACACATCCACACATCCATCCATCCATTTATACATTCTTTCATCCATCCATTCATCCACTCACCCACCCATCCGTCCATCCATCCATCCATCCACCTATCTTTCCATCCATGTACACACATATCTCTATATGTAGGCCAATACATTCGTATATATCTGTATCTGTTCGCCCGCCTGTCTGTCCATTCGTCTGTCTGTTTATCTATCTTTCAATCAATCTATCAGCCTATAGGGGAGACCGGGGCAAGAGTGGCACTGTGGGCAAGAGTGGCACCCCATACTAACGAGAAAACGGCCACCGCCGTAGAAACTTTACCTTGCGTTTTAATAAGCGGATGTGACGCGATATTCAGCGGAAAACATCATTTTGCAGCAGATCTGCCGCAACTATTTCTGTTCCAATTTTTAAGATTTTCGTAGAATTTGAGTTTTTTAAGGGGGATTTTTGATCAGACCGTGCTTTGAAGTAAAAGGTAAGGGACGTTCAAGTATTGTGCTATTTAGAAGATTTGACATTCTTCTTTTTAATGAAACATCATCGTGCATCGCATTTCAATCCATTCGGAACGAAAATGATCGCCAAAGTGAAGCATGGTTATGGGGCATAAGTGGCACACCACCTGCCAGTTTTGCCCCACGGCATGCCACTCTTGCCCCAGAACATGGGGCAAGAGTGGCACCTAGAGATTTGACCTTATAATTTTCTTAAATTTATTTTGAAACTCATTAAACTCAAACACTTTAGAATATTTGAAATTTTATTCAGATATTGGCGTCGCAATGGTCAGGAATTACGTACGCAAAACAGATCGAGCAAGCTATGGAGAAGAAACCATGCGGGCTGTCATGGACAGAGTAATTAGTGGTGAGTTGTCAAAGCGTCAGGCGTTCTTGCAATACGGAGTACCACGAAGCTCAATTGCAAAGAGAATAAAGAACAACGAACATACAACAACAAGCCTGGGTAGATTTAAACGAGTGTTTAATGACGTTCAGGAAGATGAGATATGTCATCATGCTATTGAGATGCAGCGGCGCTTTTATGGATTGTCACTTCTTGATCTACGATCGCTAGCTTTTCAGTTTGCTGAGCGCAATAAACTTGAACATCCTTTCAGTACAAAGGACAAACTGGATGGGAGAGATTGGGTATCTGATTATATAAAACGGCGCAAGGAACTAAGCCTAAGGACTCCTGAGGCAACAAGCATAGCGCGTGCAGTCGGCTTCAACCGAGTACAGGTTGGGAAGTTTTTCTCACTTTTAAGTGAGGAAATGAGGGGACTTGAACCGCACCAAATATTTAACATTGACGAAACCGGGATAACAACAGTACAGAAACCAGGGAAAATCATTGCCGAAACTGGCTGCAAACAAGTTGGCAAAGTTGTGAGTCATGAAAAGGGAATGACAAACACGTTTGTATGTGCAATGAGTCCATCAGGTATCTATGTGCCACCAATGATACTCTTTAGAAGAAAAAATATGAATGACAGGTTGATGCGAGGAGCACCTCAGGGCTCAGTCGGGGTTCCATCTGCTAGTGGATGGATGGACAACACAGATCACACAGAACCATCCGCATCACTAGACTCCACAGCGCCACATTCAGACGGTCTTACAAGCTCAATGCAAAAGTCAGCCATATCCACTTCAACAGCAAAAAATTGCCACAACAAGAAAAGTAGGCCAACAGCAAAGGCTAATCTTCAAGCGAGAACTTCAAATGTGACCCTAGCAACATTAAGATCAGGCCTAGGGAATAAGCGCATAGTTGAGGCTGCACAGTCTGAAATAAGCAAGAAGTCACCAGGTTATCGACCGCCAACTTCCGTACATCTTCGACCTGCCTTACCACGTGCTCCAACATGGCATAGCCGAAATCAGCGAAAAGCACCAACAGGCTTTCCATTGGAAAAAACTGATACACATGAGCTAAGTCAGCCAGAAATGGATACGGGACTTGCCTCCTCGTCCGAGCCAGTCAGTATCGGTATTCAAGAACAGTACCAACCACTTACGGACTTAGAACTCGGTTGTTCATCCGAAACTAGCAACACTCATGAAGCCGAGATAAGCCAACCAGAATTGGACATGGAGCTTGCCTCCTCGTCCGAGCCAGTCAGTATCGGTATTCAAGAACAGTACCAACCACTTACGGACTTAGAACTCGGTTGTTCATCCGAAACTAGCAACACTCATGAAGCCGAGATAAGCCAACCAGAATTGAACATGGAGCTTGCCTCCTCGTCCGAGCCAGTCAGTATCGGTATTCAAGAACAGTACCAACCGCCTAAGGACTTAGAACTCGGCTGTCCATCTGAAACTATCAACAAACATGAAGCTGTGTCAGTGCTGGACATCAGTCCGTATCCTCACATAGACCGCGAAGCAGGGATTAAACGCAAAGCGGAGAGCTCTTGTGTCCTCACGAGTACACCTTATAAAGTAATGCTCGAGGAAAGGAAGAAACATGCTAAAAGGCCGCTCCTTAAAAAATTTAATCTTAAACAGACTAATGAAAGCGAGGTTCTAAAAGTTGTTAAAAAGAAATGCGCAAAGACTGCTGGCCGTCCTTCTTATCTGCTCGAGACTACGGAAAAGAAAACGTGTCAGAAGCTAAAGCTGAGGAGTCAGGGACAAAAAAAGAGACGCAGCAGCAGAAACCGAAGCAGAACCAACAGCAACAGGAACAGAAGCAGAATCAGCAGAAGAAGAAACAGAAGCATCAGCACCAGAAGAGTGCTACTGCGAAAAGTGGCACTAGCTTCTATTGCATTTATTGTAGAGAGCTTTACAGAGACCCACCCGAAGAAACTTGGATTCAATGCTCAGCATGCAAGAACTGGTCCCACGAAAGTTGTGCACCTATTGAGCCTGACGACAAGCAGTTTAAGTGTGATTATTGTCCTTAATTATCAATTTGTATTACATAACCTGTTAGCTAAGAGTTCAAATATGACTGACAGCCTTATTTAAGTTTACATTACTTTTGTTGAATACAGCATAAATAGTTAAGATAGCCTAACCACCATTGGCCGTAACATTGTCACATTTACCACACCAATTTGGCATGAGCAGGCAATATGTCACTTTTGCCCCAATGGTCGGGGCAAGAGTGTCATAAATTTCACTTTGTATCAGTACGCCACTTTTGCCCCAATGGTCGGGGCAAGAGTGTCAAAATGTTCCATTTGTAGCAGTATGCCACTTTTGCCCCAAGTGTTGGGGCAAGAGTGTCAAAATTTTAACTTTGTGTCTTTAACGTTTTTAGATATATTTTACTTATTACAGTCAACTTTGAAGGTTTTTCTGCTAGCCTTAAGTGTTGTCAACGTGCCTTGAAAAAATTGTGACATTGAATGACATAGTTTTGAAGATATACCGTTTGTTCTAAAAAGGTGCCCTTCTTGCCCCACTCTACCCTATATGTGGAAATAGTGTGTGAGTATTATGAGCAGCTATTTGTCTCGTCCGTATTAGGTCCATACCGAATATTCGTTTCGTATTCGCCTCGAGGCCTAATAATAAATTGTTATTCGGCATTCGGCTGAAAGGTAGTGGTCGGACCGAATGCGAATAGTGGTCACGTGACATCTGTTTCTGCATATGTGGCTACTCTAGCGAGTGAACTGAAGTAGGCCTGACTTTCTCATTGACATAAAATTATAATTATGTTGTGGTTGACAATTTCTATGTTGTTTTAAATTAGTTCCATTCCTATTTTACACAGATGCAAAAATTACACGCAGTTGATTGTTTACATTTAGTTTATGTATTAAACTTACTGGAACTTTTGCGTGCGTTTGAAATTTTGAATGTTGTTAGTCAATTGCAAGTGTGTCAACTGGACAATCCATCATCCGTTGGTAGGCTCACACCAAGATCAATTCGTTGCGACTGTCAGATCAGTCCGTGTAGTGCTAGCATAATCAATTTTAAATCGTTGTCGTGCAAGAATAATATTGCGTTATAGCGTGCTACCTCAGAAGCAACAGGTACCGGTATGTGATTTGCCAAATTGATACGAAAGAACAACAGAATAGAATTATTGTAACTATCATAATAGCCTATAGGCCCTACATTGCATTTGAATTTGATGAGTAGGCCTACTAATTTTTTTTAGAAGAATAAATGTCAGCAGTGTTGCTTGTAGTCTAGTTTTTAAATTTCCAATCTTCTGTAAAACATTTAACAGGCTTTCTCTGTAAATTTGTATTTCTGTAAAATTAAAATATATTTGCCCTTGAGCCCTTTTTATGATTTTTCAGTAAATATTTACTCATATTTTGTGTTCTTTGACAGATTATGATTTCAACTATAACTATATAATTTATTTCTTATTTTAAGTGAATTCCATGTAACTTTTCTAATAATCACTGTAAGTGACCAGTATAGCCGAGTGTTTGCCGAAGTGGTGTAAACTACGAAGCCCGCAGAGCACCGAACTCAACCTCCAAATCAACGACGTTCTATGGTCGCCATGAATGACCCTCTGATAATTATTATCTTCAGCAAATCAATGCAGACTGGATATGTATCAAGGGAATGAGGAGATGCACTCATAGTTTGTTTGTATGTGCACTTGTTATAGCGCCCCTTCAAGCTCTCTCTACTCAGAGGCGCTCCCGATGCAGAGCGTACACTGCATCGGAGTTTCACGCCGAAGCGCTGAGCAATTGTGAGTGAAGGACTTGCCCAAGGTCCTTACGCGGGGAGGTGGATTCGAACCTCGGACCTTCCGGCTCCAAGGCAACGACGCCACCACTAGACCACCGCGCCCCACAAATAGTGTCATGTACGTATACAGGACTAGGTGGACGGTTCCGCATGTAACATGGAAGACAATGGTAGGTGATAAACATTCTATAACTGGATGGCAGTGCTAAACGGAGTGCTGCATATGATCTGTGCTTGGACTTTGATTGCTCTTCGTACCTTTTTATCAATGATAATTATAAACCATGGTATTTTACCGAATATTGCTAAGGTCGATACAAAACTAAGTAGAGCAGAAGGAAATGAAAAACTAAGATAATATAATAATATGACTTCTGTAGCCTACTTGGCGCCTGATGTCACGGTATAGGATTCATTCGCAGCATCGTGAGCTGCGTGAGCATTTTCAAGAATTTTTAGCAGTGGGTAAAGTGAAATTAGTTCATGGTAGGCTAAACGAATGCAAATATTCTGTTGCATGTATCTCACAGTTACAGAATTGTTTGACTCTGTTGCAGTTGAAACCGTAGAATGACAGAATTATACATTGATCGAGTCGCTAAGGTTTATGACCGTTGTCCACAAACTGGGAGGCACGATATCAGTGGAGACAACGGATGGGCGTAGGCCATCCCATCTGTTCCAATTATATTGACATTGGAGCCACCTGCAGGAGACCGATTGCAATTCAACACTCAATGACTATGCTGTCAGCTGAAGATAACCAGTTCAATTAGTCTGCTTATGAGTGTGTCAGTTTCTCATTCGTCTCCTCTGTTGAGTGTTGATTCACTTGCATTTTTGGATTTCATCAAACCGGCTTTGTCTCAATTCGACTAAGATACAACTAATTTTGTTTAGAACAAAACAGCAAATTATTATTTAAGCTCGACTTTCCACTGTTTATTCACAAATTCATTCAGTTTACTTTCTTATTTCTAGTGTTTGAAATTTGGGCGTCACTTTTTATCCACTCCTGCTTTTATCACTTAAGGCGGCTGAGAGCCATCAGACGACCTGTTGCCTCCACCGCCTTTGCCACAGTAGCTGTTGTGCTTTAATTTATCTGTCCTCACCTATAGAAGATTATTGGCAGAGGCGTAGCGACCGCACTCCGTACCCTCCGACAGTAGGGGGGCCCCCGAAAGGAAGGGGCCCCTAAAGTGACCAAAAAATGAAAGGTATAACTAGGTGATTGACATTTTTTGAAGCTATTGCACAATTCATGTGAGTTTTAACGACAAAACCATGATGTAGGCCTAAATACGGATTACATTTGCAGTTATACACTGTAGGTCTATGTAGCCTATAGTGAAAACCCTGTATATTGCATAAAATAAATACTGCATTCCAGTGTCTGCATTGTAAGGGGCCCCGCAGTCCCGGACATGTTCGGAGGGGGCCACGTTGTTTGTTGCTACGGCCCTGATTATTGGTATACACGCTCCTCATGTGTCTCCCCAAGATGCGGCTCTCCCTATCTAGACAGTCGTAAACGTTGCTATTAGGCTCATAGGCTTCCTCGGTTTCCCACTTTTCAGTTATATGGCTGAAGTTGTACACTGGCTCCCTATCGCCTCTCGGATCCAATATAGGTGGTCTTGTCCCTAAATCTCTCACCGACTATACGCATAAGCCTATATCAGCGACATCTGTTCGTCCCTTGTGCTCCACCGACCGTCTTGACCTCTTTGTCTCTCGTGTTCGCTGTGCCTTGACTCGCACCGAGCATTTGCTGTGATAGGTCCTTCCACATGGAGTAGGTTTCCCCTCTAGTTTGCGGACTAAGCTCATGCCTGGTCTCTTCCCTGCATCCTCTCGCTCTCTCAAGACTTTTCTTTCCCCGGGGCTTCTGTGATTAAAGCGCCTCTGCATAGTCTATGCTTACGAGAGTCGCTGTATAAACTATTATAGGTACGATACGATTGTGAAACAATACTTTTGGCCTTTTGCATAACAATAATAATGTGATGATGATGATGATGATGATGATGATGGTGATGGTGGTGATAGTGATGTTGGTGATGATGATAACGATGATGACAATGACGACGAGAGTGATGATTGTGATGATGATGATGATGATGATGATGATGATGATGATGATGATGATGGTGATGATGATGATGATGATGATGATGATGATGATGATGATGACAATGAGTATTAATGACAAATAATAATAGCCTATGCACTAAGGAATCGGATTATTAATTAGTCAACTACAAATTGAACCTTCTGAGCTTCAACTGTTCATTGTCATTAATTTCTTCAAATTGTCCTTCGACATTTTCAACTTGCATCAGACATAGGCCTATACACCAGTAGAAATAAGCAATTTTACTAACAATTGTTGTTATCAACTATGACAAAATGAAAATCGTGGTTTTGCATAAGAAAACAAGTTAATGTCAAACGCAATGAATATGTCGACTATGGGAACTGATTTAAGGGAAGCTCTTTGCTTGAGGAACCAGCCTAAAATTACAAAACTTTGGTTATCATTCCCCATCTGTAACAGCCACAGCTCCAAAGAGGTTGAAAACTTCTGCACAGTGTCTTTAGGCTTTAGGCATGCATACAACTCGAGCGAAGGATTATGCAAAATAGAAGGAGAGGCTACTATAGGCCTACGAATTCAGTGTAACAATAACTACGAAGGATAATTGGACAATAGAAGAAATTACGAACATTTGATTTCTACGAACAGCTGCCGTAAATTTCATCAGTTGAACCATCAATCACTTGAATTTGTACAGTGACCTTATTGGCAATAGCGCAATACAATCCATCTGTCTGAAGTTTCAATTTAAAGCATGGGCTGAACATAAATAACTGTATGCACGTGAACGCCCAAGTTTGTGGGTACCCTTTATTGGACAAAGCAACTCCTCGATTGCTAGTTTGGATACGGACGACTCCTCTATCTTTTCATCTGCGGAGCTGCAGACGAGGGCCACTCTGTGTAATATCGTGATCCTGGAATTTATTATTTCCATGATGACATAGGCTAGACATTTCGCTTCGCTGAAAGGTGTTTTGGACAAAATAATTCTAACGTGAATCTCACTCTTTACTCATAGTAAACAGTGTTTAATCTAGTTCCTCTGCTTTAGGCAGTGGCTTTGACAAGGGGTTTGGTGGTTAAACCCCCCTATTGGCATAGGAAAAAACGTTTTTGAAAGGATTATTTGTCCAACTATATTAGAAAAACAAGCATCCGTCTATAAACACCCATCAGAAATTCCTGGCTACGCCACTAGCTTTAGGGGTGGGGATAGGCTTGTGAGGGACTGGATCAAACGGCTCAGAGACGGACAGCGGCGAATCCTTTGGACTACGAAACATTTTCCGGCTAGCTTTTATTTTTCCGAAGACCGTTTTAAAGTTTCTGCCTTAGAAATTCTAACAAATAGGATATACAAATTCCTGGGCCGATATGCATATAACCAGGAATAAGGTAGGCTGAAGATAGACCTTCCTCCAGACATAACTCATAAAGACATAGCCGTTGGAATTTAGTGGTATGCATGAAGATAGAATTGGAAATGAATAACTAATCTACACATTCCTTGCACCCGACGAAGCATGACACTTGCTCTCCCCCCAATTCAATAGGTTAGAGCTGAGCGCGCATGCGTGAAAGATATTTATTTGCGGTCGTTGCCAGCGTGGGGTGAACAGATTAAGACCTATAGACGGCCCACAGGGAAATATCGACGGCTGCCTATTGTTCACGCTGTCCAGCAAAGTTGGCTGTCTATTGTTCACCATTGGAATAGCAGGCTAAATCCTGCCTGTGAGTTGGAATAACGTTATACCTAGCACAACTCGCTCAGCTCGACCCATGCATACGGAAATAACTCAGTATTCCCGAATAGGCCAGATTTACGCTAAACGTAAGGATAATATACCTCTTGTGCATATCGGCCATGAGCATATAATGCTGTCTGTTAAAATTAGTAGGCCTACATAGTTATTTGTTTGTTTGTTTGTAGTCAGTTATTTATATCGTCATAAATATTATTAAGGCATATTAAAGGCATAAATAGCTGTCGGGCATCGTATATTTTTTAAAGGATTATCAATTATTATCGGACAAATGGGACGGAGCCTGTTTCGCTTCCTGAAATGATCGGCCTACACGCTGTCATTAAGCTCACTCTGTAGACCCGCACATTAGTGAAAAACCATCGGCCAGCTAATAAATTATATTTTGTTTAGTCACGCGTTTCCAGATAGCTGAATCTCATGACTGTTAGGCTTCGTGGCAGCTTTAGTTTGAGCACGGACAGGGCCTAAATTATATCGTAATGAACTTTATAGCGTTTATGTAAATGCTTAGCTGGTTCGTTTCTTTGGAAATGAAAAGAAGATGAAGTTTTTCTTTGGACGCTGCATCTGGTCGATCCTAAAAGTAGTTTTTCTTGTCGTTTACTTTCAAGGATATGTGTCGGGCGGTACGTACAGTGGTCGGTTGTCAGTAATAATTTCGGCACCTTAAGCAGTTTTTCGAATATATGTGTTGTCATTGCATTTATAAGATCAACTGAGGTTCCTATAATTTGCTACAACCCTAAGCAATGAAATGGCGCCTTTAAACTGTGAAGCCTATGTTGAAAGAATAGATGTTTTTGACATAGGCCTAGATGTGTTTTTGGTGCAAGTCTATTGTGACTTTACCAATCTATGTCTTTCAATAACCTTTAATAGTTTTTGAAGCTTTGTGCAATAGACAACGAGTATAGGCTACTACGTAAAAAAATTTACTTTTGTTTGTTCCTGGGTATTAAGTGTTATTTCCTGATTGCTTGTGACTCAAAAGTATAGAAAATGGCCATTATACCCCAAAGACTTTGCTTTTCAGGTCAGGAGATTGATTATTCTGAAATGTAACTGTTTCTTCGGAACATTGAAATACAAAGCCAATAAAATACAAAACTCTAAGTAGCTGTACAGCTTTTGTGAGCTTCCGGGAATATTCTAGAATGCAAGAACACCTATAAAATAAATAAAGATGCCTTGAGCCCACCATGCACGATGACAAAAGAAAAACATTTTAGGCATACATGTACATGGCAAACAACTTTGGTATGGGCATGACAAAAATCCGTACTGTCCAAACCAAAAAGACCTCAACGACTTCATCAGAGATCTTGGCTCCACCAAGTCCAATGCAGACCTTTTGACGTCTACACTGAAGCAGTGGAACCTGTTGGATGGCAATGTCCAAATCGCAGATCAGAGGAAGCGTCATCAAGCATTTTCAAGCTTTTTACCAGTCAAGATGGACTCTGCTTCTGTCACAACGTGACCGGTCTTTTCAGGTATTTGGAATCGACTGAAACCCGAACGAGTGGCGTGTCTTCATTGACAGTTCATCTCGGAGCCTCAAAGCTGTGCTACTCCATAATGGGAACAAGTACCCGTCCCTTCCTCTGGCTCACTCGGTAGTCCGTACACCTCAAAGAGGATTACAACAGCGTGAAAACCTTGTTAGCCGCCTTGAAGTTCGATGGGTACGGCTGGGATATCATAGTAGACTTCAAAAGTGTACCAATCCTGATGGGTCTGGACAAAGTTTCCTCGCTACTTTTGTCTTTGGGACAGCAGAGACAAAAAGGCACACTACCACAAGCGGGACTGGTCCCGACGGGCCGAGTTTAATGTGGGTAGCAAAAATGTCAAGTGGGAGCCACTGATCGATCCTCGGAAGTGCTGATGCCACCACTGCACATTAAATCGGGTCTAATGAAACAATTTGTCACAGTTAAGGCTATGGGTCAGGTGCTCATTGCCCTGAGAGCATGGATGGCATCAAACCGTCTTAGACTAAACCCTGCTAAAACCATTTGGTTGGGCTCCCGGCAGCAGCTGTCTAAGATTAATCTGATTGACCTCTCTGCTGAATTTCCTGACTGTACTTTCTCCACCTCGGTCCGTGACCTTGGCGTCTTGCTAGACCAGGAACTTACTTTTGTGCCTCACCTTAATGGTCTCAGTCGCTATGTTTCTGTCAGCTGCGCCAGCTTCGCACTGTCGCTCTCTCTCTCTCTCTCTCTCTCTCTCTCTCTCTCTCTCTCTCTCTCTCTCTCCTTTCTCTCTCTCTTTCTCTCTCTCTCTCTCAACTGGCACTACAACTACGCTTGTACATTCCTTTGTCTCAGCTCGTCTTGACTACTGCCTATCTCTTTATGCTGGTTTACCATCTGGTCGGTTATCTTCTCTTGACCGTATTCTACGAGCTGCGGCGCGCCTCATTGGTCATTGGTCAACTGCCGAAATTTGGTCACGTTACAAAATACATGCTGGAGGTTCTGCATTGGCTCCCTGTCCGTCAGCGCATCGAATACAGAATCTCTTCTTTGATGTTGCGATGCCACCTAGGTCTTGCTCCAAATTACCTACTTGATCTTTGTCGGCCTGCGTCAAGTACTCGGACTGGTCGGTCCTTGCGCTCGGCTGATAGGGGAGTGCTCTTGGTTCCGTTTGCTCGTACCTCCATCATGCAGAGTCGTGTTTTTCTGTGGTTGGCCCGGTGGTATGGAATGCCCTCCCACTTGAGCTTCGCCTGTTCCCTAGATCACTCTCTGACACATTCTATAAACACTTAAAAACTGTTCTGTTTGGTCGTACTGGAGTCGGGAGCGCCTCTGAGTAGTTTCCTTGAAGAGGCGCTATTTATTTATTTATTTATTTCGGAAATTTATATAGCGCCTCTTCAAGGTAGGCTACTCAGAAGCGCTCCCGGCCCAACCACGGCTAAATAAAACAGTCTTTAGGTTCTTAAGGAACAGAGCGGAGTGACATACTTGAATGAATGAATGTTGCTTTAGAGTCATTTTGTCACATTTTTGTGGTTTCTTGTGACCTATATGGTTTTCTTATGACTTTACATGAACAAAAGCAAGGAAATTCGCTCGTTTTGGTGGAACCAGGGTTTTCTTATTAAATATCGTTCTCCAGTCCACAAAAGCAAACCATTTCCTATACTTTTGAGGCACAAATAACCAGGAAATCACACTCATTGCCCAGGAACAAAAATCGTGTTACATAGTGGTATCATCCACCAGACAATAATTATTTATGTCTTTTACAACCAAAGTACTAATTAAAAGGTTGCTAAAGGATTCAGTTGAAAAAATACTGAGTGGTTGAATCGCCGACGCCTAGGTGGGCAGCTTTGTGCAATAGACAACGTTAACATGTCAACTACTATACACATGCACCCAACAACCTAGAGTACTCTGGAGTAGGCTACACAAAAATGCACAAAATAGTCACATATAATTTTGTTATGCAAATATTCAACATACTTGTAACGATATCCTTGGTCCCACCCATACGTTCTTACTTTGATATATATATTGTTGATTAGTAATTACATGTGTTAAGTTAGGGAGAGGCCTTAGTTAATGATTAGCTTATAATTCGAGCGAGAATTATTACATTGTTCTGTTTAATTAATCAACCAGTGCTATAACCAGTGCTTAGGGGCAAAATATATTAAATTAGTGGAAAGCATTGCGGAATATTACAACGATCGGCGATGGCGTTGGTTACATATGGAGAGCTGGGATCAGGGTCGTCTGCTGCGCATGCGCACGAGAGGGGCTGGATCGGAAGGAGAGACGAGAAGGAATGGCCGTCTAAGGAGGATTGTTGGTGGTTGATTGGCGATGAGTATTCGCTAGATGTTGTTAGACGATTTCGTGACATTTGTTTGATCGGATATTAAAGCAACGGAGCCGGTAGTTTAGTGTCCTAAAGTATGGACAAGAAATCTGGAAGTTCGTAAAACGTGAGAGATTGTAATAGCGGATTACTAACAAGTAATTGACGTTGAAATTCTACCTTTATTGGATTTCGTAGAACTCCGGCGTTACTTCTCGCAACATTGAGAAGTGACAGTGAAACTATAAAAGATATATCGATCGGTAATTGAACGGTAAATACGAAAAGGAACAAATAGTCTTCAATTCGTAGACAGCTACATCGAAGAATAATTACCTACGAGCAGAAAAACACGGTGAAGCGCATCGACGATGAAACTGAAAAGAGTCATCTACAACCATTGGTAACGGCGCTTGGAGAAAAGACGAGAAGCATTGGCCGTATCGATCTACAGCTTCAGCCAAGAACATACAACGCGGGAGGGTAATTATAATAGGAATAATCCTCAAAATTATTTTATTCAGCACTGGTTTAAGTAAATAAGTTGACTTGTATTTAAACTGACATTTCCACGACCCTAGACATAGAATTCATTAACTATATATGTTGATATATTAATATTCATGATTCAAATATTATTTTTATATAAAACATTGTCTTGTTGATTGGCTGACATTTAGAGCATTGACCCACATTGCGACAAATTACCAGATAGTATGCAAATTGGTAACCTGATTTCAGATTCGAAATCTGGGAATAGTTTCCATTAATTAGCGAGCCATAGTGTGGTATCTATTCTCGTTACAAAACTGATAATGCAGAAGTCTTAGTGTGTCTTGACCAAAAAGTGTACTTTGCCATATAAAATCACTATTACTAGCGCCACCGGAATAAAAGCAGATGCTGCATGGGCTTACATATAGGCTATCATTGCGACTACCTCGTGTTTGCCTTACGTTGTGTGTATTTACACAGTGTTACAGGGAAACGTATTCGCTGTACTCGCCAGGATCACTATCGTGTTTTCCGATATCAACATCAGCGCTATTAATTAAGTGGGAGACAGTGGGCTCCATCGTAATTTAATTTCTTGCTTCAAATAATAGGCCTAACATTTTGGGTTTACGTTCTTCAAAGAAAATATGGCACAAGGTTTTGTTGGATCTCAACTTAGTTTAAGATGACCAGAGGTGAAGGTAAACCAGATAACAGCCGTAGTCCTGTGAGATTCTAATTGTCGTGGGACCATCGTAGATAATACGATGGCAGAATTATTAATTTTGTAGCTAATATAATAATACGTTTTATGATATATGTGTTAATGTTCTGTGGTCTGGAATAGAAATAGCACAGGGTTGCGTTGGATCTCGTCTCAATTTAAGCTGTGAAGAGATGGAGATCATCAACATAACATCCGTCGTCCTTGGAGATTCTAATTGCTTAGGGTCCTCATGCTGCATCAAAGATAACGACTGCACTCACAATGCTAATGCAAACCATACAATGGATGTCCGTCGTAGATGTGATCATAAACGCAATTGCACAGTTGGAGTTCTCCAGGAAAAGATCCCTTGTGGGTACTTTAGTTGGACTAATAACGACTTTGAACGCATCACATACAACTGCACAGAGGATCCACAAAGTAAGCTGTCGATCTTATAATGTCGTCTATTCAATCTATTGGACTGAAGAAATTTGCAAACTCGATTATGCTAATTTGACCTTGATTATAAATAATAAAAGACACTCACTAATAGTCATGGGTTGCAATTTAACACTGAATGCGACCTGCTATGATTTATTTTTCGTCTGATGAATCATGCGTGCCGTTACATGAACTTTTATATAGGCCTACAGGCTACAGCGGAATATCATAATAAAAAAGCACAGAAAAACTAATGGAAGTCAGCACGCAACCAAAATGACATTTTGAACGATTGAATGTATGAGCGGCTGATGTAGGCCCCTAAGCTTATTTATTGAATGAATAACTGACTGGTCAATTACCAAATGGTTCACTCAACTCCCATGCTCACTCACTACTCGATGACTCATTCACTCACACTTCATTAATACTCACTCATTCTTTGACTAAGTCACACACCTTAGATCACCCATTCACCTGGGTCACTGATTGATTGACTAATGGTCACTACTCACTAGTGACTATGTGGACTATGTAGCTTTAATATTTAAGTTTACAAAAATGGTGGCTGCAGAACACCTCCAGTGCATTGTGAATTCTAACCTTTTTTCTCAACATCTTGAATCGATTGAAGGAACGTACGCTATTATTTCCTATTACGTACGGCGTACGCGTAGCCTATGTTATTATGCCGTAGCCTACGTTGCGTACGTACGTTAACATCACTTTATTCACTCTTGTGCATCACTCATCCGTTAAGTATTGAACTCAGTTTATAATGGAATCACTGCCACTATCAGCGCAACTACACTCGTCATTCCATTTCACACCTACCTCGCCATAATCCACATCAACAGATTCATTTTTCTCAAATAAATTGATTTACAACGATTCTTCCATAAAATTAATGCACTTTGTTAAAGATGTTCGTACACTAAATTACTTTGTACAATAACAAGGAAAGGTACACAGTTCAAATTAGTTTGGATGACCAGTCAGGCACTGCACACTACAGTGCAAAACTTTGTTCACCATGTCGGTCCTTGTGTTTATGTTTCGTGTGTTTGAATGCCGCGTGATTAGGTTATCTGTCGTGTGTTTATCTGTCGTGTGTATATCTGTCGTGTGTATATCTGTCGTGTGTTTATCTGTCGTGTGTTTATCTGTCGTGTGTTTATCTGTCGTGTTTTTATCTGTCGTGTGTTTATCTGTCGTGTGTTCAACTGTCCGTGTGTATATCTGTCGTGTGTATATCTGTCGTGTGTTTATCTGTCGTGTGTTTATCTGTCCATGTGTTTATCTGTCGTGTGTTCAACTGTCCGTGTGTAGGCCTAAATCTGTCGTGTGTTTATCTGTCGTTTAAGTGTCGCGTGATTATGTATCGTGTGTTTAAATGTCATGGAACCTTTTCCCGGTATGCAGCCTAACGTACGGACACACTGTGTCTTGAATAGGCCTAATACTAGTTTATTTGTAATCTTTTCTGATGCTCAAGCATGTTTGGACAGAGTAGGCGGCCCAAAGCTCACTTTTTAGTGGTCACTAGTCTCAAATACAGGCCCGATGTAGACTATGACTTTTCAATAGCTAATTAATGCTAGTGTCTAAAAAAACATCGCTCAGACGTCTCGACGCTTTTTTTCTCTTGAGCTGTCTGCGGGCGAGTGGGTCGACTCTGAAAATTGAATACTGTACTCGTTCATATAGTTGATACGATGAATTCAGCTGCCGAGGAACTGTCAACAGATTCAGGCAAACGCACCACTGAATCAGGTATGCACATAATTTTAAAAGTAATCTATAGATCTTCAGTTGGTCTAATAACGACTTTGAATGCATCACATAGGCCTACGTTGACCTTCCTGTATTGTCACATACAGTGACGCACTAGAGCGCCTAAACTTATAAGCTTAATGTTTAACCTACGCATTCACTATCTGAACAATTATATAGCGCATATTCTTGTTCGGTGCCGCGTTCAATTTAACCATTCGTCTCATTCTTGTTATTGATCGCTTTTAATCACAACAGAAATCCTCTGTAGCCAATTGAAATTTTGAAAAGTAGGCTGCGTCGGATGAAGCAGCATTATTCAATCGCATCGTTGTAAAAACTGATATAGGTAGTTAGGTACACAACTACACAATGTCATGTTCTGTATAATTGTACCTAAAGTTGGTATCATAGCAAAAAATAGCCAACGGAAGATTTTTAATTTGGTGTTTGCAGATGGCACTACGAAATCAGCTGATGTACAGACCACAGTACACACATTCAGCCACAATGATCCAGGTGAATTCTCTACTCTTTAGAGTAGAAATAATGTTGAAAGTGGTAGACACTAGTCCATAGATTGAATATTCGTGACTTTAGGTTTTAATATTCGTAAATATTCGTGAATATTAAGATTTTTTAATATTCGTGAATATTCGTAAATATTCGTTAACGAATTAAGGTGAACGATCGAAACCGCAATGTTACTCGGTATTAAGCAGTTTAAGCTTCTGTAATATGTCTCTATGACATTCACTCGCATCCAGGGCACGGTTGAATTAAAATATGCATTGCGCTTAATATGCTGAGATCAGGATACATTTTGCTTGTAATCTGGCATTATTATTTTCTGCGTTGGCATTTATATTTACTCATCCTGCTACACTGATATAAAACTATACTTCATCAATATACAGTTACTATTAAGCTTATAGGCATAATAGGCAGTTAAAGTTTATTTATAATTTAGCCTACTATTGCTGCTACTAGTCTTTCCAACTGCCATCGGTGAGGCAGTTCGGGGGGCAGAAGTCAGACAAAGTGACTTAGTCCTACATTAAGTATTGAATGTGATATGAATGCCGCATGGCCACATTGACCAGACTCAGCAGAGACCTTGAAGGTTTTACAATAAAATCTATTAAAGTTATTGTCACTTACTGGTATAGGTCTATGCTTAGACTAACTCAATTTTGTACAATTCATTAAGTAAAAGTTAAACATTTTCATAAATACCAAATAAGAACTAAGAATTTCTTGAAAGAACAAGAATAAATAATTTTTTGAATATTATGAATATTAAGTTGGCAGTTTTAATATTCGTTAATATTCGTGAATATTTTAAAATCTTAATATTCATAATATTCGAATACTCAATCTATGCACTAGTCTAAGCAGTTATGTCAATGAAACTTCGGTCACTGTGCCCTTAATCGAGGAATAATTATGTTCTTGTACATTCACATGTAAGTAGACATTTTGTTCGGTTGCAATCAGACCAGATAACCTCGCTATTGAATGGTGCAGGGCATTTATTTTATTATTACTATTCCAAAGGTTAACTTTTTCTTTTTCCACACATAATTAATTTGATACTTGTCTGACTGTAATTTGTCCATATGCTTCTGACGTAGTTCATTTTGGAAACGATTCATTTGGACAATGCGTTGCTTAGGCTACATGAGATTATTCTGCATTTTCATTATTAGCCTAACCTACGCGAATAACATAGGATCAGGCAAACCGTGATTTTAATTTTTAAAGCTCTAAATTCTCTTTTTGGCCGTAGAGACTCTTAGAGCGCTCCATAGTGGGATTCTTGAATGGGCGCTTTATAACACCTAACGAAGTCCAATCTAGCCTACATTGGTAGCTGATACCCTGTTATGCTCATAATTAATTAGCACATTAGATTATCACGGTTATGATGCTATTCACTTGCGAAAAAGGATTTTGCATTTTTTAGTTTCTGTCTCATCGGCGATACTCGGAGTTGGCATCGTTGGTGTTGTCTGCTTGATCATCACAATTGGAATTGTTGCTTCGATTTTTGTTGTCAAGATTCGAAGGTAAAGAATGATGGCATAATGGAATTTTGTCGCCATTTTCGATTTTTGCATAAGGATTGTATTTACCTTAAATGAAAGATGGTCACCTACACTCAAACTTTCCACATTAGCCTATCATTATCGCTATATTCATTCATCACTCATTTCGAGAATCTATATAGCGCCTCGTCTAGAAACCTACTTAGAGGCGCTTCCAGCCCAGCCACAGCTGTTTATTCCAAAAATTGACAGTCGACATCGTGAAAATAATGAGTTTTAAATTTATTATCAAACAAGCCAGAATTAAAGAAAACCGATTAAAATCACTTGACGATTAATCATTGGATTAGCTATTGAAACCCGAAACTCTAGAAACAACAGTAAGCCATTAATGTGACAATTAAAATAAATAAACAAATTAATAAGTTAAATGCAGAATGAGACGTCTTGAAACTAATCAACGTCAAATGCTGTACTCAAAATAATATTATTGCAAAATAAAATAAAAGTTGCGTTTGCGTTTCAGAAAAAAGAGGCAGCAAGTGAAATCGACAGACGAAGGGAAGACGGTTGGTCGCGGAACGAACATATACGAAGTCACTGACATCAACGGAGCTCAGAGTGCCTGTCCAAATACCGCGGAGAGTCTTTACTGCGAACTAGATGCAGGGTCAACAGAGGGAGTGCCTAGAGGAAGAATCCAGTGTGACAGCGAATACATGCAACTGTGCGAACCATGATTGGTTGTCTATGAGCCACTGGAGTAAATGTCGACAGCATAGATAAACTTTCACTTGAATTTCATATTTTGTCATCCTTAGAAATCGCACGTCAGCAGTGACTTCTTGTGGACGCATTTCTGCCTGCCCAGGCTGCCCTTGTCCACATTAATTTTCGCGTTGCATCCCACCATTCCCACGTTGACTATGCTATCTTGGTGGGATAGTAATAGGGCCTAATTGTTAATATTTATTACCGCGTTGAAAAAATTAATGCAATTCAACGCAGTACAGATTATCTGTAATCTGAGATCCCGGATGCACTAAAATAGTCATATAATTAAAATGATCAAACTTAGATGCGGGAGCCGGCATTGTATATAACGTACTTTCTGAACTGACTCTAAGCCTAAAGGGCCTATAAGCATGCACTAAAGCTAAAATGTGAATATTCCAATTGGTCAACAAGCCTCCCTCCTATCTCTGCATGTGTGACCGCTCGCTTCCCAATTCCCTTCTCATAATCGACGACCCATATATTCTGAAATTCGTGTTGATACGTAACACTTAACTAAGGAAACAGGCAAGTTTATTGTAGTGGGATTGCGTGTCGACAGGGTAACGCTTGGCGATCTGGTTCTTTCCTGTAGTCATGTGTCTCCCTTGTTAAAGGTCTAGTAATGTGCCCCCTTCTTAATACCTAGTCATTTTCCTCTTGCCATTATGTCTTTTCATGTTCTCCTTGCAAAATGTGTATTCATGCAGTCATGGGAAATGTCTGTTTTTGCTGTTTAGTTAAATAGCCTCCCCATACCGTTTGATCTGTCAAGTCTTCCCCACTCTGGGTCAAGTCTCCATTTGCTGTTTGAATAGTCATACTCACTCTACGGTCTGTCCAGTCATGTCCCGAGGGACTTAGCCTTTACTGCCTGTGCCTCCGCCACTTCCCGAGTGGTGTACGCTTATAGAATCTATAAATGGCGGGTACGAGTGAAAGGATAGGTTTTGAAATGAACAGCGGAGGGAGTAGACGGAAGATGTCGAGTAGAGGCTGACTAATTTTCGTCGATGTTGCTTATTCGTTGATAATAATGAGTTGAACCGTTTTTTATGCGTTGGTGTCGACTGCTCATCAGGAAATTGACTGTCATTATCGGTGGTATTACACTGGTGTTGCTAAGCCTTCTGCCTGGGCACCCGTCAAAATTGTCCAAGCCAAAAATAGTTCGGTCAAAATCGTCCAAGAGCGAACGTTTTCCTCAAAGATGTGATGTCAAACAAAGGTGGTGCAAAAATAAGCTAGTAAATAGGCTACTTCAAAGAAGTTTATCCGAAGTCGGTTGACAGGTAAAGAAAATAATGAAAATTCGTTTATTCAGCAATCCGATTGACAGAACGCAACCGCGGTTACCGTGTGCAGTTATGCAGTTATCTTAATTAACAACAATCTTCATAGTTGTAAAAAAACCTTTTTGTCGTTTTTTATTCTCTCCCAAAAACGTGGTTTTTTCGTTTTTTATTTTTTCCATCTTTTTTATCGTTTTTATTTTTTCTTTAACTTCATTTATTCATTTACTTTCTGTTATTATTTTCCTTAATTTTAATTTTTTTCGGATATTCCTTATGTTTCCGCCAACTCTCAAGGATTCAGCTAACTAAAGTCATTATTTCATCGTTTAACATCAACATTTAAGAGATAGCCTGCGTGTAGTAGGTTTCTAATCAACGTTTTCAAGGTTAAAATGCGGTTTTAGATGTAGCAAAGTCAAATTATTTTCCGATTCCGTTTTTTATGTTTTTTGTCGTTTTTTATTTTTTGGAACAAACCGACGTTTTCCCCGTTTTTTATTCTGTTTCCATGGTTTTTTTTTACATCTATGACAATCTTAACTACTGCCGGATCAGAAAGCCTGCAATACAACGGCGCTAATAGTGGCCTACAAAGCACGTCTATCCTACGAGGGTGCTTCGGGATTCGGTAGGATCTCCATCCCAATGTGTTATCAAATGCACCACCGGGGCACCAATAAATTGGCATGCAGCACTAATTGATAAGATGAAGCAATTAGGCCTATCTAAACGGAGAATAGACCAACAATATCTGGAAATCGATAAGGCGAAGTCAGAGAAAGCAAACCGCCGATTCCAGCCAGTGAAACTTATGGGGAAACTACAATTCTTGACTACCTTCGCGCAATAGAGCCCAATCTTAAGTTTTCAGGTTATTGTTTATGATAACGACAATAACCTTCATTTTAAATGGTCGTAAATGACTTCTATCTAGTGATATCTTTTGTTGTAATTTCATTTAAAAAATTTGTTAACATTGAACTCTAGTAGTTGCGTTAATTTTTGTTTTGTTGAATACATTTTCATATAGCGTTAAATGGACACATTACTTGTATCATCACACATTTAAGTCATTGTTTAGCTCATTTGTCGTGTCAATTTTGACGGGACTATTGTGCTCGTTGACGATTTTTACTGCATAGTTTGGTCTTTGACGATTTTGAAAGGGGGAGGCTATTTTGACTCTGCCAGATCACGGAGGCATGACTGCACGCGCATATCGGAGGAGATGTGTGTAAAGAAAATTAGTAAAATTATATCTTCACATTCACAGCAAGCAAACGCAGTGGTTAGCTGTAGTTGAAATTGTGATGACAAAACCTACTGCACAATCATTAAGGCGCATGTTATGGAGCAATAGACTACCAGAAGGTAGTTATTCTGCTAGATGTGACCTATTTACCTAAACAGATTAATCATCATAGCATGGTAATAGTTTTGAGGGGAAAACAGATACAGTGGCCGAGTGGTGGTACCTTATTGGGAGACGTGTAAATCAGGATACCTTCCCTCTGCTTAATTCAATTAAATGGAATAAAAACGCATAAAACGAAGATGGTAAAAGCATGTGTCACATACATGTCCCAACATTCCTCACGTTATCTGAAAAGGTCCAATCCTGGTCAAAGGTCACACTCATGCCACGCACAGTGGCATAAAAAAAGAAAGTCATGCCAGGAAAGCGATGTTGTAAAAACTGCAGATCTTTGGGATTCTCTTTTTGCTTAATTTATTCAATTAAAAGCACTTGCTCGCTAACTGGTGATTCTAAGAACATCCAGTGAAAGTCACAAACAAATTATTTTGTTGAGTATGATGTACATGTTTTAACGACACCAGAAGTTGGTGTTAGGAACGGATTACCAAGTTACCCATTATAACCGCAGTTGCAAATGCATCATGTGTGCATGCACTTTATGGTTTGGTCGATGAGTTCCACAATCGTTGAACCACCAATTAGACAGCGGAAAAAATGAAACTAAATGACGACACGATGTGCGCTTTCACACTGAATGGAAACAAGAAGATGCTTTCACACCATACAGATTTGAAAGCAAATCGAGACAGCCCTGGAATCATTCTAATTATCAAACAACAAGCATTTATTTTTCATCTGCTGTGGTTGCAACTTCTGATATTGATGAAAAATTTACATGATGAACTAATGTTTATGCTGTAAGCCTATACGGCTACGATATTGACAATAATGGCCAATAACAGGAGGCCAAAAGTAGAAATTTATGCAAAGAGAGGTTTGAAGTCGATGAAACTAAAACTAATTACAAAATAATGGCCGTTTGGATACATAAGCTTACATAAGTGTTTAATGTGATGGTAACATTCTGGAAATGTGCACAAACGGACGCGGCATCGAGTCCAACTACCCCACAAATTTAGTTAACTAAACCTTCCATTCGGTATTTTGCGTTAATAATATGAGCAGTCGGACGAGATAGGGCCGACAACAGTTCGATTCTACTCCTTTCCACCGGGGATGGACTGGGAGCGCTCCGGAGTAGTAACCTTGAAGGAGCGCTATATCAAATTTTCAGTAAATAAATAAAATAATTAAATAAACAATTAAAAACGGGGAGCAACGAAAGGCGTCGTTTGAATGGCTATTCATACTGAAGCACACTGATATGCACAACGAAGGAATTTATGCATAAGGCTGCGGTTACAAACTGCGTTTCGCTCAGGAAGAGATTGGCAGACTTCACAAGATTATCGGTGACTTCAAGTTGCAAATGGGTTAGAGCGCTTGAGACCGTTATATATTCCGCGTAAAGACATAATTTGGATGATCCACTCCCTCAACACGAGAGATGATGTCGACTCTACGGACAGTCGGACATGAAACACAAATAACACATTGACTGTGGTCCCTGAGTTCATCGCTAACCGTACCAAATCACTTCTTATGTACTCTCTGAAATTTGGAATTCAAGGCATCGTGGAACAGAATCTCAAAGAATCGGAGGGCTTACGATATAATCCTCAGTGGAATGGGGCTTAAAAATCTGTACATCCGAGACGTAATCAAGCTTCTGAGGAAATTCTCGGAGGGAGGAAGCCGAAATCTGTTTTCAACGACCTTTTACAGGATTAGAAACAATACTAACTATAGAAGTATGCAGCCGTTTGGAATATGACGGGCTTGAATCTGGAAATTTCGCCAGTAGTCGTAATGCCGCTGAAGCGCATTTTTAAGATGAACAAGACGCCAAAGACTCTAGTTATTTCCTCGGAGAATGGCGATGGCCACTTAGGGTAATAATCGACTACGGTACTGGACAATCTTATCATCTCTCCCCAATGTAATATGTATGTTTTATTCTTGCTCTAAATGGGATTTAATAAGTCAACTTCCAGGATCGTATTTCATATCTGGTTTATAAAAGCACGACGCAAGGACGTCCGACATTTCTACCAATGTACATGTTATAAAGAAAGCGCAGCAACCACACAGCTCAGAGATTCGAAATAGTCTGTAACCAGATATCTCGGTGCCTTTTAAAGCAAACCAAAAAACCAAAAGCGTGCACACTGCAGTAAGCACATGCTATCAGACCATACAGATTTGAAAGTTAATCGATAGATCCCTGGAATCATTCTAATTATCGAACAACAAGCATTTACTTTTCATCTGCTGTGGTTGCAACTTGTGATATTGATGGAAAATTTACATGTTGAACTAATGTTTTTGCTGTAAGCCTATACGTCTACGATATTGACAATAATGGTCAATCACAGGAGGCCTAAATTCGAAATTTATGCAAAGACACATGTGAAATCGTCTTCACTAAACCTGCTTTCAATTTATTGGCTGTTTGGGCACATAAGCTTACAGAAGGGGTTTAAGGTGATGGTAACATTCTGGAAATGTGCGCAAACAGACGCGGAATCGAGTCCAACTACCCCACAATGGCTAACTAAACCTTCTATTCGGCATATGGCGTTACCAGAATGAGCAGTCGGACGTGATAGGGCCGACAACAGTTCGATTCTACTCCAATTAAAAAGGGGGAGCAACGAAAAGCGTCGTTTGAATGGATATTCATACTGAAGCACACTGATATGCACAACGAAGGAATTTCTGTATAAGGTTGCGGTTACAAACTGAGTTCTTCAGGCAGTGAACGGCAGACTAAACAAGATTATACGTGACTTCAAGTTGCAGATGGGCGTAGAGCACTTGAGACCGTTATATATTCCGCGTAAAGACATAATTTGGATGATCCACTCCCTCAACACGAGAGATGATGTCGACTCTACGGACAGTCGGACATGAAACACAAATAACACATTGACTGTGGTCCCTGAGTTCATCGCTAACCGTACCAAATCACTTCTTATGTACTCTCTGAAATTTGGAATTCAAGGCATCGTGGAACAGAATCTCAAAGAATCGGAGGGCTTACGATATAATCCTCAGTGGAATGGGGCTTGAAAATCTGTACATCCGAGACGTAATCAAGCTTCTGAGGAAATTCTCGGAGGGAGGAAGCCGAAATCTGTTTTCAACGACCTTTTACAGGATTAGAAACAATACTAACTATAGAAGTATGCAGCCGTTTGGAATATGACGGGCTTGAATCTGGAAATTTCGCCAGTAGTCGTAATGCCGCTGAAGCGCATTTTTAAGATGAACAAGACGCCAAAGACTCTAGTTATTTCCTCGGAGGATGGCGATGGCCACTTAGGGTAATAATCGACTACGGTACTGGACAATCTTATCATCTCTCCCCAACGTAATATGTATGTTTTATTCGTGCTCTAAATGGGATATAAGAAGTCAACTTCCAGGATCGTATTTCATATCTGGTTTATAAAAGCACGACGCACGGACGTCCGACATTTCTACCAATGTACATGTTATAAAAAAGCGCAGCAACAACACAGCTCAGAGATTCGAAATAGTCTGTAACCAGATATCTCGGTGGCTTTTAAGGCAAACAAAAAAACCCTAAGTGTGCACATTGCAGTAAGAACATGCTATCACACCATACAGATTTGAAATTAAATCGAGAGATCCCTGGAATCATTCTAATTATCGAACAACAAGCATTTACTTTTCATCTGCTGTGGTTGCAACTTCTGATAATGATGAAAAATTTACATGATGAAATAATGTGCTATAAGCCTATACGTCTACGATATTGGCAATAATGGCCAATCATAGGAGGCCTAAATTCGAAATTTATGCAAAGACACATGTGAAATCGATGTCACTAAACCTGCTTTCAATTTATTGGCTGTTTGGACACATAAGCTTACAGAAGGGGTTTAAGGTGATGGTAACATTCTGGAAATGTGCGAAAAGGGCCGACACCAGTTCGATTCTACTCCAATTTAAAACGGAGAGCAACGAAAAGCGTCGTTTGAATGGTTATTCATAGTGAAGGACACTGATATGTACACCGAAGAAATTTCTGCTTAAGGCTGCGGTTACAAACTGCGTTTCGCTCAGGAAGTGATTGGCAGACTTCACAAGATTATCGGTGACTTCAAGTTGCAGATGGGTGTAGAGCGCTTGAGACCGTCATATATTCCGCGTAAAGACATAGTTTGTATGAGCCACTTCCTCAAGACGAGATATGATGTCGACTCCACGGACAATCGGACATGGTCCATAGATAACACATCGGATGTCGTCCCTGAGTTCATCGCTAACCATACAAACTTGCTTTGGATGTACTTTCTGGAATTTTGGGGCATTCAAAATTCAAAGGCTTGGATAAGTCGCTTCCTCAAGACAAGGGATGACATCGACTACACGGGCATTGATATCGCTCCTGAGCTGATCGGTAACCATACAGAATCGCTTCAGAAAAAACCGTGAAAGTTTTGCCTTCAGGATATCGTGGAGCACCGTCTCAACGAGTCGTACGATAATATTCTCTGTAGAATGATGCTTCAGCATCTGTACACACGAGACGTACTCAGGATTCTGAAGAAGTTATCGAGGAGCGGAAGCCGCTATCTGCTGACGACTACGTTTAAGAAAATTCCACAAAATACTGACTTATCTAAAACGCTGTCGATAGCAAAATTTCGTTATCTGAACCTTGAGATTCCAACAATTTCTCAGACGCCACCGAAGTGCAAGGCAAGTGCATGCTTCGAGACGGTGAGGAAGAAGACCCAAGTGCTTAAGATCACTTTATGGGACTTTGGAACTTACCACTTCAAAAGATACGCGATTGCTGGACTTGACCAGATCGTCGAAGACTTCCAGACGGGTGTATCGCGTGTCAGACTGTTGGATGTACCATATGACGATATGGATATGGTGGAGGAGCCTCTCATCGAGTCGTTCGATATAATCCTCGATAGAATGGTACTTCAACATCTCTACATCCGAGACGTGCTCGCAGGTGCTGAAGAAGTTTTCATTTTTAAAATGAAGACGCCAAAGACTTCTTTCATACCTGGTTAATTAAAGCACGACGCAAGGACGTCGTACATTTCTAGCAACGTAATGTAATAAAGAAAGCGCAGCAACCACACAGCTCGGAAATTCAAAATAATCTGTAACCAGACATCTCTGTGGCTTTTAAAGTATACCGAAAACCCTGAGTAAGCACATTGTATATGAACTCGCTTTCCCACCATACAGATTTGAAAGTAAATCGAGAGAGCCTTGGAATCATTCTAATTATCTAACAATAAGCATTATTTTATTTTTCATCTTCTGTGGTTGCAACTTCTGATATTGATGAAAAATTTACATGATGAACTAATGTGCTGTAAGCCTATACGTCTATGATATTGACAACAATGGCCAATCACAGGAGGCCAAAAGTCGAAATTTATGCAAAGAAACATGTGAAACCGACGTCACTAAATCTACTTACAATTTAATAGCCGTTTGGATACATAAGCTTACAGAAGGGGTTTAAGGTGATTGTAACATCTGGAAATGTGCGCAAACGGACGCGGAATCGAGTCCAACTACCCCACAATGGTTAACTAAACCTTCCATTCGGTATATGGCGCTACTAGAATGAGCAGTAGGACGTGATAGGGCCGACAGCAGTACGATTCCACTCCAATTAAAAGCGGGGAGCAACGAAAGGCGTCGTTTGAATGGATATTCATAGTGAAGGACACTGATATGCACAACGAAGGAATTTATGAATAAGGCTGCGGTTACAAACTGCGTTTCGCTCAGGAAGTGATTGGCAGACTTCACATGATTATCGGTGACTTCAAGCTGCAGATGGGTGAAGAGCGCTTGAGACCGTCATATATTCCGCGTAAAGACATAGTTTGTATGAGCCACTTCCTCAAGATGAGATATGATGTCGATTCCACGGACAATCGCACATGGTCCATAGATAACACATTGGGTGTAGTCCCTGAGTTCATCGCTAACCATACAAACTCGCATTAGATGTACTTTCTGGAATTTTGAATGTAGGGCATTCAAAATTCAAAGGCTTGGATGAGTCGCTTTTTCAAAACTAGGGAAGACATCGACTACATGGGCAATGATATCGTTCCTGAGCTCAATACAGAATCGTTTAAGAAATATCCGTGAAAGTTTGACCTTCAGGATATCGTGGAGCAGCGTCTCAACGAGTCGTACATTATTATCCTCTGTAGAATGATGCTTCAGCATCTGTACACACGAGACGTACTCAACGAGTCGTTCGATATATACCTAGGTAGAATGGTGCTTCAACATCAGTATATCCTAGATGTACTCGCAGGCGCTGAAGAAGTTTTCGGAAAGCGGAAGCCTCTGTCTGCTATCAACTACATATTACAAGGTTAGAAACAATACCAACTATTGAATTTGCAGCCGTCTGGAATGTGACGGCTTTGAATCTGGAAATTTCGCCAGTATTCTTCATACATCTGAAGCGCATTTTTAGGGTGAGGAAGACGCCAAAGACTCTAGGCATTTCCTATGACGATGGCGATAGGATTTCAACAGGTGACGGAGTCTGACCTAAAAGCACTTCTTCTGTCTTCACCATCAAAGACATGCAAGCTCGACCCGATACCGGCTTTTCTCCTGAAGGAATTTGTAGATGAGCTACTACCATTCTTGGCTCAGCTTTGCAATACCTCATTAGCGGAGGGATGCCTACCAGAGAGTCAAAAGCGTGCCATCATACGGCCAGAGATCAAAAAGCCTGGACTCGATCCGGATAACATCAGTAACTACCGTCCTATTTCCAACCTGACGTTCCTCTCTAAGATAATCGAGAAGATAGTAGTTCGACAGTTAGTGCCATACTTGGAATCAAACAACCTTATGCCTAAGCTACAATCCGGGTTCAGGAAGGGTCATTCAACTGAAACCGTTCTCCTTAGGCTCATCTCTGATGTCTGTGATGCCATCGACGCTGGACATGTCACGCTGCTTGCGCTCCTTGATGCCAGCGCAGCGTTCGACACGGTGGATCATGGCATCCTGCTAATGAGATTAAGAACATCCTTCGGAGTCGTTGGACAGGCCCTTCAGTGGGTAGACTCTTTTCTCAGCGGACGTCAAATGATGGTGGTCGTCGACTCTCGATGTTCATCATGGGCGCCTGTTACATTCGGTGTCCCGCAGGGTTCAGTCCTTGGACCGCTGCTATACGTGCTATATACAGCCGATCTAACAAGCATCATCTCTGCTCTTGGAGCCCGGGTTCACCAATATGCCGACGACGCTCAACTGTACTTGACATGCCACCCGTCCGATGCACTGGCCTGTGTGTCAAAAATGCAGGAAATTGTTAAAGAAGTACAGGCCTGGATGTCCTCCAACCGGCTGAGGCTGAACCCAGACAAAACGGAGTTTATATGGCTGGGCACGGGACATGCACGTTCAAGGATTGATGCTCAGGCGATAGAGGCCGCGTTTCCAAACTGGAAGACCAAGCGTGTTGTTCGGGACTTTGGAGTACTTCTGGATGAAGACCTATCCATGGATCAGCATGTCGGTTCTCTCTGCAGGTCTTGCTTCTACCAACTGCGCCAGATCAGAGTTATCCGGCGCAATCTATCACACGAAGCCGCCGCCACTCTTGTCCACTCGTTTGTGCTGAACCGACTGGATTTTTGCAATGCCGTCCTTGCGGGTCTCCCAAAGTCCCGGATACGCCAGCTTCAGTCTGTCCTCAACTGCGCTGCCAGAGTCGTCGCTGATCTGCCAAAATTCTCGCATATATCGTCATATATGCGTGACACCCTGCACTGGCTCCCAGTCGTGGACAGAATTACATTCAAGATCATCGTCATGGGACGAGTGTCAATGGTTGGCCGGGCTCCGGAGTATATTAGGGAGCTCTGTATCCCCGTCTCCAACCAACCAGGTCGTCGGTCTCTGCGCTCTGCGACTCGTGGGGACTTGATAGTCCCACGCTCCCGTACAGTGATGCGGGCCAGCCGCGCCTTCTCATGCATTGGACCTTCATACTGGAACAGTCTTCCATTAAAAATTCGCGATACTGCATTGCTTTTATCTCATGAAACATTCTCAAGGACAATTAGGACGCACTTGTTTAGAACTGTCTGTAGCTACGTTAAGCGCCTTCGTGAGGTTATTATAAGGCGCTATATAAATGTTCATATACATACATACATACATACATACATACATACATAGTCACTTAGGGTAATAATTGACTTATCATCTCTGCCCAACGTAATATGTATGTTTTATTCGTACCCTAAATCTGATTTAAGAAGTCAACTTCCAGGATCTTATTTCATATCTGGTTTATTAAAGCACGACGCAAGGACGTCGTACGTTTCTACCAACGTGCATAAGAAAGCGCAGCAACCACACAGCTCGGAAATTCAAAATAATCTGTAACCAGACATCTCTGTGGCTTTTAAAGTATATCGAAAACCCTGAGTAAGCACATTGTATATGAACATGCTTTCACACCAAACAGATTTGAAAGTAAACCGAGAGAGCCTTGGAATCATTCTAATTATCTAACAACAAGCATTTATTTTTCATCTTCTGTGGTTGCAACTTCTGATATTGATGAAAAATTTACATGATGAACTAATGTGCTGTAAGGCTATACGTCTACGATATTGACAACAATGGCCAATCACAGGAGGCCAAAAGTCGAAATTTATGCAAAGAAACATGTAAAACCGACGTCACTAAATCTACTTACAATTTAATAGCCGTTTGGATACATAAGCTTACAGAAGGGGTTTAAGGTGATGGTAACATCTGGAAATGTGCGCAAACGGACGCGGAATCGAGTCCAACTACCCCCCAATAGTTAACTAAACTTTCCATTCGGTATATGGCGCTACTAGAATGAGCAGTAGAACGTGATAGGGCCGACAGCAGTACGATTCCACTCCAATTAAAAGCGGGGAGCAACGAAAGGCGTCGTTTGAATGGATATTCATAGTGAAGGACACTGATATGCACAACGAAGGAATTTATGCATAAGGCTGCAGTTACAAACTGCGTTTCGCTCAGGAAGTGATTGGGCGACTTATCAAGATTATCGGTGACTTCAAGTTGCAGATGGGTGTAGAGCGCTTGAGACCGTTATATATTCCGCGTAAAGACATAGTTTGTATGAGCCACTTCCTCAAGACGAGATATGATGTCGACTCCACGGACAATCGCACATGGTCCATAGATAACACATTGGGTGTAGTGACACTGTAGTCCCTGAGTTCATCGCTAACCATACAAACTCGCATTAGATGTACTTTCTGGAATTTTGAATGCAAGGCATTCAAAATTCAAAGGCTTAGATGAGTCGCCTTTTCAAAAACTAGGGATGACATCGACTACATGGGCATGTACTCTTAGATCGTCAATTCTTAGAAGAGTTATTAACCAGGTTTTAAGGATCAGCTCAAAGTTTACAGTTCTACCATTCGTTTTTACCATGTTATCTCCCATCAGTTGGAATATTTTAGACTGAGCAGTAGGCCTAAAACTGTTTCAGCTGTTATTAGAATCAGTCTGTCAAGCTCCATGACTAGCATCAGCAATACATATGATGATTCAGGTTCTGATTTATACTTCTGCTGAAAGACATCTTTAAAAATCCTTCTGACTATTTTTATGTCCGATTAACAGTAGCAAAATGTTACTCTGTCCAACTTTGCTCTGAGTGATTAAGTTCCTTTAATATTGTGGGTTGGGATGCCTTGGAAAATGTATAACTGCCTCTGAGGAAAGTGAGGCGCTGTAAAGCTCCTGTCCCGTTTGGAATGCATGGAACTAAAGACAATCATGCACGAATTGGTCCTTAGCAGAAGACGTTTAACTGGAAAAGAGTTTGAATCCATCGGTGTTTAACTGTTTATGTAGTACTGTCTAACAAAAGCCTGACAGTAAAGAAGATCACTTCACTTCGTGCTTGCCTATGGAGAAGCACTGGGTTATTTCAGCCTATGTAGAGGCAATGGTTTTTTTTATCAGCCTATGGAGAGACACTGGATTATTTCAGCCTAGAAAGGCACTGATTATTTCTGCCTATGGAGACGCACTGGTTTTTATCAGCCTATGGAGAGGCACTGGATTATTTCAGCCTTAGGAAAGGCACTGGATTATTTCAGCCAATGTAAAGTACACACGAGATGTACTCAACGAGTCGTTCGATATATACCAAGGTAGAATGGTGCTTCAACATCTGTACATCCTAGACGTGCTCGCAGGTGCTGAAAAGAAGTTTTCGGAAAGTGGAAGCCTCTGTCTGTTATCAACTACATTTTACAAGGTAATAATTGACTGCGGTATACGGGACAATCTTATCATCTCTCTCTAACGTAATATGTATGTTTTATTCGTACTCTAAATCTGATTTAAGAAGTCAACTTCCAAGATCATATTTCATATCTGGTTTACTAAAGCACGACGCAAGGACGTCGTACGTTTCTACCAACGTACATGTAATAAAGAAAGCGCAGCAACCATATATACAGCTCGGAAATTCAAAATAATTTGTAACCAGACATCTCTGTGGCTTTTAAAGTATATCGAAAACCCTGAGTAAGCACATTTTACATGAACATGCTTTCAAACTATACAGATTTGAAAGTAAATCGAGAGAGCCCTGAAATCATTCTAATTATCTAACAACAAGCATTTACTTTTCATCTGCTGTGGTTGCAACTTCTGATAATGATGAAAAATTTACATGATGAACTAATGTGCTGTAAGCCTATACGTCTACGATATTGACAATAATGGCCAATCACAGGAGGCCAACAGTCGAAATTTATGCAAAGAAACATGTGAAACCGACGTCACTAAATCTGCTTACAATTTATTAGCCGTTTGGATACATAAGTTTACAGAAGGGTTTTAAGGTGATGGTAACATCTGGAAATGTGCGCAAACGGACGCGGAATCGAGTCCAACTACCACACAATGGCTAACTAAACCTTTCATTCGGCATATGGCGTTATCAGAATGAGCAGTCTGACGTGATAGGGCCGACAACAGTTCGATTCTACTCCAATTAAAACAGGGAGCAACGAAAGGCGTCGTTTGAATGGATAATATTCATAGTGAAGGACACTGATATGCACAACGAAGGAATTTATGAATAAGGCTGCGGTTACAAACTGCGTTTCGCTCAAGAAGTGATTGGCAGACTTCACAAGATTATCGGTGACTTCAAGTTGCAGATAGGTGTAGAGCGCTTGAGACCGTCATATATTCCGCGTAAAGACATAGTTTGTATGAGCCACTTCCTCAAGACGAGATATGATGTCGACTCCACGGACAATCGCACATGGTCCATAGATAACACATTGGGTGTAGTCCCTGAGTTCATCGCTAACCATACAATTTCGCATTAGATGTACTTTCTGGAATTTTGAATGCAAGGCAATCAAAATTCAAAGGCTTAGATGAGTCGCTTTTTCAAAACTAGGTATGACATCGACTACATGGGCATTGATATCGTTCCTGAGCTCAATACAGAAACGTTTAAGAAATATCCGTGTTAGTTTGACCTTCAGGATATCGTGGAGCAACGTTTCAACGAGTCGTACATTATTATCCTCTGTAGAATGATGCTTCAGCATCTGTAGACACGAGACGTACTCAACGAGTCGTTCGATATATACCTAGGTAGAATGGTGCTTCAACATCAGTACATCCTAGATGTACTCGCAGGTGCTGAAGAAGTTTTCGGAAAGCGGAAGCCTCTGTCTGCTATCAACTACATTTTACAAGGTTAGAAACAATACCAACTATTGAATTTGCAGCGGTTTGGAATGTGACGGCTTTGAATCTGGAAATTTCGCCAGTATTCTTCATACATCTGAAGCGCATTTTTAGGGTGAGGAAGACGCCAAAGACTCTAGGCATTTCCTATGACCATGGCGATAGTCACTTAGGGTAATAATTGACTTATCATCTCTGCCCAACGTAATATGCATGTTTTATTCGTACCCTAAATCTGATTTAAGAAGTCAACCTCCAGGATCTTATTTCATATCTGGTTTATTAAAGCACGACGCAAGGACGTCGTGCGTTTCTACCAACGTGCATGTAATAAAGAAAGCGCAGCAACCACACAGCTCGGAAATTCAAAATAATCTGTAACCAGACATCTCTGTGGCTTTTAAAGTATATCGAAAACCCTGAGTAAGCGCATTGTATATGAACATGCTTTCACACCATACAGATTTGAAAGTAAATAGAGAGAGCCTTGGAATCATTCTAATTATCTAACAACAAGCATTTATTTTTCATCTTCTGTGGTTGCAACTTCTGATATTGATGAAAAATTTGCAAGATGAATTAATGTGCTGTAAGCCTACTCGTCTACGACATTGACAATAATGGCCAATCACAGGAGGCCAAAAGTCGAAATTTATGCAAAGAAACATGTGAAACCGACGTCACTAAATCTATCACTCATACTCTCCCTCAAGGGTGCTTCGGCTCATCAATACGCTGATGATACGCAAGCCTTTGTTCATGGCCCGTCCAGTACAGCTGCCTCACTGGTTGCCACTATTCTTGATGCCACCTCGGCCAGTGGATGTCCTCCAACCGTCTCCGCCTGAATTCTGATAAAACCCAATATATCTGGCTTGGAGGCCGAGCCCAGCTTGCGAAGATCGACATGGAGCTCCTCCGTACTTTGTTTTCTGATGTCCATTTCTCTCCCACAGTTCGTGACTTGGGTTTCACTCTGGATTCAGTTCTTTCTTTCTCGGACCATGTCAACCGTGTCTCACGTACATGTCTCTACCACCTACGCCAGCTGCGAACTATTCGCCATTCACTCCCTCCGCAAGCTGTTAAGGCGCTTGTTCATGCCCTGATCTGCTCTAGGGTTGACTTTGGGAACTCTGCTTACGCCGGTCTCTCCTCACTCAACCTTTCCAAACTTCAGACAATTCTAAATGCTGCTGCTCGCCTAATTGCCGGACTTCCCAAGTTCTCTCATATTTCTGTCTTTATTCGAAACACTCTCCACTGGCTTCCTGTACCACAGCGCATTGAGTTTAAGATTCTGACACTCATGCGCAATTCTCTTCTTGGGGTAGCTCCCTCTTACCTCCGTTCTCTCTGCATCCCGGTCTCCTCTCTCCCCGGCCGCTCTGCCCTTCGCTCGGCAGCCAGCGACCTCCTTGTCGTGCCTCGCATGCGTGGAGCCACTGCCCAGTCCAGAAGCTTTCCTTATGCTGGCCCATCCTACTGGAACCGTCTTCCTCACAAACTTCGTCTTGAGCTTCTTAGTCTCTCTCCCTCTTTGTTTAGGAAACGCCTGAAGACTATGCTATTCGTTAGCGGCAGTGCTAACTAGGGTCGGGAGCGCTACTGAATCTGTGAGCGGCGCTATATAAACGTTCAATTACAATTACAATTACTTACAATTTAATAGCCGTTTGGATACATAAGCTCACAGGAGGGGTTTAAGGTGATGGTAACATCTGGAAATGTGCGCAAACGGACGCGGAATCGAGTCCAACTACCCCACAATGGTTAACTAAACCTTCCATTCGGTATATGGCGCTACTAGAATGAGCAGTCGGACGTGATAGGGCCGACAGCAGTACGATTCCACTCCAATTAAAAGCGGGGAGCAACGAGAGGCGTCGTTTGAATAATAGTGAAGGACACTGATATGCACAACGAAGGAATTTATGCATAAGGCTGCGGTTACAAACTGCGTTTCGCTCAGGAAGTGATTGGCAGACTTCACAAGATTATCGGTGACTTCAAGTTGCAGATGGGTGTAGAGCGCTTGAGACCGTCATATATTCCGCGTAAAGACATAGTTTGTATGAGCCACTTCCTCAAGACGAGATATGATGTCGACTCCACGGACAATCGCACATGGTCCATAGATAACACATTGGGTGTAGTCCCTGAGTTCATCGCTAACCATACAATTTCGCATTAGATGTACTTTCTGGAATTTTGAATGCAAGGCAATCAAAATTCAAAGGCTTAGATGAGTCGCTTTTTCAAAACTAGGTATGACATCGACTACATGGGCATTGATATCGTTCCTGAGCTCAATACAGAAACGTTTAAGAAATATCCGTGTTAGTTTGACCTTCAGGATATCGTGGAGCAGCGTTTCAACGAGTCGTACATTATTATCCTCTGTAGAATGATGCTTCAGCATCTGTAGACACGAGACGTACTCAACGAGTCGTTCGATATATACCTAGGTAGAATGGTGCTTCAACATCAGTACATCCTAGATGTACTCGCAGGTGCTGAAGAAGTTTTCGGAAAGCGGAAGCCTCTGTCTGCTATCAACTACATTTTACAAGGTTAGAAACAATACCAACTATTGAATTTGCAGCGGTTTGGAATGTGACGGCTTTGAATCTGGAAATTTCGCCAGTATTCTTCATACATCTGAAGCGCATTTTTAGGGTGAGGAAGACGCCAAAGACTCTAGGCATTTCCTATGACCATGGCGATAGTCACTTAGGGTAATAATTGACTTATCATCTCTGCCCAACGTAATATGTATGTTTTATTCGTACCCTAAATCTGATTTAAGAAGTCAACCTCCAGGATCTTATTTCATATCTGGTTTATTAAAGCACGACGCAAGGACGTCGTGCGTTTCTACCAACGTGCATGTAATAAAGAAAGCGCAGCAACCACACAGCTCGGAAATTCAAAATAATCTGTAACCAGACATCTCTGTGGCTTTTAAAGTATATCGAAAACCCTGAGTAAGCGCATTGTATATGAACATGCTTTCACACCATACAGATTTGAAAGTAAATCGAGAGAGCCTTGGAATCATTCTAATTATCTAACAACAAGCATTTATTTTTCATCTTCTGTGGTTGCAACTTCTGATATTGATGAAAAATTTGCAAGATGAATTAATGTGCTGTAAGCCTACTCGTCTACGACATTGACAATAATGGCCAATCACAGGAGGCCAAAAGTCGAAATTTATGCAAAGAAACATGTGAAACCGACGTCACTAAATCTATCACTCATACTCTCCCTCAAGGGTGCTTCGGCTCATCAATACGCTGATGATACGCAAGCCTTTGTTCATGGCCCGTCCAGTACAGCTGCCTCACTGGTTGCCACTATTCTTGATGCCACCTCGGCCAGTGGATGTCCTCCAACCGTCTCCGCCTGAATTCTGATAAAACCCAATATATCTGGCTTGGAGGCCGAGCCCAGCTTGCGAAGATCGACATGGAGCTCCTCCGTACTTTGTTTTCTGATGTCCATTTCTCTCCCACAGTTCGTGACTTGGGTTTCACTCTGGATTCAGTTCTTTCTTTCTCGGACCATGTCAACCGTGTCTCACGTACATGTCTCTACCACCTACGCCAGCTGCGAACTATTCGCCATTCACTCCCTCCGCAAGCTGTTAAGGCGCTTGTTCATGCCCTGATCTGCTCTAGGGTTGACTTTGGGAACTCTGCTTACGCCGGTCTCTCCTCACTCAACCTTTCCAAACTTCAGACAATTCTAAATGCTGCTGCTCGCCTAATTGCCGGACTTCCCAAGTTCTCTCATATTTCTGTCTTTATTCGAAACACTCTACACTGGCTTCCTGTACCACAGCGCATTGAGTTTAAGATTCTGACACTCATGCGCAATTCTCTTCTTGGGGTAGCTCCCTCTTACCTCCGTTCTCTCTGCATCCCGGTCTCCTCTCTCCCCGGCCGCTCTGCCCTTCGCTCGGCAGCCAGCGACCTCCTTGTCGTGCCTCGCATGCGTGGAGCCACTGCCCAGTCCAGAAGCTTTCCTTATGCTGGCCCATCCTACTGGAACCGTCTTCCTCACAAACTTCGTCTTGAGCTTCTTAGTCTCTCTCCCCCTTTGTTTAGGAAACGCCTGAAGACTATGCTATTCGTTAGCGGCAGTGCTAACTAGGGTCGGGAGCGCTACTGAATCTGTGAGCGGCGCTATATAAATGTTCAATTACAATTACAATTACTTACAATTTAATAGCCGTTTGGATACATAAGCTCACAGAAGGGGTTTAAGGTGATGGTAACATCTGGAAATGTGCGCAAACGGACGCGGAATCGAGTCCAACTACCCCACAATGGTTAACTAAACCTTCCATTCGGTATATGGCGCTACTAGAATGAGCAGTAGGACGTGATAGGGCCAACAGCAGTACGATTCTACTCCAATTAACCTTTATTGACCCAACGTTCCCAAAGTGGAACATATTATTAAAAAATTTGCAGAGACGGTAAAACCTACTGTAAGTCATCTTATTGATATTCATTTACTTGGCCAATGATGGGTGCATGTTTATTTACTTTTGTTTCAAGTATGTTGCTGCTAATAAAATAGTTATTTTGATGCAAATTTGGCAAAAAATGACGTTTTTGCTAAAAAATATTGAAAATTATTTTTTGGAGCAAATGCATGATAATTAATTGCTTTTATTGTACATTTGGATTGAACTGTGCCTATTCTGTCTAGTTATGGTCAATTTTTTTAATAGTAGTGCTCTACGAGTGAGCAACGCAGCTGATTTTAGATATGTTCCACTTTGGGAACGTTGGGTCACTCTCACTAGTTGAAACAATACTTTTACGTTCTATTGAAATTTGCCCTGCTCGCTACAAAATTTACGTTGATTGTAGTTTTCATTCTAATATGAACATGAATATTATTATTATTAATTATAGTATTATTATTATTTGATCCATTATTATTATTTTAGGCCTATTTTTATTATTTTATTATATAGTAGCCTACTGGTTTCTTCGGGATTTGAGGAGCTTGAAAAGTTGCGATAGGCCTTCTGCAGCGTGATGTTTTCAACGTAGGCTATATTTAAATTCTGATTAGCCTATATAATTACTCCGTTTTCCCGCAGGGTGGGTTGTGTGGGGACAGGGTATGGCGGGGTGGGGTGAGGATTTTGGGATGGTAGGGTGCGGTGCCGTGAGACCAAAGGTGAAAACCAAGTGAAACATTATTTTTTTGCTATGAATTTCATGTGTTGAGCCTTTCGCGGAGTGGAGTCATGAGGGGTGGGAGATGGGGTGGGTAGACCTGAATTAGAGTGGAGGTGGGTGGGGTCGGACGGTTGTGGTATGGGGTTGTAGTGTGCTGAGTGGGGTCAAAGTGGGAAGGAAGAGCCAAGGTGAAAAACAAAGTAAAAAATTGTGTTTCATGAATTTCCTATGTTGCGCATTTTAAGAGGTGGGTCGAAGTGGAGGATGGGAATGGGGTGGAGTGGGCCGGAGTAGGGTGGAGGTGGGTTATAGATGGACGGTTGGAGTATGTGGTTGAAGAGGGCCATGTGCGTTCGAAGTGAAGAGGAGGTTTGACCGAGAAACCTTACTCCAGACATGTGGGACTGTGTGGGGGCAACTTTGGGGGAGGTAGATTAGGGTTGGGTTGGGTGGGTGGGGTGGGTGGGGGATTGCCGTGGGACTTTGTGGGATACGGTCAGCGTAGTGGTTTGTTGGGACCGGTATGAAAACAAATTGAAACATTATTTTTCATAAATTTCATATGTGAGCATTTCATGGGGTTTGGTGGGGTGGAAGGGTGGGGCGGAGTGGAATTTTGAGGATGGGGTGTGTAAAATTTGGGGTAGAGGTGGAGTATTAACCTTTGTGATTCACACCTTTTAAAAAATTGTATATATGCATCATTTGGAAAAAGTTATACTTTTACTAATGCTTGATGCCTATACTAGTCAAAGTGACCCAACGTTCCACTTTGGGAACATATATATAATTTTTATATGAACAGAAAATAAATTATTTTTTTAACTAATTGCCTCTATCTAGGTGGTAAACTGTATAATAACAAAGTTCAGAAGTGATAGAATGACTATTTCTGTGTCTGGGAAGATAAAGGTTAAAAGCGAGGAGCAACGAGAGGCGTCGTTTGAATAATAGTGAAGGACACTGATATGCACAACGAAGGAATTTCTGCATAAGGCTGCGGTTACAAACTGCGTTTCGCTCAGGAAGTGATTGGCAGACTTCACAAGATTATCGGTGACTTCAAGTTGCAGATGGGTGTAGAGCGCTTGAGACCGTCATAAATTCCGCGCAAAGACATAGTTTGTATGAGCCACTTCCTCAAGACGAGATATGATGTCGACTCCACGGACAATCGCACATGGTCCATAGATAACACATTGGGTGTAGTGACACTGTAGTCCCTGAGTTCATCGCTAACCATACAAACTCGCATTAGATGTACTTTCGGGAATTTTGAATGCAAGGCATTCAAAATTCAAAGACTTAGATGAGTCGCCTTTTCAAAAACTAGGGATGACATCGAATACATGGGCATGTACTCTTAGATCGTCAATTCTTAGAAGAGTTATTAACCAGGTTTTAAGGATCAGCTCAGAGTTTACAGTTCTATACCATTCGTTTTTACCATGTTGTCTCCCATCAGTTGGAATAATTTAGACTGAGCAGTAGGCCTAAAACTGTTTCAGCTGTTATTTGAATCAGTCTGTCAAGCTCCATGACTAGCATCAGCAATACATATGATGATTCATGTTATAATTTATACTTCTGCTGAAAGACATCTTTAAAAATCCTTCTGACTATTTTTATGTCCGATTACCAGTAGCAAATTGTTAGTCTGTCCAACTTTGCTCTGAGTGATTAAGTTCCTTTTATATTGTGGGTTGGGATGCCTTGGAAAATGTATAACTGCCTCTGAGGAAAGTGAGGCGCTGTAAGTCTCCTGTCCCGTTTGGAATGCATGGAACTAAAGAGAATATATACTCATGCACGAATTGGTCCTTGGCAGAAGACGTTTAACTGGAAAAGAGTTTGAATCCATCGGTGTTTAACTGTTTATGTAGTACTGTCTAACAAAGGCCTGACAGTAAAGAAGATCACTTCACTTCGTGCTTGCCTATGGAGAAGCACTGGGTTATTTCAGCCTATGGAGAGGCAATGGGTTTTTATCAGCCTATGGAGAGTCACTGGATTATTTCAGCCTTAGGAAAGGCACTGGATTATTTCAGCCAACGTAAAGTACACACGAGACGTACTCAACGAGTCGTTCGATATATACCTAGGTAGAATGGTGCTTCAACATCTGTACATCCTAGACGTGGTCGCAGGTGCTGAAGAAGTTTTCGGAAAGCGGAAGCCTCTGTCTGTTATCAACTACATTTTACAAGGTAATAATTGAATCTTTTCATCTATCCCTAACGTAATATGTATGTTTTATTCGTACTCTAAATCTCATTTAAGAAGTCAACTTCCAAGATCATATTTCATATCTGGTTTATTAAAGCAAGACGCAAGGACGTCGTACGTTTCTACCAACGTATATGTAATAAAGAAAGCGCAGCAACCACACAGCTCGGAAATTCAAAATAATCTGTAACCAGACATCTCTGTGGCTTTTAAAGTATATCGAAAACCCTGAGTAAGCACATTGTATATGAACATGCTTTCACACCATACAGATTTGAAAGTAAAGCGAGAGACCCCTGGAATCATTCTAATTATCTAACAACAAGCATTTCATATCTGGTTTATTAAAGCACGACGCAAGGACGTCGTACGTTTCTACGTTTCTGTAATAAAGAAAGCGCAGCAACCACACAGCTCGGAAATTCAAAATAATCTGTAACCACACATCTCTGTGGCTTTTAAAGTATATCGAAAACCCCGAGTAAGCACATTGTATATGAACATGCTTTCACACCATACAGATTTGAAAGTAAATCGAGAGACCCCTGGAATCATTCTAATTATCTAACAACAAGCATTTCATATCTGGTTTATTAAAGCACGACGCAAGGACGTCGTACGTTTCTACGTTTCTGTAATAAAGAAAGCGCAGCAACCACACAGCTCGGAAATTCAAAATAATCTGTAACCACACATCTCTGTGGCTTTTAAAGTATATCGAAAACCCCGAGTAAGCACATTTTATATGAACATGCTTTCAAACTATACAGATTTGAAAGTAAATCGAGAGAGCCCTGGAACCATTCTAATTATCTAACAACAAGCATTTATTTTTCATCTGCTGTGGTTGCAACTTCTGATATTGATGAAAAAATTGCAAGATGAATTAATGTGCTGTAATCCTACACGTCTACGACATTGACAATAATGGCCAATCACAGGAGGCCAAAAGTCGAAATTTATGCAAAGAAACATGTGAAACCGACGTCACTAAATCTACTTACAATTTAATGGCCGTTTGAATACATAAGCTTACAGAAGGGGTTTAAGGTTATGGTAACATCTGGAAATGTGCGCAAACGGACGCGGAAACGAGTCCAACTACCCCACAATGCTTAACTATACCTTCCATTCGGTATATCGCGCTACTAGAATGAGCAGTAGGACGTGATAGGGCCGACAGCAGTTCTATTCCACTCCAATTAAAACGGGGAGCAACGAAAGGCGTCGTTTGAATGGATATTCATAGTGAAGGACACTGATATGCACAACGAAGGAATTTCTGCATAAGGCTGCAGTTACAAACTGCGTTTCGCTCAGGAAGTGATTGGGCGACTTATCAAGATTATCGGTGACTTCAAGTTGCAGATGGGTGTAGAGCGCTTGAGACCGTCATATATTCCGCCTAAAGACATAGTTTGTATGAGCCACTTCCTCAAGACGAGATATGATGTCGACTTCACGGACAATCGGACATGGTCCATAGATAACACATTGGATGTCGTCCCTGAGTTCATCGCTAACCATACAAACTCGCTTTGGATGTACTTTCAGGAATTTTGGGGCATTCAAAATTCAAAGGCTTGGATAAGTCGCTTCCTCAAGACAAGGGATGACATCGACTACACGGGCATTGATATCGCTCCTGCGCTGATCGGTAACCATACAGAATCGCTTCAGAAATATCCGTGAAAGTTTTGCCTTCAGGATATCGTGGAGCAGCGTCTCAACGAGTCGTACGATAATATTCTCTGTAGAATGATGCTTCAGCATCTGTACACGCGAGACGTACTCAGGATTCTGAAGAAGTTTTCGAGGAGCGGAAGCCGCTATCTGCTGACGACTACTTTTAAGAAAATTCCACAAAATACTGACTTATCTAAAACGCTGTCGATAGCAAGATTTCGTTATCTGAACCTTGAGATTCCACCAATTTTTCAGACGCCACGGAAGTGCAAGGCAAGAGCATGCTTCGAGACGGTGAGGAAGAAGACCCAAGTGCTTAAGATCACTTTATGGGACTTTGGAACTTACCAAGTAGAGGCCCAATAAGGCGGCTGACTCATTCGACCAGTACAGCCTTGAGTTTCGTCCATTTGACCAGTACAGCCTTGACCTTCGCCCATTTGACCAGTACAGCCTTGACCTTCGCCCATTTGACCAGTACAGCCTTCAGTTTCGTCCATTTGACCAATACAGCCTTAAAAATTGAGTGCCCGCACAGTTTGACCAATATAGCCTTACTTTTTCAAATTCGATGTCTGGCGTAAAAAGTTTTAAAAAAAGTTTAAAAAAAAATTTCTCCGGCGTATACAAAATGGACTACTCGAAAAAAGTTACTGAATTACGAAAAATCGCCGAGCCGAGCGGCCGGGATGGATATTTTACAAGACGGTGGAAAGCGGCGTTCATTGCTAAAATTGACGCCCACATCCGCGAATGCTACGACGATGAATGCCCATGCAAGAATCCACGGCCGGATCGACAACAAGGGCCGGGCACGATTACCGTCGTTCGTCGCCGGCGCGATGGCAGCTCACCCCCGCGTGACGCAAGGGCATGAGCGGACTACGACGTAGATACGGGATTACAATATCGCAGACGATTTTACACCGTTGGTTTATAATCGTTTTTGGATCAATCGAATATTATTATTTTTTCTCCAAACACGACATATTTTTTCATAATCGTCTCACAATGTCACCAAGTCTTCGTTATTAATCCACGAGTTGAATGAGTCTGGGTAGCCCAACCACTTCACGAGACATTTCTTCCCGCGTTTCCTAATCACTTTTTCGATTCTGAATATTTCTTGAGTTGTTTTCTGTAGCTCCTGCTCGTAAAAAGAGCCTTGTATTTTCTCACCCGCAGAATCAGTAATCTTGTAAGTTGGCGGATCTGTATATTGAACCTGGGATACTACAAAGACCTCCTCCACCCATCTAGTCGTATAACCCTTTTCAAAAATATTCTTCTTCCTAGTTATTCTGACCCGATCGCCGATTGAAAACTTCGGCATAATAGGTTCTGAAATCTCATCGCCGTATAAATTCATAAATACAGTCTTTTCGTTCGTTTTCATACTAGCCTTCGCGGGGGTCATTTTAATGGACGAATGTTTCGTTTCATTATAATTACTAACCATTTCGTCTAATACATCGATATATCTTCTGGTTGAATTGGCCGTAAAGTACTTGAACATTTTATCTTTCATCGTACGCACCCATCTTTCTGCGATACAACTTTTCCCCTCGTTCTCGGTAGAATACAACTCGACTAAATTCTTCACATTTTTATTATAAAATTCTTTCCCTTTGTCGCACCAAACTTTGACCGGCTGTCGACCGCCTCCGAGTATCTTCACGAACCCATCAGCTGTAGACTTCCCACTCTTGTCATGTAATGGAACGATCCACCCATACTTGGAAAACACATCTATGACGGTCAATAGAAATTTCACGCCATCATTATCTCTAGCGAAAGCCTGCATGTCGATTAGATCAGCCGCCCAAATCTGGTCAATCCCGCCAACACGGACCCGCCTCATCCTAAAATTTCTCACTACTGGTTTGTGTAATTCATTCGCTAATTGATTTGTCCATTTCAGGTCCTGCTGTAATTCTGGGCTTTTTTTAAACCCAAACCTAGGCTTGTTTTAGCTGACAAGATGGGTTTGACTATCGCCCTCTCTACGCGTTCCCGCAAGCTTGGATTAGGTATATTATTCAACTGGTTTATCATTACTCTATCAGCGACATTCCTAGAAGCCGTATCAGTGTGGTGATTGTATGCCAGGTCGTGAATATATGCCGCGCTATCTACCCTGTTTATAGGTTTGCTCCAATCTTTGGGGGTTTCGTTGCTATTCAGACGCAAATCTAGTCTAGTACCGGGACCAGTAAACTGATGGCCTGGCAAATGTAATTCACCTGTAAATTTAGCCCAAGGTAATTTAATGTTGCTAGTGGCAGCGTTCAGCGAACTAACTAGATCTCCGCCTTGCACAATAGCAGACGCCTTCACGAATTGAGTTTTTGTTTTCCCGCATACGACGCAAACACCTCTGAGCATCGATCTCCCATTATTAGCCACGGCGTTCTGCACATCTGTCGTCTGGGTCTGTTTTTTACATTTTACGCAATACATTTCGTTTTTAATAATATATATTTTTAAAATGGAGATTAGAGATATGAGTTGGGGCACAGCGCTCTCGAAAAGATTCAATAATCCGTTGTTACCCAAAAGCATACGCGGTTTGATAGTTGGGAAATCGGCGTGTGGAAAAACAACGCTTCTTCTCAATCTTTTACTCAGGCCAGACTGGTTGGATTATAATAACTTGCAGGTATTCGGTACTTCTCTGTTTCAACCGGAATATCGTATTATCAAAAAAGCATACGAAGAAAAATTACCGAAAGAAGCGATCGTTCGGTTGTTCGAGCACCGAGATGAAATCGTGGGCCTAAATGCGTCACCAGACCTTGTTATGGAGGAAATGGCAAAAAACTCAGAAGCTAAATCCGATATAATTGCCAAGTTCTTTGAGAGCGCCGACGATGTACCGGACCCGAGAGATTTGAGCGCTGAAAAGAAGAACCTGATGATTTTCGATGATCTTCAATTAGAAAAACAAAACAAATGTGAAACGTATTATAATCGGGGGAGGCATAGTAATGTAGATTGTTTTTACCTCGCCCAGAATTATTTCAAATTACCGCGCCAAACAATCAGAGAAAACGCGAACTTTATTTGCCTGTTCAAACAAGACCTGAAAAATTGTAATCATATTTACAACGATCACGTGAGTACGGACATGCCGAAAGATGAATTTAGAAAACTATGCAAAACAGTATGGGAACAACCTCATGGATTCGTGGTTTTAGACCTGACTAGCGACAAGTACAATGGTAAATACCGAAGCGGACTCGACGAATTTTATATAATCGAGGATCCGCCATTGTAAAATTGTATTGTATAGTAAAAATGGAATCATCGCTTCTCAAACAGATATCGGAAAACACGGAAAAGACGGCCTGCAACACGGAACCAAAAACATCATTTTCCATTTTTCTAAGCGAAAAGAGCACGCGGATCAGAACGAAGTTTAATCCACTACTCGAACTGGAGAAGAATAAGAAATATGAAATGGCCTTAGTTGCCCTCGAGACGTACTATTCTTTTCCTAATATCGACGCGACAAACAACGGCTTCAGGTATTCGCCGAATTCCAGCACAGATTGGGTAAACATTGAAGTCCCAGAGGGTTGCTATGAAATAACGGATATCAACGAATATATACAGAGGGTCATGAAGGGGAATGGACATTACGACGGAGTAAATGGAAATTACTGTATCTCAATAGCGCCAAACACCAATACTCTGAGGTCTGTGGTAAATATAGAAGCAGAGTATATGGTTGACTTTACGCCAAAGAATTCGATAGGAAAGGTTCTAGGTTTCAACAGATGGATCTATTCGGGCGGATACAATGAATCGGAGGACTTGGTAAATATAATGAGTGTAAGCAGCCTGAGAGTGACCAGCGACATTATCGGGTCTTCGTACACTAACGGGACATCGGAAAACGTGATATATTCTTTTTTCCCAAACGTAGGCCCGGGTTACAAGATTATCGAAGTGCCGCATAATTTGATATATCTCCCGATTTTGCTATCTACAATTTCAATGATGGAAACGAGGCTCACAGACCAACACGGGAACCTACTAAATCTTCGAGGTGAAGAATTAGCGATTCGATTTCACATCAGGGAAGTTTGAAAGTTTTTGTAATTTATTAATAAAATGAATCGTTACACGAGCGTAAAAGTTAATATTTCAGAAGCGCAACAAGACAAAATTAAAAGATCACTTCAAGCGGGGAGCGGCGTGAGTATCAAACTATCGCACGATGATTTGAATGGCGAACACGTTTTGGCTCTCACCCAGGCGCAAATCAATAAAATGGCGGCTGCCTACCAAAAAGGAACTGGCATGATTATTAAAATGAGTAAAACGCAATTGGAGAACAACAAGAAAGTCGAAGGTGGATTCATAGGCGCTATACTTCCGTTTCTAGCGACAGCGGGACGGTTCCTTCTTGGTAGCGTACTGCCAAGTTTAGCACAGGGCGCATTAGGTGGGTTAGGTGCTGCGGCTGGATCGAAACTTGTCGATAAAATCAGCGGTTCGGGCGTAATGTATGTCAAGAAAGGTGACATAGCGTGCAAAATAAGAGCGGCCGGATCCGGGTTGTACTTGTCTCCGTGGCAAAAAGGCGCATCGATAATGGGATCCGGGCTTTACATGAAAACAGGGTCGGGCTATGTGAGTGGCGAAGGACTTTTGCTCGGCCCCAACTCGCCGTTTCGAAACATTCCGATTCTCGGCATGATATTATAAATTATCATATGTAAAATGTCGAGACCAATACACAAATTTGGAACTAAACCAACTAGGCCGGTAGAGGTTAGAACGCAGCCCGTTTCAGTCTTTTGGAAGATTACGAGCGGTGTTACTCGCACTCCAGTAAGACAACTAGGAGGACTGCGATGGGAGATTTTTGCGCAAAATGATATCACGATACAGCCAAAGGCGGCAAATACGCTAAGGCTTGGACTCGGTGTAGAAATGGCGGCCGGTCTTTGTCTCGTTTCCCTCAGACAGGCTATCAAAGAACGACGATGCAGCCTACTAGACGGAGTGATTTCAGAAGATGTGATTGATGATATCATAGTTTCCATTCAAAACAACTCCGATTCGGCAGTAACAATAAATGAAGGAGATTCGCTATGCTGTGTAAATTATCTGCGGTAAAAAAATATATATTGCTAATAAATAAAAGAATGGAATACGAAGGCATCAAACTCTATCCAAACCTAACAAATATAACACCCTCCGCGCCAGAAGGTGAAATACAAATAGCCGCAGGGTCCGCACAAACGTATCGACTTCAGAAGATTAGCGAAATCAAAAAGGAGATCGAGCAAGAACGAGACAAAAGAGCAACGTTGAGTAAAAAGTACCATAGAAGTGTGAGCGTAATCGGCGTAGTAGACAACGTCCTCATGGTGGTCACGATGGGGCTCGGAATTTCGGGAATCGGCGTACTAGCTACCATAATTGCGGCTCCCATCGCTATTGCTATGGAAGGGACAGCGCTAGGTGCGGGGCTATTGAGTATAATTGGCAGCCGAATCTGTAAAAAGCTCGCTCTGAAGGCGGAGAAGCATGAAAAGATCAAAACGCTAGCTGATGCGAAGCTCAACACGATCAGCGACCATATTTCAAAAGCACTCGTGGATGATCACATTTCAGACGAGGAATATTCTCTGATTCTAAGTGAGATTGAAAAATTCAATGGCATGAAAGAAGAAATCAAAAGTAAGTCGAAAGTTGCGGCGGCCGCGATGGACGAGGAAACGAAACAATCTCTCATCGACCGAGGAAGAGAAGAAGTCAGGCAGTCCTTTCAAAGCATGTTTGAGAAAAATACCGAATCTGTGAGAAAGACGACTAACGTGAACATGTACGAAATCATGTAGACTTGTAGAGTTTTGTAGACCTGTAGAGTGTTGCAGACCTATGTAGACGTATGTCGCTATGTCTGAAAATACGTCTAACTTGTGTTTTTACACATGTCGAAAAACATGTAGAAAAACACGTCTAGAAACACGCCGGAAAACATGTCGGAAAACATGTCGAAAAACATTAAATTTTTTATTAAAAATGTCGTTTCTAAAGATAGATGACCCGGCGAAAAGAAATTTCATAGTCGAAGAGTTTCTGAAATCCAAGAAGAATATTCAACAAAACTTTTTATCGGAGAGATTGGGAGATTCGGGGCTGCAACAAGAACTAACCAAGCTGTACAAGCCTATCGTCGATTCGCAATCCGCAATTTCCAAAGAGCAAAATGTCTTACTATCCGCCATCAAAGAAAACTCGATAGCTACTACAAACGCACTACAGACGCTACCCGCTTCGTTGAAGATTCAATTTCCTCAGTATCCCTCGATAGAAGCGTATAGCGACGATCCGACTGAGGATATTAGAACTTTAGAATTAGGCGATGTAGCCACCAAGTACCTTCATCAATACGCCTCCGATAGAAAAATCGTAGACACGACGTTCGGAATACGATCAAAAAATAGTCAATTCTACATCGGCGATACTCCGATTTTTATTCAAGGAGACGATGTGACGGTTGGAAATAAGACGTATAGCGGAACACCGGGGCTTTGGGAGTTGTTGACGATGAAACAGCCGAACACGTCGATATACGATAATAATGATAGAGACGATTACGCCGAGATTCTACTCGCGTCGGATGCTATCAGACAGCCAAAAAATCCCAACAAACCGAAAGCATCTTCGAGCGTCAAATATCGGGAAATTATCAAGCCGATATGGGAAAAGAGGACTCGTAATACACCGACGGTGGGTAAAGGCGTGGGTGGTGTAATTGTTATTTCCGAAGATCCAAACGTATTAGCGAAACAGCTAGAACTACGATTTCAAAGCTTCAAAGCAGGCAATACCGGCGTGAGAAACGAGATCGTGGCGATGTGCGATGCGTTATTGAGGCAGGAAGTGCTGAGTAAAGATGCTTACAAAAATATAATGATGACATTGTAAAATGCAGAAAAAATGCAAGTCATTAATAGAAGGAGGTATAGAAAACAATACGTTATCGGAGGATCAGGAATATTCGATACAATTTCGGGATTTTTCAAACGACTAGTTACGTCGAACGCAGCCAAACAATTAGCAACGACCGCTCTCAGCGCGAGTAAAGACGCGGCGAAAGAAATTGGGAAAAAGGCCATCGATGTTGGGAAAACAACCGCAATCGACGCCGGCAAACGATTAGTGGACAAAGCAGTGACTAAACTGTTTGCTCCTGCTCCTACTCCCACCTCCAAGAAAATTACGCCAGAAACTAGACAAATTTTAGAGCGGCTGAGTGGCGTCGGCAGCGTCGGGTCGAGCCCGGATATCCCGAATATTAATAATCTGATGATGGGGGATGGTCTGAAGAAGAACGACGCCATATCGATACAAGATTTAGTACGCGCGCTAAACGGTGGCGGAATGAAGGTCGCGTAAAAAATATATTATCACGTAGTAGTAAAAATGCAATCATCCGATATTCTGAGATTTACCGAACAACCATTGAGCGATGAAAGCGTCGAACGCTACGAATGGTACGAGTATGAGCCGATATCGGGGGCGAATCTAAACACCTCCGGCGAGATTAGAATAAATATCGAACTTCAAGATCTATTTTGTCATCCGGCGGAATCTTACCTGCTGTTCGAGGGTAGATTGACGAAGGCGGACAACCCCACCACCTTCTACGTCAATGCCGATGAAGCAACTCTTACGAATAATGGGCTCATGCATCTTTTCAGCCAAATTTCGTATTCCCTGTCGAATCAGGAAATTGAATCGATATTTCACCCAGGTCAAGCAACGACGATGCTCGGATTACTCAAATACCCGAATGATTTTCAACTAGCTCAAGGTCTGAATCAGTTGTGGTACAAGGACAGCGGAGCGACGGCTGCTATCGCGAATAATCAAGGTTTCGCCGTGAGACAGTCGTATATAATTCAAAAACCAAATGCCAAAGGTACTTTCAGCTTTGTAGTTCCATTGAAGCATATTTTCGGATTTTGCGATGATTACGACAAGGTTGTTTTTGGTGTGAAACATACGCTAACTCTGGTTCGTAAAGCCGATGATGACGCAATTTTTAGAGCCGCCGCCGCGAACACTGCAGGGAAAGTTAGGCTAGACAAAATCTCATGGTTCATGCCGCACGTTATTCCCGCGGATATGGAGAAGATGCAATTGTACAAAACTATCGAATCGAAAGCGTCGCTGCCAGTTGCGTACAGAGCCCGTCAATGCGATACCACCTCCGTCGCACAGTCGACTAATTTTAGCTGGAGACTTAGCGTCAAGACATTACCTGAGAAGCCTAGGTACATCATCTTGGGTTTTCAAACCGACAAAAGCGGCGATCAACTACACAATCCATCCGTTTTCGATCATTGCGATCTGAAGAACATGTTCGTGATGATGAACCAGGACCGATACCCAGTTGTCGACTATAATCTATCATTTCCGAATCAACAATTCTCGCGGGCGTACCGAGCAGCAGCCGCGTTCAGTGAAAAATACTATGGAATGGACGAACTAATGACGCAATGCAATATCACACCCTCGGATTTCAAAGATCTGTTTCCGATTATGGTGTTTGACGTGAGCAAGCAATCCGAGCGTCTGAAGTCATCGGTGGTCGATATTCAGATCAAAGGCACGTTCAATACGGCGCCGCCGGCTAATACGGAAGCGTACGCAGTGGTGATTTCAGACAAGTTACTGAGGTTTCAATCGGATGGGCAGAAAATGAGCGTGGTATATTGAAGAAAGATAACGCTGAAGAATAATGAGACTTACAGATACCTATCGCGCGTATATGAACGATAGGTATCTACGGTTACCTAGTACAAAAACTCGACCTGCAATCCGCCTCCGCCCATGAGAAGACGGCGACCGGCTGTTAGACTGTTTCCGGTCATGACGGAATATAACTTCATACCGAGCTTATCGTTGGCGTAGAAAAATATGGCGACGGTTGGTAATACGAGCGATATTCTGCTGCCAACCGTTGTTCCACTGACCTTGTATTCAAAAAGTTCGTCACTATCTAACTCATCTTGGGCATACGCAATTCCGATTAATTTTTCGCCCGGACTATCATTTCCTATCAAGAAATTCGCGAATCCGCTAAGTCGATATACGCCCGTACGAGGAATAGTTATAAAGCCCAAGGACGTCGTATACGCCGAATCCGTATTGATGGCAACGACCGTTAATTTATGATGCATTACATATGTGCCTGAGAATGCACCACCATGCGCTGCATATGTGCCCGAGAATGCGCCACCACTTACGATAGCAGTCGTCGCTCCGCTGTCATCCTCTCTCAACACACAAATAGCCGGTCCGGTTGTAGGTCTCCAATTCGGGGACAATGCTGGTGCCGATGTAATAGCTCCAGTCGTTCCTTCAAACCTATATGTAATACCGCTCGTCGTATTTCTCACTAGACTGCCCGGGGATACCCTCATACCCGAAACGTAATCTCTAATACCGGTAGGCTCGGCGCTATTAGCGATTTTATCGACGACTAGGGCAATAGCCCGGGCTGAACTAATAGCTTCGCCCCCGCTACCCGTAAAAGGGTAATCAGTCGGTAACCCTACGAGATGATGGCCGTTCATATCTATATCTCCGGCAACGTCGTTGCCTCCATCTAGCCTTAGAAAAGTACTGTTTATCTGAGATAGCGTAACACCCCCAGCAATTACTCTTTGTGTAGATCCAGAATCTGTATGACCAAATTTATCAACAGGCATTTTGAATATAATAATTTTTATTAATTAGGGTCGTAAGAATGCCGCCGAAAAGTCCCTACACAAAATGTTCGTAGTGATGGATGAAAAGGCGTGTATGTTGACGTAATCGAACTCGTCTAGAAAAACTATGTTACTACCGATTGAATGGTTGTGCGAACCTTTCGTACTCCCTCCGCCCGCAATCTGCATGTACGACGCCCCATTTTTATACAGGTGGACGGTGCCATACGCGGAAGCATTATTGTTACAAAATTCTATGTACGCCGAAACGATATAGTACCCGGCTTTACTGGGGAAGAAAGAAGTCGTTCCGATACCCTGTTCAATACCGTGTTTTGCGGTACCGCATCTTATTACGTCAAAAGTAACTGCAGTGTGAGATCTAGCGAGTATAGCCTGTTGAGTTGAACTGTAAGCGCTAACCGCGGGTCCTACCACCGCCGCCACTTTCGAAGTAAGTTGTTCATCGACGTATTTCTTATTCGTCAAATGATTATTGTCGGTCGGAACGTCGTCGTGATTCCGCAGTAAATCTATTACTTGCCCCCGACTTACAGCCTCGTCTATTCCCGCTTCCGGAGTATTCGCTGTATTCGCTGTATTCGTTGTAGGCAGACCTCTAATAGTATGACCACTCATATTTAGATCTCCAGTCGCGGGGTTTGCTCCATCCAGCCTTAGAAAAGTACTATTTACTTGACTTTCAGTAACTCCGCCGGCAATTACTCTTTGTGTAGATCCCGAATCTGTATGTCCAAATTTATCAACAGGCATTTTTTACATCTGAATATAATTTTCAATGCAGGCTGTTTATAACTTCTTGAAAACTCACCCCATCTTTACATGTTTTTTTCAGGACGTGCAGGCATAGATGACCGCAAAACACTTCGTTGTCAGGCTGTACGCGTTCGCTATTGTAGTACACAGGACTCTGCAAATACTTTACCAGTTCTGTAGGAGGGGACAGGCCATAGCTGTCGAAATATATTTTGTCCCTGCCGTTTTTTGAAAAAGCGACCCAGTGCGAGCCGGTTCCATTAGAATCGTCTAGATTCAATATCCCGCATTCTGTCCGTCTAGGTTTCTTCGGCAGCTCGTCTCTGAGAAATACTCCCCGGAAATTAGGGATATTGAGCTTTTTCGCGGCATCTAGTAGTTCAAAATTCGTCAACGGATGATTTGGGAGAACTACGCCTTCGACATTTATATTTTTCACAGTTGTATAGCTCATTTTAATATTTCATCTAGATGTTTCACAAACTAATGAGCTTTCGAGCTTCTACGCAGGCGAGATAATATTTATGTCTGCAATTTTTGCATTCATTCGCCTTTCCATCTTTTTGAAATCGATTGTTGACGTATTCCGATATGTTCTGATTTACCTTACACCGGCTGCAAACTTTTTTGTCTTTTGTCTCCCTAATTTCCTGTCTTGCGTATTTGTGTGCAAGCTCTTTCACTTTGGCATTTTTACAAATTTTACAGCTGGGGTAATACCCGCTCTTCTGTGAGTTATCTTTGTGAAATTCGTCCAAGCTTTTTTCTATTTTGCATTTAGAACACACTTTTTTTGCCGCATCCATTTTATATTAGTGCAAATTATTCTTTATTTTGTTTAGTTTTCAGCGTGTAGTGCCCATAGGCTAGGGTGTGGATCCCGTCGTCCATTATTACTCTTTTGTCGTCGTCGGCGGACAGAGCTATTTTATTTACTTCTTCGGTGTAAATTTCATGACGATAGGATCGAATGACGTTCATCGCTCTCGACTGTTGTCTTTTCGTAAACACGCAGTCTTTGTAATCTGCGTGAGTGATTGATTTCTTGACGACGTTCTTTTTCACACCTTTACATTTCTTGTAGTCTTCACCCGCCATTTTGTAAGAGTACAACTTGGATCGCAGCCCGACAAATTCTTCAATCTGTTTTCCCGCGGCCTCGTCTTTGAACATACCAACCACTTTTTTATTAACGCCGGATTCTATACCCGACGGGTGATCGCTCGGATAGTCTGAAGTATCGAACATACTTTGGACGTCGGGGGAAATATCTTTGTAGAAGTCTTCCGTTTTAATTTCATACGCCAAAGAATCAGTATCGGTGAATAATAGCTTGGCCCTATCTCCGTACTTGGCCTTGATGTAATTATAATGAAACTCATACATGAGCGTCTTACTAACGTCCAATATACACATCCCTAGATATATCGGCTTGTTGTAAAACAACTTGGTCTTTTTCATGTGAACGGCGATGAGGTTTTCATCGAAAATCGTTCGTCTGTCGTAATTAGTTTTCGCGACTAGCTTGATAGCTTCCTTCTCATCACTCACCAATCGTATGTCAACTCGATTCTCGATAGCTTCCATTGTTTTACCGAAAACGCTATTGTTCATCAGCTTGAAAAAGTCTTTCTCAAAATCGTTCGTAGCTTTCGTTCTCAGGTTGGTATTCAGATCGATATACTTTTTCAGCCAGGCACTTTCCGCGAATTTTATTCCTCGATGTATTTTTACGATTTTCAATCCGAGACTTTCATACAATTTTAAATTTTCGTAATGAACGACGTACTTTACTTTGTCATTCAAGTTTGGAATTAGTTTTGAGACATTCGATCCCACAGGTTTTACACTCTCAGGAGCTAGAGGATAATCATTATGCAGGTCGTGCAATTCCTTTGGATATTCTAAATCGACTTCTAACACACATCCCGCGCCATCTCGTTCGGTAATGTTTCTCCAATCATTCAATTCGTCATCGTTCATCCATTCAAACCCATGAGTTGGTAACGGTTTGCTCATCGCCCATCCGTACAAGTTGTTCGCGTCCAAGTATGGAATGAAATCAATGAATACTGAATGTTGGGTGGGATTGAAAGCTTCTCCCATGTACTCGTTGTTCGCTTTCGCGTATCGATGGGAAATCGTGCTGACACCTCCTCGTATTCCCTGCTTGATCATCAGTAACATATCGTAGTCACTCAACAACTCCAACTCTACACCAGTCGTCTTCAACGCCGCGTCCCATGCAAGTCCTGGGCTAGTGTAGTACCACGCAGGATCTAGGTTGTAGTGCCTCATACAGACGTCTCTGAAGTTTTCGAACACATCCGCTAATAATAGAACATCCGATAAATTGTACAAGTCATGATATTGGCGTAATGTTTTGCATTCAAATTTGCCCCATACCGTTTTCGCGTGCGCGTAATCTTTTTCACTAATGTCCGAATCGGTTAGTTTTGAATAGAAAGCATGTTTCGATGGCAACTCGGTTTCGTTTAATCTTTCGACACCGTCGACGTAATCATACGGGTAAACACCTTTTCTGAGTAAAAGATCCAGCTTCTCACCTTCAAAAAATTTCCCTAAATTCTTGCACTGATCTTTCTGAAGATTTTTCGATAACGCGTCGAGACTCTGGGGCATGAATCTAAAACTATCGATGAAACGTAATTCGCGTTTGACTTCTCTCTCTTTTCCATCTGCGTCTACAAACTTATCGACGACGACCTCTCTGCTGAATGAGATATACTTTTCTTCGTTGCAGGGAATGCATTTGATTTTCTCGCCGTGTTCACCTCGTAATTTCTTGATAAATAAATGGCTGTCATAACCTCTCAAATTGTGAAATATGACAGGGAAGAACTTGGGGACTTTGTATTTCAGATTACAAAGGTTGTGAGCGGCACCTCTAAATTTTCCAGTCAAATGACAGTGATCGCGTACTCGTTTTTCATCGTCTATAAATTCTCCCCCGCATATATGGCAAACAGTAGCCGAGTCGAAAAGCTCATGCTCTTTCTTTCCGAATATCATTTTCTTTGGGAATTTGAACTGGTTATATATTCGTTTCACATTTTCTTCGAGACTGTCTATGAATTTCTGAGCGACATCATCGTCTTCGTTTTCAGCTGTAAACCTCACCGGCTCTTGAGAATAAACATCGTCATCGAAGCATTTCAAATGATAACAAAACGAGCTGGGCGTATGTTTTTGAAACTTGTTGGTGTAAGACGTGCTAGGAACGGGTTGGCATGTACCGATAGGTTTGATGAACGACTCAAAGTCGGCAAAGTACACAAACGGTACTCTCATCTTTCTATAGTGATGTGTAAAACTTAGCATAGTCCCAGGTTCTGGAAGTTCTATTCGTTGGGCGTCCTGCTGCGAACAGTACTCAGTATGTTTGCGAAGCGATTCTACCTTTCTAAAACCGATTAAACATCTTCTGCAATAGTGCATTGAATTATGGGATTTTTCTGTTCGTAGTGCCAGCAATCTGTTAAAATTCTTGATCCAGCAATAATGCTTCTTTTCCCCATCAGAAATGAGTAATAGATCTACACACCTATCATTCTCATGCTTTGATATATATAGTGGGAATACATTCGCTTCTTTCTCGTAACCAAAAACATTAACACTAATATTATTATTTCGCTCAAACTTACTCATCACATTAGCATCCGCTGCTACGGGGAACTCGATACCAGACCAATTGAGTTCCTCAGACTGTCTAATTAATTCTTTCGTAATTCTTTCTGTATTTTTGTCGACTGGGTTTACAGCTCTCGTTACGCACCACTTGAAGCATTCATCGTCTTCGTTCTTCATATTAATAATAGCCTTTTTATTCGCTAAATAATCTGGAAGTGGAATATAAGAACTACCTTTCAATGGTTTGTATACCACTGTATCGATATCCAACTTCAAAACGGTTTTGAATCTTCAATTACTCCCCCGCATCTGAAAACTTGCCATGCTCTCCTTAATTTTATCCGCTGCGTTGGTATATATTTCCCTCACATCGGTTGCTTCTAAAATAATATCACTCTTTGATTTGAAATTAGGCTCAGCCGTTACTACTTCGCCGGTTTTCATATCTACTTTCTCCATTACGCACATGAGATCGAATTGAACTTTTACCCCACGATTTTTCCCTAGCAGCCTAACTACCTGCGGTCTTACTGCCTTGAGAAAAGTTGCAACATCGATCCCGTTGTCGCCATCGATCGTGTATCTTTTTGTAAACCCTCTGATAGCCGTCGCAGTCTCTCGAAGTTTGAACCTATGAATGGGCGGTTTTATTTGAGGGGGTAACTCACTAATCTCGCGAGTCAGCCAATCCGAAAAAACTATTTTATTTTTCCCCGTGTTCAAAAATTTCCAAGTAGTAGTCAAGAATGCCGTAAGTTCCGCTTTTGCTAATCTCGAGTATCCTCGCACACCTCTCTTTTTTGCAATTTCTCGCAATTCTCGCACAGTGGCGGGAGTATGCGCTGGTGTTTTGTTGACCTGTGCCCGAGCGCCTAGTCGATCTCCCTGCGATATGAACGCTATGAGTTCCGCTTTTCGCAAACTCGAGTATCCTCTTTGTCCTCTCTGTTTAGGAATTTGTCGTAATTCTTTCAGATTATACGATGAGTAGTCCATTTTATATTGGAATCTCTTGTCTTTAGGCCGAGCGATATATTCCATTTTTTCAGTTATTTTATATACGCCAGAGAAAAAAATAATAATATTCGATTGATCCAAAAACGATTATAAACCAACGGTGTAAAATCGTCTGCGATATTGTAATCCCGTATCTACGTCGTAGTCCGCTCATGCCCTTGCGTCACGCGGGGGTGAGCTGCCATCGCGCCGGCGACGAACGACGGTAATCGTGCCCGGCCCTTGTTGTCGATCCGGCCGTGGATTCTTGCATGGGCATTCATCGTCGTAGCATTCGCGGATGTGGGCGTCAATTTTAGCAATGAACGCCGCTTTCCACCGTCTTGTAAAATATCCATCCCGGCCGCTCGGCTCGGCGATTTTTCGTAATTCAGTAACTTTTTTCGAGTAGTCCATTTTGTATACGCCGGAGAAATTTTTTTTTTAACTTTTTTTTTTTACTTTTTTACGCCAGACATCGAATTTGAAAAAGTAAGGCTATATTGGTCAAACTGTGCGGGCACTCAATTTTTAAGGCTGTATTGGTCAAATGGACGAAACTGAAGGCTGTACTGGTCAAATGGGCGAAGGTCAAGGCTGTACTGGTCAAATGGGCGAAGGTCAAGGCTGTACTGGTCAAATGGACGAAACTCAAGGCTGTACTGGTCGAATGAGTCAGCCGCCTTATTGGGCCTCTACTTTACCACTTAAAAAGATACGCGATTGCTGGCCTTGACCAGATCATCGAAGACTTCCAGATGCAGACGGGTGTATCGCGTGTCAGACTGTTGGATGTACCATATGGCGATATGGATATGGTGGAGGAGCCTCTCATCGAGTCGTTCGATATAATCATCGATAGAATGGTGTTTCAACATCTGTACATCCGAGACGTGCTCGCAGGTGCTGAAGAAGTTTTCATTTTTAAGATGAAGACGCCAAAGACTCTAGGCATTTCGTGGGACGATGGCGATGGCCAATTAGGGTAATAATCGACTGCGGTGCTGGACAACCTTAAAATCTTTCTTCAACACAGTATGCATGTTTTATTCGTACTCTGGATTGGATTTAGGAAGTCAACTTCCAGGACCTTCTTTCATATCTGGTTAATTAAAGCACGACGCAAGGACGTCGTACATTTCTAGCAACGTAATGTAATAAAGAAAGCGCAGCAACCACACAGCTCGGAAATTCAAAATAATCTGTAACCAGACATCTCTGTGGCTTTTAAAGTATATCGAAAACCCTGAGTAAGCGCATTGTATATGAACTCGCTTTCCCACCATACAGATTTGAAAGTAAATCGAGAGAGCCTTGGAATCATTCTAATTATCTAACAACAAGCATTTATTTTTCATCTGCTGTGGTTGCAACTTCTGATATTGATGAAAAATTTGCAAGATGAACTAATAGGCTGTAAGCCTACACGTCTACGATATTGACAATAATGGCCAATCACAGGAGGCCAAAAGTCGAAATTTATGCAAAGAAACATGTGAAACCGACGTCACTAAATCTACTTACAATTTAATAGCCGTTTGGATACACAAGCTTACAGAAGGGGTTTAAGGTGATGGTAACATCTGGAAATGTGCGCAAACGGACGCGGAATCGAGTCCAACTACCCCACAATGGTTAACTAAACCTTCCATTCGGTATATGGCGCTACTAGAATGAGCAGTAGGACGTGATAGGGCCGACAGCAGTACGATTCCACTCCAATTAAACGCGGGGAGCAACGAAAGGCGTCGTTTGAATGGATATTCATAGTGAAGGACACTGATATGCACAACGAAGGAATTTATGCATAAGGCTGCGGTTACAAACTGCGTTTCGCTCAGGAAGTGATTGGCAGACTTCACAAGATTATCGGTGACTTCAAGTTGCAGATGGGTGTAGAGCGCTTGAGACCGTCATATACTCCGCGCAAAGACATACGGTAGTTTGTATGAGCCACTTCCTCAAGACGAGATATGATGTCGAGTCCACGGACAATCGCACATGGTCCATAGATAACACATTGGGTGTCGTCCCTGAGTTCATTCTCTGTAGAATGATGCTTCAGCATCTGTAGACACGAGACGTACTCAACGAGTCGTTCGATATATACCTAGGTAGAATGGTGCTTCAACATCAGTACATCCTAGATGTACTCGCAGGTGCTGAAGAAGTTTTCGGAAAGCGGAAGCCTCTGTCTGCTATCAACTACATTTTACAAGGTTAGAAACAATACCAACTATTGAATTTGCAGCGGTTTGGAATGTGACGGCTTTGAATCTGGAAATTTCGTCAGTATTCTTCATACATCTGAAGCGCATTTTTAGGGTGAGGAAGACGCCAAAAACTCTAGGCATTTCCTATGACGATGGCGATAGTCACTTAGGGTAATAATTGACTTATCATCTCTGCCCAACGTAATATGTATGTTTTATTCGTACCCTAAATCTGATTTAAGAAGTCAACTTCCAGGATCATATTTCATATCTGGTTTATTAAAGCACGACGCAAGGACGTCGTACGTTTCAAGATTATCGGTGACTTCAAGTTGCAGATGGGTGTAGAGCGCTTGAGACCGTCATATATTCCGCGTAAAGACATAGTTTGTATGAGCCACTTCCTCAAGACGAGATATGATGTCGACTCCACGGACAATCGCACATGGTCCATAGATAACACATTGGGTGTCGTCCCTGAGTTCATTCTTTGTAGAATGATGCTTCAGCATCTGTACACACGAGACGTACTCAACGAGTCGTTCGATATATACCTAAATAGAATGGTGCTTCAACATCTGTACATCCTAGACGTGGTCGCAGGTGCTGAAGGAGTTTTCGGAAAGCGGAAGCCTCTGTCTGTTATCAACTACATTTTACAAGGTAATAATTGACTGCGGTACGGGACAATCTTATCGTCTCTCCCTAACGTAATATGTATGTTTTATTCGTACTCTAAATCTGATTTAAGAAGTCAACTTCCAGGATCTTATTTCATATCTGGTTTATTAAAGCACGACGCAAGGACGTCGTACGTTTCTACCAACGTACATGTTATAAAGAAAGCGCAGCAACCACACAGCTCGGAAATTCAAAATAATCTGTAACCAGACATCTCTGTGGCTTTTAAAGTATATCGAAAACCCTGAGTGAGCGCATTGTATATGAACATGCTTTCACACCATACAGATTTGAAAGTAAATCGAGAGAGCCCTGGAATCATTTTAATTATCTAACAACAAGCATTTATTTTTCATCTGCTGTGGTTGCAACTTGTGATATTGATCAAAAATTTACATGATGAACTGATGTTTCTGCTGTAAGCCTATACGTCTACGATATTGACAATAATGGCCAATCACAGGATACCAAAAGTCGAAATTTATGCAAAGAAACATGTGAAACCGACGTCACTGAATCTGCTTACAATTTAATAGCCGTTTGGATACATAAGCTCACAGAAGGGGTTTAAGGTGATGGTAACATCTGGAAATGTGCGCAAACGGACGCGGAATCGAGTCCAACTACCCCACAATGCTTAACTATACCTTCCATTCGGTATATCGCGCTACTAGAATGAGCAGTAGGACGTGATAGGGCCGACAGCAGTTCTATTCCACTCCAATTAAAACGGGGCGCAACGAAAGGCGTCGTTTGAATGGATATTCATAGTGAAGGACACTGATATGTACAACGAAGGAATTTATGCATAAGGCTGCGGTTACAAACTGCGTTTCGCTCAGGATGTGATTGGCAGACTTCACAAGATTATCGGTGACTTCAAGTTGCAGATGGGTGTAGAGCGCTTGAGACCGTCATATATTCCGCGTAAAGACATAGTTTGTATGAGCCACTTCCTCAAGACGAGATATGATGTCGACTCCACGGACAATCGCACATGGTCCATTGATAACACATTGGGTGTAGTGACACTGTAGTCCCTGAGTTCATCGCTAACCATACAAACTCGCATTAGATGTACTATCTGGAATTTTGAATGCAAGGCATTCAAAATTCAAAGGCTTAGATGAGTCGCTTTTTCAAAAACTAGGGATGACATCGACTACATGGGCATGTACTCTGAGATCATCAATTCTTAGAAGAGTTATTAACCAGGTTCTAAGGATCAGCTCAGAGTTTACAGTTCTACCATTCGTTTTTACCATGTTGTCTCCCATCAGTTGGAATATTTTAGACTGAGCAGTAGGCCTAAAACTGTTTCAGCTGTTATTTGAATCAGCCTGTCAAGCTCCATGACTAGCAACAGCAATACATATGATGATTCATGTTCTGATTTATACTTCTGCTGAAAGACATCTTTAAAAATCCTTCTGACTATTTTTTATGTCCGATTAACAGTAGCAAAATTTTGCTACTGTTAATTTTGCTACTGTAAACATTAATGTTAGTCTGTCCAACTTTGCTCTGAGTGATTAAGTTCCTTTTATATTGTGGGTTGGGATGCCTTGGAATATGTACAACTGCCTCTGAGGAAAGTGAGGCGCTGTAAGGCTCCTGTCCCGTTTGGAATGCAAGGAACGAAAGACAATTTATACTCATGCACGAATTGGTCCTTGGCAGAAGACGTTTAACTGGAAAAGAGTTTGAATCCATCGGTGTTTAACTGTTTATGTAGTACTGTCTAACAAAGGCCTGACAGTAAAAAAGATCACTTCACTTCGTGCTTGCCTATGGAGAGGCACTGGGTTATTTCAGCCTATGGAGAGGCAATGGTTTTTATCACCCTATGGAGAGACACTGGATTATTTCTGCCTAGAGAGGCACTGATTATTTCTGCCTATGGAGACGCACTGGTTTTTACCAGCCTATGAAGAGGCACTGGATTATTTCAGCTTTTGGAAAGGCACTGGATTATTTCAGCCAATGTAAAGTACACACAAGACGTACTCAACGAGTCGTTCGATATATATCAAGGTAGAATGGTGCTTCAACATCTGTACATCCTAGACGTGCTCGCAGGTGCTGAAGAGAAGTTTTCGGAAAGCGGAAGCCTCTGTCTGTTATCAACTACATTTTACAACGTAATAATTGACTGCGGTATACGGGACAATCTTATCATCTCTCCCTAACGTAATATGTATGTTTTATTCGTACTCTAAATCTGATTTAAGAAGTCAACTTCCAGGATCTTATTTCATATCTGGTTTATTAACGCACGACGCAAGAACGTCGTACGTTTCTACCAACGTACATGTAATAAAGAAAGCGCAGCAACCACACAGCTCGGAAATTCAAAATAATCTGTAACCAGACATCTCTGTGGCTTTTAAAGTATATCGAAAACCCTGAGTAAGCACATTGTATATGAACATGCTTTCACACCATACAGATTTGAAAGTAAATCGAGAGAGACCTGGAATCATTCTATTTACTTTTGATCTGCTGTGGTTGCAACTTCTGATATTGATGAAAAATTTACATCATGAACTAATGTTTTTGCTGTAAGCCTATACGTCTACGATATTGACAATAATGGCCAATCACAGGATACCAAAAGTCGAAATTTATGCAAAGAAACATGTGAAATCGACGTAATTAAATTTACTTACAAATTAATAGCCGTTTAGATACATAAGCTTACAGAAGGGGTCTAAGGTGATGGTAACATCTGGAAATGTGCGCAAACGGACGCGGAATCGAGTCCAACTACCCCACAATGGTTAACTAAACCTTCCATTCGGTATATGGCGCTACTAGAATGAGCAGTCGGACGGGATAGAGCCGACAGCAGTACGATTCCACTCCAATTAAACACGGGGAGCAACGAAAGGCGTCGTTTGAATGGATATTCATAGTGAAGGACACTGATATGCACAACGAAGGAATTTATGCATAAGGCTGCGGTTACAAACTGCGTTTCGCTCAGGAAGTGATTGGCAGACTTCACAAGATTATCGGTGACTTCAAGTTGCGGAAGTAGACATCATCCCGCCCTCACCCCAAGAATTTACTGCAATGTATCTATCACCGAACATTCAGCCCGGGGAGAGCACTTTACTCCATCAATTACCCGACATTCAGGGACCTACTGCACTGGATACGGAAACGCGACCGTCCACTAGTTCTGAATCGCGACGACGAATTTTGACTAAGACACCGTTTGCTCTGGAAACCAATTTATCGGACACCCGCGGAAAGAAATCTGTGAAGGACTCATTAGAAACCAATTTATCGGACACCCGCGGAAAGAAATCTGTAAAGGACTCATTAGATACCAGTTTTGGAAAGCGCCCGCTCTGGAAAATCGACCTCGAATCAACCACGAAGCACCTCATAATTTCTGATTCGAACATGAAACTGGTACGGACCCAAGAGCTACCCCCCGACTGGCAACTTGTTGTTCTACCTGGTGCTAGATTTGAGCACCTCCCCGGCCTACTACCCCAGATAAAGAACAACCAACTATCCAGTATTCATATAGCGATTGGGATCAACCGCCGGGGTGATACTGGACCTCTCAGAAAGAATCTCCTCCACGGAATAAACACAACGCTCCACGAGAAGGCCGAAACGGTATCTTTTACCAGTCCCTCATGGAACTTTTACCTTCCCAAAGTGGAGCAAGATCATCTACGCACCCTCATCCAAAGACTTTCGGAACTTGATGATATTTTCTTCATTCCACCCATTCCCCAGAGCGAAACCACGACTCGAAGCAGGAATAACATTCACTACGATCGTGACACGACCCTGAGAATTCTGGACAACATCATGACGACCATCTCCCTACAGCCCCCAAAAAACTAGGACCACAAAGCCTAAAGAAGGATCACCTTACACATAACGCAAAGGATTATGCAATCAACACAAAGGACCACCTTACACACAACGCAAAGGATTATGCAGTCAACACAAAGAACTATGCAATCAATACTGATGTACCTAGTAGCATTGTGAATACCAATGTGAATATTTGTCCAACGGTTAGTAATGTGGATACTGATGTAACTGATATAATTAATGCTAATTTAAATATTGATATAACTGTCCCCTATTGTCCCCCCCCTTAAAACATAAATACAGCAACAGGACACCAACGCCTGAGGATAACATCTGCAATTTGTCCTCGTATAGTTTGTCTCCAGAGGAGAGGTCCCTGCTAAACCTGGGATTATCATTTATACCCTCCACCAACCGAATTCCAAGCTTGACTGTAGACGAATCCCTCTCTAAGGTCTCACGTGCTCTTAAGCTAAAAGACTTTTTCGGCAACAAAAACCCCAACCCTAACTTATTGGACCCTGCCAAAGAGGAGGAAAATAGATTCAACCGCCTCTTTAGGTACCCCAGTGACTGGGACCCACAAACGGAGGAGATATCCACTAACACCACTATCCTGGTTGAGAAATTGGGGGAACACACCGAAAATATTTTATCGAATTTTGAAACTACAGACAATGGTCTTCTTTACATTTATAAGGCCCGTAACAACCTCACCCAGAAACAGAGATCTTCCATACATAAATTGAGAAACAATGATAGTCTAATTATTAAACCTGCAGACAAAGGAGGGATGGTTGTCCTTATGAATAAAACCTCATATATGAAGGAAGCCCTTAGACAACTGAACAATCCCAAATACTATGAAAAAATTCCCAAAACCCTTAAGTTTGATGTAATACCCCTTATTAATGACATTGTTCATAGATTATACGCCAAAAGTTTCATAAATTTTAATCAAATGGAATATTTGCTGGCGACAATTCATGATAGGAACAGGAATTTCTATTTATTGCCAAAAATTCACAAGCCCCACTCCAAATGGCCATTACCTGATATGCCGGAAGGCAGGCCCATTATTTCTGACGTAGGTTCTATAACACGTAGAACCAGTGAGTATATAAATTATTTTATAAATAAGGTGGCCCACCAGCATCCTTCTTATCTAAAAGATTCCTATGATTTTATTGCCAAAATTCGTAACACTTCCATTAATGCCACAGATTTTTTAGTTACGGGTGATGTGGCATCTCTTTTCACTAACATGAATATTGACAGGACTCTCTCCGTGGTGAAGGAGACCTTTACTAAATACCCCTCCAAGCGCAGACCGGACAAAGAAATTTTAGCTTTACTAGAGATAACACTAAAACATAATGATTTTTATTTCTGTGACTTGGTATTTTTACAGATCTTCGGTATTGCCATGGGGAAACCGTTTTCCCCGGTGTGTGCTGACCTATATTTAGAGGAATTAGACGCTGCAGCCACTTACAACTTTAGGGTGAAACCTAGACTGTTCTTTCGTTTCTTGGATGATATTTTCCTAATATGGCCGGGCTCACTCAGTGAACTAAATGAATATGAAATTTTTTTAAACTCCGTAATCCCCGATATAAAAATTTCCTTAACATACGACCCCGATAAAATTAATTTCTTAGACACTACCGTATTTAAACACACTATTGGGAGGTCAACCACTCTGCAAACTAAGGTATTTTTCAAACAAATTGGTTCATGCTTCCTCATTCAATCCCAAGCACACCTTCACTGGGGTACTGAGATCCCAACTATTGAGATTTAAACGCATCTGTTCCTTCAAAACTGATTTCGACTCAGCTTGCCATACCTTATTTCTTTCACTTAGGACAAGAGGATATAATCGCAGGGCCCTTAGAAAAAATAAACATGAGATCTGGCATCTCGCTAGCAACAGTACTTCCATTTCTAAAAACAATAATGACATCCTACCTATTGTTATTCCCTTTGGGTCCCTATCGACCAAACTAGCCAATGGATGGAGACATCTGATTAATTCCAACCCTAAGTTTACAAATCTACGGGTAATACCAGCCTACACCAAGCATAGGAATCTTAAACAGAAATTAACCTCACCCTTTCTACTCTCCCCACCCTTGACGGTCTTACCCCTGGATGTATCATACTCTAACCCTAACCCCCAGATTTAGGACCGAACATACCCTGACACTAACCCTAACCTTAATGTTTATAACTGAACAAACCCTGACACTAACCCTAACCTTAATGTTTATAACTAAACAAACCCTGACACTAACCCTAACCTTAAGGTCTATGACTGAACAAACCCTAACACTAACCCTAACCCTAACACTAACCCTAACCCTAACACTAACCCTAACCTCAATGTCTACGACTGATTTAAACTCTAAACCCTAAACTAAATAGTAATATGGGTGAGGGTTGCTGTTGTGCATTGGGTGGAGACAGTTTGTGCCCGTGCCTTTATATGCAATCAAACTTAACCAAACCTTCCATTCGGTATATGGCGCTACTAGAATGAGCAGTCGGACGTGATAGGGCCGACAGCAGTACGACTCCACTCCAATTAAACACGGGGAGCTACAAAAGGCGTCGTTTGAATGGATATTCATAGTGAAGGACACTGATATGTACACCGAAGGAATTTATGCATAAGGCTGCGGTTACAAACTGCGTTTCGCTCAGGAAGTGATTGGCAGACTTCACAAGATTATCGGTGACTTCAAGTTGCAGATGAGTGTAGAGCGCTTGAGACCGTCATATATTCCGCGTAAAGACATGGTTTGCATGAGCCACTTCCTCAAGACGAGATATGATGTCGACTCCACGGACAATCGCACATGGTCCATAGATAACACATTGGGTATAGTCCCTGAGTTCATCGCTAACCATACAAACTCGCATTAGATGTACTTTCTGGAATTTTGATTTCAAAGGCTTAGATGAGTCGCCTTTTCAAAAACTAGGGATGACATCGACTACATGGGTATGTACTCTTAGATCGTCAATTCTTAGAAGAGTTAGTAACCAGGTTTTAAGGAATGAATGGGGGGTGGCCAAAAACTCCAATTTCCTTATTTGTATACCATCACCATGGTTTCACAGCTATTCTCCTGAAAAGTTGCAACTAAATAGGGTGCCTCCGGGACCACCTCGCCCCCAACCAACACACACCTCGCCCCGCAGGGGCCGGGTGGGGCAGGGCGTTGTTTAGGGGGGCGAAATTTTTTGGAGCTATTGATCATGTCAAATTTTGAATTTAGACAGAGGACCGCCAGGTCCAGCCAGTGGAGGGGTTGGTGAATCTCTCCCACCACGGGGAGAATGGGGAGGGGCGAAAACTTTATTTTACATATTTTTTTACCATTGCTATTGTTTAACAGCTATTCACTTGAAAAGTTGCAGCTAGATAGGGTGCCACAAGACCACCTCGCCCCAAGCCAACACACACACCTGGCCTGGCAGGGGCCGGGTGGGGCAGGGCATTGTTTAGGGGGGATAAATTTTGTTTGGAGAAGGCAAATGTTTTGCAATTTTCCAGCTATTGATCTGAAACACTGCAACTAGACAGAGGACCGTCAGGTCCAGCCAGTGGAGGGGTTGGTGAATGTCCCACCAGGGGTCCACGGTGGGGTGCGAAAACCCAAACTTTTGCTATTTTCATTCATCCGCCATAGTTTCACAGCTATTCACCTGAAAAGCTGCAGCTAGATAGGGTGCCACCGGAACCACCTCGCCCTAAACCAACACACACCTCGCCCCGCATGGGGCAGGGTGCTGTATGGGGTGGACAACATTTTGGGGGCGAATGTTTTTTGCAGTTTTGGAGCTAATGATATGAAACTTTGCATGTAGACAGAGGACCGTCAGGTCCAGCCAGTGGAGGGGGCCATGGTGGGGGCGCGAAAACCCAAAGTTTTGCTATTTCCATTCCTTCGCCATATATATATAGCTTCACGGCTATTCACATTAAATTTCCGGGCATCGCCGGGTACCCCAGCTAGTAAATTATAAAATGAACAGCTGTTGACTCAAATCAAGTCAACATGGTGTGAGAACCGCAAATAATGCAGAGCATAATTATTACTATCACACATTAATTTTTTGTAGAGTATTGGTTCGAAATTCTAAAGGAAGCGTTACAGGCACTTGAAGAACCTTTTAAGCGCTTTGCAGGGTCACGAAGAGAACTGTAAAACTTCATATATAAGGACAAAAAATAACAATTTTACTAAAGTTCTTGTATTAAAATTCTACCAACAGACACTCCGCTCTCTTAATTTCAGACCGGGAATGCCCACGACAAGCTGTGCAGAAGAGACACAATATAAATTGTGAAGTTGGTGACAATGATGATATTTACAATTTCCAAAGCGCCATAACGCGGAACACGCCGTCACAAAAAGTACTTCAATAAATCCTAACATCGTGCAGGAATACGCTTAAAATTGAGAATTAGTAAGACTTGAGACTACATTTGAAAGACTCAGCTGAAGTTGTGGCACGGATTGAAGATGGAAGGCTGCTCCAGCGTTTTGAACCCACCGTCGAGAAGGCTCAGTTGCTGAAACATGTTGTTGATCTTCGCACATGTAAGTCTACTTCGCCACTCAACGTCACCGAGACACCAGCCTCCAACATTTCAGGCAGAAAGATCCACTTGGCAACGCCAAACATTCGATGACTTTGTCTTGAGTGGCTCTTCAGTCAGAACAACAAGCATCTACGACAGACAATGCGACAAGTTGTCACCTTGCTGTCTCTACATGTCACGTGCAACATAGAGCCTTTCATGTCGTAATTCTTTATTTAACAACCTAAAGTACGGTTAAACCCAAACTTGTTCTTTGAGTCTAATATTGCTAGAACAGTTGATTTTAGACTTGCTATCATAAATTTTGCCGGAAAATGGGTAGAAATGCTCCTTTGACCTTAGTTGGGAAAATATGTATGTAAGTTTTTTAACAGCATGATCATATTCTCATCTCAACTTAATTGAGCCTCTGATTGAAGTAAATGAACACAGTGACAGTAGACCGTTGGTTGACAAAGGTTCAAATTTGTAGCATAACAATTTACAAATGCTGTTTAACAACTTGCTGTGTATTTTGTGAATATACACTGTGTCCCAATAAATCGGGCACCATTTTTATAATGCGAATAAAACAGGTAAATCTTAATCGATTTTCAAAATTTCGAAACTGTTTTTATCCTGAGACAATTGTCTTACACTGATTCAAATATAAAGTTTCTAGCACGAATATTCACGTCACAATTACGTCATTTGCATCACAGAATTCAAATGTTAAGTACCGAACACAACGATTTTTGTTGACATTTGGTTTCGATATGAAAATTAACGACGTCATTATGACGTAATTTTTGAGCGAGGGCCGTTCATAATTTACCAATTCGTAGATAATTATCTCAGGATGAAAACAGTTTTGAAATTTTGACAATCGATGAATATTTACCAGTTTTATTCACACTATAAAAAGGGTGCCCGATTTATTGGGACACAGTGTAGAACTGTAGATAATGTGTTCGTGTATGTGTGTGTATATTATTATATGGTTATGTTATGGATAATATTATGTCATAGGTGTGCCTGGCCTCAGAGGCCATAATCAGGGGTTTCCAATATAAAATAATAAAACTCAAATAATAATTAATAATTATTGCAGGCCTAGTGCATGCAGCATGCAGTGTTGCTCTATTAGCTTTTAATGCTAACAAATGAAAGTATTAAGACAAATGGTTATTTTCTAGAATGGCTCGGTAGCAAGTAAACAATATGGTGACCACAGATGAGCGCATATTAGAGCGATGTCACGTGCGGCGATCAATAGCCCAATGTTTCCGACAGCCTACGGCGATAAATAGCCCAATGTTTCCGCGCAAGTAAGCACGTCAGCATAATATTTTTGTCATGCAATAATTAGTTTCAGCGGTGTTCAAATGACAGTTGGCCTGAAGAAAATAATTATTGGTAGGCCTATACAGAAGTCAAATTGATGAAAATCATTTTCCTAAAATAGAATTGGGATTGGCTAAAAGTTTTATAGTTCCCACAAACGGAATAAAAAGCAATTAAACACGTGTTACAAATTATATGTATTAGATTGATGACTTTAAGTCAGGTATTTCAACGTGTAGCCTATTTTCGTTAATCCAGCTTCGATTTCAGGTCTAAAAAATACCTGCAAAAGTCCTGCATCCAGCTTCCATTTCTAAATACCTTTTATTTCTTATGTCTAAATACCGGATTTAATTCTTACTGTTGCTAGTTGCGTGTCTTACTGTATGACTGAGCTATGTCGTCGATAGGTGGCTGCGCAGTCGCGCTCTAATTTTTATTGCATTCGTTGCCAGCCATATTGTTTGGAGTACGGGCATGCAGTGTGCGTTTTTACCTAAATAGCCTACCTTGATTTTAATTATTTACTTGCTTAATTTACGTGCTTACTTTCACGGTAACATTGGGATATTTATTGGGCAATTGAACGCCGCACATGGCACCGCTCTATTATGCGCTCATCTGTGGCCACCATATTGTTTACTTGCTACCGAGCCATTCTAGAAAATAACCAACAACTGATGCAATTGAAAAAGCCGGACTTTTACTTACTTATTTTTGCGTGCTGTCTTATTGCACACTTGCCGCACGCAACTTCCGAAAAGGGTCATAATTGAATAACAACTTCGATCGGCGCTTTGTTATGACAAAATATTATAATATTTCAATAGATTTCCTTCTTTTTCACAAATTCTAAGTATAATAATACATGAGTTAGGCAATAGCACGTTGATAGAAATATTTTAAGGCGATTTTTGTGCCATTATAAGCGTGAAAATAATTTACGACGTTAGAATGCACGTTTACCCTCAACTCTTCTGGCCGTGACTGACCACCCCCTGCAAAGAATCCTGCGGGCGCCTATGGGCGAAGCGAATGATCTTTGTTATCACAGGGCCGTTAAACAGAAGCAACTAAACAAAAGTACGCTGATATGTCGAAGAATGGTTAAATGCGATAAATGTAGGCATAGCTTTCAAAGAAACTGACATTATTTTATAAATCCAAATCTTACTCGAATTTCTGCAATTTCGGGAGTCACACTTTGTAACGCACGGGTCAAGTCCTGCATACTTCACTAAACTTCATCACTTTCGACAAATACGCGATTATTTTATCAAAAAGTGGAAGCCCATATTCCCGTGTGGTAACAATCTTACAGAACACTTTGTTAACAGAAAACACACGTAAACGGGCAAAACGTGAAAAATTCGCCTAGCAAGCCAAGATAAATGGCGCTACCGCTTCTTGAAACCAAAAGAAAGAACGAGCAACAACTATGCTAGTCTGCTACGTCATGTGACCCGGAAAAGGATCAAAATCATTGATGTGTATTAAGTTTCCTGGATAGCTAAAGCTTCGGCTACTGGTCCATGGCCGATGGCGAATGACACGTGACTTCCTGTCAGAGATGCGAGTGCTTGTTCCTATGTAAACCCATGTTAAATTCGTAAACTTTAAAGGCTATTTTCAAGAAATCATCTGTTCAGTGGCCGCTAAATACAGTTAGGATGATTGTTTTGTAGGGCCTATGTCACTCAACTCAAAAACCCCAGGCTGGTTTTAGACAATTTTGTGTCATTGCTGAGAAATTTGCGTTTTAAAGCAGAGTGTTGTACCGCCTATCCTTTGCTATGGTATGCCTCTAAGAACCCTGGGATTTGCCCCCGAGAATCCTGGGATTTGCTCTAAGAAATAATTGGCTTTACCACGCGTGTTGCAAAGTTTATCAGTGGCCATGGACCAGTAGCCGAAGCGTTAGCTATCCAGTAAACTTAATACATAAATTTCAAAAAGTTTTTTCGTCAATCCATAGTTCATTATCCTTTTATTAGTTTATTCAGTTTCTACTTCTGAAGTTTCTGTCGATGAAACCTAGATGACTATTAAATGTATAGGGCCTACTCAGCATTAAATGCTATCCTCAACAATTAGGCCTATTGTAAAGTAAAAATCATATTTATGTTTAAGAAAAAAGAGGCAACAAGTGAAACCGACAGACGAATCGAAGACGGTTTATGTGGAAACGGACGTATACGAAGTCGTCAGCGTGAACGAAACTCAGGGAATCAGTGTCGAGACACCCGCAAGAGCATACTGTGAACTGGATGCAGAGGATAGAGAAAGAGTCGAGCGTGACAACGAATACACGCAAATGAACTAACCGTTGGTCGTCTATAATGAGGAATCGCAGTGAATTTCGACAGTTTAGAACCAGACCTATGATATAGTCCTTAGAAATGAAGCTTACGTGTCAATAGTGACCTTTTGTGGATTCCTTCCTGCTTGCCCTTCTGCACTTTGGACATTACTGATTGATTGACAGACAGAGAAACAGACGGGGATAGAGGCTGAGACTTTCTTCTTAAGTTGTGTATTATATTCATAAACTTCTGAACAGATTGTTATATTGATGAATTAATCAGAGTAAAGCAGAGTTATGCAATCAGTGAAGCATTTATATAGCGCAAGTTCATCGAGACCAAAATATTTGAACTGAATTCGATTTTCAATATATGAACTAATACCCGTTTGATTTGTGAATGTGGATATTTTGAGGTTTTAATAACTTGTTTAGGCTTAAGTTTAAATTATTTTTCTGAAATATATGATGACTTGATGAGATTGCTGTTTGTAGGCAAATATGTGATAACAGAAGACTTTGATTTATTAATTGATCTGATAGATTGGTATGTTTTCAAGAGAGAGACAGAACCAGCCAGACAAGCAGACAGACACATAGACCAGACAAACAACTAGGCAGTCAGAACCGGCTAAACAAACAGATAGACAGGACCAGAGAGTCATAGACAGACAGGCAGAATTAGCCAGATATGCATACAGAACCAGACACATATGCAGACATACCCAGCCAGACATGCAGACAGAACAAGCCAAACTCGCAGACATACCCAGCCAGACATGCAGACAGAACAAGCCAAACTCGCAGACATACCCAGCCAGACATGCAGACAGAACCAGTCAGACATGCAGACAGAGCCAGACACATTCACACAGAACCAGTCAGACATGCAGACAGAGCCAGACACATTCACACAGAACCAGTCAGACATACTGACAGAACCAGACGGACATGCAGATTTTTATATTTCCCTCCCATTTCCTTTTTAAAACCCTCTTATCCCTCTACTAGCCTATTTTTCTAGCACTTCTTGTTTTATTCGTCGTATTGGCAGCAAGTAAACTCCATAAATTTTTGCTTGGAACGGTGACCTGCCCATCTCTTGCTGCATTGGTTTCACTTTCTATGGTCTGGTCTGGGGAAGAGGAAGGTTACTTGGTGTAGCAGTAGAAGGGACGAGTCGGATATAATGCTTTCTGTCTGATAGCCTATTACAGCTCTGGGTTATAGGGAGATGGAATCATCAACTCGCGAGATTATATGATAGGCTATTTGCGCAAACATTAAATAAAAAGTTTTCTGTTACAAAATAGTAATCAGCTAGGCTTATTATTTATGTCGTCATAAATTAAGGTTTAACTAGCCTCGGGACATCGTATAATTTAGAAGGATTAGCAATTATTTGACAAAATTAATGGGTTTAAAGTCTCTTACACTGTAACACTTCCTGAACTGGCAATCGCTCTCATTTGGCTTACTCGCTGGACCCGCGCAGTGGCATTGGTGAAAACTGTTAGCGAGATCAAAACTACATGTATGTTTAGTAGTCACACGTTTTTCAGATAGCTGAACGTCAACCTTGTCACTGCGAGGCCTCGTGGAAGTATTAGATTGAACACGGATTTCTGTCTGAAAAGATATACTGTCGTCAAGGTTGGCCTGCGATTTTTTCATGGCTGAATAGATTTCAAAACTATAAAGAGAAATTCGACGATTGAAACGCAATCACTACCTAGGCTAGACTCGTAAATAGACAGGCAGATAGGCCTGCATGTAGGCTACATAGATAGATGGGTGGATGGACAGATGGATGGAGCAAGAGAGAAACAGAGATAGATGGATGTCTGGAAAGATTGATGGGTGGATGGATGGATGGATGGATGGGTGGATGGATGGATGGGTGGGGGGATGGATGGATAGTTAGGTAGGTAGTAGGTAGGTAGGTGGGTGAATGGATGAATGGATGGATGGATGGATGGATGGATGGATGGATGGATGGATGGATAGGACGGACCTGGCATTAGGGTGCTCAATTATAATGTGCCGTAATTGGTCCTCTTATTTTAACCATAACCATAACCACAGTTTTTATTGCTCAAAGTGACAGTTGAATTTTTGAAGTATATAGCGGTTAATGACGTTTATTTTAACAATAGCCTAAATAATTGATCTATAGATAGCCCGACACGACAGATAATGATTTAGAGGAAGCTGAACTTTTATTGAGCGGCGAACCGATCACTGAACTTTACCGGTCTGCTTGTAAGTAGCCTAAAATTTGCTTCAATTGAATGTGCTGTCATGTTCTTTTTTTTATATCTGCACATGAATAATGGGTGGCCCAATTAGCGGGATTCTCCATCCCTTCTGGGTCTCCCTTTAATTTGGATAAAACCAACTATCCTCTTCAGATAGCCTAACATAAAAAAAATCCCAATGAACTTCCTATTTTACTTATCGAAGACATTCCTATGTATACCCCCAAACATTTTGTGGATGCCACTTGGGTGATAGGAATTCCTTCATTAAGTAAAATAGGAAGTTCATTGGGATAGCCTTCTGGGTCTCCCCTTCTTAACCAAATTATGTTATTGTTTACTGCCATAATTGTATCCTGTGTGTTTGTTGGTTCAGGAAAAACAAATAAATATGAAAAAATAAACGTTGGGATGGTTATGATTAATTCTTAGTAGGTTCTTTTGGGGCAATGAAGATGACGTTTCCATTTGGAGGCTACGGCTGTTCGGTAGTGCAGATGGTTGCGATGGTCGTCTGCTTTCAAGCATGTGTTTCAGACGGTACGTAGAATGCTCTTTTTCAGTTATCTGTTGATATCATAGACATAATTATTTTTGGTGAAGTCTATTGTGACTTATTCTTACATGTCTATCAATACCGTAGCTTTTTTTACAGCTGCTGAAGCTTTGAACAAAAGACAACGAGTATCTTCCACCAGAGAATAGTTACATGTATCTATGTCTTTTACGGCCAATGTAGGCCTATTAGACTAATTAGAGGTTAATTGCAATTGCAACATAATGTAGTGAAAGAGAAATCTAGAGATGGAGTCGCCGACCTCTGAAGGAGCAGTCTACCATTCTAACCACTAGGCCTATGCACATGCACTCATGGGGACAGACGTATAGGCACATGGGGAAACGGTCTCCAAAGTTTGTGGTAGGGGGAACGAAGATGCTCATATCCCCAATATTTCAGAAATAGTCATAAATATCACTAGGCCTATAAGTTTTTACAGTGTTGTCCACTCTTTGGACACAAATGAGATTTTGTTGAGTGACAACTTAAAAAGCTGCGACTGCTGCAGTGTGCAAATCTAAAAAAAGGTTAAGCATTTTCGAGGCGACACTCTGAAGTGTTGGACAACGATGTACAAAAATGAAATATATCCATGAGATTTCGAGCAAATGACTTTAAAAAGGTCGTCAGAAATGGAAATTTCCTACGCGAGGATTCAGCCCCCAGAATTGAAATCCTGGCGCCGCCACTGTTCAGGGGAGGGCTGTCGTAATGTTTGTGCTTCTTTGTGAAATAATATTATTTTGCATTTCAATGTTTTACAGAAATTGCGCAAGGTTGTGTTGAATCCAAACTAAATCTGAGCTGTCCAGAGATGAAGGTCATCGAGATAATAGACGTAGTCCTTGGAGATACTTATGGTGTTGGATCCAATTGCTACATCAGAGACAATGATTGCACTTATAATGCAAGTGCAAACCATACAATGGATGTCCACCACATGTGTGACGGTCAAAGCAATTGCACTGTTGACGTTCTCCAGGAAAAGATCCCTTGTGGGTTCCGGCTCTTGGGCTATTGGCCTTATAACGACTTTGAACGCATCACATACAACTGCATAGATGACGCACAAGGTAAGTTAACCTTACGGTGATGTCACGTGCTAGACGCATAGGTAAGTATGTATAATCACCATCTGAACAATTATGTAACTCTGATTCTTGTCTGTTGCCCTTCAAATTAGGATACAGCGAGGAAACGTAGGTGTCTCGCAGCGAGCCAGATTTGTATGATTGCTTTATTATTATTATGGCCGCCATCAATTTGATCATTATCACCATCGTCGTCGTCATCAGCATCGTCGTCATTGCCGCTGTAAAAAGGGTGCGCGGACAATAATTATTGATCACCGGACGATTGATCACCAGACGATTGATCACCGGACGATTGATCACCGGACGATTTAGCACCGGTCCAGTGGTCACTGCAATTTATTAACTAAGGATGAAAGAGAAATGCCCTAATTACCGCTAATAAAGATAAACATTTATATACACCGTGAGTAAAAAAAACTAAGACAAATTGTTTTTCATATATCTTTAATGCCTGATAACATATCACGCTCAGGGCCGGATTAAGCTCTCGGGGGGCCCGCCGCCATATACTCCGGGGGGCCCTTAATCCACATTGACCTTCTGTCACCATGTTCCTCTCACATGTTAATGCATGCCTATAATCATGGGCGGAGTTTATCAGGGGCTTGGCGGCTGAGCCCCCCTTCCAAGAAGGCCCAGAGTCAGTTTTTTCACCATGGAAAATGGTATCTTTTCCCCGGATTTTGCCCCCCCCCAAGAAGGCTTAATTGAATGACTAAAACATGGTCATAAATTTTTTTGGCCGAGAAAATCTTTTTCGGTTCCGCTTGATCTGGACTAAGTATCTGCCCCCCGAACGGAAACCAAACTCCGTCCATGCCTGTAGCCTATATTGACCGTAATTTTTTATAGGCCTAACTCAGACCTAATAATGTGCAGCTTAATGAAAACCAAGCTAAGCGACACCATTAGGCCTACACCATTATATAGACGTCGATGCAGTAGATATTGTTCAGTCTAACGGTTTAAATTCTACGAAATACCGATCGACTATAATAATGGTCAACATTTTTCTACTCTTGGTAGTGTGCAAGCTGGTTAATAAATTGTCATTGAAAGAAACAGTGTAATGGATCACTGAGAAGTTCCACTGCAGTTAGGCGTTTTCTTGCAATTGTTCTCCACAGATTATTCTTGAATAATGCCAGTTTGATGAAGGATCTAAGATTTTTCACCATTGCAGTTGGATATGTATACCATCATGCACTTGTAGCATACATACGGAGAGCAATGGACACCTTGGGAATGTAGATTGAAGAGCTTCAGTGTTCTGCACCATGGCAAGAGAAGCTGGTGATTTAGTCTAGGCCTATATAGTCTCTGCGTTTTGGCGGTGATATGCCATATAAATCACATGACTTGACTTGCCTATTTTGCTCTTGACCTGCCTTATGACCTATCAAATATTTTTTGAAATTTTGATATCTTCCGTACGCTAGACTAATTTCTTTGACGTGATGAATAACTACCATAACCATTAACCATGCATGACCTTGGTGCGACCTGCTAAATTGTAGGCTATAGGCCGCCACTGTTTGCACAGCATAGCGAACTGAAACATTTCAATAGATAATAAATACTGCAGCTTCTAAACCACCAAAATAATTATGTCTTTTCCGATGCGAGTAACAATTCTATAATCGTGTCAGCATCCAGCACATCGAAAACCGTTAAAATCTGAGCACATTCTGAACTTCTTTGCATGTAGCATTCCTATACGCCCATCTTAATGAAAACACTAACCGATTGACGATTGCCAAAAGGTCTCAGCGCGAAATTGACCCCACACTTCAAATGCAACTTTATGCAATTTTATTTCCCCTCATCAGTGCTTCGAAGATCTATTTAAAAGTATGGATTAGCGACAAAATCATGATTACACATGTAGATGGCAGATATAGCCTATTGATTGCCTTCATAAAAACCAATCAGCAATTGACATGAATTTACACATCACTGTCCTTGGAGTGAAGTTGAATAAATGGAAATGTGGACTGAAATTTTTTTGTTGGTCACGGACGGGGGGCCCCCTGACGACGGGGGGCCCGCCGCCATGGCATACATGGCATACTGGTTAATCCGGCCCTGATCACGCTAAAATCTTAGAGAAATGGACCAAGAATATGATTCCAAAATTTCATGAGATAAAGTTGAACGGATAAAAAGATATGAATATTTAAACTTCATACGCCGAAATTTCAGTTTACAAGCAATTTCCTGTCAGATTCAATAAAATGTTTCTTTATATCTCTAATGCCTGATGATTAATCTTTATAAAATTTTCCAGATATGTAAAGAATTGAACTAACAATATGACTCCAACAGTATGGTTTGATTATTTAATTAAATAACATGCTCAAAATGTCCTCCTCCTTCTGCTTGCATGTAAACCTGGGGGCGCTGGCGTTATTAGGCAACAGCATGCATCGTCGATTATCCTCTAGTCCTTGCCATCCCACACTTCCAACAAGCGTTGCTTCAGATCGTTTATAAATAGCATGGATTGTTGTCTGGTAGACTCGGTCTTGCATCACGCTCCACACTTTATAGTCGACATGATTCAAATCTGGGCTGTTCGGAGGCCATAATGTGGGAGAAATGAAGTCTGGCGTCTCTCTTGTCAGCATTTCGATGGTTTTCTTGGCTCTGTGGACTGGCGCTGTTCTGTTGAAAAAGAAAACAACCTTCTGGGGCTATAGATTTCTGATAACAGGTGGAAGATGTTGTGACAGCAGAATATTGCCATAATATAGGCCTACTCCGTTAATTTTACTCCAGGATCCCTGAAGATCAAAATTTGGAACTATCAAGCATCGAAACCGCAACGAACACTATAACAGACTTGCTGAAAACAGACATTTCTGCAGATGTAGTTTAAATATTCATATCTTTGTATCCGTTCAAATTTATGACATGATGTTTTGGAATCCTATTCTTGGTTCAAACCTCTAAATATCTGGAAAATTTTAGTATGATTAATTATCAGGCATTATAGAAATATGAAAAACATTTTGTCTTACTTTTTATTGAATCTGACAGAAAAATTGCTTGTAAACTGAAGTTTCGGCATATGAAGTTTAAATATTTATATCTTTTTATCCGTTCAACTTTAACTCATGGCATTCATCTGCGAATTGAAGTAGGCCTAGTCAATTTTCTAACACATTTGTATTACTTTTAGTTTATGTCTCAACAGCGTTATTTGTCATCGTTGGCGTTGTCTGCCTGATCATCACAATTGGGATTGTTTCGGTTTTTGTTGTCGTGGTTCGAAGGTAACGATTAACTTAATAGCATTTGTGTCGTCATTTTAGACTTTTCCATCAATAGATTTTAGAAGCTTAGATGCAAAACGATCGCCTAATTTCCAACCAGACTTCTCACATTATCAGCGTTCGTCATATTGTTTACTACAAAAATAAGTAAAACATTTATCGAACAATCCGAAATAAACCGATTAGAATTAGAGTATTTAACAATTAATCAATGCTTTTTGCCATTGAAATGCGAAACTTTAAAGTCAACAGTATTGTTAGGCTATTACGATCATTAAAATAACTAAATAGGCCTACGCGAATTATTAAGTTAAATACGGAGCCAGTCTTCTATGAAACCATATTATAATTAGATAACCTAGTTCATGTTTGTTGTTCTCTTCCTTACGCTTCACCTAGAGCTCATCTTCGCTCCCAATATGCATCGCTCCTTCTCATTGGTTGGCCCTTGCTGACTCTTTTATGCTGATCTCATAGTTCTCTGTTTCAGCCGTTCTGGAGTCAGGATCGCTCTTGAGTAGAACCCTTGAAGCGGCGCTATATAAATATTTGAAATGACTAAATGGGGCCTAAGCTCAATGAACTACTGTAATAGATTAGATAGACGAATATGTAAACAGATGAATCGCAATTAGGCTATCCTGTTATTCGTTTCTTCAGTTCCTCCTTCTAAAGTTTCTGTTTATGAGACATCGGCCTAACTAATAAATGTAGGTCTATTCAATAGATGCCATGCTCAACAATTATTGCAAAGCTTAAAAATTGCATTTGTGTTTAAGAAAAAATAGGCAACAGTTGAGATCAACAGAAGCAGCGGACTCGGTTTATTACGAAACGGACGTATACGAAGTCGTCAGCGTAAACGAAGCTCAGGGAATCAGCGTCGAGACACCAGCGAGAGTATACTTCGAACTGGATGCAGAGGATAGAGAAAGAGACCAGCGTGACAACGCATACATGCAATTGAACCAACCACTGGTTGTCTATAATGAGGAACCGCAGTGAATTTCGGCAGTTTGTCGAATGTTAAATTTTGTAACTTAAGATATAGTCCTTAAAAATTAACCTTACGTGTCAATGGTGACCTCCTGTGGATTCCTTCCTGCCTGCCCTTCTGCACTTTGTGCATTACTGATTGACTGACTGACAGACAGAGAGACAGAAAGGTAGGCTTATTCGGAGGCAGACGGGGATGGAGACAGAGAGGGAGACGCAGTTAGGGACACACTTTAATGTTATTTTATGTTACTGCATTTGTAGTACTGAAGCAGACCTATAGGCCTAATTATATCGACGATTAATTACTATGTCACTTGTGATTAATATAATTACTATGTCACTTGTAATTAATATACAACTGTCTGTTCTCCTCCTCATCAAACAAGAAGTGAATTAGCTGTTGTGGTATTATTATTCCTGCGCGTTGTGCATAAGTGAAATTGTTAAAGGTTTTGTTGGCGGAACGTATTCTGTGTAAATGTTTCTCAATCATTTGTTTCTTTCCGTTGTCAAGCCAGATATAGGCCTAGATGAAGGACCTTTCGAACTAGCTGAGCTGCCAAATTGTATGGTCTAAAATTTATGAGTAGGCCTAATTATGGTTGAGCAAGTGGCGTCGCTTGCGTTTTACTTGAAACCTGAAACCACCTTTATTGAATTCAAGCCATAGACCCGAGGTGTACGTACGTATGTACGTACGTATGTGCGTACGTACATACATACATAAATACATGCATACATACATACCAGTGTTATTTTACTTCACAAAATAATTTCTGTTTCAGTTCAGTTCGGCTGGAAGTAATTTCAGTTTCAGTTCAGTTTCAGTTCTCAAATAATTTCAGTTCAACTTCAACTTCGCGTTCTTAAATAATTTCAGTTCAACTTCAACTTCGAGTTCTTAAATAATTTCAGTTCAGGTTACCATTCTTAACTAATCTTACTTCGAGTTCAATCAACGTAGTTACTTGAAGTTGAAGGTCTATCAACGTAGTTACACTAGTACACTAGTACAGGATACTAACTACTCACTGCAAAGTGCAGTATTTAATTTCAGAAAAACTCTCATTTCCAGAGAATTTTAAGTCAGTAAGTAAATTACTTCATTTCTAGTTTTAGTCATAAATGTGTATAATTTCCGTTCGGATTTTAATTATCGTTACAGTTT